>CM055127.1:146112627-146712627 GCA_029206835.1 Rana muscosa | reverse complement strand
AAGGCATGACGGGATGATACAATCTCTGGGAGTTTTTCTCATACATGGCCTTCACCTATAGCAAGGGTATTTTTTACTTTGGTCAAAGCTGCACAGCTTATTTTTATCTACAGACGTCCCTTACCTGCATGGGCAGTTTTTCAATAAAGGTGAACTATGCCTTTAAGCCAGAGCTTACGGATGTTACTATAATTGTATTCACTTTTGGTTACATCTTTGGCCTTGCCCATACCTCCCAAATTTCTGCGATGTGAATGAGGGACACTTATTAGCAAAAGTATGTAGGCAAAGAGTGGTAATATCTTTTCTTTGCTTATTTAGTAGTTGTTCATCCGTTTAGACGTCTGAGACATACTTCCCCTGACGAAGCCCCAGTGGGCGAAACATGTTGGGACTGTGTATGATCCTCTCAGTTGAACATTGATGCAACCACCATCTTTGGAATTACCCTATTGTGAAATCAGTGATATTGTTCATATTTTTATCAATTTTGTATAAATTGTCAATAAAATGTATTGTATACTTTTTTACCAATTGGTAGTTGAGTCTTCCACTGTGTTCAGTACTAATTTATCAGCACCGTTACAGTCCCGTTTACTTTCTCTCAAGTTTTGCTATGTAGGCATAGGACACACCCCCTGTCACACCCCCTTAAAGGAGAATTATAAAAAGAAAAAATGATTGGTAAAACCCACAAGTGCTCTTTTTTACCACTAATATTCCTTAATACTGGCTTTTAACAGTTAAAAATGCAGCAATTTAGAAATTGGATGAAATGTTTAGCACTGGGAAACATTTTGTGAAAGATAAAAAGTGCATTTAATATACAACTATATGGATCAGATGAAAATGAGGAGGAATGAAGGACAGAGGGACTTTGATCCAAATGAGGGACAGTCCCTCGAAATCAGGGACAGTTGGGAGCTATGTGGCCTTGCCCACTTTGTACATGTTGGATCCATAGCGCAGCTTAGTGAACTAACTGTCTGGGAGTTATTTGTAGCTCCATACCAGATAAACACTGAGCTGCCAGCAAATATTACATGCTGAAACGTTCGTCTGGGATTTGTTATCTGGAACAAAGATTTCACAGATCCAAGCCAAAATACTTCAAATCCCGCAATTCCTTCTCAGGATCTAAACCAGAGAGAGAAGGATTAAAGTGGAAGTAAACCCTCCTATCATTTTCAGGCAAGGAAGCCGCCATCTTGGCCTCTGTTTAATCTTCAACTGCCATGATGCTGCACAGGTGATCAGTTATGACACCGGCCATTGGAAGGTTTGACAGTTTGGTTGAGAGCACAACCAATGTGACAGTTGGCATTCCCGGCATGCCGGGAATGTAACTGTATTTTGAAACTGTTAAATCGATGGGTTTACTTCCGCTTTAACCTTTAAAGGTAAATTCCACTTGACAATGGTGGATTAAGATAAAAGAATAAATCAGTAGATAAAGGAAATGGGTCCTTGTGGTTCAAGCTCACAGCTGCTTGTTTTAGGGCCCTTTCGCAGTCCTTAACAGTTTTTTTTTCAGTGAAAAAAAAGGCAACTACTGGTCCAGTCCAGTATCTTCAAAACCTGATGAAGTGGGCTCATGGAACCCAGAAGTGTGTTGGCTGTCAACAATATTTAGGCTCTTTTATAAACCTTCATCTATTGCTTATGCCTGTAGACTTTAAATAAGCAGATATCTCTCAGAGAATGATGGTATAGCGATATATCTGTCCTCGAGCTAGTCATTGGCGTACTAGGACGTGCCGTAAATTTGCTTAACTCCTGAGTAAGATATGCATTGACACTCCTCCTTCGATCTTCTGTGTAGCTGGGTGAAGGTTCAAACCTCCAACAGTAAGGAAATTCTTACAAATTCTAGCAGAGAAGAAACAGTTGGTTTTCTCAGGCAGTGCATGAAATTAGGAATATTGCTTCCCCTCACAGGGCTGTTTATGGCTGAAAAACCCATAAGATTGTTGTCAAAGCTGTCCATTGTAATGGGCATCTTAAACTTGCCTTTTTTTAAAAGAAGTTTAAATATAGCATTTGAGCAACATAAAATCGCTGTTGTCAAAGTCATACGTTTTTAAACAGCTGCCATTTATAACAATTTCCTGCTAGGATGTTTGGAAAGATGGTTGAGCATGAGTAATAATATTGAACATGGAGATTTGCATATAGAAAAGTGTGTGAGTACAGAAAATTTTCCCAAGGCAAATAAATACCTGTGCATCTTCCTGTAACACTTTACATAGTCTTGTACAAAACAAGAAAACATATAAATCCAATTTAGTTCCAGATTTCCCAAAGGAGCAGATGTTTTTGTGTTAGGGGGATTAAAGGAGCTCTGCAGTAACATAGAAATCCCTATCTGGCTGTAGTCCCTTTGTGCAGTACCATTAAGGAGATCCTTGTCCCCTTGTAAAGAATTTTGGAAGAATTAATTAATCAAATGGCAGTAAATTGTGTAATTCGTCAGATTTCACAATTTATCACTTTGGAGAGCTTGGGGTAATGGAAATACCTGATTGATTGATTGCTGTAGGTTTGCCAACCTCTTTGTTCTATAGAACAAATCAAAGAACATTAAAAGTATTTGGGAAGTGTTCCAACAATGCACTATATGTCCAAAACTTTGTAGAAACCTGACAATCTCACCTATATAAGCTTGTTAAAAATCCAACTCCATAAATATTGGCATAATTATGAAGTTGCCTCCCCTCCTTCTTCCCCCTTTGTGGCTTTAACAGCCTCCGCTCTACTGGTAAGGCTCCCCACAAGAGTTTGGAGTTTCTGTGAGAATTTGTAGCCATTCAGTCATCGTGTACTATAGGACAATAACAGACTCACAATAGGCTTTCCAATTCATCCCAATGGTGGTAAGGTTGAGGTCAGAGGCTCAGAGCTTTGTGTAGGATGTGTTAGTTCTTCCACATTAAACTCATCAAACCATATCTTAATAAGGGCTGACCTTATGAAAAGGGGCACAGTTATGCTGGAGCAGAAGAGGACCTTTCCCAAACTGTTGCCACAAGGTTAGAAGTGCGCAGCTGTCCAAAATGTCTTTTTTCTTTTTCCAAGTCATCTTCCAGGACGGCTTACAGAGAGAGATAGGCTCCTCCCACCTAGCACAGGAAACACATGATCCACATCATAAAAGCATCACACATGCATTAGCTCCTCAGTATTTGTGTTTCCTCCTGCCAGTCAGGAACTCCAAACGAATGTTTGTTATTTTCCCCGGCCTTCGTGCTTGGTCGCAGGGGCCTCCCAATGTCCATACCCAGTGCAAACAGGAGTAGTACTACTGGGGTATGAGTCAGTTTGGGCCACCCAGAGACCTGAAAGAGCGGTTGGGGTGAAGGTAAGGGACCCCCTCTCCCGATAATAGTTGTAGCCTCAGTGAGGTACCTGTGAAGAGTGGAGGAGGTGATCCAGTGGGTCCACCCGGAATGGCACAGCAGGGTATTCTCCTGGTGGAGGAGCAGGCCGCCGCTTGGTCCGGGTGCTTTTCTTTACCGTTTACAGAGATCCCCATGTTACAGGGAGTCTCTACCCCCCAGCATGTGGAGTGCTGGGGTGCAGAGTGATGATGTCACTTCTGGCGCTGGAGGCAGTAAGGGACATGGCAGGAAGTCCAGCAGCGGCCATCTTGGTACACCCAGACGCCCAGACGCCGGGAATGAAGCCTAGTAGTGGATAACAGGCGTGCTGTGCTGGAGGGTGGCGTCGGATCCACAGCGCCGCCCCGGATTCTCCACACCTTTTTAAATAGGGGCCTGGAAAAGAAGATGGCTCCAAAGGCTTCCAGGAGCAAAGCTTCATCCCCCCAACTCTAAGAAAAGGGGGGTTTTATTCTCACGTTTTTCTGATAAAAAAAGTAGCAACAATTATGGCAGAGGTGAGCAACCTCTGTGCATGTACAGAGACCTCAATTCAAGGTATAATGAGGGTCCTTGGTTTGATGACAGCAGCCATCCCAGGAGTCCAGTGGGCACAATTCCATACTCGAGCACTTCAGGCGCTCATGCTTTCTCTCTGGGATGGAAAGAAGGAATCTCTTCAGAGACAGACAGAAATCCCGCAGGAAGTAAAACTCTCAATAGAGTGGTGGTTGGTCCCTGCAAATCTCTCTGCAGGTCAACTCTGGTCCCAACACAGCCCTCTGGCGGTCACCACGGACGCCAGCGGTCAGGGGTGGGGAGCCCATTAAGACACATGGATGGCCCAAGGGGTCTGGAACTGGCAGGAAGCCAGCCTCTCCTCCAATGCAAGGGAGCTGAAAGCAGTTCTAAAGGCTCTAGTAGCCTTTTGTCCGACCCTGAGGGGAAGACATGTGCAGGTCCTTTCGGACAATATTACCACAGTAAGTTACATCAACAAACAGGGAGGTACAAGAGTCCAAGGTCTTATGAGGATAGCAAAAAAGATCCTTCAATGGGCAGAAGCAAATCTTTTATCCATGTCTTTAATTCACTTGAAAGGGGAATTAAATACTCTGGCAGATGTCCTAAGCAGGGAGGTTCTGTCTCAGACAGAATGGTGCTTGAATCGAACAGTGTTCGAACAGATAGTGCAAAAGTGGGGAATCCCACAAATAGACCTTTTTGCTACAAAGCAGAACAGGCAGTTGGTACAGTTTTGCTCCCTACAGAGAGATCATCTCAGTCTGGGCCTAGATGCCCTATCCCAGTCCTGGGAGGCAGATCTAGTGTATGCGTTTCCACCTTTTTTGCCCTCATTCCAAAAATTATCCGGAAGATAAGAGTGTCCAACACGAAAGTTATCCTGATCGCACCATTTTGGCCAAGGGGGTCTTGGTTCTCAGGACTACTAAGACTCAGCATCACAGAGTCTTGGAGACTGCCTTACAGGACAGACCTCATACATCAGGGAGAGGTGAATCATCCAGAAGTGAGCTCTCTTTCTCTGACAGCCTGGCTTCTGAGAGGGAGCTGTTAGAGCAGAGAGGGTTATCGGCAAAAGTAATCGATACCATTCTTAGCAGCCGGATGCCGTCCACTAATGCAATTTACAATAAAATCTGGAAAAAATTTGGGGCCTGGCGCATGCTCAATAACAGAGTGTCAGGAGCCATGGTCCCGGCGGTCCTAGATTTCCTCCAAGCCGGAGCAGATCTAAATCTTGCAGTCAGTACTCTTAAGGTACAGGTAGCAGCTCTGTCCAACTTTTTAAATCAAAGACTGTCAGAAGAGCCACTGGTCAAGAGGTTTCATCCATCAGTCGTAAGCGGGTCCCCAAATCAAGGAGGTTCCCTCCCTGGGACTTATCCACTGTGTTGCAAAGTCTTTGTAAGACACCGTTTGAGCCAGTAGACAAACTGCCCATAAAGCTCTTAACCTTGAAAACAGTGGTTTTGGTGGCCCTAGTCTCCGCCAGGAGGGTTGGTGAGATACAGGCGCTTTCAGTGATTGAGCCCTTCTGCATCATTTTGCAAGACAAAATTATCCTCTCGCTGGACCCGGCATTTCTCCCCAAAGTACCGTCTAACTTCCATAGGTCGGAAGAGATCGTAATACCATCATTTTGCGGAAATCCTAAAAATTACAAGGAAGCAGGATTTAATAAGATAAACGTCAGGAGATGCTTGATCGCTTACATAGAGCGCACCAAGGAATGGCGACGTTCCACCAGCTTGTTTGTGTTGTTTGCAGGTTCAAACAGAGGTAAAAAGGCATGTAAGAATACCATCGCAAGGTGGATGAAGTCGGCCATTGCGGAGGCATACAAAGCAGCATCCCGCACACCTCCGTTAGGTATAAATGCTCATTCCACAAGAGCGGTTTCTACTTCTTGGGCTGAAAGGGCAGGAGCGTCTCCCCTCCAGATTTGCAAGGCCGCAACCTGGTCCAGGTTCCAGACTTTCCTAAAGCATTACAGACTGGATCTGCTTGCCAGCCAAGACCAGTCTTTCGGCAAGAAAGTGCTGCAGGCTGTGGTCCCGCCCTGATCAGGTAGTCCTATTTTGTCCTCTCTGTAAGCCATCCTGGAAGATGACTGGGGAAAAACCGTGTTATTACCTGTTAACTACTTTTTCCAAGAATCTTCCAGGACGGCGTCAGTTCCCTCTCTTCTTTGTTGGTGATTAGCATAGAGTAAAGATAAAGCTACGCTAATGAAGGTTTAGTAATTGGTTATTCTGAAGCCTTCGGTTATTTGTTAATACTGAGGGGCTAATGCATGAGTGATGCTTTTATGATGTGGATCATGTGTTTCCTGTGCTATGTGGGAGGAGCCTATCTCTCTCTGTAAGCCATCCTGGAAGATTCCTGGAAAAAGTAGTTAACAGGTAATAACACTGTTTTCGTCCATGGACTGACACAGCTCCTTAAATCTTGACATGTGGGTTATGTTCCTGTTCATAGAAGAGGACTAGGCAGAACATGTTAGTTATCTTAAAACATGTAACTTTAACAGAGTTGAACAGTCCCGCCCAGGGGACGGTCCCTCCGCACATAACCCTCCACCCTGCAGACAGCAGCCTCAGTTTTTTTCTGCCTAGCAGAGGAGAAAGACGTGGCTCCCTTTGGGTCCAGAGTCCTGAAGAATTTTTTATTTTATTTAGGGCTGTGGAAATTAACTATTAATTCCTCGATTAATCGATTAATTGTTTTGATCGATCAAAATTCTTTTGATCGATCAAAATTCTTTGGGCTTGCCGTGTCCATCTGAAGGGCTCCTTTGCTGTGCCTTCATATCTGCATGCCGGCGGGACCTTACTATCTGCCACACGCAAGGGCTGTTACACTTCCCTCTATCACTTCCCTCTATCAACCTGGGATTCTACAGCCATCCACTGTTGTGATAGTTCCCTTCACGGGACATCTACATGCCGACGGACTGATGTTAGCCACTCCTCATCTGGATTCAGCAGTGGTATCGTTGTACACATTTTTATACCAGTATCATACTTAGCTACATGTTTTTATGACTGCTTTTGCTACCGTTTGGTATTACTCGCACCATTTTTACAGTTTATGTAGCTACATTAATTTTATCTCCAGTGCAATATTTATTTTGTTGCCTACTTGAAGACTATAAAAGTTTTAATGCTATTCCCATCGAGCGCTGCCTTTGTGTGTGTTTTGTATCCTGCTATCGATTTTTCCAGTGGTTGGTAGCTGCACTGGGAATCGGCCTGTAAGGAGATCAGCTAAAAGTAGTTGGATCTGTATGTGCGTTATAATTAATCGAAATTAGTTGAATAATCGATTAAAAAAAAAAAACGATTAATCGAACACGAAAATTTTAATCAGTAACAGCCCTAATTTTATTTTTATTTTTTTTGTGATATCTTCTATCAACTGCCGGCTGGGCGACAGGCTGGATATTATAGATCCTTGTAGTCTTCCCAGTTCCGGCCATCAAGCGTGCCAGTCCTTAGCTACGCGCTGGTTCTGCCACGACATACCCCATGGCTCCAGGGGTGGCTGGTGAGCACATGCTCCGGGGTCCACATATGACTGGGCTGCTTGCTGCCTCACTCACAGTGGACCGGGCCGACAGCTACTCCGTACCATCGGTTGTGGGTCTGTCAGGGACGCGCCAGCATGTCCTCGCAAGGACGGGTAAGTACGGTTCCTCCTGTCTCGGCAGGATGGAACAGCTGGGCATTCCCTGGATTAAGGGGTTCACCTGTCCTCCCTTTCCCTGCTCTCTGTCGCCCTTTCCCCTCCTGCCCTAGGGCCCGCTGCGACTGGGGTGTACCTGTGGGGGGGCTCTGAGTCCCTGTGGGGGACTGTGAGGTGCCGGGGTCCGCTTTCTGTGAGGGGGGGTCTGTTTCCTGGGAAGTCTCTGCACGGCCTTCTCGTCCACATCCCGGGCTCGGGGGCGCCATTTTTAGTGTGTCTGTTTTCGCTTTTAAAATTTCCATTCGCGGCCATTTTGTCGTGGCCACGCTGTGGCACAGGTCGGTATTGCGGCGGCCATTTTCTTGTGGTCCACGCCCTTTTATCTGAGGCGTCTGGCGGCCATTTTGGAGTGGGTTTTGGCCTCTAGCACTGGCTTTCTGTACGGCGCCCAGCTGATTCTCCTCACAGTTTTTTTCATCACACACACGCTGTGTATACAAGGCGGGCAGCGGTGCTGAGCGGTCTCCCTCTGGGTGGTGAGTCCCCTGGGTTACCCCCCCCCCGGTCAGTGCAGCAAGGAGGGTGGACTTCTTAAGTGTTTTTCACTTGGTCCCTGAGGGCTGTCAGTGGGTGTTAGTGGAGTCAGTATGTGACCTTTCCTCCCCTAAATTGCCAGAGGCAGTTAATGGTGCCCCTGCACCTGCGGTTTCCATGGATACGCTGTCGACAGTCCTGGAATCATTTGTTGCCATGGTAGAAACGGCGTGCGAGCGTAAGGGGGGTAAAAAAGCGCCCCCTCCCCCGCCATCTTCTGGGGCGTGCTAGACAGGGCACTTATGAGTGCACTTCTGATGCTGTGCGGGACACTCTCCAGCTGGTAGATGCAGCTGGGACTTCCGCAGAGGAGTCTGTCTCCTTTGGGTCACACACATCTGACCGCTTTGTGAAAGCTTTTTCCTTATGTTACTTTCTTTGAAAGTTCATAGATAAGGAATGGGAACGGCCACAGGGGTCCTTTGTGGTCCCTCAGCACATGGCGGTCCGTTTATCCTTTTGGGGAGTGCCTTTTAAAAAAAATAAAAAAATAAAATGGACCTCTCCTCCGGTCGTGGAACCACTCTCCCGGTAGAGGGAACCCCTGCCTTTAAGGACCCTACTGATAGGAGGTCTGAAGCGGTGACCCGCTCCAGGTTCACCATGCTGGGGTCAGAGTTGCAACCTATATTGGCTGCGACTTTGGTGTCTCAGACATTCACTGAATGGGCAAGGATTTTGCAACAGACAGTAGAGGGGCATCAGCTTCCTCCAGAGTGCGTAAGGCTGGCTAACCTAATGGTACAGGGCTTTGTGTATGTCTGTGATGCCACTCTGGGGGGCAGCACAGTGGTGTAGTGGTTAACTCCCTCACCTGGCAGAAAGAGGGTCACTGGTTCGAACCCACCCCGACACCCTCTGCCTGGAGTTTGCATGTTCTCCCTGTGTCTGCGTGGGTTTCCTCCGGGTGCTCCGGTTTCCTCCCACACTCCAAAGATATGCGCGCCTTCGGCGCCACAGTAAAAACATACACAGTGCGGCCCCCTTGATTTCCAGAGCCACTGTATCTGCGGTGGTACTGCGCCGCCTGATTGGCTGAAATGCTGGTCCGCTGACCAAGCATCCAAAAGAGCTCTGGCAGATTGCCTTTCAGAGGTTTTTTGGTACCTCGCTGGATGACATTATTAAGGATGTCACTGGAGGTAAGAGCACACTTCTCCCATAGTCCTCTAAGGGGAAGGAGCTGCGCCGTTGGCCGGGGCCCTTCTATTCCGCGCAGAAGCGGTATTTTCGTCAGTCAGGGTCAGCCGACAGATCCTCCCAGACTGACAAGGCTCCAGCTGGGGGACAGAAGCGTCCCTGGGTGCGTAAGTCGAATGAGCAGGCTAACAAGCCTGCTAACGCATGAAATTTTGCCCCCGCCCGACTCAGGGGTGGGGGGACAGGTTAGCGAGTTTGCAGCTCGTGGACCTTCCTGCTCTCTGACCAGTGGGTCTGCGATGTGGTCACTTCAGGGCACAAGATAGAGTTTCTTCTTGTCCACCAAACAGATCTTTCCCTCAAATCTTCCTCTCCTTCCGGCTCGTCGGTCTGCTTTGATGGGAGCAGTACAAGACTTGCTCAGGTGCGGAGTCATTTTACCTGTGCCCCTGGTGGAAAGGTTTCAGGGATTCTATTTGAATCTGTTGGTGGTCCCAAGGAAGGACGGTTTCCATCCAATCTTGGACCTCAGGGCCCTCAATACCTTTGTGAGGGTGCGAAAGTTCAGGATGGAATACACAGATGTTGTTGCGCTCCATCCGGGGGATTTTCTGGCATCCCTGGACATCAAGGACGCATACTTGCATGTCCCCTTCTGCAATAGCGTCAGCACCAAGAGTTTTTAACAAGGTGCTCGCCCCGATCTGGCTTTGCTGAGACAGCGAGGCATTGCTATCATGGGCTACTTGGACAATCTTCTTCTGAGAGCTGCTTCTGGCTCAGAATTAGAGGAGGACATGTCTATAGCCAGTCAGACCCTCTGACCCAAAATTGGTTGGGTACTGAACATGCAGAAGTCGGTGTTGGTACCGACTCAGCGTCTGGAGTACATAGGCTTGATCCTGGACTCCTCGGAGGCAAAGGTCTTCCTTCCTTTGGAGCAGTCGCAGACGCTCCAGTCGGCGGTGCAATTGTTAGCATCCCGCAAATGGTTGTCTCTCCGTTTTTGCAGTTCTGGGCCTCATGATGGCCTCCTTCGAGGCAGTACTGTGTTCCCCATTCCACACTCGAGTATTGCAGGAGGAGATCCTGTCCAAATGGAACAGATCTCCATTGTCTCTGGATTCAGGTAAGTCACCTCTTCAAGGCTTCCCTGAGAGGGTGGCTGATATCCCCGGCTCTTCAGTCCGGGAGGTCTTTCCTTTCTTTCCATAGGACTGTGATCACGACCGATGCCAGCCTCACAGTTTGTGGGGGAGTCTGGGGGGTCCAGTCGGCCCAGGGTTGCTGGATTCCGGACGAATATCACCTGCCGATCAATGTCCTTCGAACTTCGAGCAATCAGACTGTGCCTCTCCAAGTGGTCGCAAAGTCTTCAAGGGCGTCTGGTCAAGATCCAGTCAGACAACACCACAGCGGTGGCTTCTGTCAACCATCAGGGACGAACAAGGAGCTCGGCCGCAGCGTCGGAAGTCGCTAACATCCTAAGTTGGGCCGAAAGGAGTGTGCCGGCTCTATCGGCTGTTTACATCCGGGCGTAGAAAACTGCCAGGCAGACTATCTGAGTCGCAAGATGCTGGACCAAGGGGAATGGTCATTACACCCGGAGGTGTTTCAATTACTTTGTCAGAAATGGGGCACACCAGTTGTGGATCTCCTGGCCTCTCGACTCAATCACAAGGTGTCAAGGTTTGTGGCCAGGTCCAGGGATCCCTGGGCAGACGCGTCAGACGCGTTGGTGGCTCCATGGGGTCACTATCGGCTGATTTATGTCTTTCCCCCAATGGAATTGCTTCCTCGTCTGCTCCACAGAGTGGAGGCCGAGGGGATTTTGGTGATTCTAATCGCCCCAGACTGGTCCCGGCGTCCCTGGTACGCCGACCTCGTGAGACTGGTAGCTGACGCTCCCTGGCATCTGCCAATGCGGGAGGACCTTCTGTCTCAAGGTCCCATACTTCATCTTGTTTTACAGTTGCTGGCTTTACCGGCATGGCTATTGAAAGTCATATACTAAGGGACCGTGGTCTGTCAGATTCGGTAATCTCCATGTTGAGGGCCCGGAAATATTCTTCCCGAACTTTCTACCATCGCACTTGGAAGGCCTACATCTCTATGTGTGAAGAGATGGCCTGGCGCCCACGGGCATATTCGGTTTCTTGGATCCTGCTAGTATTGCAGCGTGGAGTCGATCTGAAACTTGCCTTAAGCACTATTAAGGGGCAGATTTCAGCCTTGGCTGTCTTCTTCCAATGATCCCTGGCGGCTCACTCACTGGTAAGTATGTTTGTGCAGGGGGTCCGACACATGGTTCCCCCAATTTGACCACCGCTTCCTCCGTGGGACTTGAATCTAGTGCTCTCGGTTCTTCAGGAACCACCCTTTGAGAACATCAGGGAGATTCCTCTCTTAACGCTTTCTCAGAAAGTTGCCTTTCTAGTTGCCATTACATCGGTCAGAAGGGTTTCTGAATTGGCGGCCTTGTCTTGCAAGTCACCTTACTTGGTCCTCCATAAGGAGAAGCGTTGCTACGCCCGCAACCTTCATTCCTTCCTAAGGTAGTTTCGGATTTTCACCCAAATGAGGTCATTGTACTTCCGTCCTTGTATCCTCGGCCGTCGCATCCCAAGGAGGTTGCGCTACATACTTTAGACGTGGTACGTGCCCTACGGGTGTACCTGTCTGCTACGGCTCCATTCCGGAAGTCTGACTCACTATTCATGTCGGTGTCTGGTCCACAGAAGGGCCTGTTGGTCTCGTCGGCCACCATTTCTAGGTGGATCAGGCAGACCGTCATCCAGGCCTATGCCCTTAAGGGGCGGGCGCCTCCCTTTCCTGTCACGGCGCATTCAACCAGGGCAATTGGTGCCTCCTGGGTTTTCCGACATCTAGCATCTGTCTCACAGGTGTGCAAGACGGCGACCTGGTCGTCTGTTCACACTTTCTCAAGGTTTTACTAGGTTCATGTGAGTGCATCTTCGGATACTTCCTTTGGCCGCAAGGTTTTGCAGGTGGCTGGTTGAGGTTGCAACTCCTCCGAGCTCTGTTTGTTTGGGGTGAAGTTAAGTCTTCTTTTGATGCTGTTGCCACCCCTCGTTTTTTCTGACACTGCTTGGGGACGTCCCACATGTCAAGATTTAAGGAGCTGTGTCCGTCCATGGGCGAAAAGAGAAAATAGGATTTTTTTTGTACTCACCGTAAAATCCTTTTTTCTGTCGTCCATGGATAGACACAGCACCCACCCCTCCTTTTTTTTAGTTTGTACTGCTTTTCTACGAACTGAGGCTGCTGTCTGCAGGGTGGAGGGTTATGTGCGGAGGGACCTCCCCCTGGGCGGGGCTGTTCAACTCTGTTATAAAGTTACATGTTTTAGGATAACCAACATGTTCTGCCTAGTCCTCTCCTATGAACAGGAACATAACCCACATGTCAAGATTTAAGGAGCTGTGTCCGTCCATGGAAGACAGAGAAAAGGATTTTACAGTGAGTACAAAAAAATACTATTTTTGTGCTGTGGCACTGGAAACACCTGAACTAGGTAATTTGCAGGGGTATTCACATGCTTTTGGATGCATATTTTTGGTATCATGGTCAGGTGTCTACAAATATTTGGCTACATAATCTATATTAGCGCCAAATGTTTGGGCCAAGCCCAAAAAGTCCCACTAAGGTGATGGTAATAGAGGTTTTACTTTCACAGTCAAAGGTGTAAGTGGACTTGGTAATTTGAAGTGGAACTCCAGCCAAGTTGCCAAATCCTGTTGACCCTTGTCTTAAACTATACTATACATTGTTGCAGCTTACTGTATTTTTTACATGTCTTGCAGATTCTGTTGGCTGTGTGGTACCCGAAGAGTGCGTTAAAGTTTGTGGTGCTGAAGTTGGTTGCTCCAATATTGCATATCCCAAACTGGTCATTGAGCTGATGCCTAGTGGTAAGTGATATTCCAACCTATTGTAATCATTTTCTTGTGTAGGCTAGTTTTTCATTGTCCAGTCATAGGATCCAGCTAATATTAGTGGGGGTTCCAAGGTGTTCAGAGGGCCTATTCCAGCCAATTGCAGGAGATACCTGAAATTTTACCTTGGGGAAATCAATTAGTTAATCACTCAAAAAATAACTGAAGATTATTTTTCTACGAATATGTGGATATTTGAATGGGGAGATGGGGGTCGAAAGAATAAGTGGACCTTTTTTTTAAGTGCTTAAATCTTTAGGAGACATCAGAAGACAGATGTACAACAGAAGTATAGTCTAGATTTGCTCATGAAATAAACATTACATTTTGCCTTGTAGTGGTTGTAGTTCAGGGATGACCTGCCCATTTCTCAGTTTATGAACCTATTTCATTTTCTTAATTTGCTCCACTCACTCCTGATTATGGTGACAGGTCTGCGTGGACTGATGATCGCCGTGATGATGGCTGCTCTTATGTCATCATTGACTTCCATCTTTAACAGCAGCAGCACACTCTTTACTATGGACATCTGGAGGAAATTCAGGAAGAATGCAAATGAGAAGGAGCTTTTGTTGGTGGGAAGGTGAGTGGATTCTACAGTATTGCCCAACTGATACCATGTTTTTAGACAAAAGTAAGACTAAATTTGTAATCCAGTTTTAACATTAGAACCTTATGTACTTTCCAAAATCACTTCAATTTAAAGTCCAATTGAACGGGCAAAGGTTCTCTGGATAGCCCTTTTCTTATCCCATGGATACCTTCACCAGGCTTCATCAATGTTCCATTTGCTTGCTGGAGCCTTTGAAATGCCTACTACTTCCAGATATGGGAGAACATGTGACTTTCTCTCATTCCTCCTGAAATACAATGCTCAGCACCTTAACAGTCTGTGACCAGCAAAGTTCAGAAAGTTCTTTGATAGTATTCAGGATCTTCTTATAGCTACCAAATTCAAAACCGGGTTTTCAAAGGAGGTTTAAATGTAATTACTAGTACAGGAAGCACAGACAAAGGAAGTGACACGGCACAAGCTTCAGGAAGTACACTCCCCGTAACCCTGTGAGGTGCCCTTTGAATTCTGGTTACAACAAAGGATGCAAAACGAAGAGTAAGGTATACTGAGTTGCATTTACTGGACAGTATTAGTAGTTCTCTGATTGGTTCTGCTTGTAGCCTAAAATAGATTTCTTAAACTTTAAATGTACATGACGAAAAACTTTTATTTATTTTTGTTTTGGATAGAGTGGGGAAAGGTTAGGACCCTTATCATTTTTTTCTTCTTGCTCAATATGTTCACCAGAAGGGATGAGCTGAGGCGTGTTTCATATTTGGATCCTAGTCTGATCCCACCTGAGGTATCCTGCTACTACCAAATAGAAGTGGCCAAATTATTCCCCACAGCCACACATATACATGGGGTATGTAAATTTAATGAGCAGCTGTGGGGTGGGGATGCTCGGCAATTTATGATTGGTGGTCCATACTGACAGCTTCCTGCCAGGATAGCTCAAGTGCGTTCAGACTAAGACAGAGCTTATCCGTTCTGACAGGAGATCACACAGATCCTGTCTTTCTGCTATGTCCCCCATACAGTTAGAAAACACAAACAGGGAACACATTTAACCCTTCCCTGCCAGTGTCATTAGTACAATGACAGTGCATTTTTTTAGCACTGATTACTGTAATAATGTCACTGGTTCTCAAAAAAGTGTAAAAAATGTCAGTTAGGTCTTCGATCTGTCCGCTGCAGTCCCGCTAAAAATCACTGATTGCCGCCATTACTAGTAAAAAAAATAGTAATAAAAATGCCATGAATATATCCCCTATTTATATACGCAATAACTTTTGCACAAACCAATCAAAATACGCTTATTGTGTTGTTGTTTTTTACCAAAAATATGTAGCAGAATACATATCAGCCTAAACTGATGAATACATTTGTTTTTTTTACATTTTTACATTTTACTTTTTTTGGAAATGTTTCATAGCAGAAAGTAAAAAAAATAGTTATTTTTTTTAAATTGTTGCTCATTTTTTGTTAATAACGCAAAAAATAAAAACCACAGAGGTGATCAAATACCACCAAAAGAAAGCTCTATTTGTGGGGGCAAAGATGACATCAATTTTGTTTGGGTACAATGTCGCACGACTGCACAATTGTCAGTAAAAGCAACGCAGTGCCGTATCGCAAAAAAATGGTCTGGACAGGAAGTGGGTAAATCGTTTTGGGGCTGAAGTCGTTAAATATAAACTGTTAAATACCTTTTCACATCCGCGTCTTGTGACTTCTATCAGTATCTGGTTAAAGCATGTAGAAGGGCGTTTTCCTTCTATTCTGACTGTCCTATGAGGCTGCAGGACCCCTGACCCTCTCTCTTGACGGTGTTAATTGGCCATGTGCTGATCACATGCACTCTCCCAAGAAAAAAAGCAATACAGTTAGCAACATACACCAAACTGAGCATGTGCAGCTTGCCCCCAAAGCTTTGTACTCTAATGCCCTGTACACAAGATCGGATTTCCGATGGAATAAAATCCGATGGAATTTTCCGTCGTAATTCCGATGAAGCTGACTTTCATCAGTCTTGCCTACACACCATCAGACAAAATTCCGACTGTCCAAAACGCGGTGACGTAAAACACTCAGACGAGCCGAGAAAAATTAAGTTCAATGCTTCTGAGCATGTGTCGACTTGATTCTGAGAATGCGTGGGTTTTTTCACCGTTGGAGTTCCACACAGATAATCGGAATTTCCTATAGTTTTTTTTCCATCGGAAAAATTTAAAACACGTTCTATTTTTTAACACCGATGGAAAAGAGTCTGATGGGGCCCACACACGGTCAGTTTTTCTGATGAAAAAAGTCCATCGGACTTTTTTCATCGGAAAAACCGATCGTGTATACAGGGCATAAGGAGATAACAAGCATAAGGAGCATAACAAGTGTAGCGGGTATTTAAATTTGGGGGGGGAGCATCTGGGTTATTTAACCCAGATGTACTAATTGTTAGGGAATCTGAGAATCCCTTTTGTGGTTCTTGGAGGACTCTGGTGGTGCAAGGTTTCCTGTGGCCTGCAGGTGGCGTTGTTGCCCTGGGTCAGAGTTGAACCTGCACCGCAAGACTGTACCTTTTTGTCCTTTCCTGGCGCCGGTACAGCGGGGCGGGGAACCCGCTGTGACGCAAAGGGAGAGGAGATAAAAGGGGCGGACGCCCTGACCTCGGGGTTCAGAGTTGGAGGACGCAGCCGCGCCCAGGCACCTTCAGCCTGGGTTCTGGAGTTCCGAAGTTCCGGGCCCAGGTGCCCTTGACCTGGCCGGAGCGAGGGATGGAGTCCATCCCAGGCACCTTAAGCCTGGGGTGAGGTACTACGGCCAAGGCCTGGGACCCAGTAACTTCGACTGGGTTCCGCGAGGGTGGAGGAGTCCGAGGGGCCCTAAGGTGTTGGGACCCGTATCTGAGGTGAGGAGGCCGGGGAGTGTAACCCTTCCCAATAGCCCGGTACAGCATTAATCCGGTGACGGCAGGGCCTCTGGTAACTCCCTTGGAGGGATGTCTTTCCCCTGACAGGGGCTGCAATGTAGCGAAGGTAACTCCAGTTCCTGTTCACTAGAGTCGCTGGAAGAGACTCTGTACCAAAAGTCCATTTAACAGCCACTGTGCTTAGCAACCGTTGGAGAAACCTCAACGGTTTAGTTTCTTTGAGGATTGTGCCTTGACCTACTCCCCACCAATACTGAACTGTTCTATGGGTCTCAAACTGTCTGCTCACAAAGGACTATTTGTTTGCCGTTATGGAATAAATACGTGTTGGACCTTTTTCAGTGTGTGGTACTCCAATTACTGGAAGCAAAGGGGGGTTATCAGCAGAACAGACCTGGCTCTGAGCATATACACAGCCCGAAGGTAATCTGATGCTGGCCTTCACCTCTACATGCTGTAATCTAGAGGACATGGGCCGTGGAGCACCTCGCTCTCCCCTTCAAGGTACCCCTAGACCGAAGCCAAAGTAACTGTTAAAGAAGAGAGAGAGGGTAAGGCCGCTACACAAGCATAAGGAGATAACAAGCATACTTTACTGCACATACAGACAGATTTTTACTGTTGTGGGTTTAGTAACACTTTTAAGCTTCCTCGTACTCAAAACAAAAAAAAAAAGTTTTGGCTTTATGTACATATGAATCTGTCATTTAACCTCCCACATTTCCATTTAGTCTATTTCGATTGTTCATTTTCATTGTTCTGGTGAATTTTTACAATGGTGTATAAACATCTACCATCTAATAACTCTATTAAAATGAGTTTACATTTTTCTACATTGAAATACTCCCATCTGTACAATGGATTTGTTAAAAGCATGGTAAAGATTTCTTTATAATGATCAGTTACACAATCCATGTAGATCAATGTTTACATGGTAAATGCCTTAGGTCTGCAAAACGTATTCAGTAACTTGTTCAGGTAGATGCAGTCACAGAGTACATGAAACAAGCCTTCACATGACCGAGCGCTTCACTTTTAGTTTTAGAAGAGATTAAAAATGTTTAGTTGACAGTGTCTGTCGGGTGATTCATGGCTAGCACTATAGGTGCCCGTGTTAGGAAACCTATTTACCACCATTCTATTGTCAGCTAATTGGAGTGTTCAAATATTGACTGGGTGAGCTGCATATCAACTGTCAATGTGCACTAATTGGAAGATGTCAAAATGGAATGTTTTATCGATGTCAGATCTGTGAAATGTTATGGCCTCACGCACACTAGGCATCAAAAACGCTGATTTTAAGGGCGTTTTACTTTTTTTTCTGTTAGCCAATGTGACCATGCACACATAGGCATTTAGAGGAAGAAGAAAAAACCAAAGGCCAGCATGTTCTGGAAAGATGTGCCTAAACCAGTGTAAACGCATCTAAATGTGCATAATTGCTAGACGCATGTAGTGCTTTGGCATTCATTCATTCCAATGGCCAAAATTTTGGGGAGTCCGCCACCTGCCTGCCAGTGAAGATGATCCATACAATGCACTGTTAAACCATTTTATTTTTATGGTCAACATTCTCTGGTAATATAAACGAAAATGAATGAGCGCTAGATGTCAATTAATGTCCACACACATCATACAAAAATCAAAATGAGTAAACACATTAATAGTGAAATACCAATATAGTGCCACCACTATTAAAGTGCAATAACTTGGGAGTCCATTAGTGTCGTAAATGAATCACTCATCAATGTACTAGAATTTCCTATGAAGCATGCTCCACACACTTCATGCAAGTATAAGGCGCTGTATCAAAACAGTGCTTCTCTGTCGTCACACCATGACCTCCTCTCAGTCTGTAACTCACGAGATCTTTAGACCCAGGTATTAAGTGGGTCTAACAGCGCTTTAATGGGTTTCCCATACAGGATAGTGGTATGTCCAACTCCCTTGCAGTCCCCTTCACTGCCTCTCCAGTTCAGAAAAGAAAAGCCAAACACAAGATTATCGTGCAACCCATTTATTTCATAAAACACCAACAATGGGTAAAAAATGTACCACTCACATGTATGGGTGCTCAGGCCGACACCAGCATATTCCAGCAGTGTACCCCTTGGAACTGCCGACTACCTCTCCAGAACGGTGGTGGTATGGCATGTGTTCCACTGTCCCGGAAGCTCTGTCCCTGGAAGTGACGTCAGACGCACCGTGTCCCTGTCTCTACACGTTTCGCTGTCACAAGCGTCATCAGGAAGCCTTGTTGGTGTTTTATGAAATAAACAGGTTGCATGATCTTGTGTTTGGCTTTTTATTTCTGAGCCCGAGAGGCTATCCTGTATGGAAAACCCATTAAAGCGCTGTTAGACTCACTTAATACCTGAGTCTAAAGATCTGGTGAGTTACAGTCTGAGAGGAGGTTGTGATGTCGAGACACAGAGAAGCACTGTTTTGATACAGCACCTTATACCTGCATGAAGTGCGTGGAACAGGTTTCATAGGAAATTCTAGCACATTGATGAATGATTCATTTTGGACACTAATGGACTTCTAAGTTATAGCACTTTAATATTGGTGTGCACTACACAAGATAGTGGAAAGACCTGCATGGGTGGTATATCATAGATTGTTAAGGGAACCAATGGTGCAGTGTTCTTTGGATCAAATTCTCTGATAATAGACTTGACGTTATATGTTTGCATGTTTGGATGAGCACACGTGGTGTAGTGGCACAACTGTTTGAAACAGTTCCTGAGTTTAAATAAAGTATAGTTTGACCATTTTATATTAGTGGTCAACTAAATCTGGTAAGAGGCTGATGTTGGGTTGCCCGGAGACTGTGTTAGCTTGATTTGCACTTTGAATCACATATTTATTTTTGAACTTTCTTTGGTTGTTTATAAATTTTAGATATGGAATTTATGTGAATGTTTTATATGCACTTTTATCTTGAACTTTGTTTGTAGTTTTGCACTTTAATCTGTCATCGATTTTGATTGTATGGTGTATGGGTAACCATATACTCTATTTCCTTATTTGCGCATTCATGCACTACATTGCACTTTATCACTAAGCACTATTTTGTATTAATTGAATTGTATTTTTATATTTATTATATTTATGGGATAATTTTTAGTTTTTTAGCGCTGCACATTTTGATTTTCTATATTCCGAATTATGTATCACTAATTTTTGTGTTGACTGCTTTACTTTGGTACCATAATACTGCCTATGCACAGAATCTTTTGATTGCTATCTCTATACCTGTCAGATCCCTGTGAACCCTGGAAATCACTGCAGTAGACACCACTACTCCAGTGATCGCCGCTAGCATCTGGATCTCATGCCAAAGGGGGTCGCTTGCTTGGCATGGGTGCCATTTACGGTACACTTTGCATTTTCTTTGGTTGGACAAAGTAGAAATTCTGGCATCAGCAACCTCCCCCCTGTCCCCCAACCCTACCTAGTTCAATCAGAGATTGGGAAAATTCAAAGTTTTCTCTGAATAGCGCCTGTGAGAAGCAAGCGGCCCCTTGTGACATGGAACCTGGAAGCTGGCGTTGATCATTGTAGTAGCGGTTCCTACTGCAGTGATTTCCAGCTTCCACTAGTATTGGCCAGGCTTACATTGATTGAAGATGAACCAATATAAATATGTTTACCTAATCTCTAGCTTTAAGAGTTATTGATTGATTAACCACTTCTCTACTGGGCACGAAAACCCCCTTCC
This sequence comes from Rana muscosa, assembly GCA_029206835.1. Lineage (NCBI taxonomy): Eukaryota > Metazoa > Chordata > Amphibia > Anura > Ranidae > Rana > Rana muscosa. The sequence goes on along the minus strand of CM055127.1, from coordinate 146,692,142 downwards.
TGCCCAAGCCATTTTTCAGCTTTCAGCGCTGTCACACTTTAAATGACAATTGCGCGGTCGTGCGACGTGGCTCCCAAACGAAATTTGTGTCCTTTTTTTCCCACAAATAGAGCTTTCTTTTGGTGGTATTTGATCACCTCTGCGGTTTTTATTTTTTGCGCTATAAACAAAAGAAGAGCGTCCAGTTTGGAAAAAAAACACTATTTTTTACTTTTTGCTATAATAAATACCCATTTATTTTTTTTAAATAAAATTTTCCTCAGTTTAGGCCGATACGTATTGTTCTACATATTTTTGGTAAAAAAAAAAATCGCAATAAGCGCGTATTGATTGGTTTGCGCAAAAGTTATAGCGTGTACAAAATAGGGGATAGATTTATAGCATTTTTATTTTTTTATTTTTTTATTAGTAATGGCGGCGATCTGCGATTTTTTATTGTGACTGCGATATTGCGGCGGACACATCGGACACTTTTGACACATTTTTGGGACCATTCACGTTTATACAGCGATCCCTGCTATAAAAATGCATTGATTACTGTATAAATGTGATTGGCAGGGAAGGGGTTAACCACTAGGGGGCGGGAAGGGGTTAAATATGTTCCCTCAATGTGTTCTTACTGTGGGGGGAGGGGACTGACTGGGGGAGGTGACCGATGGTTGTCCCTATGTACAAGGGACACACCAACGGTCCCCTCTCCCTCACAGGACGTGGATCTCTGTGTTTACACACAGAGATCCACTTTCCTGCTCGTTTCCCGGGCAATCGCGGGTGCCCGGCGGCAATCGCGGCCGCCGGGCACGCGCACCGGGGCCTTGTGAACGCGGCGGGCGCGCCGCTGGCGGCGAGCGCGCGCCTCCTAGCTCGTTTTAAAGGGAGGACGTCATATGACGTCCTCCCAGAACGAGAGTATCCTCCGCCCGCCGTCAATTGACAGTGGGCGGGGGACAAGTGGTTAATAGATTGGTTGATTGATTGATGTTGTATGGAGTGAGGAAAGAATGAGAAACTCCAGATCACTGGTGAATCATCTTCACCAACACAGAGCAGAAGCAGGCAAACTGCACCAGTTTTTATGAGTAATCTGCTTTGTCTTTCATTCCCAACCAGCAACATAACCATGGTTCATCCCTCAGTGATGGTTTCTTCCTTGTAAACGGACAAGCTAATTACAGCTATTGGCTGGCACACAATTAGGCCTCAGACAATTATCGTATATTCTCATCTAATGGGCATGAATGTAATCACCTTACATTCCACATTTTTCAGACTAAATATGTGTTAAGTAGCAATTAACATATTTCCTAAATTATTTATATAAATTCATTACATCAATTTAGAATTACGAGAAGCATTAATGAATATTTTCATAGCACAGCTATATTGTTTTAGCGGTATGGTATGTTGACATTGTTAAAAAGGGAACTCCAGGCACAAGATTCAGTAATAAATATACCACGATCAGCCATAACATTATGACCACCCACCATAACCTGTTGAGGCATGGACTTCACTAGACCTCAGAAGGTATGCTGTGGTATCTGGCTCCAAGTTGTTAGTAGCAGATCCTTTAAGACCTGTAGGTTGTTAGGTGGGGCCTCCATGGATTGCACTTGTTTTTTTCAGCACATTCCACAGATTGAGAACTGGAGAATTTGGAAGTCACATCAACACCTCAAACTTGTTGTTTTGTTCCCAAACCATTCTTGAATTCATCAGACCAGGCCACGTTCCTGCTCTGCGGTTCAGTTCTGATGCTCACATGCCCATTGTAGGCACTTTTGGCTGTGGATACGGATCAGCATGGGCACCCTTACCGGTCTGCGGATACACAACACCATACACAACAAACTTCGAAGTACTGTGTGTTCTCACACCTTTCTATCTGAACCAGCATTAACTTTTCAGCAATTTGAAATACAGTAGCTCTTCTTTTGGATCCGACTTGAGAGGCTGCAGTTTTGGAGATGCTCTGACCTAGTAGTCCAGCCTTTACAATTCGGCCCTTGTCATAGCTGCTCAAATTTTTACACTTTTCCATATTGTTTTGCATTTACCGTATATACTCGAGTATAAGCCGAGTTTTTCAGCACATTTTTTTGTGCTGAAAATGCCCCCCTCGGCTTATACTCGAGTCACCTTTTTGCGCCTGATCTCCTGGAATTTGGGGACCCGGTACAGACCAGTCGTAGGTCCCCTGGACCACAAACTTGGCACACATGTAGCCCCACTCTTCCTCTACAAGTGTGCAAAGTTTGTTGTCCGAGGGAACTACGGCCGGGGAGCACCAATTTTTCAAAGCTGGGCACCCCTTCCATAGACTCCCATGTTAAACATCAGTCTAGTCATGGGCACAGTGAGGCATGGGCACAGTGAGGCATGCACATGGACAAAGTGAGGCATGCAGATGGACACCCTAGGCTTATACTCGAGTTAATACGTTTTCCCAGTTTTTTGTGGTAAAATTAGGTGCTTGGCTTATATTCGGTCGGCTTATACTCAAGTATATACGGTAACACATAAACACCGTGCAGCTTAGAAAGCCTTCCTTGATCTCTAGTCAGTGACTTTGTTTAGGAAGTTTGGAGACCCCTGGCCTAAGCAAAGGGCCAATTCAGACTATGGGGGAGCCGGACTGTGGCCAGCGTGAGTAGAAAATGCCCTGGGGTCAATGGAAGTAAGCAATACTGCATTTGTAGCGCCACCCCTGTAAGGGCCCCTGGAAGATGACTGCCCCCAAAGTAAGCCCTGACCTTGAAAGCCTTCCGACACCCTGGGTTCAGACATAATTCAAAGAAAGAATACAATTGCAAAGACACCAGACTGTAACAAAGCAAATGAGTATTTTTCGAACGATTCTTAAGTCAGCAAAGAGAAAGGAATGTTAATGCAGAATGCAGATATCATTCAATCTCAAACTTTAATCTTGGCAAGTATACAAAGAATATACAATGCAAGGGAATTTGCAAAAAATCAAACGGTAATAACCAATAGGCCCTGTAAGAACTTATGACCCCAGGTACAAAAGGGAGGGGAAAGACCATTCTGTGTCAAACCGCTCCCTTAAAATCCTGATGCCACAGGCCCAGAAAGTAAATAGCACAATTTATAAGACCACAATTTGTAAAGAATGCAATAAGCAAATTCTTACTAAATGCACACAGATGTTATGAACGGAGTCCTTTATGTGGGGGGAGAAGAGGCGAGAAGTCCTTGTAACGTAGGTGTTTAGAATCTTCAGCTAACTCAACAAGGGCCCAGAAAGGTTGCTGTGCAATGGCGACCAGCAATAGTGGACAGCATTTACAAAGTTTTTCGAGCTTTTGTGTAAAGAGATGGGGTGAAGGTGTCTGCATGCAGTGTCTTTTGCAAGATTTACTCAGGGTGGGCTTCTGCCCGCTCACCAGTCCTGATAATATCAAGGCTCAAGGGAATAGGATGTCCCCGAACAGGCTCTTGAAGAATCTGCAACCAGTGAAGGGTGTCTGGCCATGCACCTGGTGACACAGGGATTCAGCTGGGTCTGTAACAGTGACGATGAGAGTGAACCCCGATAGTCACTCAACCAACAGGGAGCTGGCCATGATGGATCTGCCTGCAGATGTATACCTCACTCCCTGAAGACGCTCCACGCTGGCCAGAGCGCCGTACCTGCTCGCATGCCCCAGAGCAGCTGTGTTTCTCTACTCTCAGCTGAAGTCTGTGGTCCCAAGAAGAGCTCCTCCATGGACCAGACTATTTATGTCCTCACCCAGCATTCTTTTCTCTCTAGCCATCTGAAACTTGTATTCTGCAGCAGCACTGGCTCCATGTAAATCCCGACTCTCCAGGCCACATGTCCCACGATCCGCTGCTTTCAGTAGTGGTCTCTCTCTCTCTCTCTCTCTCTGCCTTCAGGAAATTATGTCACAATGTCCATGCTGAACACTAGAGGGAAACAAACTTAAGGCAGCCCTTGTTAAAGAATGTCCCACGATGACACAGGCAGACTAGCCAGCGCCTGGCTACACATCATTGGTATTACAGGCAGTCCCCGGGTTACAAACAAGAAGGTTCTGTAGGTTTGTTCTTAAATTGAGTTTGTATGTACCTGTAAGTTGGAACAGGTAAATTTTTTAAGTGCAACTCCAGCCAAATTTTTTTTTATGTTTATGGATAGCATAGGGAAGGGTTAACACCCCTGTAATGTTTGTTTTGCTGTCTGTGCCCCTGTTCAGAAGATTTCACCTCACTTTCTGCCCCTGTGACAATTGGATTTTTAAAATATTGGGTTGTGGAAACAAGGATTGGTAACGAAACTTCAGTGAAGACACCTTTTTTTCCCATGATAACTCGTAGGCTTCATGTACACTGGCAGCTCCTATATTTGAGTTTAGGAGCTTTTGGCGTTTTTTTCCAAAGCACCTAAACTCAAATCCATAAAAGCCTATGTGTCTTTGTACACATAGGCTTTTAGCAGAGTTTTGGAGCTGCCGTGTTTAGGTGAGGTTAAACCTTTTTCTCCTGAACGCGGAAGAATCGCATCCAGGATTGGAATGTTTTGACTGCTGGAAAACGCAAAACAAAGCAAAAACTTTCTTTGCGTTTGCCGCAGGAGCTGCCAGTGTACATGAAGTCTTATGCCCCATACACACGATCATTTTTCATGCCGTTAAAAATGCCATTAAAAAAAATGGCCATTAAAAATGATCGTGTGTATGCTCCAGAGCATTTTTAACGACGTGAAAAACGGGCATTAAAAATTTCGAACATGCTCTCTTTTTTCACGTCGTTTTTCATGTCGTTTTTTTTAACGACGTGAAAAACGATAGTGTGTATGCTTTAACGACGTGAAAAAAAATGCGCATGCCCAGAATCAAGTATGAGACGGGAGCGCTCGTTCTGGTAAAACTAGCGTTCGGAATGGAGATAGCACATTCGTCACGCTGTAACGGACTGAAAAGCACTAGACTGAAAAGAGCGAATCGTCTCTCACCAAACTTTGCTAACATGAAGGGTGGCGCCATTCGAACGGAACTTCCCCTTTATAGTGCCGTCGTACGTGGTGTACGTCACCGCGCTTTGCTTGAACATTTTTTAAAATGATGGTGTGTACGCAAGACAGGCTTGAGAGGAAACAAGAAAAAAAATGACGAGAAAAACGTCAGTTTTAAAAATGACATTAAAAATGATCGTGTGTATGGGGCATTAGAGGAATAAATTTTTCTTTCCTAGGGGTAGATTTCTTCTCATGTCTTGTTGTCTCCCTCCATTTGTAAGTATGAGTTGTATGTAAGTCGGATGTTTGTAACTATGGGACTGCCTATAGTGGAAGGAACGGTGCCCCATTGTTGCTATCAGGGGAGGGATTTGATTTGTTGGTATAGGGGGAAGCAATAGTGCCCCACCCTTGGTGTCAGGGGTGGATTTATGCCCCGTTGTTGATGTCACTTGGAAGAATAGCTCCCTAAGGGCCATATAAAAGCAAGCAAAGTTCCACAGTTTGGAGACCATTTTCCTAGGCTAAGATGATGTCATCAGTATTCTACAGACAGGAAGAAGCATTTCCAACACCAGGACTTACATGATGGAGACATCTCTGTCTGGGACAAATATTGGTGATCATGGATGATGCCTGAACAATGATGGTGCTGTCCTTCTAAATGGATAATCAAATGTAGGCATTGGCAGGGGAAAACCTCAGAGGTAATAAATACCTAAAAGTGTTACACTGACACATTACTTGCATGCCCTTAATAGAGAATTTATATCTGATGCTAGGTCCACTTTTACTGCTGGGTGAAAGCACAGCTGCTGGATGTGGTTTAAAATCTGCACTCATGAGTATGTGGATTTAACTAGGACAGGCATGTCCAAAGTCCGGCCCGTGGGCCAGTTGTGGCATGTGGCCCGGATTTATACGGCCCCCACTTGCAATTTGCTTTTATCACTTTTGTGCCCCCCCCCCCCCAAGCTCCGGGTCAGGGTAAGGTTGAGCTCGGTTTTAAAAAAAAAATATATATATATATTCTCTAATCCCTGAGCGCCTCTCACTGATAAGCTGGGCGTGTTGCTGGGGCGTGTTCCAAAGCCCATTGGGAAGCTGACAGCGCGCCTTGCCAATAACAGACACTGAGTAATTTCCTGTTCCACAGCTGCAGAGCTCTCAGTGTCTCAGTGCCTGTGATTGGCGGCGGTGATTGGCTGCGGCGCTGCGCGCTGTCAGCGCCCTAGCGGGCTCGCCCGAGGTCTCCTTGCAGTGAGAATTTAAAAAAAGGAGCTCATCCTTGCCCTGATTGGAGCTTGGGGGCCACAGAAGAGATAAGGGCAAATTACAAGTGGGGGCCAGAGAGAATATAAAATATATATATAAAAAAAAAAAATAGCTCATCCTTGCCCTTCCTTAGTGGGGCTTGGGGGCCACAGAAGAGATAAAGGCCAGATTTTTCAGGGGATAAAGAAGAGTAAATATTTTTTTTTTTACAACCTGAGCTCATCCTTACCCTGAGCGGAGTTCTGGGATTTGTTGGGGGCCAAAGAGGAGATATATCTATTCACCAGACACAGACACAAAGGTAGGAGAATTCTTGTTGGGCAGTGTATTAGTGCTCGGATGAACACACTTAATGCCGCGTACACACGATCGTGATTCACGGCGGTGAAAACACCGCCGTGAATCACGGCATGAAAAAAAATGAAAAACGAGGGAACGGCATGTTCCCCCACACACGACCGTTTTTCCCGTCATTTTTTTCTTTGACGAGAAAAACGACCGTCTGTGGGCTCCGCGGCAGTGTCTCCCTATGGGAAAACTGCCGCGGAAAAAAATGATGGAAAAAACGATGAGAAAATTTAGAACATGTTCTAATTTTTCTCCTCGTTTTTCCTGCCGTTTTTCTCAACGAGAAAAACGGCATAAAGCCCACAGACGATCGTTTTTCTCGGCGAAAAAAAAAAATTTCATTTTTCCCGACGGGAAAAATGATCGTGTGTACGCGGCATTACACTGAATTTTAATGGTTCAAAGAATGTCAGGCAAACTGATCGGCCCCCACGCAAGTTCACTTCATCAAATCTGGCCCTCTTTCAAAAAAGTTTGGACACCCCCGAACTAGGATAACCCCAGGTTAAATACAGTGTATAGACTTAAACAGCTTCATGATAATAAAGAATACAGTAAACCTATTTTCATATAACCTCAAACCAAAAGTAAGAGGACCTCAGTTGAAGAGCTTACAAAACACACTAGTGTTTCGTAGTTTGTGTCTTCCCCTGTAGCTGGCATTGCAGAAGAGCTTCTGTTATTGTACCAGCCCAATGATGCCAGAGTCTTGAGCAGGAATCTGCAGCATGGCAGCCATGTACAAGCAGGATCCTGGCTTGTCTGCCAACTGACCTGGATAACTGTTTTAATTTAATTTAATTAAACAGTGCTGTTGCGGTTGAAAAAAAACACGGTGAGTAAGTGCGTGTGACATGACTACACTAAATCAATCTGGTGAAACTTCAGTTAAAGTGAACTCATCATTTGTGTTACTTTTCCTTTACGCCAAGTTGTCACAAGTATGGGCAAGTTTTGTAGTTCACCTTTGCAAAAAAACACAGTATCTGTAGATAAAAACAAACATGCTTTGGCCAAAGTTGAATAATTGCCCTTACTGTAGGTTTAGGTCATTTACATACTTCCCGAAGCCTGACGGAAAAGCCCCCAGAGATGGCATTATTTTGTCCTGCTTTGTTGCTAGGGCATTACTAAGACAATCCCAGCTGATTCAAACCACCTCACATGCACTGTCTCTCTCCTGTCACAGTAGCTCTAAACTTAGAAAAACACAACAAAGAAGATAGTGGACCACACTTGTGCTGGGGTTGGAGAGCTGACTCCTGTGATGGTGGAGGTGAGGAGTTGTTGCACCTGGAGCGTCTTAGCAGAGTCATAGCAACAAAGCAAAACGGGATGATGCAATCTCTGGGAGTTTTTCAGCCAGGCTTTGGGAGGTGCTTAAATGGCCTACACCTATAGCAAGGGCATTATCCAACTTAAGTCAAAGCTGCACAGTATTTTATTTTTTTTAATCTGTAGGTGCTCCTTCTTGACATTTTGGAAAGGTAAACTAACCCTTTAACTTCAGTTAAAACTCCATGTCAAAACATGGATCCATTAAAAAGAATTAGAGTGCCAGAAGACTTGAATGAATCCAGTAGGAGTTTATTTTTGAAGACAAGTAGTTGTAGTGTTACCCACGAAGGGGCCACTGAAGATTAGACAGGTTGCTTCCCTTTATTGCTAAAAACTTGGAACTGAGGAGGACAATGGGATATGGGTTTCTTCCAACGGTCATAGCACAAATTTTGCAGAGGACACTTTCTCTAGATGATAGCAACACAATCTTTAACTCCCAGTTGTGGACCAAGATAATGTTTGGCACAGAATAAGCAGAAGCACCTCTACACTAGGCAGTAGTCACACATTGTTTCACTCCCAGCTATAGACCAAATTAATAATGAAGCATGAGTAGGACATGTAAGGCTGTAGACCACAGGATAGGTTTGGACAGTTATTAAGAGCAGATAGGAATGGAATGGTTTGAGTTCTTGCAGCTGAAGACCACAAGATGGACAGCACTCTAGGCACACTGGAATAGTTTGTAGTATCCACAGTTGGGGACCATAGATAAACTGCAGCCAAAGTAATTGGGCTCTACACACGATACCCAGTAGAAGCAAGTCCATGGGCTCAATCCAGGGGAGGGAGTAAACAAACAACAGAGATGATGTCATTATTAAGGCTGTTTGAAGCTGAAACGCATTGACTTTCTGCACTGTTTACACTGCGCTACAATAAACTTTAAGCTATACTGTGGTGGCAGCTTTTCTCCTATACAGGGTAGGGAGTACTCCAGCAGCCAGTCCAGGGAGGCTTCAGGGCTAACAGCCAACCTGAAGCACATAATCCTTCTTCCTCCAGGGCAAGATAAATTCTGCACAGGTTCCAGCCTATTTACCCCCTCTCTGGCCACCTACTAGGCATTCCCCCTTCAGGGATTGGCCAGAGGGTAGTAAATGTTCAGGTGAGAGATTTGAATGTCCCTCCCTGAACTCTGGAAGGTTTTCAAAAGAGACAAGGGGAAGTAATCAATCTCACTACCCAGGAAACCACAAACAGACAATCAGCTCAAGCTCCTCTGGCTACAGAGCAAGCCAAACACTACATTTTCCTATCATACTAGTCTAGGAGGGTGCTACATTGTCAAGAAGCCAACATGTTTCAGGGACTCAACATTCCCCCTTTATCTTGAATGCTGACAATGAAATGCAGGCTACACTGCAAGATGCATTAGTAAACTGGTGATTCAGGTCGCCAGCATTTAAGCCCCGATGGAAGAGAAGTATTGAGCCCCCCAAGCGCATTGGCTTCTCTACTGCTTGTCAAGAAAAATAAACTCACTGGATTAATTTAAGTCTTGTGACGCTCATATCCTTTTTAATGTACTCCATACTACTCCATGGACCACTGGGAAACCACGGTTGTCAGGGAGCTACTTTCAAAAGTTGGAATCTTTTCTGCTATTTGCCTACCCTGGGGCCCAGATATATATTGCCTCCACCAATATATATATATATCATGTCGAAAACATGATCAAGAGAAAGCCAAAGTCTATGGCAGATATTGAGAACACTTGTCAAATTTGAGATTTGCCCCTCCTCTCCTACTTTCCAAGCATACCTATTTTATGTTATGGGATCTTATAGGTGAAAGGTGAGGAGGCTTAAGAGAGACAGGAGAGTGAGGCAAAGCTTTACTTTTTTACAAGAAAGTTTTAGCTACCTATGACTTCTGCCACGTATATCTTTGGATCTACCAATCCTTTTTATACATGCGGTTTTCTTTGAAGATAACCTCTGTTTAGTCATCTTTTCATATACAATAATTGTAGTTTGAAGAAGTTTTGCTTTAAACTTATTTGCCTTCGTACCCACATTCGATATTGAACATTTGGTCCCATTAGGACAAAACCACCATTGGTAGTTTTACAGTCATTTTTATTACTGGACACTAGATATTTCTTTGTTTTAAATGTAATCTCCAGATGTCATTGTAGTGCAGTTTAAAACTCCAACACCTCCACCTTTAGTGGTGTCCGAGAAGTGTCTGATCACCAGCATGATCCTGATTGTATAAATAAACCTTTGTGTCACAGGCAGATTTCTAGGATGGGTTGGAAGAGATGAATTGTTAGCTTTTTGGCCAAACAGCGCATCCACTCATAAAGTGAGCTTCCAGTTACCTGTTCTTATGGTTGATCTGTTCTTTTCCCTAGCGTTCCACTTTAAGTCAAATGTTGTAACCCTGTTCCCTGTGAACCAAAGAAACTTGTATGTGAGTCGCTCAGGCTTAGAAGGGGTACTAGTCCTCAGTCCACTGCTGTGAGTGCCATCTGGGGTAGGAGCTTGTCCCGTCTCCAGACGTCAATACGTGGTAAAGTAGATGACCCTGTAGCCACACAGCGAAGCAGACCCACTAGTAATGATGTATGGCAACCTCAGCCTGGGCTCCAACCAGGCCGTGCCCCCAGCACATTTCGCTCTGCCCCTTGGAGATTAATCATGGTCCCCATGAGTAAACCCTGTTCCCTGCAAGTGCTCACATATTGGTCACGTACTGCTCATGTAATCCTTAGATCACTCTAATTGTCCAAGCACTCCCCAATAAGCTGAATCCGATTTTATGTGATTTTTGGCACTAAGGGTCCATTTACAGTTTTGTGGTGTATTAACATGCCTTATATCACAATTGGACCCTTTTTTGTAATGCAGTGTATTGCAATGCACTACCATGGATCGAGACACATTGCAACCCAGGTGTGTTGCCTTTGTGCTTTGAGGTGCCATTTAGAATGAATAGAACCACAACGTAGAAATGCAAGTTAAGTATGTTAATGTGTGTTGCAGTAATGCGCATGATGCCATAACCCTAAGGGGTCTGTTTATAAAGTAGTGGTCTGGCCTTACCACAGCCGTACAAATGTGCAGGCTTTCACACGACCAGGGGAACCTAGTCATGTGATTCATCAATGTCATGTGACTGGTCTCTCCCACAATCATGGAGTTCACCCTGCTGCTGTAAGCCCACACTGCAGGCTCCATACTGTGGCTTGTATGTGTAGCACACGGACCCTTTTCCCTTGCTTTGGCTCAATTGCAGGAAAAAGGCACACCGTACTATATGCCTGTACCCTCCTGGATGAGGAGGTTAAGCGGTGTTATGTATTTGGGTCCCACAGCTAGGTTCTTCCGTCAGTTGGTTCTCGTCTCCTAGGATTTAGGGACAAGTATCCCCCCCAGTAATTCCAATGTCCACACCACTTTAAACTCCAACGTTGAGTTTATTTTCTCAAAGTTCAGTAGATAGGTAAAGGGTGGAAAAGAAACAGGACAGCAAGGTTTGGGAGGTTAGTCCAGGCACAAATGGATGTCACAATCTCTACTCTATCCCTGAGTAGGTTTAGCTCACCCGGATAGTCTCCTACAAGTGGATCCTAGCAGCCAAAGTGATGCTCGGACGTTTGATCAAGTTCTTTCCTAGATGCGATCGGGAGACTCTCCGCCACAGAATCTATCAGACCCCGAACCTCTTAGCTTTTGGTATATAAGGACAGGTGCCAGCAGCAGCACATTACTAGGCCCTTGGTGGATAGAAGAATCCCTCCAGAAAGTTACCGGGCCCCTTCCTTCACCGCAAACTCTCACCGGTCCGTCAGAAAGGTCCTCCCCCGGTCTCCTCTTCTTAGAAATGGGCTCCCTCGCGAGAGACACCCTGGGACTTCTCCTCCTCGAAGCGTGTTCCAGCTAAAGGTGCTGGACCCAGTGTTGAAGATGCAGCCCCAGGACTAAAGGTGCCTGGGACTGATGCACACGTGGCCCCATGGTCTGGAGGGCCATGCGCCATGCACCAGGACTCCGACTCTGGAACGAAGACCCCTCCCAGGCGGCGTCTGCCCCATATGTATCCTCTCCCGGCACGCACAGCAGGTCGACCACACCCACCGTACCGCTGCCGAGAGAGGACACCCAAGGCACAGCACTAATACCAGCGGTTCAACCCTGACCCATTATGGCAGTGCCACCTATAGGTCACAGGGAACTGCACACCAGTATACCATCCTGTAAATAAACAGCACAACCTATAAATTGAGAATGGTCTGAGCCTAACTACTATCTCAGACCAGCCCATAAATTTGGGTATATAGCACCCCTAAATGGGGTGGGCACTACATATGTTATGAATGGTCAGCAGAGAGTGGATAGCATTATAAATGTGCACAAAACAAACAACATTGTCAAGTGCTACAAGTATGCAAGGACCTCAAGACTGGGAGTACATGTGTGAGCTCAGAGCAGGCTTATTTTTAATCTTTTTGAAGAGAAATAGGACATTTGCCACTGGCCTTGCTGCCCAGTTCATATTGGGGAAAACCAATACTGAAATATAGGCAAAAGAAAAGGGTGCACAAGCCTAGTGCTTTACCATAAGACCTTTTATTGAATTAATCCAAAATCCATTGGTTTTATTGAAGAAGAGGGCATAGCCCTTGAAACATGTAAGCTATGTTCCGGTGGATGGACACATTTTCAGTGTTGGGACTGGACTATGTTACATGCACTTTACTGTGTACCCTTGTGAGTACAATGGACTTTGTTTTTTTTTCAATAAAGAGTTTTATGGTAATGCAGCAGGCTGGTGCCCCTTCCTCTTTTGCTTATGTAGCGGGGTCCTCAATTTAGTGGGATACACCTGGGGGTAGTGTGACCCAAGTGTGTAATTGTGTTAGGGTTCAGACCCCTTTTTGTTATTCGTGGAGGATTGGGTGGTGTAATATTCTCCTTGACCAGTGGGTGTCAGTGTACCTACTGGCTCAGGGTAGAATCACTACCGGAGTGCTACCCTTCTTTGTCCCTTCCTGGAGATGGTACGGCCGGGGCGGGGAACCCGCCGTGGTATCGACGGGAGGAGATAAAAGGGGGAGACGCCCTCGCCACAAGGTCTTTTTCGGGGGATCATCTCTTCACGCACCCAGGCACCTTAGGCCTGGGTGCGGGCGGTTCAAGGTTCCGGCCTAGGCGCCCTAGGCCTGGCCGGAATGAAGATGGAGTCCATCCCAGGCACCTTCAGCCTGGGGTGAGGTACTATTGAGGAGGCCTGGGACCCGGTGACTCCAACTGGGTCCCGCGAGGGTGAAGTTGCTCCAGGGCGCCCCTTGCGAGGGGACCCGCATCTGAGGTGAGGAGGCTGGGGAGGTCACTCATTCGAAGACCCGGTGTAGTGTCAACCCGGTGACGGATGGGCCTTCGGTAACTCCCTTGGAGGACATCTTCCCCTGATAGGGGCCGCAACGCAACGGAGGTATTCATGTCAAGACTCCTACAACCCTTGGTCATAGCATAGGGGGTGTAGGGACCCAGATCAGTATAGTGCCTCGACCTGCTCATCTCACCGTATCCTGCCATCGCATTGCCTGTATGTGGAGATACGAAATAAACCAACAGTTGGACTGTGATCGGTGTATGGACTCTGTTAATGGGAGCAAAGGGTGGTTCGTGGTTTCTGCACGACAGACTCGGTACATGCTCAGGACACACCGGCCCGAGGAAACATCAGGTATTGCCCTTCACCTCACCCGCCATAATGGGGAGGACATGGGCCGTAGCGCACCTCACTCTGTCGCGTGACATACCCCTAGCTAAAGAGGACGGGGTGAGGGGGTGGCTACACTTATATTTCAGTACTATAAATGGGCCCCATGCTGCTGCTGCTGCACAATAGTCCTATTAGGCTACTTTCACACTGAAGCGCTGGATGCGCTGGCGGTATAGCGGCGCTATTTTTAGCGCCGCTATACCGTAATTTTTGCCGGGATTTGCGGGCGCTAGCGGGGTGAATTTAACCCCCGCTAGCAGTCGAAAAAGGGTTAAAAACACCTGCAATAACGCCTCTTTGCGGCATTTTGCGGTCGTTTTGGAGGCCCTACCCCATTGATTTCAGTGGGCAGGTGCTCTATAGGAGCGGTATTTTTACCGCTCCTACCGCGCCTCAAAGATGCGGCTTGCAGGAGTTTTTTTTACCCTCCTGCAAGCGCAACGCTCCAGTGTGAAAGCCCTCGGGCTTTCACACTGGATAAACAGTAGCGGCTTTTTCAGGGCGCTTTGCAGGCGCTATTTTTAGCGCAATAGCGCCTGCAAAGCGCCTCAGTGTGAAAGGGGCCTTGGTGCTATTGATTTTCACTTCTCCATTGCAATTCTTACAAGTTGTTTATAAAAAGTATTTAAAGCAGAACTAAAGTTAAAAACTAAAAAAAAGTTACTTTTTCTTTCTTTACTTCCTGTCCCGGAGACTCGACAGGAAATCTCTCCAAAGTGAAGGTAACAGTTGTCACCAATGTCCCCTTTGGAAGATTTCTCCCCACTTTTTTTGTTCCAGTGACAGCCGTAGAATTTTCTTCTCATTTTCTATGTGATAATGGTCAGTGTGACAAATTGATAGAGTGAATGTCCCCAGCAGGACACCGATGGCAATAAAAGCCCGACAGAGGTTCTTATCCTTTGCACGCATTTTTTTTTTTTTAAAACCTAAAAGAAAACGAAGAAAAATGAAAAGAAAATGGTATCTTTTGCAGACATTTATCAACCCGAATTTTGAAAGACGGAACACACCAGTTTTCACAACAATGCTGCTGAAAATCTGCATTTGCATCCATCATCGAGTTTATTAATAACGAGGAGGTGCTTGAAACTCATCATGTCATTCTGGCTTCAGAATCGCCAGCAAGCAGTCTAAGAGCGGCACACCCCACAATCCTAAAGCGTTTTCAATTCCACCCAGGCAAATGAAGCCACTAAAATGTATAGCGGCACGCCTCTCTAATTGTTTTCACCCATTTGTCTCACGCAGTCTTTTCAATTAATGTCTGTCTGTCGGGAGATAGAACCAGACTGACCCAGCTGATGGTAACATCAGCTTGGGAGCCCTGGCATCATAACCAGTTCATTTAAAGGGGAACCCCACCTTTACACCATAAACAGAATCAAAATTAGGCTTCCTCATTGATTTTTATATATATCTTATCTGAAAATGGCCACAGGCATTTGTATTAATATTCTATTATCATGAAAATCTTAAAAAAACAAAAAAACAAAAAAACAAAAGAGATGACCCTTACCTGTTGTTCTAGTCATGGATAGAGATAAATGAGTGTGATAATTTCAGGATCACCTGGATAGACTACAATACAGACCTTGATCAGTGACTGATAATGGATAATGTAAAGATGTCATTGTGTTCACAATTAGGAGTATCCATACACGACTCGATTTCTGGGCTGAACAAGAGAAAACCAAACAGGTTTCTGCCTAGAACATGCACATTACAATGGTTGTAGAATTTCTAGAATTTTGTTAGTTTAAAGCCCTGTACACACGGGCGAGAATCCCGTCAGGAAAAAAACGTAGTTTTTCCTGAAGGGATTCCTGCAAGCTTTTCTTGCCAAGCCCTGTGTACACACGCACATTCAAAAGAACCGCCGTTCTTTTGAATGGCAAGAACGCGGTGACGTCATCGACTACGACGAGCATGCACTCGTCACATTCAATGCCGTCGCCGCCATCTTGCGTCACCCTACACTACCCTTGTAAGCTACCGCGCATGCGTCAAAGTCTCATCGAGCATGCCTGGGCTTACCTGGGGACAGGTAAGCATACAAGCCTCCTACAAACGCACGGTTTTCTCGTCGGGAAACAGGCCGACGGGAATCCCGACGAGAAAATAGAGAGCAGGTTCTCTATTTTTCTCGTCGAGATTCCCGGCAGTTTTCCCGACGAGAAACCATACACACGAACGGTTTTCTCGGCAAAAAGCTCTCCCAGCAATTTTCTTGCCGAGAAAACCGACCGCGTGTACGAGGCTTAAGAAAAATTTGCCATCTTGCTTGAAAACGAACAACATTTTAACCCCACTAACTATTAAAAAATGGAGTGAGGATTCCAAATACAATATTTTCTTTTTTTTTAACAAAACACTGCAGGCATATTGCCAATTTAGGACTATAGGGGAATAAGAAGACACTGCTCCTTTGTTAGCAAGGAAGACTTTGAGGGATAATAAAGGCACAGCTTGACAAATCAGTTGATTTCCTCATCCATGCTAAGGCCCCTTTAACAGATGCGGACGGTTCATTTCAGCAGAACAAACATACAAAGTTTAAATCAGTTTTTACATCCACTACCGATGCAAAAACTGATGCAAAAACAGACCATTTGTCCGTTTACATCCGTATTTTGTCCGTTTCAGTTTTTTAATGGAACAAAAATTGGATTTTGATCCGTTTAAAAAAACGGATATTGGCAGATGTAAACTGATGATCATCCGTTGACATCCATTTTTCCATAGAGATACATTGATGTCTGTTTTTCATCCGTCAACGGATGGATAAACTGAAAAATGTGTGAAAGCCTTAGGGCTCTTTCACACGGAGGTCCGTTCAGGTCCGCCTGTCAGTTTTTTAGGCGGACCTGAAACGGATCCTCCATGCACCCCTATGGAAGCACGGATGTCAGCGGTGACATGTCCGCTGACATCCGCTCCGCTCCGAAAAAGTGTGACGGAGGAAAATCCTATTTTTCCTTCCGTCTGCGGAGCGGATCGGATGACAACGGACTCTACGGTCCGTCGTCATTCGATTCCCCATAAGGGAGAGCGGCGCTCTGACAGGGCGGTCCCTGCACAGTGTGCGGGGACCGCCCAGTCATCCGTCGGCTCAGCGGGGATCAACGGAGCGATCCCCGCTGAGCAAGCGGAGCTTCACGTATCCGCCCCGTGTGAAAGAGGCCTAACCTAAGGCCTAACATCGTAGCTGGAAAAATCCCCACTGCTGGTCATTGTATTTAGCCACTGCACCTGTGGTTGCCTGAATACAAATGGTATACAGGGTGAACAAATACTTGCGCTAACAGCAAAAATATAAATATATAAAGCAGCGTGCACAGTCTGTGAATAAAGCAAACTCAAAAACGTATAAAACCAAAAATGCAGCGCTTCAAAGTGAAAATCAGTCCATATAATTCATGACGAAAGAAATGGATGCAGGAAATTGAAGAACTCCACCACCAAAGACTTCAGTGTGAACAGATAACACACCACCACAAAAAATGTGCTCACAGTCTGCTTACCAAAAAGCGAGCATCATAAGCATGTAGTGAAATGCAGAGGGTCACAGATGGATAAGGCTCTCCTATCTTGATAGAGTAACAACCGAAGTGTCCGATAATTTCAAGATCAAAGGAACTTCCAGGATTTGGATATCATATATGCAGACCTCAGCAGGAGATGTTAAACCCATACAGAAAGAAAGGCAGCATAGTGAAGCCCGTAAGGTCAAATAAAATTTATTTAAAATTCTACTTACAGGGTAAAAAGATCATCAAGGCAAAAAAAGTATAATCCGCGGTTCTTAGCGTGCTCACATTGGTCAGCCTAGGCTGAGAACCGCGGATTATACTTTTTTTGCCTTGATGATCTTTTTACCCTGTAAGTAGAATTTTAAATACATTTTATTTGACCTTACGGGCTTCACTATGCTGCCTTTCTTTCTGTATGGGTTTAACATCTCCTGCTGAGGTCTGCATATATGATATCCAAATCCTGGAAGTTCCTTTGATCTTGAAATTATCGGACACTTCGGTTGTTACTCTATCAAGATAGGAGAGCCTTATCCATCTGAATACAGTTATGTTCAGCCAATCATTTTCCACCCGGATCAGTTGAATTTTAGTGCTGGTTCACATAGGTGCGCTCTGCAAGATCGCATGTGATTCGCACCGCACTGCAAATCACATGCGATGTCTGTGCTATGTGATTTCAGTCGTACAGATAGTGTGGCTGAATTTGCATCGCATTCGGACCAAACTCGCACAGGACCTGTTTTTGGTCCACACTAGAATCGGATCGCATGGGTGTTCACATGTCCGAACTGTCAGTTCGCAGTGCGATATGCGAGCTAAAATGGGGGTGTCATTAACATTGTATTGACACTCCCAGCATTTTGCATATGGCAGTGTGAGCTGCCGTGCAAGTCGGGTGCGATACGGGAACCCGCAGTGGATTTGCAGTGTTCCCGCATCTATGTGAACCGGTGTTCTGACGAGCTGGTTCCTCCTATCGATATGGTTCCCCCCTTGACTGCGCAGGCTCAATCCGAGCCGACAGAAATCTCAGAGCTTTAACAGCTGTTCGGCAGCTGTAGACGCGCTCGCTCCCGATGCTTAGTTACACACGCCGCTTTATTCTTCACGTCGCTCTATACAGCAAGGGGCGGATCAGATGTGATATTGAGCAGTGCATTTTGTATGTTTATACACGCCGCTCTATACAGCAAGGGGCTGATATCCGCTGTTTAACAGATCTATTACTAATATGTTTAAATGCATCCCTTGCTGTATAGTGCGGCGTGTATAAACAAACAAAATGCACTGCTCAATATCACATCTGATCCGCCCCTTGCTGCCCTATGCTGTATAGAGCGGCGTTAAGAATAAAGCGGCGTGTGTAAGTAAGCATCAGGGGCGAGCGCATCCACAGCTTGCCAAGATATGGTTCCGCTAGCGATATAGTTCCCTCTTGACTGCGAAGGCGCAAGGCGAGCCAACGGAAATCAGCTGTTCGGCAGCGCCTGCGCAGTCAAGAGGGAACCATATCCATAGGGGAACCAGCTCGACAAGACACCGGCACTTAAAGGGGTTAGTTCACCTTTACCAAAAAAAGCCTATGCAGATTCCGGAATATCTGTAGATGAAAATAAGCTGTGCAGCTTTGACCAAAATTAAATAATGCCCTTGCTATAGGTGTAGGCCATTTATTTACAGTACCTCATGCAGCCTGACTTAAAAACTCCCAGGACGTTGCCAAGTAAAGCCGAGCTTTTACTGTTCATCTTCACCATCACAGGAGTAAGCTCTATCTCTGATTCAAACATCCTTACATGTGCTTTCTCTCTCCTGAGGCACGAGCTCTGAGCTCACCATTTGAGAGCCAAAATGAACAGTAATAGCTAGGCCTTGTTTGCCAATGTCTTGGGAGTTTTCAGGCCAGGCTTCATGAGTAGGGTTGGCACCTGTCTGGTTTTGACACAGACAGTCCGGGTTTTGAATGATGTGGAAGGGTTTCCCTCTGCCTGAGACCCGGACACCAGTGCCTCTGACTCCTGTAGGGGGCCCCAGCACACAGGGGGACTCAGAAAGCAGGGGGACTCAGAAAGCAGGGGGACTCAGAAAGCAGGGGGATCGGATTGGTGGTACAGGGGGACAATTACAGAGGAGACAAAAGGGAAGAGAGAGAAAAGTGCCAGGTACAATAGTTTTTCTTATATTAAATGTTTAAAAACAATCTGTATCACAGTCTGTCTAGTCCACTGTCAACATTCTCCTGATCCACCAGTGGCAGCTGGTGTTATTTTTCTGAGGGGGGGTGGCAAACAATCCACCCAATCCGATCGGATTTCCTTTCAGCCAATCGGGTGACAGGTCTCAGACCGGCTTCTTGATTGCCCGGGAGGAAAATCAGTGTTACAATAGTGAATATTCATTCACTATTGTCACACAACTGGGTGTCGCACAACTGCCCACCCTTTTTTGAAGCCTATTGGACCCTTTGGCTCTAATCACATGCTTAATAAAAAAAAAAAGAACCTGATTAGATTCCATGCATCCGGCGCCCTGCATGTAGATTTGTGTTTGCACGATTGGGGTGCCATTGAAAGTAATGGGATCACGAGCATGTCCCACAATTTGCGGCAATTCAGGAATCGCGGGCAGAATCCGTTTTTCCGCCCATGATCCAGAACTCCTAGGTGTAAATTGAGCCACAATTTGGCCACACTCACTGTTCACTGTGGCGCACTGAGCTGCATTACTACTCTCCTTGGGGCATCCAAAAGCGTCCCAGGTCTTTTACAATCATATAGTGTATACTAAAAAAAAAAAAAAACATGCCACAGCGCCGCTAAAGTGTTCGGGTTTGGCTTGAAGAAAAGGTGGTAACCCTATTCATGAGGTACATAAATGCCATGCACCTATAGAAAATACATTATTCAACCTTATTGAAAGCTGCAAAGTTTGTTGCATAGGCAGATACCCAGCAAAATCAGCGTTGTTCCTCTGGACTCTCCTGCTCCTCTGCCACATGCCTGGGCTTTACCGCTATCATTTTTTCTATTTGTTATCAGGAGCTGGCTTTCATTTTCGGGTTCTTGCAACCACCTCCTGCTAGGTCTGTCAGGGACATGTAATCCTTGCCTAGGCAGGTATAGAGGCAGGGGAAGGGGGGTAAAAAAACTATAAGGTAAATGAGCAAAAAAAAATGTGTTTTTTGAATCTGGTAGAGGAAGGGTGGGGTGGTAGGGCTATCAGAGAGGGCAATAGGACAAATAGATTTTTGGGGTGAAGTTTTAATGTCCTTTCAACCATGTTGTGGACTGGATTTTGCAGTTACACACAGTGCTGTTCCTTCCAGCTGCGAACCCCCCCACCCTTAACGAATGAAACTTATATTCAGCAGCAAATTATACCCCAGAGTATGTGGGGCAGCTGCAGTTCACAGTGAGGAACAAGAGTGATGCGTGCACATAGCTTGATTTTACGTGTGAAGTTCTCCTCTATCTTTCCCTCT
Organism: Rana muscosa; assembly: GCA_029206835.1. NCBI lineage: Eukaryota > Metazoa > Chordata > Amphibia > Anura > Ranidae > Rana > Rana muscosa. Next base: position 146,671,447 of record CM055127.1, on the reverse strand, counting down.
TAGAAGGCAGCGCATGGCAGGCTGGGATATCAGCTTGGCAGCACAGAAGCTTGGCATCTCAACAAGGTTCCTTTAGGACAAATAACCCTGCCCAGAGAGCCTGGATCTTGTAACAATAAAAGTGTATTTATTTATCTTTCACATTTAAGGGAGCTCGACTTATTCCGGCAGGTTCTTTCTGATGGGGCTTGTTCTGTGGCATTGTGTTTGGTGCCAAGCCTTGATAATTGTTCTAAATGTGGCTTGTGCTGTTGGCTGGGTTTAATTAAAAACAAAATGTGTCATAAACAGATTATGCCAGACCAGAACCTAGGACTATACCCGAGCGTAGACCCTATTGTAGGGTGTGTGGTAGGGTGACCACGTGCCCCGGATTGCCCGGGACAGTCCCGCATTTTGCAGGTCTGTCCCGGGCACATTCATTCCAGGACAATACAGTGTCCCGGAATGAAACTGACACAGCCACCTACCCGGGCCAATCTGATGCCCCCAAAAAAGGCCGCCACATCACCGCTTTACTCACTGACAGTACTTGTCCTGGCTGGGAATGCCTGGAGGAGCACAATCCCGCCCCCTGCTTGTGATTGGAGAAATCATAAATCCTGCCTCTTGTGTCCAATCACTGTGCTGTGATTCGTTACAGCACTAGCTGATTTTTGGGACGGGAGGGTGTCCCTGAATGGTAGTTTGGAAATTTGGTCACGCTAGTGTGTGGTCACGTGGTGGTGGTGGGGTACTGGGGACAGGGGCAGGAGATAAAGCCAGTACCCCCCACAACTGCAGGACCTTTGTATCTGATTACCGGGAATAAGTGCTTTTTAATTTCACTGACATGTCAGTAAAAATCTGGAGATGCCAGTGAAATTTCACCATTTCACTGAAATACATTAGAGGCCATGGGGAAGGCCACATTATAGTCTATATTAGCCATTCCCATAGACAGACATACTGTACATGTCTATGGGAATGCAAAACCTGCTTGAAACAAGTCAAATGCAGGTCAGAAGGAGATCAACTGCAGGTCAAATGCCCCTGTCAATGAATTCTGAATGATTTCAAAAGCATCTCAAATTGATATTGACACAAACCTAAAGCCCATTTACATGGATTACGAGCATAATCCGTTCCAGGAGAATTCTCGTAACCCAAAGCACTCGCATATCAAAGCGAGTTTCCCCATAGAAGTCAATGGAAACAAAAATAATTTGTTCCGCATTGACTTCAATGGCATGCAATATTGCATGTGGCCAGAGGTGGGGGGGGGCGCCGGAGAGCCTTGGAAATACTCGGGGACAGCTCGGCTGACCTTGGAAACCCTCGTAAAGGCTCGGAAACACCCGGAAACAGAGTATTTCCGATCGGCTCTGCTCGACTCCGGCGCCCCCGCACCTCAGACCAAATGCGGTACTGCACAACCCATTAGCTTGAATTCTGCTCGTTTTGCGAGACAACACTCGCAAACCGAGTCAGGATTTTTTTTAAAAAGTTGCTCCTCTTTCAAAATGCTCGTTAACCGCGTTACTCGTAAACCAAGGTTCCACTGTATAAGCAAATATTGTCTAAATACATTCATTATGTGTATTCTTCCTGATCTGTGCAGTAATCCAGTTTGAGACTTTCCCCTGCTGGCAATTTCCATATTGCCTGGATACATACAATGACCCCATTCTTTTTTGAGCAGTCATTGGTGAATTACTAAAAAATAAGATGTTCAGTGTGGACTATTTTTATTAAAGCTGAAATCCAGACTAAACAAATATTGTATAAGTACAATGGTCATGTGTATTTTTCTATGAATCTGGGTGTGCTCTGGGTACTTCATCCAGATCTGTGCAGTACTCCAGTGTGAGACTTCCCGTCTGTACAGGAACATCCTGTAATAAAGACTGCTCACTGCTGCTCTCTCTCCTTGTGCAGAGTGACTGGTCTTGTTTCCGCCCCTTCCTGTAACTTTCTGAAGGCAGCCTGTATAGTGGGTGGAGTCTGCTGGGTCTCTCCCACAGATCTGCTCTCTGCATAGTCTATGTACAGCACAGCGATGATGTCACACCTACTTTACAAGGCAATAACTGGGGTGCCATATTTTACCGAAAACCTCTGCTCATTCCTACTGGCATTTGCTGAAGGAAGCCAGCTGTAGGCAGGTTGCTTTAAAAATAGCAGTTACCCTTTAACCACTTGCCGACTGCCTGCCGTCAATTGACGACGGCAGAATTGCACTCCTGTGCAAATCGGCGTAGTTGTACGGCGGGCACTTTAAGGAGTACAGGGGGCGCGCGCGTGCCACCGCATCCCTAAGGAGCTGATGCGCATGCTCGGCGGCCGCGATGTCCGCCGGGCACCCGCGATCGCTCCTGACAGCGAGAATGGGGATTTGTGTGTGAAAAAAAAAAAACACATATCCACATCCTGTCAGGGGAGAGGAGACTGATCGTGTGTTCCTAGTATATAGGAACAACGATCGGTCTCCTCCCCAAGTCAGTCCCATCCCCCACAGTTAGAACACACAGTGAGAGAACACATTTAACCCCTTGATCGCCCCCCTAGTGTTAACCCCTTCCCTGTAATTTATATAGTATTCAGTGCGCTTTTATAGCACTGATCGCTGTATAAATGACAATGGTCCCAAAAATGTGTCAAAAGTGTCTGATCTGTCCGCCGCAATATCGCAGCCCCGATAAAAATCGCAGATCGCCGCCATTACTAGTAAAAAAAAATAATAATAATAAAAATGCCATAAATCTATCCCCTATTTTGTAGACGCTATAACTTTTGCGCAAACCAATCAATACACGCTTATTGCATTTTTTTTACCAAAAATATGTACAAGAATATATATCGGCCTAAACTGAGGAAAATGTTTATATTTTATTTTTAAATTTGGGATATTTATTATAGCAAAAAGTAAAAACGATTGTGTTTTTTTTAAATTGTCGCTCTGCTTTTTTTTTTCTAGCGCAAAAAATAAAAACCGCAGAGGTGATCAATTACCACCAAAAGAAAGATCTATTTGTGGGGAAAAAAGGGCATACATTTTGTTTGGGTACAGCGTCGCACGACCGCTCAATTATCAGTTAAAGCGACGCAGTGCAGTATCGCAAAAAATGGCCCGGTCAGGAAGGGGGTAAATCCTTCCGGGGCTCAAGTGGTTAATGGAAGACCTCTTCAATCGGAGTGAAGGATTCTTTCGGTGTATCTAGGGTGTGATCACAATATAAGAAGTGCTTGAGTCTTGTGCCGGAACACTTGTATATAATGAATGTTTCCTTGTCCAGGAACGCCACATACAGCTGTACAATACACTGCCCAGCACCATGTTCTATGTCACCCCTGTAACAAGTACATTACGGTGACATTACTGAATGACGTTTGCAGCATTATGTGATTCCTGCAAGGTTCTCACTGTGTGTAATCCTGTACGAGTGCACACCTCATTCCTCTGTATTTGTACTAGCAGTGAAAAGGCCATTAATATCACCTATCTCCATTTACCTGTAGAACACACATACAGTACAGCCTGACCTATATCGCCGAAATGTCTGCTCCTAATCTTCTGGCTTAGTTGATTGCTTTGTAGCCTATAAATAAAACAATTGAATGGGTGACTATGAATGAATGGCAGATTTACATAACAATATAAATGTATGACCATTTGATTTTCTGATTTCACATTAACTCCAATAGTCCATTTCTGCCTCAAACAACCAATCGAGACACACATACAAAGTTTGATATTTGAATCAATGATGGATTGTTTGCTCGAGAGCACTCATACCTAGGTTGATCGCACATCGAAATGTGTATTGCCACCTTAAAGCTGATCAGATATGCCGATCGGCAGACCTTTCTCAGTCATGCCCCTTCGACAGAAGCTGGCCAAACGACTGGCTTCTGTCGGACCGGCTGCTGTACACATGGGCCGAATTTCAAAACAAAACTTTGACTTAAAGGGGTTGTAAAGCCTTGTGTTTTTTCACCTTAATGCATCCTATGCATTAAGGTGAAAAAACACCTTGCAGTGTCCGGCCCCCCCGAGCCCCCGTTTTATTTACCTGAGCCCCGAACTTCCGTGGGCGTGATCCCGCGTCGTTCTCCCCACGGCTTTTCGGCTCTTCATTGGATAGATCGATAGCAGCGCAGCCATTGGCTCCCGCTGCTGTCAATCGAATCCAATGACGCGACCGCGGGGGGCAGTGCCGATTCATACACTTGGCGGCTATGTACGCCGAGTGTATGACACGGGAGCGCGCCCGCAAGGTAACCACCTCGGGAGAGAGCTTCCCAGAGGGGGTTATCTATTGCGGGGAGGAGCCGTAAGAGCCGCCGTTGGACCCCAGAAGACGTGGATCGGGGCCACTCTGTGCAAAACGAACTGCACAACAGAGGTAAGTATGACATGTTTGTTATTTATTTATTTTTTAAACGTGAACCTTTAGTATCACTTTAAGGGGGTTTAAGTGGAATTTGGAGTCTGGCTGTCAAGCTAACATTTTAAATCACTGACCAACATAATACGAGTGCTACAAAACCAATATAATTAAATGAGTCAATCCATACTTAAAGCGGAGTTCCACCCAAAAATGGAACTTCCGCTTTTCGGAACCCTCTCCCCCCCCTCCGGTGTCACATTTGGCACCTTTCAGGGGGGAGGGGGGTGCAGATACCTGTCTAAGACAGGTATTTGCACCCACTTCCGGGCATAGACTCCCGTCATCCCCCGCTGTCTCCTGGGAAACACACTGGTCCCAGGAGAGAGCGGGGACCGGTGAGGGCTAGAGTTGAGCGGACACCTGGATGTTCGGGTTCGACCGAACTTCAGAAAAAAGTTCGGGTTCGGGACCGAACTTGAACCCGGACCCGAACCCGAACCCCATTGAAGTCAATGGGGACCCGGACTTCTAAGGACTAAAAAGGCTCTAAAAAAGTAATGGAAAGGGCTAGAGGGCTGCAAATGGCAGCAAAATGTTGTTAAGAGCATGGCAAGTGCTCTGCAAACAAATGTGGATAGGGAAATAACTTAAAATAACATAAAAAAAATAAAAATAAAAAATAATAATCTTGATCTAGGAGGACGAGGTCCATATGGAGTAGGAGGTTGAGGTGGCGGTGGATGTGGCTGTGTAGGTGGAAGCGGCGGTGGAGGAGGATGAGGTAGCCAACACTGATTCAAAAATCCAACAATGGCTGGGTAAGGCCGGTGATGTGTCGAATTCTGTCCCCCGTCAAATAGTGTCCACCCTGTACTGCGCTTGCTCAGTATGTAGGACAAGGGGATTTCGAAAATCTCCCAAGACGAACAGCGCCTGCGTGGTGAGTTCAGGTGAAGGCCACACCATCCGTGGTTCAAGCCGAGCCAAGTGAGGCCGTGCCCGAAGCGTGGCGATCGAACCGAGCCCGTGAGGGGCCCTGTTACTATGTGCTACCGTATGTCCACTTGGATGGTGGGGCTTGAACCTGCACTCACAGCGCAGGCGCCGTTCATCTTCGGAGATTTTGTGAATCTCCTTGTCCTCTGTACTGCGCAAGCGCTGCGCCTTCGCAGTATGGGCCGGACACAATCCGATGGCCGGACAGTTTTTGTCACAACACCGGTATACATGTCTATTCTGCACAAGGTACGGACAAGTCCTGTGGGATCCATGCCTGGTTCATTTTAATGAACGTGAGCTTGTCCACATTGGCTCTGGACAGGCGGCTGCGCTTGTCTGTGATAACGCCCCCTGCCGTGCTAAATACACGTTCAGATAATACACTGGCTGCAGGGCAGGCCAGCACCTCCAAGGCATAAAGGGCAAGCTCAGGCCATGTGCCCAATTTGGAGACCCAGAAGTTAAAGGGGGCAGACCCGTCATCCAGTACGTGTAGGCCTGTGGACACATACTGCTCAACCATGTTGGTGAAATGCTGCCTCCTGCTAAGACGTTACGTTGTCCTTGTAACGGGGATCCAGCAGGGTGGCCACCCAGTAATCAGCACCAGTTAAAATGTGGGCAACTCGGCGGTCATTGTGGAAACACTGCAGCATGTAATCGCTCATGTGTGCCAGGCTGCCCAGAGGCAAAGAAAAGCTGTCCTCTGTGGGAGGTGTATCATCTGTGTCCTCTGTATCCCCCCAGCCACGCACCAGTGATGGCCACGAGCTGGTCTGGGTGCCACCCTGCTGTGAAAATGGCTCCTCCTCCTCCTCCTCCATCTCCTCCTCCACCTCGTCATCCTCCAGAACTGTGCCCTTTCTGCCGGACAATTGTGTACCTGCCATTTGTTGGTGCAGGAACCCACCCTCGTAGCCACTTGTGAAAGACTGCCCTGAAAGCCTTTGAAATGATCCCACTTCCTCCTCCTCCTCCTCATCCTCCTGTGCCACATCCTCTTCCATCATCGCCCAAAGCGTTTTTTCAAGGAGGCATAGAACTGGGATAGTAACGCTAAGAACGGCGTCATTGGCACTGGACATGTTGGTGGAGTACTCGAAACAGCGCAACAAGGCACACAGGTCTCGCATGGAGGCCCAGTTATTGGTGGTGAAGTGGTGCTGTTCCGCAGAGCGACTCATGCGTGATTGCTGCAGCTGAAACTCCACTATCGCCTGCTGCTGCTCGCACAGTCTGGCCAGCATGTGCAAGGTGGAGTTCCACCTTGTGGGCACGTCACATATGAGGCGGTGAGCGGGAAGGCCGAAGTTACGCTGCAGCGCTGACAGGCGAGCAGCAGCAGGGTGAGAACGCCGAAAGTGCGCACACACAGCCCGCACTTTCTGCAGCAGCTCTGGCATATTGGGGTAATTTTTAAGGAACCTCTGGACCACCAAGTTCAGCACATGTGCCAGGCAAGGGATGTGCGTCAAACCGGCTAGGCCCAGAGCTGCTACGAGATTTCGCCCATTATCGCACACCACCAGGCCGGGCTTGAGGCTCACTGAGAGCAACCACTCATTGGTCTGTTGTTCCATGTCCCTCCACAACTCCTGCGCGGTGTGGGGTTTTTCCCCCAAACAGGAAAGTTTTAAAACTGCCTGCTGTCGTTTACCCCTGGCTGTGCTGAAGTTGGTGGTGAAGGTGTTACGCTGACCGGATGAGGAGGCGGTAGAGGATGAGGAAGCGGAGTAGGAGGAGTTAGCAACAGGAGGCAAACTGAAGCGCCCTGCAATCCTCGGTGGTGGAAGGACATGCGCCAAACTGCTATCTGCCTCAGGCCCAGCCGCCACTGCATTTACCCAGTGTGCTGTTAGGGAGATATAACGTCCCTGACCGTGCTTACTGGTCCACGCATCCGTAGTTAGGTGGACCTTGCCACAGATGGCGTTGCGCAGTGCACACCTGATTTTGTCCCCCACTTGGTTGTGCAGGGAAGGGATGGCTCGCCTGGAAAAATAGTGGCGGCTGGGCACGACGTACTGTGGGACAGCCAATGCCATCAGGCTTTTAAAACTCTGCGTCTCCACCAGACGGAATGACAGCATTTCAAAGGCCAGGAGTTTTGAAATGCTGGCATTCAGGGCCAGGGATCGCGGGTGGCTAGGGGGGTACTTCCTCTTCCGCTCCAATGTTTGGGAGATAGAGAGCTGAACGCTTCCATGGGACATTGTGGAGATGGTTGGTGACCCAGGTGGTAGTGTTGCTGGCAGATCCTCTGTTTGCAGGGTGGCAGGTGCCACTGTCACTACAGAGGTGGATGAAGAGGCCGAGACTGCAGCAGAAGAGGAAGCAGGAGGAGCCAGAGACCTTTCTTGGTTTTTGAGGTGTCTACTCCACTGCAGCTCGTGCTTTGCACTTAGATGCCTGGTCATGCAGGTTGTGCTCAGGTTGAGAACGTTTATGCCTCGCTTCAGCCTCTGATTGCACAGCCTGCAAACCACTCGTGTGTTGTCATCAGCACATTGTGTGAAGAACTGCCACGCTAGGGAACTCCTTGGACCTGCTTTGGTGTGCTCGGTCCCTTGCTGCGTTGGGCAGTAGCAGACATACTGTCTAGCTGACAGACGCTCCGCTTTTGCACCCTGCTCCCTCTTCTGCTGTGCTGGTGGCTCTGTGCGACCACCGCCTCTTCCTCCAAACTACACTGGTCACCTGCATAACGTTCATTCCATGTGGGGTCGAGGACCTCATCGTCCTCCACATCATCTTCCACCCAGTCTTCACCCCTGCCCTCCTTGTCTGTCTGCACAATTGCGAAAGCAGCAGCAGTTGGCACCTGTGTTTCGTCATCATCCGAGACGTACTGCGATGGTCCTCCCATGTACTCATCATGAAACATAAGTGGTTGGGCATCGGTGCACTCAATCTCTTCCACTTCTGGGGCAGGGCTAGGTGGATGGCCCTGGGAAACCCTGCTAACAGAGTCATCGAAAAGCAGAAGAGACTGCTGCATGATTTGGGGCTTAGACTGCTTGGCTGATTTGCAAGGGGGTGAGGTGAAAGACTGATGGACATGGGTTTCAGGTGCCAACTCTGTTCTTTCATCAGAAGAGTGGGTGGGAGACAATGTGAAGGAACCCGAGGCACTGTCAGCAACCCAATCTACTATCGCCTGTACTTGTCCTGGCCTAAACATTCGTACAGCCTCATTAGGCGCGACAAAATACCGCCTCAGGCTCGGTCGCCTACTCGCACCTGAGGAAGGTGTTTCTGGCACAGATCCACCACGTCCTCTCCCTGCAACAGGAGCTCCACCAGCAGCACCACGACCGGGGCCACCATGTCCCTTTGACCTTCTCCTCATATTTTCCAAATTTAGGATCTTGCCCTAAATGGGTGTTTTTGGAAGAGCAGAACACACCCACAGTACGTAACCGCTGAATCGCACAGCTACAGAACTGCAGAAAATGCTATTCAAAAAAAATGTTGTTTTTTTAGTATAGCACAGTAGGAGAAAACTATATAGAAATTGTTTATTTCACACACCTCCAAATATGTATAACACACTGCAAACTATTTTTTGTGCCCCTAAACGGCGTTTTTTGGAAGAGCAGAACACACCCACAGTACGTAACCGCTGAATCGCACAGCTACAGAACTGCAGAAAATGCTATTCAAAAAAAATGTTGTTTTTTTAGTATAGCACAGTAGGAGAAAACTATATAGAAATTGTTTATTTCACACACCTCCACATATGTATAACACACTGCAAACTATTTTTTGTGCCCCTGAATGGCTCTTTTTGCAAGTGTACATTAAAGTGCAAATTTTTTTTTTTTTTTTGCACGAGCAAAATAAAATGCTTTTTTTTTTTGCCCTATGGGTCTTTTGGAAAAGAGCACAATAAAGTGCCTTTTTTTTTTTTCCCCTAAAAGTTAGATTTTCTCTGACACTGGGCTCATGGCAGTGTAAAAAGACTGCACTGCAACACAAACAGGTAAACCTATGCAGATCGCTGATTTTAATCTCTGAATCTGGACTCCTATATAATATTCTCTCTCCCTGAAAGCACCAACAGGAACCTGGCCCTACACTACACTATCTCTCTATCTTTTCCCTCAGATTGTAGAATCAGGACTACCTCATCTATTTTTCTATCTCTCCCTAAAAGCAGCAGCAGCAGACTAGATCCTCTCCCTATCTATTCTGAAGCAGAGTGACATGTGTGCTGTGTGCCTCTAGCTTATATAGAAGCTGGGTCACATGTTGCACTGACCAATCACAGCCATGCCATTAGTAGGCATGGCTATGATGGCCTCTAAGGGCACACCAGCTAATCAAAAGGTGATTGGCTGGCCCCTGAAGCATTTCTAAATGCCTAATTAGATTGCCGAACCCGAACCCGGACTTTAGGGCAAAGTCCGGGTTCGGGTTCGGGTTCGGGAAAAAGCTAAAGTTCGGTACCGACCCGAACTTTACAGTTCGGGTTCGCTCAACATTAGTGAGGGCGCGCCGCGCAACTCGCGCATGTGCAGTAGGGAACCAGGCAGTGAAGCCACAACGCTTCACTTCCTGATTCCTTCACCGAGGATGGCGGCGGGGGCAGCCGAGAGACGAGCGATTGCTCAGCCTCGGCTGCCAACATCGCGGGCGCACTGGACAGGTAAGTGTCCATTTTTTTAAAAGTCAGCAGCTGCAGTATTTGTAGCTGCTGGCTTTTAAAAAAAAAAAAATTCAGGTTGAACTCCGCTTTAATAAACATGTGAAAAATTATATCTGTGAAAACTCATAATACATCCAAAAATAGTGGATTTCTCACTCTTGTGAAAATAAATGCAAGAAAAAAGTGTCCACAGCAAATTGATGTAAGTTCTTCCCACCACTTATTCACCACTATGCAGAAAGCGTCATTTAAAATGGACTCTCACTAGCTGATAAGACCTTTAGATATTAATGGGTCAAGTAATGCTGCGCACACGATCGGAAATTCTCACAAGAAAAACGTGGATTTTTTTTCTGACAGAATGTTGGCTCAAACTATTGCATACACACGGTCACGCAAATGTTGTCGAAAATTCCGACCGTCAAGAACGCGGTGACGTACAACACTACAACGAGCTGAAAAAAATGAAGTTCAATTATTCCGAGCATGTGTCGAATTGATTCCGATCGGAATTTCCGAGCAGAACTTTTTTTGTCGGAAAATTTGAGAACCAGCTCTCAAATTTTTGTTGTTGGAAATTCAGACAGAAAATGTCTGATGGAGCCTACACACGGTCGGAATTTCCGACCAAAAGCTCACATCGAACTTTTCTTGTCGGAATTTCCGATCGTGTGTACTCGGCATAAGGCAGGATGTGCTGTGCAGAAAGGCCACAAGGTGTCTTTCTCCTTTCCAGGGGTCTGCTCTAGGTGTCCACCAATCTCCTGGATAACTCCTTTAGATCTTATAAAAGCGAGCAAAAGGCCCGCTCCATAGTGTAGTAAATTATAACATACCTCTTTATTCTACTAAAATTGCCTTACATATGTAGCGGGTGGTTACATTTAGGGGGAAGCATCTGAGTGGTAACTAGGCTCAGATGCACTAATTGTTAGGTCTCATGGACCATTTCTATCCCTGGGAGATTGTACTGGTGTGTAAGTTCACTGGGGCCTATGGGTGGCGCTGTTGCCATGGGCCCGGGTTGAACCGCAGTACAAGGTTGTGTCCTTTTTCTCCTCTCTCGGCAGCAGTACGGCGGGGCGGGGAACCTGCTGTGCCTGTCGGGAGGGGATATAAAAGGGGGCGGCCATCTTCCAGAGGGGTCGTCGGTTTCGCGCTCAGGCACCTTAGGCCTGGGTGCGTGTGTGTCGCCTCTGGGTGCCCTAGGCCCGAAAGCCTGGTCGGGTTGTCTCTGGGTGCCCTAGGCCCAGAGATGGAGCTGCTCTTTCATCTCAGCTCAGACACCTTCAGTCTGGGGTGAGGTACTTTGGGAAAAGGCCCGGAGCCCAGCAGCCTTCGGCTGGGATCCGCCGGGGACCGAGACTCCCAGGGATCTGCCTTGCGAGGGGACCCGTATCCAGGGCGAGGAGGCCAGGGAGGTGACCCTTTCTGAAGACCCAGGATGTTCTTGTCCTATAAGGGCTAGTTCACTAACGGAAGGAAGTGCGTGTTCTTTAAATCACAGTGGCAGTGATACTACGCACCCAAGGTCAGTAGCAGTGACTTTCATCTTTTTTTCACCCGGCCAGTGGCAGTGACCAACTTCATGGTCTGTGGCAGAGACCGTGCGCCAAGCCTGTTCACGCTGATCAGAACAGGAGAAACCCAAATTCAAGTTTGTGCCTGGACCTCCTCCCACCTAATCTGACCTGTGTCTTGTCCCAACCCGTCTGCTCTCAAAGAGACTGTTTATTGTGCATGAAGGAATAAATAAGTGTTGGACCTTTCAGTTGGTGTGGACAGTTGCTTACTGGGGAGAATAAGGCCCATTTCACACTGGGGCGTTTTTCATGCGGTTTAGCGCTAATATTAGCGCTATTATACCGCATGAAAAATTCCTGCCCTGTAGCCTTCAATGTGAAAGCCCGAAGGCTTTCACACTGAAGCGGTGCGCTAGCAGGACCGCTCCAAAAGTCCTGCTAGCCGCTTCTTTACAGCGGTAAAGGAGCGGTGTGTTTACCGCTCCTTTACCGCGGCTGCCCATTGAAATCAATGGGACAGCGCGGTAATTCCCGCCCGCAAACCGCGGCAATAGCAGCGGTTTGCGGGCGGTATTAACCCTTTTTCGGCCGCTAGCGGGGGTTAAATTCACCCCCCTAGCGACCGCATACCGCGGTAAGAACGACGGTATAGCAGCGCTGAAAATCGCGCTGCTATACCGCCACCGCTCCTGCCCGCCCCAGTGTGAAAGGGGCCTTAAAGACTTGTTTCTGACTACTGCAGAAACAAGGTCAGCACTGGAGGCGTTTTGACACCGGCTGCAAGCAGGCCCGAGAAACTAACACCGCTCAACCTCCCTATTCAGGAGGGTACGGGCTTGTGGTGCGATGTGCCTCATTCGTCTCCTGTGGAGGAGCCAAGCAGAAGAAAAGCAGGTAAAGTCTGGGGTTGGTGCGCTACACATAGGTCAAATTCAAATCACTATGTCATCAAGAACAGTCAGTACAAACATAGATGGAGGATACCAAACTTCCTGTTTCCGGTTCCAGCATCTGACATCACTTCTTCAATGCGTTTCATAACATGGACTTTATCAAGAGGATGTACACCAGGGGTCTTAGTTTTTTTCTTGAGTGCTGGCTATTAGGATACATTCCAAATCACTGGCTGGGAAAAAAGTACAATTAAAACATAATTTAAACAAGTGTGGACTCCACCACCTTTGTGCACTTCTTCTTTCTTGGGTTGACTCACCAAAAGTAATGCCACTTTTTATTCTAGAAAATAGAGAAGATGCACTTTTATATGGAGCTCTGGTTCACGCCGAGATTTCTCTTTCCTTTAAGCTCATCATAACACCACCATAATCCAGAAAAACAGAGGAAGATCCCAAAATAGTGTAAAACTTTTTATTTGACTTAAAGTATGACTAAAGGCAAAACTTTTGTTTTAGTGTTGGATGGAGTGGAGAGAAATTAGGACCCCTGTCAGTTTTTATTGCTGTATGTGCCCGTGTTAGGTTGATTCACCCTCTCTATTTAGGTATTGGGGATCTTGACTATCTTAAAACAAGGACTTTAACTGATAAGACCTTACATGCTGTCAGTATGGATTCAGGTATGATAGATAGGCAATCTCCAGGGTCAGAGATGGGGTTAGCCTGTAACTTGTTGGGAGAGCTCAAAAATTGAGGTCCAAAATAATTGATAAGGCGACATCACTACCAGATGTGTAGTATGGTCCCCACTTCCTTACTGCAACCTCCAACATTTATCAAGTAAAAAATCCTAAGTAACATAAATAGGCAGCAATACCATAGGGTTATTATTTAAAAAAAAGTTTTTTTTATATAATTGCCAATACTCGTAATAATGTGTCAAGGCTCTACCCCAGTTGGTTTCCTTTTCCAATCTTTAGTATAGTATGTCGGTGTAAGGAGTGTGCGCATTAAAAGTTTGATATAAAGCTGGGATATAATGTGTGAAGTATCTACTGTATGTACCTTTACAAAGGGCCTTGAGTTAGGGAGCGCTGCTTTTAAAGATAGTCATAAACCTTTTTTCTCTTACCATCCATGGACTGACATGGTGTCTCTTTACACTTTACACGTGGGTTATGTCCCTGCTTGCAGGAGAAGACCTAGGCAGAATGTGAAATGTTATACATACATTCTAAAAGCCAGAGCTGAACAGCCCCACCCAGGGGGCCGTCCCTCCGGACATAACCCTCCCACTACAGTCAGCAGACTTCAGTTTTTTTCTGCCTAGCAGAAGGAGAAGACGTGGCTCTCTCAGGAGCCAGTCTCCTGACCTATTTTTATTCCTTTTCTGGAATTCTTTTTTATTTTATTTTTGAGAATTTTCTATCAACTGTCGGCTGGGCAACAGGTTGGGTACAAGATATCCTCGTAGTCTTCCCTGTCCGACCATCGAGCGTGCTGATCCTCGCCTTGTGTGCGTGAGACTCAGTTCACGACAGGCCCCATGACTCCAGGGGTGGCCGGGTTTGCTTTCATGCTCCCACGGTCCTCTCAAGACTGAACAGTTCCTGACTGACTGTATCTTTCGCGGTGGACCGGGCCGACAGCTACTCAGTACTGCACTGTGATAGTCCTGTCAGAAACACACCAGTGGGTCCCTCAGGGGACGGGTAAGTAGTCTCTCCTGCCTGCAGGTGAGTACAAAAGGCTGTGTGTTTCTCTGTGGGGGATTTTCCCTGTCTCCCCCTGTATTTCATTGTCACTCTCTGTCACCATTGCTGGTGCTGTGCTGTGTGGGGTGCCTGGGGGTCACACTGTTCTTGGAGGGGCTAATGCTGGTCTGCAGATATGCTTGGGGCCTTTTTTTGTGTGTTTTGGGGCCTGAGCGCCGAGTGGCGCTGTGTGTGTGCTGTTTTTTCACTTTTGCTGAGTCATGGCGGCCATCTTGCCGCGGATCGCCTCAGTGAAGTGCGGCGGCCATTTTCTTGTAGCCCGTGCGCTCTTCAGCACTAGTTTTGGCCTCTAGCGCTGCTGTAACAGCGCGAATCTCCTCACAATCTCCTCACAGCTTACCAGCGCTGACACAGCGCGGTACAGACAGCGGAACTGAGCGGTCCCTGGTCCGGTTTGGTGAGTCCCCTGGGCGCCCCCTCCTCAGTCAGCACAGCCTGTGGGTGGACTTTTTATCTGAGGAGTCTCAGAGGGGGGCAATATGGAGTCTCTGTCACCAGCTTCCCCTAAATGTCAGTGGACAACAGGCAGTGCTTCAGCACCTGCGGTCCCTAGGGACCAGTTGTGGGCAGTCCTGGAATAATTTCTGACCAGGATGGGAGCTGTGTGCAAGCGCAAGGGAGCAAAAAAGCGCCCTCTCCCCACTTTAATTCATGAGGGCAGTGCGCTGATTCAGATATGGGCCTAGCCACTACCGCTCAGGACCCTAGTTCTGAATGTATTGGATGGTTTTGAACAGGACATTCCTAATGAGGAAAACTCCAGTTCTGAGTCAGTAAATGACAGGGCGCTTGTTAGTGTACTCATGACTGCGGTGAGGGACACTCTCAAGCTAAAATGCTGCGGATGCAGAACCTCAGGCGGATACAGTCTCCTTTGGTTCTTTTAAGGCCAGGCCTTCTAAAGAGGTTTTTCCATATGGACTTTCTTTGACCAGTTCATTGATAAGGTCTGGGAAAAGCCGCAGAAGAATTTTTTTATGGTCCCGCGGCGTTTGTCTATCAGATACCCCTTGAAGATGCCCTACTTAAAAAGTGGGCTTCTCCCCCAGGGTCGACCCTCCAGTCGCCCGGTTGAACAAGGCCATCACTCTCCCGATGGAGGGGACTCCTGCATTTGAGGACCCCACTGACAGGAGGTCAGAAGTGGTGAGCAGAGCCATGTTTGCCTTGTTGGGATCTGCCCTACGGCCTGTGGTAGCGGCGACCCTTGTGTCTTAAACACTTACAGGTTGGGCAAAAATGTTGCACCTAGCTGTACAGGAGCATAATCTTCCTCCAGACACAGTTGCTTTGGCCCACCAACTGGTTCAGGGCCTGGTTTATGTGTGCGACGCCACGTTGGACGCGACCCCTTTAATATCCAGGGCCTCTGTCTCGGCGGTGGTATTGCGTCATCTTATCTGGTTGAAGTGCTGGTCTGCTGACCTAGCCTTAGGAAGCTCCTGACGGATCTACCATTTAAAGGTGGTAGACCTTTCGGTGCTGCTCTGGATGACATCGTCATGGATGTCATGGGAGGTAAAAGCACTCTTCTTCCTTAGACTAGCAAGGGTGAGGAGGCCAGCCGCAAACAGGGGCCTTCCTTTCCAGCAAAAGGTTTTTTTTTCGTCAGTCAGAGTCCACGGGTAGGCCCTCTAAGACTGACGGCAGTGCGGCTGGTGGGCACAAGTGCCCCTGGGTGCGTAAGCCGAACATGCGGCTCCCAAGCCCGCCTCCGCGTGAAGTCTTGCCTCCGCCCGACTCTGGGGTGGGGGGACGACTTCGCAGGTCACGAATCGGTGGTCCTCCCGAATCTCCGACTGGTGGGTGTGCGAGGAGGTCACCTCAGGATACAGGATAGTATTCCGATCCTGGCCCCCAGACAGATTCTTTCCCTCAAATCTTCCTCTCCTTCCTACCTGTCGGGCAGCCCTCTTGGGGGCTGTACAGGATTTGATCAGGTCCGGAGTGATTGTGCCGGTTCCGTCACAGGAGAGTTTTCAGGGATTCTACTCGAATCTGTTTGTCGTCCCAAAAATAGGACGTGGTTCGACCTATCCTGGACCTCAAGGCCCTGAATGTCTTCGAGAAGGTGCAGAAATTCCGCATGGAATCTATTCGCACAGTGATCGCTACACTCCACCAAAGGGATTTTCTTCTGGCGTCCTTGGACTTCAAGGACGCCTACTTGCATGTTCCGATCTGCGCAAGTCACCAGAAGTTTCTGCGCTTTGCGATCAGCGAAGTCCACTATCGATTGTGGCTCTTCCTTTCGGCCTAGCCTCGGCACCAAGGGTGTTCACCAAGGTGCTTGCTCCGGTTCTAGCCTTCTGTTACAGCGAGGTATTGCTGTCGTGGGCTATCTGGACGATCTTCTGCTAAGAGCAGAAAGTGGATCAGACTTAGAGGAAAGGTGACTATCGTCAATTAGACCCTCAGGGACTCGGGTGGTTCCTGAACATTCAGGAGTCAGTCCTGGTCCCGACTCAGTGTCTGGAGTATCTAGTTCTGATTCTGGACTCCTTGGAGGCAAAGGTATCCTACCTCTGGAGAAGTTGCTGACACTTCAGTCTGCGGTGCGGGTGCTGACATCCCAAAAATGGTTGTCAATCCGTTTTTTGCATGAGAGTCCCGAGACTCGTGGTGGCCTCCTTCGCGGCCGTTCCGTATGCCCAATCACACACCAGGGCATTGCAGAAGGAGATCTTGTCCACCTGGGACAAATCCCCGTTGTCCTTGGATCTTCAGATCCAGGTGATTCACCTGGTCAGGGCGCCCCTGACATGGTGGTTGAGATCCTCGGCTCTTCGGTCCGGAAAGTCGTTCCCCTCCCATCCAATGGACGGCACTCATGATGGACACCAGCCTGACGGGCTGGGGTGGAGTCTGGGGAATCCTGTCGGCTCAGGCCTTGGACTCCGGACGAGCCCGTTTACCAATCACTGTTCTGGTAATACGGGCCATCGGACTGTGTCTCTCCTCAGGTCAGAGAGAGTACGGGGTCGCTCCATCAGGAGCCAGTCGGACACCGCCACGGCGGTGGCGTATGTAAACCATCAAGGGGGAACTCGGAGCTCAGCTGCGGCTTCCGAGGTAGTCCGTATCCTGAAGTGGGCCGGAAGAAACGTGCCGGCTCTGTAGGCCATTTTACATTCTGGGCATAGACAATGGGCAGGCGGACTATCTGAGTCGCCAATCGCCAGACACCGGACCAAGAAGAGTGGTCCTTGCATATTTCAACTCCTTTACCGACGGTGGGGCACGCCGGATGTGGACCTGATGGCCTCTCGACTCAATCGCAAGGGTCGAGGTTGTGGCCAGATCCAGGGATCCTTGGGCGATGCCTCGGATGCGTTGGTGGCCCCATAGGGTCCTTATCGCCTGATATAAACTCCAGCGATCCTAATTGTTCCGGATTGGCCTCAGCATCACTGGTACGCTGATCTGGTACGTCTCGTCGCGGACGTTCCCTGGCGGTTGCCGATGAGGGAGGACCTTCAGTCTCAAGGTCCTATGTTTCATCCGGCTTACAGTCTCTGGCTTTAACGGCAGGGCTGTTAAAAGCCAGGTGCTGAGGGACCGAGGTCTCTCGGACTCGGTCATTTTGACCATGTTAAGGACACGGAAGTCTTCCTCCAGGCAGATCTATCACGTACCTGGAAAGCTTATATCGCCATGTGCGAAGCGCTGGACTGGCGTCCTCGGACGTATTCCGTCCCCAGAATCCTGCGTCCTCTGCAGTGTGGAGTGACCCAAAAGCTTGCTTTGAGTACCATCAAGGATCAGATTTCGGCCTTGGCCGTCTTCTTTCAGCGACCTCTAGCGGGTCATTTACTTGGTTAGCACCTTGTGTTGGGGGTTCGCCATGTGCTCCCTCCTGTCAAGCCTCCTCTCCCACCGTGGGATCTGAATTTGGTGCTCTCGGTCCTCCAGGAACCTCCTTTTGGGAATATCCGGGATATTCCCCTCTTGTCTTGTCTCAGAAGGTGGCCTTTTTAGTGGCAATCACTTCTGTTTGACGAGTGTCTGAGTTGGCGGCTTTGTCCTGCAAGTCGCCATATTTAGTCATCCATAAGGATAAGGCGGTGTTGCATCCGTGACCTTTCTTTTTTGCCAAAGGTGGTGTCGACCTCTCACCTACATGAGGACATTGCCCTCCCGTCCTTGTGTCCTCACCCATCGCATCCCAGAGAGTTTGCGCTGCACATATTGGAGGTGGTACGAGCCTTACGGGTGTACCTGTCTGCTACTGCTTCTATTCGGAAGTCCGACTCACTGTTTGTGACTGTCTCTGGTCCATAGCAGGGCTAAGCGGTTTCGTCTGCCATAATTTTTAGGGGAATCAGACAAACCGTCATTCAAGCCTATGCTCTCAAAGGGCGGGCGCCTCCCTTTCCGGTTACGGCGCATTCCACCAGGACAATTGGTGCTTCCTGGGTTTCCCGACATCAAGCGTCGGTTGCACAAGTGTGCAAGGTGGCGACCTGGTCATCTGTTCATGCCTTTTAAGTTTTATAAGGTTAATGTGGCTACATCTTCGGATGCTTCCTTCAGCCGCAGGGTGCTGCAGGCCGCTGTTTAAAGTTGCGACTCCTCCGTTGAGGAGCTCTGCCTTATTGGAGTGAAGTTTTGGTTTTTCCATTTATACTGCTCCCATCCCTCTTGACACTGCTTTGGGACATCCCACGTGTAAAGTGTAAAGAGACACCGTGTCAGTCCATGGATGGTAAGAGAAAATAGGATTTTTTGTACTCACCGTAAAATCCTTTTCTCTGACATCCATGGACTGACACGGCACCCACCCTTCCTTTTAAGTTTGTACTGCTTTGTTACGAACTGAAGTCTGCTGACTGTAGTGGGAGGGTTATGTCCGGAGGGACGGCCCCCTGGGTGGGGCTGTTCAGCTCTGGCTTTTAGAATGTATGTATAACATTTCACATTCTGCCTAGGTCTTCTCCTGCAAGCAGGGACATAACCCACGTGTAAAGTGTAAAGAGACACCGTGTCAGTCCATGGATGTCAGAGAAAAGGATTTTACGGTGAGTACAAAAAATCCTATTTTTATAATTGAAAATACTGTAGCCCAGGGGAGCAAGTCTCAGGGTTGTTTCAGACCTCTGTGGCAGAGCACTTGTGAGATGGGTGAGATGGTGTCCATTTGCCAACAAAGATAGGAGGCACAGTGCATCCTGGAGGAAAGCTGTGTATTGCCTAATATTGGGTTTATGGGTCCAAGGTAGGAGGAGAGTTTCATGTGATGGAGTTAAGAATCCCAGATCCCAGACCATATCTAAAGAAGTCACACAGATTGGAATATTCTTGATGACAAGGCAAAATCCATGGAAGAGAGGTAACTGGGATGGGGGTCAGGATATGTTTCATGGAGACTCATAATTTGTGTAGTTCAATCAATCATTATGTGACTCAAAATGTGGTAAACCCAATCGCGTGGATTGCTTATGCTTTGCTAGGATATTGTATTTTGGACAAGCAGAAAAACATGCCCAGATATATAGAGGCAACATGGTGTGTAAAGTTTTGAAGAAGGCACAGGGTACATACTGTAGATAAGTACCATATAGACTCGAGTATAAGCCGAGTTTTTAACTACATTTATTTGTGCTGAAAATGCCCCCCTCGGCTTATACTCGAGTCACCTTTTTGCGCCTGATCTCCCGGACTTTGGGGAGCCGGTACCAGCACACATATAGCCCCACTCTTCCTCTACAAGTGTGCAAAGTTTCTTGTCCGGGGGACCTACGGACGATTTTTCAAAGCCGGGCACCCCTTCCATAGACTCCCATGTTAAACTGTAATTTCTCCGGTGACTTTGGGGATCCGGTACCAGCCGGTCGTAGGTCTGGACCCGAAACTTGGCACACATGTAGCCCCGTTTCTCCTCTATAAGTGTGCAAAGTTTTTTGTCTGGGGGACCTACGGCCGGGGAGCACCGATTTTTCAAAGCCGGGCACCCCTTCCATAGACTCCCATGTTAAACGTCAGTCTAGTCATGGGCACAGTGAGGCATGGGCACAGTGAGGCATGGGCGCAGTGAGGCATGGGCACAGTGAGGCATGGACACAGTGAGGCAAAGTGAGGCACACCATAGTCTTATACTCAAGTCAAAAAAGTTTTCCCAGTTTCTGTGGTAAAATTGGGTGCCTCGGCTTATATTCGGGTCGGCTTATACTCGAGTATATATGGTACTCTCTGAAATAAATAAAAAAATTGGGCAAAATGGTCATCTTAAACAAAGACATTCCACCAAACCGAATATGTTTCTTAGTTGACCAGAATGTTAGGTGTTGTTTGGTGGACCATGATATGCAGAGGTAATTAAGTTCAAAAACTTTAGACGGTTGGTAGAACTATGGACCCCAATTATTTTACGAAGTAGTGCATCCAGCATTAGAAAAGGCATTCTCGAGATGGGCTTGCTCCACCTCTGAGAGCGAAATGTTGAGTGCTTTGGATATGTGCATTCATTTAAAAATTATTGAGGGACCCGACAACACTGATCTTCTTATCAGTGGGTCAACAGGGGCAAAGCCATGATCTGTTCACATACCGAACTTGGCATAACATCCCTAGTGCTACAAACCACCAGAGACAAATCTTTGAATTCTAAATACTTCCTATAAAGTACGCTCAGTCCATGGATCTTATCCGGTTTTTGCTAGCAAGGACTAGGCAGTGTTCAACCTAATACTGAAAATGTATTTTGTGTCTACCTCTACAGATTAGTGACAGTTGTCCTTGTGATCGTGAGCGTCATCTGGATCCCTATCCTGCAGAATGCCAACAGTGGTCAGCTGTATGTTTACATCCAATCCATCACCAGCTACCTGGCCCCACCTGTCACAGCCGTCTTTGTCTTGGCAGTGTTTTGGAAGAGAGCCAACGAACAGGTAAAGCTCACATTGCATTGGAGCTGTTTTTTTTGTATAATGCTTAGCATGTTGTCCAGAATCCAGGTATGCAGTACATGGTGCAAGACAAAATGATTTCCTGCCACAGGCCCAAAAATAAAGTGGACCTGGAGACAATCAGTTAACCATACGTTTAAATTACATATATGGGAGCTGTTTTACCTGTCAAAGGATTTGTATTCATGTCCATTCATTTCTGAGATTTGCTTAGCCCTGCCACACAGCACAGCTGCTTGGTGACTTGAATTTTTAATGCTACAGTTAAACAGTGCAGCCTGGTCACCTCCCTGTCCCCAGCTTGTGACTGGACAAGGAAGGACCTCCAGCAGGCTGATGAGCACCTTCCTTTTCCCTCTGCTCCTGTCAGCACCAGGTTCCCAGGTATGCCCCTTCCTCTTCCAGCCTGAGCTCTGCTGTACATGGGATGGCAGAAACTAATACCAGATCAGGGCACTTATACAAGTTAACATTTAATATTGCTTTCATGCATATGTATCTACATTATGCCACAAGACACGCCCATCCAACACAATGTGCGCATATTGTGCCTGCTCAAGGGAATAGGTTTATCGACTACAATAAATGGGATTTGGGTGATTAATGACAGGAAAATCACTCTTCAGAACTAATAATGACAGACTAGAGGAGTGGCCACCTCTCTGTGTCATTCTAGCTATTGTTGTTCATAATCAGCCAAGCGAAAGCTTTTCCAGTTTGGGTATTAATCTGCTGTGTAAGAAAGATATCTCAGCCATAATTACAGTAACACGTAAAAGACTAAAGCCTAAACATGAAAAATGGCGCCGTCTGCCACGTTAGGGAGGTTTCTGAGTAAGACTGAGCAAAATCCAGCCCTCCAGCTGTTGAGGAGCTAAAAAATCATAACAACTTAAAAAAAAATTTGAAGGGACATCTTAAAAAAAGTTGCCACTCTGCCCGCCACCTTTGGGCATGGTCAATAAAGTGGGTGTGATTTTTATGGTGAATGGCTTACAGCGGAGCATCCTTACCTCTTTACTTTGTTATGTTTTAGACAAAATATGGTCTGGAGTGAAAGAAGGAGTAAAATAAGTCTTAGCATCAATGTCAGTGAATGCAATAATAACTCCCAGCATCTGTGATAATAAAGCCCCCTTTTTATTGGGGGTCCATGTATTCCTTTCACTGGTCTTTGGTGGCAGTATTATTATATGTCCCCTTTCTTTGGTTGTCAGTGGTTGTTCTGCTGTGTGCCCACCTATATTGGTTGGTTAGTGGCAGTACAATTATATGCCCCCCTTTCATTGGTGGTCAGTGGCAGTACAATTATATGCCCCCATTTCATTGGTGGTCAGTGGCAGTACTATTATATGCCCCCCTTTCATTGGTGGTCAGTGGCAGTACTATTATATGTCCCCCCTTTCATTGGTGGTCAGTGGCAGTACTATTATATGCCCCCCTTTCATTGGTGGTCAGTGGCAGTACTATTATATGCCTAGGTCCACATACAAAGCATTCACAGCTCAGGCCAATGAGGTGCGATATCTCTCCAGGTGCTCGCCCTGGCTCACCGCCGTAAGAGCCCCTTCACACAGGGGCGACACGACTCTGGCCGAGGCGACCTGAACATGACCTAAGCGCGCACCACAGCGCGACTTGGGGCAACTTACAAGGCGACTTCAAGTCGCCTCCAGGACAGGAGGCTTTCCAGTGGCCAATCAAAAAACAATGAGCTCTGTGGGAGGGAGGGGGAGTGAGGGGTTTGCCTGGAAAACGATTTTCTCTTCCTGTATTGTTGCTTCAGTTAAGACAGGGGATCCGACTTGGAGGCGACTTCCATTGAAATCAATGGGTACAAGTCGCCTAGAAGTCGGATTGAAGTAGTACAGGAACCTTTTCTGAAGTCGGAGCGACTGCAGTAGTGTACATTAAGACGGCTCCATTCACTTACATTGACTTTCGCAACTGCGCAACTTGGGGCGACTTCAAGTCGGATCCAAAGTCGCCCCTGTGTGAATGGGCTTTTACTGGATTGTGTAGAAGAAAGAAAGTGGCCCCACACTGAAACGAGAAGTTTGCTTGATAGGAATCTTTATTGTCGCATACCAGACAGATGATACAGATATATATGTTGTGAACAAGCACGGTATATCTGTGTGAAATGTTAACTTTGGTCCTGTATCATCTGTCTGGCATGCGACAATAAAGATTCCTGCCAAGCAAACTTCTCCTTCCAGTGTGCGGCCACTTTCTTTCTTCTACACTATTATATCCCTCTATATGCCCCTTTCATTGGTGGTCAGTGTATTCCTTTCACTGGTCTTTAGTGGCAGCACTATTATATGCCCCCTTTCTTTGGTGGTCAGTGGTTGTTCTGTTGTGTGCCCACCAATATTGGTGGTCAGTGGCAGTACTATTATATGCCCCCTTTTATTGGTGGTCAGTGGTTGTTTTGTTGTGTGCCCACCTACATTGGTGGTCATTGGCAGTACTTCTATATGCCCCTCTTTTGTTAGTGATCAGTGGCAGTACTATTATACGCCCACCTTTTATTGGTGGTCAGTGTATTCCTTTTACTGGTCTTTAGTGGCAGTACTATTATATGCACCCCTTTCATTGGTGGTCAGTGGCAGAACAATTGTATGCTCACCTTTCACTGGTGGTCAGTGACAGTATTATTTCATGTCCTCCCCCCTCACCTTTCATTGGTGGTCATTGGTTGTTCTGTTGTGTGTCCATCTACATTGGTGGTCAGTGGCAGAACAATTGTATGCTCACCTTTCACTGGTGGTCAGTGACAGTATTATTTCATGTCCTCCCCCCTCACCTTTCATTGGTGGTCAGTGGTTGTTCTGTTGTGTGTCCATCTACATTGGTGGTCAGTGGCAGTACTATTATATGCCCCCCCTTTCATTGGGGGTCAGTGGCAGTACTATTATATGCCCCTCTTTTGTCGCTGGTCAGTGGCTGAACAATTGTATGCTCACCTTTCACTTGCCACTTCAGTGGCAGTATTATTTCATGTCCTCCCTCCTCTTATTAGTAGTCAGTAGTCATGACATGCCCCCGTTTATTGGTGGTCACTCAGTGGTTGCAATGGTAAATATTAATTGGCATTCAGTGTATTCACTTACCTGAGCACCCACATATCTGCCTCTCTCCCTGATGGTTTCTGAGTCAGGGCCACACTTATATATAACTGTTGAATGTAGATTCCAGCTGACGGTATCTGCTTTATATTTATGCTAAGTCCTGGAATACAGAATTCCAGCATCCGGAACCCCACTCCCTATCTGCATTGTTGCCAGGCTTTCCGAATCCTGCTGGACAGTCGCAGGCACAGACACTGCCGGACAGTCGCAGGCACAGACACTGCCGGACAGTCGCAGGCACAGACACTGCCGGACAGTCGCAGGCACAGACACTGCCGGACAGTCGCAGGCACAGACACTGCCGGACAGTCGCAGGCACAGACACTGCAGGACAGTCGCAGGCACAGACACTGCAGGACAGTCGCAGGCACAGACACTGCAGGACAGTCGCAGGCACAGACACTGCCGGACAGTCGCAGACACAGACACTGCCGGACAGTCGCAGGCACAGACACTGCAGGACAGTCTCCATAATTCCAGGATCTGAGACACTTGGCAACTATGCCTTCCTGGTAACAAAAGTCATAATGGCATTGCTCCACACCCCACTCCCACTTTCATTCCTCCTCAGATATCCCTCTTTTAGCTCTGGTGGAGAGATCTGTAAAAATAAATGTACTTTTTTAACTCATTAAGCCTTTCTCAGGTTTTTTAACATGTAGAAACCCTTGAAAATAACTTCCCAAGTTCAGGGGACTGAGTCTAATGTTTTCCTGTGTCTTTCTTTGCAGGGAGCATTCTGGGGCCTAATGATTGGCCTGGTGGTGGGTCTGGCTCGGATGATATTGGAGTTTGTGTACCCCATACCTCGCTGTGGTGTTTATGATGAACGTCCGTCTATACTAAAGGATATTCACTACCTTCACTTCGCTATCGTTCTATGTGCACTGACAGTGGCGATAGTAGTGGGGGTCAGCCTCCTCTCAGAGCCTCCGCTGCCTTCACAGGTGAGTCCACTGATATCTAGATGACTGCAGAATGATGGGTTTGCAGGATTATATTTCTGTCAGAGATGAAAGGAAACCTGTCATGAGGGGAATACAAGGATGGCTATTGCTGACTTCCTTCCAAAAATGCTAGTTACCTGGCTGTACCTTATGTGTCACTGACCTATAACAAGTATGCATTAAGTGAAGTCAAAACTCCTGATTTGCAGACTTCTTCCATGTATCTCAGAAAGTACTGATGCCACGCAAGGCATTGTGTGGCTTCTTATAAGGTAATTCTATACAAATGCTGCAACCGTTATGAAGTATCCCATGATAAATTCTCTATAATGTCGAACAAACAATAACTGGCCCTGTTCAAGTGATAATTACTGTTCAGCCCTGCCTGGAGCACCCTGGCCTTTCTTTCAAATGTGTCCCCGCTGATTTCTCTTTATCTTGCACATCTGCATCTCCATGTTGCTATGGGACCCTCTCTCCATACAGCTGCCCAGAGAAGATTACTGGATCAGGACAAAAGTGGACCATGTGGATAGCACTCAAGTTAGTGGGGGCATGGCATAAAGCCCAACTCAAGAAAACCTAAAACACTTAGTTACCTGCTTGTTTATGTCTAGGGGATGAAAAATCAGTTTATAGATAGGTGCAGTTAGCCATTTTGCCACTAGGTGTAGCAGAATAGTGTCTGGTTACAGCAGACATTGTCATCAGGTGTTAGGTCCCTTTTTAGGTAGAGCCCTCCTGTAGTGATGTCAGGGGAGAGTGAGCACCCATATAATGAGTCAAGTAGGAGCAGAACACACTCACTTGTGGCATGGTAGCTAAACACCCCACACCTATGGATGTAACCAATACATGTAGGCCCTGGACAGGGCAGGAGGCTGGGAGTAAGAGACCTGCACTCAGGAAGAGCCAACTGTAGTCTTTCTGTCCCTTATGGAGGTTAGGGTAGATTTTAAAAGGCCTTTTAGGCCAGGCCAAGAGTTCCCTGTGTGAAGCTGCTTCCCTGGAGGGTCCCGGGAGAGGTGTACCCAGCGAGGAGGTGACTATAGAGAGTACTAATGACCTTGGGGAGAGGAGAGACTGTAAGGGAGATCGCTGATAAGGGTGCTGCATATGCTTTCACACGTGACTACGACGGACAGTCTACTAACTGTAATTGACTGTGTAATGTCAAGTGACTCCGGATTGTATGTCGATGTAAGGTGACTGTTATGCCATTTCCTAACTTCCATCAGTAAAGTGCAACAAAAACTAGTTTTATGTGTGGACATTCTTCCTTTGAGAATGTAACAGTCAATTGCTGTGAATGTCATGTGTAGGTCCCTGGCATGGAGTGGGGCACAAGATGGTGGAGGGTTTGGCCTCAGCAGGGGAGGACAGTGTTCCAGTAGGACAGGAGCAGGATTAGAGACTTGTGCTTTGGCGCCAAATACAGCCAACCACAAAACCCCTCTTACAGGTTTTTTTCCTTTCTGATCCTCTGCTCCCCTGGCGGACGACGCTCCTCCATGCTTTGGCAGTGGACTGTCCCTCGACATCCTCATGTCCAAGGGGCTATGGTCCCTGCATCAGTCTTGATGAGGTCAGAGGACCTTAGACCGTTGTAGCATAGTGGAGAAGAGGATCTGAGGACCAGTCTAGCAGCACAGAGGAGCCTATAGGAGCAGAGGATCAGGTGCTTTACCAGGTCTCCTAGATCTAAACAAGCAATTAACCATCGCAGTGCAAACACAGCCCCACTGCAAGGGAACATTTTTAGGCCTCCCGGAGTTCAGCTTTAAAGGACAATCTAGATCAAAGATAGAGCTGTCCTTTCATGGGGACTTGTAGTTCCCCAGCATCAGTAAAGGCCAAGCCCAACCTTAATAGCTCTCTAGTCGGAGGAAATGGTTGAGGATCAGCTGAGCAATTCACAGGTCATTGTGGAATGTGACTCTTAGCTTTACGGTGCCCGGAAGGGGGCTCTTCCCACACTCAGGATAATAGTTTGTGAATCACACCAGCTGGAAAATAGAATTTCTTTGTCTTTGCAAGATGATTAAGCTATCATGAATCATACAAAACGTCTTCTGGATCTGGAAAGATTTTAAACTGTTATTAGTGTGCAAGAAATACCTTTGTGTCTATGAAACACGGTAGAAAAAGATGAAGTGAGCCAAGAAGCCAGAGAATGTAACACCTGACACAGCAATTTTATGGGCTGTATTACAGAGATTAAACATCAGTTCCTTGCCCACCTACTGTAGGCTAATACAACACATACTGCATATACAGTTGAGTGAAAAAGTATTTGCCCCCTTTCTGATTTTTTATTTTTTTGCATATTTCTCACACTTAAATGATTCAGATCATTAAACAAATTGTAATATTACACAAAGATAACCAGAGTAAGTCCAAGATGCATTTTTTAATTATTATTTCATTTATTAAGGGAAAAAAGCTGTTCAAACCTGCCTGGCCCTATGTGAAAAAGTAATTGCCCCCTCCCATGCTGAATCATGAATGAACTGTGATTAACTACAATTTTTTGGAAAGCGAAGTTAAATTTCACTTGCCACACCCAGGCCTGATTACTGCCAGACCTGTTAAATTAAGAAATCACAAAAAAAGAAGCTGTCTGATAAAGTGAAGCATGCTAACAGATCACAAAAAGCCACACATCATGCCACAATGTAAAAAAATTCAAGAACAGATCAGAAACAAAGTAATGTACATGTATCGGTCTAGGAAGGCTTTCAAAGCCATTTCTAAGGCTTTGGTACTCCAGTGAACCACAGGGAGAGCCATTATCCACAAATGGAGATCACCTTGAGCAGTGGTGAACCTTCCCAAGAGTGGCCGGCCTACAAAAATTACTCCGAGAGCATGACGACGACTCATCCAGGAGGTCATAAAAGAACCCAGAACAACATCTAAAGAACTGCAGGCCTCACTTGCCTCAGGTAAGATCAGTGTTCATGATTCCACAATAAGAAAGAGACTGGGCAAAAATGGCATCCATGGGAGAGTTCCAAGGCCAAAGCCACTGCTGACCAAAAAGAACACAAAAGCTCATCTCACATTTAAGAAAAAATATCTTGATTATCCCCAAGACTTTTAGGCAAATATTCTGTGGACTGATGATACAAAAATTAGACATTTTGGAAGGTGTGCGTCCCGTTACATCTGGCATAAAACTAATACAGCATTTCATAACAAGAACATCATACCAACAGTCAGACATGATGGTAGCGTGATGGTCTGGGGCTGCTTTGCAGCTTCAGGACCTGGACGACTTACCCTAATTGATAAAACCATGAATTCTGAGCCCTACCAGAAAATCCTAAAGGAGAATGTCCGGCCATCAGTTCCTGACCTCAAGCTCAAGTGCACTTGGGTTATGCAGCAGGACAATGATAAAAAACACAACAGCAAGTCAACCTCCAAATGGTTCAAACAAAGCAAAATTTAGGTTTTGGAGTGGCCTAGTCAAAGCCGGGATTTAAATCCAATTGAGATGCTTTATCATGACCTTACACAGGCCGTTCATGCTGGAAAACCCTCCAATGTGGCTGAATTAAAACAATTCTGCAAAGAAGAATGGGCCAAAATTGCTCCACAGCATTGTGAAAGACTCATTGTCAGTTATCACAAACTCTTGATTGCAGTTGTTGCCGCCAAGGGTGGTTTGGACAGCTTTTTTGCCTTAATAAATAAAACCATCATTTAAAAACTGCATTTTGTATTTACTCGGGTTATCTTTGTGTAATAATAAAATGTGTTTGATGATCTGAGTCATTTAAAGTGGAGTTCCACCCAATTTTTTTCCTTTTTTTTATTCCACTCCTCACCCCCTTACATGCCACATTTGGCATGTAATTTTTTTTGGGGGGGAGTGGGGGCTTCAGTAGTAGTGGGACTTCCTGTCCCACTTCCTCCTTCCGCCCTGGAGCCGCCTAGGCGATACGTCATATCGCCTTGTGGCGGCTCCTCCCTGTAGGCGATCACCTGGGACGTAACAGGTCCCAGGCGATCGCCTGTCCACTCACAGAGCGCTGCGCCGTTCGCGCATGCGCAGTGAGTGCCCGGCCGTGAAGCCGAAAGCTGTCACGGCCGGGTGCCCATACTGTGAATGGACGCTCCAGCGGAGGAAGGGGGAGAGGAGCGGAGCTCCAGGCGGCGCGTCGCTGGACAGTGGAGCAGGTAAGTGTATGTTTATTAAAAGCCAGCAGCTACACTTTTTGTAGCTGCTGACTTTTAATAAACATAAAAAAAGGGTGGAACTCCCCTTTAAGTGTGACAAATATGCAAAAAAAAATAAATAAATCAGAAAGGGGGCAAATACTTCTTCACACACCTGTACTTGCCTTTCTTCGACTAATCACGCTGTTCAGCTGAAAAGCTGGAGTTGCAGCTTACATAGTACTATGGACGTCCCATGTGACAACACAGACTGACTTAGAGCTTTCACATGGCGTTAGTCACATGCTCCTCCATACCTGGAAGTACAGAGTATTTTCTCTGTTTGCTTCAATACAGCAGAGAAAGATGGTACGGGCAGCAGGACAGGAAATTATTAAAAGGCTTCTTTACATGCAGATACTTTTGCTTATAGGGGTAGTAAACTGCATTTCAAAAAAATAAAGTCCCCTGCAAGGCAATGTCATAATGTGCTAGTATGCATCGCATTCTAGCGCATTATGCAAGACTTACCTTAAAACTAAGCTCTCCAGCGACATGCTGTCACCGCTGACACGGCTTCCATCTTCACCCGGTCTTTTTTCTGGGTTCAGGGCCTCCGGCTACATGATCCAAAAATCGAATAGATTGCAGCTTACCAGTCCTTAGATGTGGTGGTTCCATTAGTTTTCTTTTGTTTGGCTATTTTGCCTCTAGTTTTACCTGGTGATCTGGTCAGTAACACACCTCCTGTATTAGAGTGCCCCAACTCTGGATGAAGGAAACGCCTTTGAACAACAGCATTGTCAGTCTGGGGGGGGAGGGGTGTGTTATATGGACTAGCATATTTAGATACACTTAACAAATTAAAGCCAAGCTCACTTTTTAAGCAGTTACAGAAAACCATTTTTTTACTTTTAGGAAAAAGTTTTTACATAAATAAACAAAGGCTGACCATTGTAAGCACCCCAGTCAGGTTTTGGTTTATCTAAATTTGGTTTATCTCAACTCTGTAGCTACTACATGTGCAGGACAGCTTGTTCTGTTAAAAAAAACAAGAGATTTAATGGCAGAATCGCCGGTTAAAAATAAAGGAAAGAGAGTCTAAAAAAGAAAACGAATGCAGCCACCACATTTAAGAATTGGTAAGCTGCTTTCTTGTGAAAAAAAATTAATTGGTAAGCTGCAATATAATGAACATTTGCTTTTGGGTTTAATACCGCTTTAAGGATTGAAGTGGACTTAGAAATTCTCATTGGCCTAGAGCAGGGGTCTTCAAACTTTCTAAGCAAAGGGCTAGTTTATTGTCCTTCAGGCTTTAGCGGGGCTGGATTGTGGCCAGCGGGAGTGGACATTTTCCTGGCATCAGTAGGAGTAAACATTGCCACATTTGGTATTATACCGTGTACACACGACCGTTTTTAATGTCATTGAAAAAAACGGCATTTTTCTCGACGTGATTCTTCTCAAGCCTGCCTTGCCTACACACTATCGTGGAAAAAAATGTTTGAGTAAAGCGCGGTGACGTACAACACGTACAACGGCACTATAAAGGGGAAGTTCCATTCGGATGGCGCCACCCTTTATGTTAGTAAAGTTTGTTGAGCGACGATTCGCGCTTTTCAGCCTCGCGCTTTTCAGTCCGTTACAGCGTGACGAATGTGCTATCTCCATTACGAACGCTAGTTTTACCAGAACGAGCGCTCCCGTCTCATCACTTGCTTCTGAGCATGCGCATTTTTTTTCACGTCGTTAAAGCCCACACACGGGCGTTTTTCATGACGAGAAAAACGACGATGTAAAAAACGACGTGAAAAATTAGAGCATGTTCCAATTTTTTCATGGCCGTTTTTCACGTCGTGAAAAATGCTCTGAAGCCCACACACGATGCTCTGAAGCCCACACACGATCATTTTTAATGACCATTTTAAAAAATGACATTTTTCTCGTCATTAAAAACGGTCGTGTGTACGCGGCATTAGAGTAGTGGGAGGAATATTGCCCCATCATTAGTATCATTGGGAGGAATAGTGCCCCATTGTTGGTGTCAGTTGGCAGAATAGTGTCTCGTATCAGTGGGAGGAATAACACCCCAAGGGCCAGATAAAGGCAAGCAAAGGGCCACATCTGACCCCTGGGCCACAGTTTGGAGACCACTGGCCTAGAGGGATCAAAATAGTATATAAAAGGATAAGAGCACCACAGTTTTGTATCAAGTCCAGCAAAGGTTTATTTATTAACTGCTTTATAAATTTGTTCCTTAAAAGCAGAACTTCACCCAAAAGGAGAAGTTCCGCTCTTCCTCTCCTCTACCAGGTCTAAGGATATAGCCCAGTGGCGTCACTAGGGTTGGTGTCACCTGGTGCGGCAAAACATGGTGTCACCCCCCCTCCTGTCTATCCTGCCCAGCGCCCTCCAGGCAGCGCACAGTCACGAGGCGCACCCCCAAATGACCCCTGTAAATTAAAGTATAGGGTGGTATTGGGCTGGCTGGAGCGATATAGGGCAGGTTGGGGTAATATAGGGCAGGTTGCAGTGGTATAGTGCAGTCTGGGGTGGCATAGGGCAGGTTGGGGTTGTATAGGGAAGGCTGGGGTGGTATAGAGCAGGTTGGGGTGGTATATGGCAGGCTGGGTGGCATTGGGCAGGTTGGGGTTATATAGGGCAGGGTGTGATGGCATAGAGCAGGTTGCAGTGGCATAGGGCAGGTTGGGGTGGTATAGAGCAGGTTGGGGTGGTATAGAGCAGGTTGGGGTGGTATAGAGCAGGTTGGGGTGGTATATGGCAGGCTGGGTGGCATTGGGCAGGTTGGGGTTATATAGGGCAGGGTGTGATGGCATAGAGCAGGCTGTGGTGGCATAGGGCAGGTTGGGGTGGTATAGGGAAAGCTGGGGTGGCATAGGGCAGGGTGCGGTGGTATAGAGAAGGCTGGGGTGGCATAGGGCAGGGTGCGGTGGCATAGGGCAGGGTGGGGTGGTATAGAGCAGTTTGCGTGGCATACAGCAGGTTGCAGTGGCATAGGGCAGGCTGGGGTGGTATAGGGAAGGTTGGGGTGGCATAGGGCAGGGTGCGGTGGTATAGGGCAGGCTGGGGTGGCATAGGGCAGGCTGGGGTGGTATAGGGTAGGCTGGGGTGGCATAGGGCAGGTTGCAGTGGCATAGGGCAGGTTTCGGTGTCATAAGGCAGGTTGCGGTGGCATAAGGCAGGCTGGGGTGGTATGGTGCCAGGTTAGGACTCCATCATGGGGTGCAAGGTGGTCTGCTGCTGCTAGACAAAGCTATAGATTATATATAGATATTATGTAATATAGCTGGTCCATCCGCCCCTCCCCCCACCAGTCCAGCTAACTCAACTACTGTGCCTATTATATGTAATATAATATATCTGTGTCCAGCATCACCCCCCCCCCCCCCATTATCATCATCAGACCAGCTCAGGGTGGGGGTGTCTCAGTCAGCTAATATAAATTATATAGTCAGTGTTGTCTGTCTGATAATGGGCGGGGGGGGGGGGTGATGCTGGATATAGATATATTATATTACATATAATAGGCACAGTAGTTGAGTTAGCTGGACTGGTGGGGGGAGGGGCGGATGGACCAGCTATATTACATAATATCTATATATAATCTATAGCTGTGTCGCAGCAGGCCACCTTGCACCCCCCCCTTCATTATCATACAATACAGGTCAGGGCGCCAGACAGACTGAGTCCTCCTCCCACACTAGCTAGTAGCTCTGCCTCTTACAATGGCAACCGCCCCCCCGCTCCCCACACACACACACACACCTACCTCATCTTGTGCTTGTGCTCGGGAGTCGGGCCGGCGGTGGAGACCCCCCCCCCACCTGTTCTGGAGTCTTGACTGGAGAGGAGGAGGGCTGGGCAGCGACCCTCACAGCGTGCAGCCGGAGAAAGTTGTGTGTGACGTCACATCATCACAGTGCAGTGTGATGATGTGACAGGCTGACGCTCTGTAGGGTAGGGAGGGAGGAGGAAGAAGAATAAGGAACCGGAGGACACACACACACCAGGCGCGGCGGCGCTGGAAGTGTTGTTCCAGCCCAGCGGGGTGAAGTTGCTGAATTAAAGTGTCAGCTGTAAAAAAAAAAAAAAAAAAGTCAAAAAAAAAATAAATATTTTTTTTCTCACCGTCGGAAGGGTGTCACCCCTCTAGCGGGTGTCACCCGGGTGCGGACCGCACCCCCCGCACCCCCCTAGCAACGCCTCTGATATAGCCAATGCATCTTGGGGGCTTTTCAGTGTCCAGTATACCAAGATAAAGGGCGGCACAGAAGCCCTAGTTGTGAGCACCTGAAACACGTTGGGTATATCTTCAGACCTGTTGTCCAAGATAAAAAAAAAACTTTTGCTGGGCTTGATACAAACCTGTTCATCCTTTTATATACTACTTTGATCACTCTAGTGACCATTAGTGATATCCCAGCTGACAGAGAGCTGCCTGTAAGAACAATAACCAAACGAACTTCTTAACTCTCAGTGGGTTCACCACTTCACCAATGTGCTTTTTGAAACCTAGAGGAGAATGGATCTGTGTTCTTATTCAGTAAACAGTGCAGGTAGCCAAGCATTAAATCCATGAATCCATTCTAGAGCAACCAAATAAAATAGAATTCATGTTATTTAAGTCACACTGCAGCAGGATAGGCTGACCAAAGACGTTCAGTTCAATGACTGCCTTCAGTGATTGCATTATCCGTAATCATTGTCTAATTTGTGTTTTTTTTTTTTTACTTTTTATTTACACCCTTAATCTTATTTAAGATGCAATACTGTATCAGAATCCCCCCATTTTCTTCTTTGTCAGGAACCCTCCCTATCACTTTATAATCGATCTTTATTATTTCTTTGTCAAATCTTTTTTTCGACAGAGTTCCTATAAATTAAAATCTTCTTCAGCTCATATCTTATTTTTATTACTCACTGTTCTCATACATATGTTTCTCTCCTCCCGAATCAAAAATGTTTCCTTTTCTCCCATATCCTGACATGTTTCGCCGCTTATCACGAGTCCATCAGGGGTTAGATATGCCCCTTAGTGCTCATTGTGACAGTGTTCATGGTACAATTTAACATACACAATGTAATAATAATAGGCAATGTCATCTTTTTTGGACAGCTGAAAAATCTCACTTGGTGGACTATTCCGCGTGGAAGAAACCATCCACCAGAAATCACACTCAGGAAAGTGTCTACTCGGAGCCACTCTGGTCCCAGAGACAGTGAAGGTAAGTCTTCTTTTCTCCGTTATGTTGGGCTGACACATAAAAAGTGGGGTTGGTTGGGCTCGGCAGCACCAGCGACAATTTAAATTTCAGGGTTTCATACACTATTTAGAGAATTAATATGGAAAGGAGGCCAAGCAAGATAGGACTACAGACCCTGCAACTGTCAACAAGGGAGGGAGGTATGGCGGTACCGCACCCACGGTGTTATTTCCTGGCAGCACAGCTGCAGCAGATAGGAATGAGATCAGAGATGGGAGGGGATACAAATGAGCGGCTGATGATAATGGGGTCACCCCATAAGTTGGTGATGGAGGCACTGGAGGCAAATTCATTTATATACAAATCCCCTACGGTCAAGATGGTAATAAAGGTGTGGAAAGCTGTGAAAGCAATAGGGGGATTAGAAGGAGAGACAGAATATACACCGCTTTGGGATAATAGGAATCTTCAGGAGTTGGAGCCGATGGGGAAAATTAAGGAATGGGAAGGGAAGGGGATAACTAGGTTGGCCCAGCTGTATGAGGGAGAAATCCTAAAAACTTTTGCTGCACTTAGAGCGGAATATGATGTCCCTAAACATACATTTTACAGATATTTGCAAATTAGACATGCATTAGATATGCAGTTTGACAGACAGGGACCAACCTGGCATAAATCCCCTATCTTTCAGAGATTGGGCAACCAGAGTGAGACTGGGGGCCGTATATCCAAAATATACCCACACTTATGCAAAGGAAGTATTACAGCTCCTGAACATCTCAAAAGCAGAGGGAAATGGGAGGAAGATCTGGGGCCCATATCCGGGGGGCAATGGAAAAAGGTACTAGAGAGTGGACACCATGTATCTGTTTCACCGGCCCAGAAATTTTCATTCTTAATGTTATTACATAGGACATACTATACACCAAAAAGGCTGTTTGACTTTGGGTGGAGAGCAGATGCAGGGTGTCCCAGATGTCAAGACACAGGGGACCTGATACACATGCTATGGAGGTGCCCGAAATTATTTAGGTATTGGACAGGGGTACTGGATAGTATAAATAGGACATATATGACAACAATAGAAATGGACCCTAGAATATGTGTCTTGGGACTAGAGGAGGGAACAAACAGAGCGATCAGCATAACAAAAGCAGTGCTTAGATGCCTTTTTCATGCTAGAAAATTGATAGCGCAAAGATGGCAGGCAGAAGACCCCCCTTCAGTGAGAGAATGGGCTGACACAGTTACCGCAACAATATGGAAGGAGAGGGTAGTATATATTAAGAGAGGGAACATAAGAGAGTTTGAAAAGGTGTGGAACCCGTGGTTGGAAAAAATAGGGATACCCCTGTAAAGCAGAGAGTGAGAGGGAAAGAGAGTAAGAAAAATGGCACAAGGAAAATAAATGAAAACAGAAATAAACTTTGAATAAGGTGTAAAAATGGAAGAAAGGAAAATAGGAAAAAACCTAATATGAGAAAATAGTAAAGG
The DNA here is from genome assembly GCA_029206835.1 of Rana muscosa. Taxonomy (NCBI): domain Eukaryota; kingdom Metazoa; phylum Chordata; class Amphibia; order Anura; family Ranidae; genus Rana; species Rana muscosa. The sequence continues at coordinate 146,635,367 of CM055127.1, read as the reverse complement.
GGGAGGGGGGAAGGATGAGGGTTAACAGAGTGAAACTTACATTGATAATATTTTGCTAATTTATTGTTGTGAAAAGTAAATATAAATAAGCATGTACAATGTTAATTTGAATATGCAAGAAAATTAATAAAGAGAATATAAGTGTGGAGGTGCATGGGGATGTACTCGTTTGCATCGACAGGCTCGACGTGTTTCGTGGTTTTGGCTCCACTGCCTACGAGACGCGTCGGGCCTGTTGGTGCAGGCGATTGCATCACTATGCATTTCTACATTTTATTGCATTCATGTAACTTTGTTTGTTGTGTATTTATTGTCTATTGACCTATATATGTTAAGTATCTTATGGTCTAGTCGCACCCCATATCTACAATTTTATTTGGGATAAAGTTTTTATTATGCAAATTTATTGTGTTGATGAGTTTTTCCATTCATTTGCTCTCAACATTACCATTTTTTTTTTTTACACCCCATCATTCTAGCTTTCCATCCATGTATATATATGAATTAGTAACACTATCCGAATTAATTTGAGATATGTAATATCCACTGGTGGCTACGCATCTCATCTAAAGTCCTAACCCTTCTCCTTTAATGTTAGAGTGCGGAGGGTATTATGGGGGGCAGTGTGTTTAGGGGGGCAGTGCAGAGGGTACTCTGGAGGCAGTGTGTGCAAGAGTGCGGAGGGTAGGTTTAAATGAACAGTGATGGAGGCACTTAGCCTCAATGTAGGAAGTGCCTCATTTAAAGTCCCAAAATCCACCCCCTTCCTTTGTATACCCTCCACGCTTCTCTGGTGCACATGCTGCCCCCCATAATGCCCTCTGCACTCCTCTCCTGCATATACTGCCCAGTGTCATACCCACTTTTACTATTATATTTTTTTCTTCATAAAAAAAAAAAAAAAAATTCAGGGTTTCATAACACTTTAAGTGTTGTTTTATTTTAGTTTGTATAGAGTAGGGAGTGACTAAAAACTCTGCTGGAGCTCTGTTAGTAAGTGACAGAAAATCTTTCCATCTCAGTGACAATGGCTTCACTAGACAGGAAGTGAGGGAAAATCTGCAACAGAAATATAGAAATAGAAATAAAAAAAATGTATGTGTATATATATATATATATATATATATATATATATATATGTAGCGGCCTCCTCCCTCTCCTCTTTTCTCGGCTCGTCTGTCTCTTGTCTAGGGGTCACCACGCCAAGTTCCCACTGCAGGTGTGTGTGTAGTGGGAGACAATTCTCTTTTACCTTCGGGTCAGTGTTCTGCATCTGGAGCCTCCTCCTGGTTTCTTGAACAGTGTCTGCCAGTAAATGAGCCCCACACCACTAAAGTCCAACACTCAGGGGCGTACCTAGAGCATTTGGCACCCGGGGCAGATCCAATATCTGGCACCCCCCCACGTTAAAATTTAAAAACACCCCACTGTGCCCCCTGCATACCTCTGCATCCTTCAATATCTCTTTGTTACTACTGTGTACCCCCTCTCCACAACTGCACCTCTGGACCCCTTTACATTACACAGCACCCTGCATCACTGGACCCCTTTACATTACACAGCACCCTGCATCACTGACCCCTTTACATTACACAGCACCCTGCATCTCTGGATCCCTTTACATTACACAGCACCCTGCATCACTGGACCCCTTTACATTACACAGCCCCCCTGCACCCCTTTACATTACACAGCCCCCTGCACCTCTGGACCCCTTTACATTATACAGCCCCCAGAGCTCTGGACCCCCTGCATGTTACAGAGACCCCCTTCAGTGCAGACACCCCCTTCAGTGCAGACACCCCCTTCAGTGCAGACACCCCCAGTGCAAGACCCGCCCAAGTGCAAACCCCCCCACAGTGCAAGACCCCCAGTGCAAACACCCCCTACAGTGCAGACACCCCCAGTGCAACCCCCCCAGTGCAAGACCCCCCCAGTGCAAGACCCCCCCCAGTGCAAACACCCCCCCTAGTGCAAACCCACCCAGTGCAAGACCCCCTCAGTGCAAGACCCCCCAGTGCAAACACCCCCAGTGCAAGACCCCCCTCAGTGCAAGACCCCCCTCAGTGCAAGACCCCCCAGTGCAACTCCCCCTCCCCATTCAGTCTCCTCAGATCAGCACAGCGGCGGCACATGGACAGAAGGTCGGGTCCCCTCCCCCTCCGTACACATAAACAGAGAGGAGGGGGAGGCGGCTTCATTCGGCTGTGCTTCTGTGAAGTTAGTCACAGGTCAAGCAAGTGCCACTGTGCCGGACACCGCTCACAGCCCGCGGCCGTGAAAGGAGGGGATGAATGGTGCAGCGGTGTCACCCCGCACCCCCTCCCACTCCCCCCCTTGTATCGCGGTATCGCCGCCGACTGCCGCTGCCTAAGTCCCGCGGCGCTGATGCTGTCTCTGCGCTTCAGTCACGGGGGGGTGCCGGCCTGACACCCCCCCAGTGTGTGGCACCCTGGTGCGGCCCGCCCTCCCCCCGCCCCCCACTTAGTACGCCTCTGCCAACACTCCTTTATTCTTCTCAATGTAAAAGCGAACACAATCAGTTGGACTCCCTCAACGAACAGAACAGACGGGGGGTGTGGATGCGAGTAGGTCCAGGCACAATGAACTCTCTTACTTCCTTCCCAGAAGTATATTTCTGCTCCCAATCGAGGAAGACATCCCTCCCGGCGATCTCTGGAGGCTCACCCGTCACTGGAAATTTGCTGCACCAGGTCTTCAGGTAAGTACCCCCTCCGGTCCCTTACGCCACTGGATTCGGGTACCCACTCCCGGGGTCCCCTAGGAAGTTCCTCCCTCGCGGAGCCTTAATCCGGGACACTCAGTCCCGGACCGCCATCCAAGTACCTCACCCCAGGCTAAAGGTGCCTGGGATGGAACACGACCTCTGAACGTCCTCCAGGCCTAGGCCGCCTAGAGGACCGACACGAACCACCGCCCTCAGGCTGAAGGTGCCCGGGACTCGACCCCGTGACAAAGATGGCCGGCCCTTTTATACCCTCTCCTAGCAAGCACGGCAGGTTCCCCGCCCCACCATACCACTGCTGAGGGAGGACAAAAAGGGGTACGGCACACAGCAATGGTTCAACCCCAGCCCAAGGCGACAGCGCCACCCGCTGGGCTGCAGGGAACTGCACATTACTGGTGTCTCTGCCAGTTTTAAATACACAGGGAAAGTGTATGCCCGCTACATTATATATATATATATATATATATATATATATAGAGTAGGGAACGTTCTTAACCTTCCCCTATCTATCAAAAAACAAAACAAAGGATTTTGGCTATAGATGCACTTTAGAGCCCATTCACACTTGTTCTGTTGTGTGTTAATGCATGTGTGTGTGAATGTGCGTTATGGCACACATTAATGTGCGTTGGGTTAAGGCAGCCCATTTATAATTAATGAATATAACAACCACAAGAGATGAAAAAAGGGGCATGACAGTTTTTTTAACTGAGGTGGCACACCACAACACACAGTGTATGTATTGGGGAGCACTATGGTTCATAGTGCTCTACTGTACAATGTATTGGGGTAGCAGTCACAATGAATGGTATGTGTTGTAACGTGTGTTTTATCGTGCCTTACCACAACACACAAGTGTGAATAGGCTCTTAATGTATGAAACCGTAACATCTTCAACTGACCTTACACTCTCTGCTATTAATAAGTTGCAAATCCTTTCCAGTGTTTTCCTCTTCAGACGTCTATTTCAGGCCGAGTTTATTTCTGATCTGTGATACCTTTCAGTTCTGAGTTCTCTGCAGACAGTTCTCTAGAATTGTATGACATCCCAGGACAGAGTAATTGAAAAGCACAGCAGGAATACACATTAGTAAGAAAAGGCAGCAGGGTATGTTCATTAAACAAATGCAGACTCAAAGCCAGGCAACCGCTGCACTGAAAATTCACAATTTGGCTTATTATTCTTACAAATGTATAGAGAAATAATTAATATGTTATAAAACTTAAATGTGCTTTTTACAATGCATTAATGTGCTAATGAATTTTATAAAAAAATTTTTTTTTATAAAATTCCTCCCTTACTAGGAAGCTGAAAGATCTAAATGAAAAACAATCCATCTCTGCTTTCCAGGAAAAAGCACCTGCCAGAGCTGGAAGTAACGTCATGACGTCGCTTCCAGCCTCCCAGGGTCATAGAGATGGCCGGGGACCATCTGGTCCTCGGCCAGCTCTATGGTAATCTGCTGTCGCCACCAAATCAGGTCTCTAGCTTCCTGATTGCATATGAGAGCCTGGAAAGGCACTGGAAAGAGGGGGGGGGGACTTTCCCTTCCACTGCCTTCCACACCCAACAGTGTGATTTGATGTCCTACGGGCGGGAAGTGGTTGAAGACCATTCAAAAGCCTGAAATTGTACCATGTTCCATTATCTCATTATTTAAAGTTATTGTAAACCCTTACATATATCCAATGAAGTGACTGGCCTGAGTTGATACACAGAGATGAGATAAATCCTCCTACATAAGTTGTAACGGTTTATCTGCACAATCTCTTCTTCTCTACATCCATTCAAAGTCCAGAATTTATAAAGCTTGTCTCAGCTGTTAAAAAAGGGGGGGGGTTCTAGAACTGAGATTACACTTTGCAACTTTGCAGAGCTCAGTGAAGAGAGCTCTGAGAGCTGATTGGAGGGAAGAGACACCCCCCCCTTTACACAGCACACAGGAACACAGCTGAGGCAGTCAATCAGCTGTAGATCCCTCCCCATCACCATTTTTATCTTGGTGTCAGGAAAACTTGTCAGAAGTGACTCATGCTGATAGCAGAGGAAGGAAGCAGCAGAGAGCAATTACGCTTAGTGCTCTTGATTGTGACAAGTACACACTATAGAGGGATATGCTTTGTTCATATTTCATGTCTGAGGTTTACAACCACTTTAAGTGTGAAATATATATTAAGTAACGTGTTTTCTATATTTACTCCCAGTTCCGGCCAACTCTTCCACCCGGAGCAGGTCCTGGAGCAGTGCCCTCTGCAGCCCCCCCAAAGATACTGTGGAATCTCCCAGCTCTGCCCAGCAAAGAAGCATCAAGGAGGACCCATTCTGGGCGCGGGTGTGCTGCATTAATGCCATCGTTCTGATGTGCATCAACATATTCTTATATGCATATTTCGCATAACATCAGGAGAATGACTCCAGTTCACATTTGCCTGCCCTAAAATTGAAGTCTCTTGATAACATTCATCTTTGCAACAAAGGAGTTGAGAAAAATAACAAAAATGTGTGGTGAGCCGTTCTGTATACGTTTACAATCTCACTGTCAAGGCCTACAAGACCTCCATACGGGAAAAAGGATTTGACACATTTCCGCAAAGTTGGTATCTGGGCCAATCCAGGATATTCTAATTGCCTTTACTTGTCTGCTGACTCATTTGCCAAAACACGGACCAAAAACCATATGTCAACACTTTCAATGCTCCGGTAAAGTAGTTTTGGCTCAGGTAACCAAACCTCATATGACGTCTGTTCTCATGCCAAAACAAAATGTCTGACCACCAGGCAGAAAGGTGACATTCCTGAGAATGTGTGAAGTCATAAAGTTCAATTAATGAGTAAAATGTGTTATAAAATTAACCGCCTTCTCCTCGTTAATAATGAAAAGGGGCTTTTAGAAGCATTTTATATAGGGATGACGCTCAGGAAATTGTCAGGATTCAAATATTTCTTAATATCGCTGAGTCATTTGGGCAAAACTTTCTATAAAAGCTGAACAGCAGGCAGATATAAAAGACACAAATGAATGCAGCTCTGTATTCACTAATACATCATTAAATGTGTGTGTTTTTTTTTTTTTTAAAACAAGCCGTGTAAGTAGTGGAATTTTAACATCTCAAAACTCCTATACAGCAGAGGTCAGATTGGGAAAGACAAGGGCAGGAATGAGAACCGGGTGAGCTGCATGCAAATGTTTACACTAGGAAAACGCTGACAGGAGGAGAGAGCAGAGTTGGCAGGGGGATGACCTCACCTGTCTCCTGCTGCTCTTTCACCTTCTAGAAGATGGGGAGATAGGACACCACTCTATTCTTTAAAGCAGACATTCCATGTCAAACTGAAAGTCCCCCCAACACATATGGCTTTAAAAGCCATCTGTAAACAAAGCGATTCCCTAGTAAAAAAAAAAAAAAATCCTTGACCCTCGTCTCCAACTTCTGGCAGAGTAGGGAACTCAAAATTGCATGAGAATGTATTCTGGCAATAGGCTGAATTTAGGGTGACCACATTTCCAAACTACCATTCAGGGACACCCCCCCCCCCTTCCCAAAAATCAGCTTGTGCTGTAATGAATCACAGCACAGTGATTGGACACAAGAGGCGGGATTTATGATTTCTCCAATCACAAGCAGGGGGCGGGGATTGTGCTCCTCCAGGCATTCCCGGCCAGGACAAGTACTGTCAGTGAGTAAAGCAGTGATGTGGCGGCCTTTTTTGGGGGCATCATATTGGCCTGGTGGGTAGCTGTGTCAGTTTCATTCCGGGACACTGTATTGTCCTGGAATGAAGGTGCCCGGGACAGACCTGCAAAATGCGGGACTGTCCCGGGCAATCCGGGACACGTGGTCACCCTAGCTGAATTGCATTCTCTTGACACTTTGAACTTTAAGCTCTGCTGAAAGGCATGTTGATGTAACTTGTGCCTACCTGAAGCGGTGAAAACTCCAGGGCCAAGGTATTTTTTATTTTTTGGAAAATGGTTCATTTACAGATATTCGTGTTGAGGAGGCCAAGGGCTTGCAAAATAGGGAACCTTCTGTTTGGCATGGAAAGTCCACTTTAACTGGAAGTTGTGCCATCTAGCTTGTTGTGCTGTAGGGCAGAGCTGTGTAAATCTAATGCCGCGTACACACGATCAGACATTCCGACACCAAAACTGGATTTTTTTCCGACGGATGTGCGCTCAAACTTGTGTTGCATACACACAGTCACACAAATGTTGTCGAAAATTCCGAACGTCAAGAACGCGGTGACGGTACAACACGTACGACGAGCCAAGTAAAATGAATTTCAATAGCCAGTGCGGCTCTTTTGCTTGATTCCGAGAATGCGTGGACTTTTGTGCGTCGGAATTGTGTACACATGGTCGGAATTTCCGACAACAAGTTTTGTTGTCGGAAAATTTGAGAAACAGCTCTCAAATTTTTGTTGTCGGAAATTCCGACGGCAAATGTTCGATGGAGCCTACACACAGTCGGAATTTCCGACAACAAGCTCCCTTCAAACATTTATTGTCGGAAAATCCGACCGTGTGTATGCGGCATAAGACTGTTAGGACAAATCTACATACCCTTTGGAAGGCAAAACAGCCCCTGTATGTATTTCTTCCATGCATATAGCTGTTTGCTGGAGTTCAGCTTTAACAATTGCCATTAACTAGGGTTGCACTGATACCGATGCCAATACTAAGAATTTACACGAGTGCTTGTACTCATACAAATACACCAATACCTGGAACCGATAGCTTTGCGTAGCGATTTGAGCCCATACAAAATGAATGGGCTCAAATCGCACTGCAAAGAATCCCATGTGCTTTGAACAGGAATGCGGTGCGATTCCTGTCCGAATCACATGTGGTTTCCCCCACCGCACCTGTGTGAACCCAGGCTTGTCATAGTAGCTTCAGCCTGGGTTCACACAGGAGCGGTGCGGGAAACTGCAAATCACTCGTCTCAAATCACACCACAAAAGGTATCAGTACTCGGTATTGGTGAGTACTTGACTGAAAGTATCGGTACTCGTAGGTAAAAAAACGGCAGTCCCCAGGGGCCCGGAGTTCCCCAGGGCCCCGAATGTCATTCCCCCTTTTTTTTATATAATTTTTTTTTTTATAATTATTTTTTTTATATAATTTTTTTAAATGTATTTATGTTATTTATTTGTATTTTATTTTATATTTGTAAGGGGCCCAGAGGTCCCCAGGGCCCCGGATGGCAACCTCCCTTTTTTTTATTATAATTTTTATTTATTCATTTATTTTTAATATTTTTTGTAAGGGGCCCAGAGGTCCCCAGAGCCCTGGATGGCAACCCCCCCTCCTGCTTCTCAATCCGTGGCACCCCCTGCTTCTCAATTTGCGGCAGCCCCCCCCCCGCCTCTCAATTCGCGGCGGCAGCACCCCCTCCCGGTTCTCCTCTGCTCCATGCCTGAAGCTGTGTAAGGGGCCCCAAAATTCCTGATGGCGGCCCTGAAAAAACGGTATCAGTGCAAGACTACCATTAACCGTATATTCCAAATAATTCTTATTCTAGAGCAGTGGTCTCCAAACTGCAGCCCTTTGCTTGCCTTTATCAGGCCTTTGAGACACTGATACAAGTCAGTATTTCTTCTACAACAACAATAGGGCACTATTCCTCCCACTGATACCAATGATGGGACAGTATTCCTCCCACTGATACCAATGATGGGACACTATTCCTCCCACTGATACCAATGATGGGACAGTATTCCTCCCATTGATACCAATGATGGGACACTATTCCTCCCACTGATACCAATGATGGGACACTATTCCTCCCACTACCTCCAATTGCAGGGCCCTATGACAGCAATGATGGGGCACTATGCCTTCCCCATGATAGCATTCTTTACTCCCTTTGATGCCGGAGCATTTTCTACCCACACTGGCCACGGTCCAGCCCCCTCAAAGTCTGAAGGGCAGTAAATTGGTTTAGAGACCTCTGCTCTACAGCATTGCAAGGAACTTGTCTTTACAGTTTCTAAATTCAACACAAAAATATTAACATGACTGGCAAAGTTTATAGTTTGTGTCACACGTTGTTCATGTTTGCATCTCCCCCAGCCCCCAATGACTAAGCAGCAGTGGTGGTACATATGGCCACATCCTTTAACTCATTCTGCATGTAAACGTCCACACAAATGTTTACTTCCATACCATGTAAAGTATGGTCACAATGGGATCACAGATGCATATTTTTCTTGGTTTGATTTACACAGCTCCCTATATGAATTCCCATAGTTGCCAACAGTCCCGAATTTCCCGGGACAAGCACGATTTTTGGACCCTTGTCCCGAATTGGGCTTGTCCCGATTCGGGACAAGCCCAATTCTTTTTGTCCCGTTTTGTCCCGGTAAATTTGGGAATGTTTAGGGCTTAGAACGGCGACGGCTACACCAAAATGGCCGCCGTCGCCGCCACAAGTGTTAGTTTCACTGACCTCTAGTGTGAGGGGAGGGGCAGCCAATCGCGGCTCTCTCTCTTCGGTGGCCCCTCCCTTCACACAGTGACCCTTAACCCTGCCGCCGCCGCCACCGATCGCTGCTGGAGGTGATGGAAAAGTTCTTCCCCTCCCAAACATAACTGCCTAGCAATGCCTGTGCTGCACCCGCCCGCCATGGCACAGCCGGGGCTGTCTTTACCTTGCCACCTGCTGTGTCGGATGTCCTCAGAGTCACCTCAGGTTAGGGGAGGACTCAGGAGGATCCCACGACAAGCACAGCACAAAGTAAGTCCAGCAGCACTGCAGCTCATCGCACATCTAGCTGCAGATCGCTCACTCTATAGTCCTGCAATTTATGCTGCCTGGAATGCAGTGTAGTGTAGAAATTAGTGTAGTGGGTGGCAGGGTAATCAGTGTAGTGGGTGCATAGTTGCCAACAGTCACGGATTGGCCGGGACGTTCCCGGGATTCAAACCCTTTTCCCGGATTTATTTTGTCCCGGCCAATCCGATTTTTCCCGTTTTCCCCGAATTTGGACGCCGCAGGCCGCCGCCGCTAGAGGTCCACGGCTGGCGGAGACAATGTCTCGGCCGGCCGCCATGTTCAAGAAGACCAAAACACGGATGTAGTACAATAGAAAATAAAGCCGCTGCGGCGCCGCCCACACCCCGCACCTCCCCGGGGGTGGGCGGCGCCTCAGCAGCTTTATCTTCTATTGTACTACATCTGTGTTTTGGCTGGCCGGCAGGCCACCCCCCCGCCCCGCCCCGCCCCGCTGCAGGTCTGTCTGTAATGGAAAGGGGCGGGGGTCGGCAGCGCCACAGCTTAATTTTTTTTTTCAGCCACACTGTCGGCTCCGCCTCTATTTTGTTCCCCTTCGGGGAAGGGGAAACAATAATGGCGGCCGAGACAGGAGACGCCTGTGGTTAAGGGGGGACTCCGCTGGGGATGCCTGTGGTAAGGGGGGACTCCGCTGGGAACGCCTGTGGTAAGGGAGGACTCCGCTGGGGACGGCTGAGGTAAGGGGGGACTCCGCTGGGGACGCCTGATGTAAGGGGGGACTTCGATGGGGACGCCTGATGTAAGGGGGGACTCCGCTGGGGACGCCTGAGGTAAGGGGGGACTCCGCTGGGGACGCCTGATGTAAGGGGGGACTCCGCTGGGGACGCCTGAGGTAAGGGGGACTCCGCTGGGGACGCCTGATGTAGGGGGGGACTCCGCTGGGGACGCCTGATGTAAGGGGGGACTATGCTGGGGACGCCTGATGTAAGGGGGACTCCTCTGGGTACACCTGATGTAAGGAAGGACTCCGCTGGGTACGCCTGAGGTAAGGAGGGACTCCTCTGGGGACGCCTGATGTAAGGAGGGACTCCGCTGGGGACACCTGATGTAAGGAGGGACTCCTCTGGGGACACTTGATGTAAGGGGGGACTCCACTGGGGACGCCTGATGTAAGGGGGGACTCCACTGGGGACGCCTGCATAGTTACCAACAGTCCCGAATTTCCCGGGACAAGCACGATTTTTGGACCCTTGTCCACAAGTGTGGAGGGGGCTCTGCTGGGGAGGCACCTGATGCAAGGACGGACTGCTGGGGAGGCACCTGATGCAAGGACGGACTGCTGGGGAGGCACCTGATGCAAGGACGGACTGCTGGGGAGGCCATCTGGTGGCAGGCGACGTGGCAGGTAACACGCTCAGGGCTTCCACTGATTCGGCATTATGGTGAGTTGAATGATTTCATTTTATATTACAATGTAAAAATAGAAATAATGCACTTCAATCATCCTGACACCATAACAACCATGGTGCCGGGATGATTGAAGCGCCAACAGGTGTTTTGGAGTATCCTTATCTGCCAATTTTGTTACACATTACTATTGTGGTGTAGGATCTGGCTTCTTTCTTTCTATTTCTTTCTCTCTCTTTCTCTCACCTCGGACTCTAGCCACACCCCTTTGAACCACGCCCATTTAAACCACACCCACTATCGTGCATAAACCACGCCAAAAAAAGTGTCCCAGATGTTTTTTTTGCAATGTTGGCAACTATGAATTCCCTTTTCCTCACATTTACATGCAGGCCAAGCTATCCAGCAAAAGGGATAGTTACACAGGGTGTGGACAAAGTACACAGTATAACACTGCTGGGGGTACTTACAACAGTCAGCCATTATTCATATGGGTTCAACGTTTTTACAAAAAGAAAATACTATTGCTGCAACTGCCTAAAAGCCCATTCACACAGGGGCGACTCGTCAGGCGACTCAGCCGCCTGACAAGTCGCGTCCCATTCTGTACAAGTCACGTCCCATTCTGAACCTTTCTAATAGGAGCGACTCAAGATGCTCCGACTTAGAAAAAGGTTCCTGTACTACTTTGGGACGACTTCAGGGCGACTTCCATTGACTTCTTTTTTTTTTCCAGAAAAAAAAACCAAGTTTATTGATTCAAGTTTGACACTTACAGTCCAAAGTACCATAATCTCTTCAAATACAGTCAACATGACCGTACTACTTACAATACATGCAATGAATTTTAAACACAATTGTCACCATCCTGAGTATTCATACTGCCATGAGCGGCCACCGCACCTCCCCCAAGTCACTGTCTGTGCCCGGACAATCTGCCCATTATACTCCAGTGCCTACGCACTTAAGTAGCATATCAACCCACATTTAGTCTCAAAAGTCTGTCCATAATTAGGTCGTCCGGAGCTAGCCCCGGTGTTCCCAACCACAGGTCCCATAATTTTTCAAACTTTCCAGAGCATCCCCTATGCTGGTATATAACCTTTTCCATTCTCAGTGCGTTACCAAGTGCATTAATCAATTCCTTGACTGTGGGGGGTGATTCAGACTTCCAATGTTGCATAATCATTTTGCGGGCCATGAAAAGGGCCCTAGTGAGGGCTTCCCTAATATGGGGTTCCCATTCCAGCTCATCTAGCAGATTCAGAAGACATTGTTTCGGATCTAATGGGACTGACACCTGGAATACTGTGTTCAGCGTGTCTGTCACCCCCTTCCAATAGGTATGCAACTTGGGGCAGCGCCAGAGCATGTGTATCCAGGTCCCCATGGTCTCTTTTACATCTCGTACAGGTCGGTGCGGGCAGCAGTCCCGTACCGTATAGTCTGTGAGGCGTGTAGTATACTCTCAGGAGTGTATATAGTTGCGTCAGCCGCTGTGTCACATTGAGGGAGCATACGGTAACCGACTGCAGGGCCTCCTCCCACTGATCCTCATCCAGGGGCCCCACATCCGTTTCCCATTTCCCTTTAACAGTCAGGGGGTGTTTTGTGAGAAATTTACAAAGCAGCGTCGGCTTCCATTGACTTCATTACAGAAGTCATTTTGCTAGTCACCTCTGAAGTCGTGTGAAGATCGCCTGGCAGAGTCGCGGGACAAGTCGTGCCGCCCCTGTGTGAACCAGGTCTGATAAGTGATTGTTGCGTTTTCTGCCCACATATCAATCTTAAGCCTCATACACACGATCAGATTTTCCGACGGGAATTGTGTGATGACAGGCTGTTGTCGGAAAATCCGACCGTTTGTACAATCCATCGGACAATTGTTGTCGGATTTTCCGACAACAAATGTGGGATAGCATGCTTTCAAATTTTCCGACAACAAATGTGTGATGTCGGATTTTCCGATCGTGTGTACACAAGTACGTCGGAAAAAAATCCAAAAGTACAAACAGGCATGCTCAGAAGCAATGCACACCATAACACAACAATAGCAGAAGTTGTCCAAAGGGTGGCGCTAAAGAGCTGAAAAACCACGTAGTTTCGTATTTGCTGGCCAACAGTTCTTTGCCGTTTGTATGCAATACAAGTTTACGGCCAATGCCCTTCGGACAAAAGTCTGAGGCTTGGTCTGCGGAAAATCTGATCATGTGTACGAGGCTTTAGACTATACTGTCCACAGGGGGACAGCACTGCAGTGATTTCACTGCAAAACCAACATAGTCACCTTGTTACAGGAATGTAAAAATCAACAGGTAGTAAAGCTACAGTATGTTCCAAAGGGGAATTCAGAAAAACAGACTATCACATTATTTTTTATGTGTCAGGTAAAGTATGTAGCAAAGTCTGAATAATTACTGAAGTATGACCAGATGGTCCAGGTGATCTTGTAGGCTTCTGAATTGTCAGTTTCCTAGAAGACCCTCTTTTCTAGGTGGCAAAGGGAGTCCATCTCACAAGGCCAGTCCATCACACAAGGGGTACCTGCTTTGCTCCAATTCCTGGATATGACAGTTATGGGCCGCAGTCAAAAAGTGACAAAGTAAGGTCTTCTTGTTTTGTTAGTAAGAGCCCGATGGCATGGATAGTACGGCGATAGCAAGCGTATTACGGATCTTGTCACCTACTAATTTATGGTATGTGGGGCCATTTTTAGTTGGTTTTAAAGAATTGATGTCACTGTCCACAGCAACCAATCTCCCTTACAATAAGGTGACCAGATTTTTAAATTGAAATCCGGGGACATATTTTTTTTATTTTACTTGTAATGGCGGCAATCAGCGACTCTCTGCCTGTCGCCGCCGCCCACTTCACAGCCTGTCAAGTCTTACTCTCCGGGCCCCGGCTACTACTGGGTGGGGAGCGGAGGAAGATCACTCCGCCAGGGAAGGCAAGGAGATAAGCAGGCAGGCGGCTGGCCAGGACTTGAGCCAAGGCAGAAGAACATGCGAGCAGAGCTGAATGGGCATGCGCCCGAAACTTAAGAAATATTCACTCCGCTCCGACCAGCACATGATCATCAGAAAGGGGCACAGATAATGGAAAAAAATACACCCCCTAAGCTAGGAGCGACAGAGCGGGGGTGTGTAATTCAGATCTTTTCTTTTTTAATTCTGCACTGACTGTCTTTGAAATTGCCCCAACCCCTGTTCAAATCCAATCCGGGGACAAAACCGGGGACAGATTTGGTCCGGGGACAGTGTCCTCAATCTGGGGACTGTCCCCTGAAACTGGGGATGTCTGGTCACCCTACCTTACAAGGTTCAACTGGATTGTTGGAGAAGCCTATTGGCTGCCATGGGCAAACACAACACACCTTTGGATGCCTTCAAGACAAAGGTACTCATCATGTAGAAATAAATGACGCGCTAAAAAAAAATCTCATGTTGGCTTATTAAAATCCAACTGTAGAAAACACAAATCCGTAAGGCCCCTTTCACACTGAGGCGTTGCAATAACGCGCTAAAAACAATTAGCGTTATTACCGTGTTTTTACTGCGTTAGTGCTAACGCCTATACGTTTTTAGCGGTAAAAAGGATTTCTTGGTATCCCACAATCCTCCACTCTACTGCGATCATGTGACCTTCCCACAGCTTCTGGGCGTTTTTACCGTGGTTTTACAGCGGTACTCATTCATTTCAATGGGGATGGGTGTTTTTACAGCGCTATTTTATGCGCCCCAAAGATGCTCCAAAAAAGCTGTTTGCAGGATTTTTTCCAACGCACAGCCAGCACAAGGCCTCAGTGTGAAAACCTTCAGGGCTTTCACATTGAGAATGCTGGGGCAGGATTATTTCAGGCGTTTTTACAGCGATATTTTTAGTGCTAAAACGCCTGAAAAACGCCTCAGTGTGAAAGGGGCCTTATAAGTAGTTGAATCCCAAAAAAACTCCACCTCGTGCGTGCACCGTCACCACAGGCAATGTGGACTCTTACCAGAGAGACTGGACCCTTTTTTATGAAGGGTCAAACAGGCTTGATGTAACAATCTTTGCAGGGGTCATCAGCTGGAGATGTGTCCTCAGATCAAACATAAGCAGGATATTCAAACCAAGCTCCAGCCACCCCACGATCAGAATGATCATAAAATGAAAGAGTCGCCAGATTTTGTAAAATCCCAAAAGGTTTGTTTAATATAAAGTATTGTACTTACATTAGTACTGGTAAAACCAGCGTTGTGTACAATATAGGCGGCCACCTATATTGTGCACTGTGCAAACAAACGCGATGGCACGAAACAGGTCCTAATCCTAAAGGATTTTTTCCGGAGGCAGTTTTTTTGGATTCAACTACTTATCACAAATTTGTGTTTTCTACAGTTGGATTTTAATAACACAATATGAGATTTTTGTTTAGTGCATAATTTTTGTCTACATGTTGTTTATAATTGTGATTATATCTTACTTTTGTGGTGCCGCTGGAGAATTTACACTGTAATGGTGGTGATTGACATTATTTATTTTTATGTTTTTACATATGCGCAGCATTCTTCCTCTATATAAAAGGTACTCACCACCCCAACTGTCCATGTGACATTGTGGGATCCGCTTGCAGGAAAAATGAAATTAAGTCGCACTAATGAGTAAAACGCTGAGCTGTCTGGAAATCTGGCAGAACCTCTGAACATTGCTTCCCATTAAAGCAATTATAGTCACCAGGCCCTTGTTTAGTATGCAAATTCTTTAAAGCAATTAAGGGCTAAAAAGCTTTGAGACAGTAGGTGAGGCTTTAATACTTGTGATAATCATATTGTATTATACAACATGTCTGGAATCAAATGAATCTTCCAGTGAAAAATTAAAAGCACTCTATTACCCCAAAACACCAATATATTCAGAGCTCATATTTTTGTAACACTACTACTGCTTTCCCAAATCATTGGTAATTGTTATAATAAAGAACCTACTGTATTCTCATTGGCCTTTCTATTACAATTGAGACAACTCAATTAAATTCATACCTGGAAAATAAAGAATGAAAGCTTAAATACGATTGGTTGGGATGAGCTGACAAGTCCAGTAGATCCTGATATGATCTTTGAGTTGAAAACATACAACCATAAATGCAGAGGCATCGCTATAGCCATAGCTGCCCATGTGGCTGCTATGGGGCCTGGGGCTGGGAGGGGTCCCATCAGCAAGGCTGTTAAGACATAAAAGAATCTGTTTGCATGTGAAGATAACAGAAATCCAGTACTGTATTATTAATGGTTGGAGAGGTTTCTGTTAATGCTGACCCTGTACCCCTGAGGTTTGAGTAAGTGCTGAGTTTAGTGTGAAACGCGTCGCCTTTTAATGTTCCTGTCATACGTGTGATATGATTTTAATGCTTCAATAAAGATACCAAGGATTGCAGCAAAATTCCAGATTTGTGCATGTTATGCCCTGTACACACGGTCGGGATTTCCAACGGGAAAAAGTCAGTCGGAAATTCCGACGGGAAAATTGAGAACCTGCTCTCAATCTATTTCTGTCAGAATCCCCAACAGAAAAAGTCAGATGGAGCACACACACGATCGGGATTCCCGACCAAAAGCTCCCATCGGACTTTTTCTGTACGGGACTTTAGTGTACCCCCTGTGATGTTTCCAGCCAAGAAAAGCTGAGGTGGGATGCACAGGAGTCTTCATTAGTCCAGATGTTTTTTGCAAAAAAAGTTTCTGAACCACACAGGCATGCCATGATAAAGGGACTCTATGGGGCCCCAGAATGTTGCTTTTAGATGCAATAAGACTTCTAGATTAATCTAGACTCGTCTGTGGTGCTAGCAATTTCCCTATTGCCTGGATACATACAATGGCCCCATTATTTTTCAAGCAGTCATTGGTGAATTAATAAAAAATAAGTTGTGCAGTGTGGACCATTTTAAGCAGAAATCCGGGCTAAACAAATATTGTATAAGTACAATGGACATGTGTATTTTTCTATGAATCTGGGTGTGCTCTGGGTACTTCATCCAGATCTGTGCAGTACTCCAGTGTGAGACTTCCCGTCTGTACAGGAACTTCCTGTAATGAAGACCGCTCACTGCTGATCTCTCTCCTTCTGCAGGGTGCCTGGTCTTGTCTCCACCCCCTATTGTAGTTTTCTGCCAGAAGCCTGTAGTGGGTGGAGCTGCTGGGTCGCTCTGACAGCTCTGCTCTCTGCACAGTATGGCGATGATGTGACCAATACTTTAACAAGATAATTTTTGGGTTTTTTTGGTCACATATCACTTTGAAAAATACTCCCCTAGCATTTCAAGCTGCGGCCATCTTGACTAAGGGCAGATGATTCATGTAGCATTTACCCGAAATCCATCTGCCCTTAGCTCAGGCATGCAGACAGGAGGGTGTGCTTAGCTGAGAAATCCCCTTCTCCAGATGAAAAAAAAAAAAAAAAGATGCCCATGAAGACCCCTGAGATGTATGACATCATTTTGGCCTAGGCCAGAAACCAGTAAGTAACTGAAAAATAGTAAATACGAGGGGTCTTCAGAAAGTTTCCGCACTTTTATATTTTCGTTGAAAGGAGTGAGGGCAGGAGGAGTAGTGATTGGTCGTGTCTGAGAGTGTGATGTGACTAGTCTGTCTGGCAAGCCGGCTGACCTTGTAGAGTTACGCTGTGGTTAACCACTTCAGCCCCAGAAGGATTTACCCCCTTAATGACCAGGCCATTTTTTGCGATACAGCACTGCGTTACTTTAACTGACAATTACACAGTTGTGCATCGCTGTACCAAAACAACATTTATGTATTTTTCCCACAAATAAAGCTTTCTTTTGGTGGTATTTGATCACCTCTACGGTCTTTCTTTTTTGCGCTATAAACCAAAAAAGAACGACAATTTTGAAATAAAAAAATATATATATTTTTAACTTAAATATCCCAAAAATAAATAAAAAAAAAACAAATTTCCTCATTATTTTAGGCCAATATATATTCTACTACATATTTTTAGTAAAAAAAAAAAAAAAACCCCCAAAAAAATCGCAATAAGCGTTTATTGATTGGTTTGGGCAAAAGTTATAGCATCTACAAAATAGGGAATAGATTTATGGCATTTTTATTCTTTTTTTACTAGTAATAGCGGTGGTCAGCGATTTTTAGCGGGACTGCGACATTGCGGAGGACAGATATAGTGAATGTAGAGTCCTAGGTTTAGCAACACTTTAAGGGGAAGAAGATTTTCATGTGTTGATGATGTGAAAGCAGCTACCTGCTCAACCGAAAACATTCTTTGCTGATGGATTTAAAAAGTTTGGTATTACACTGGAAAAATGCACAGCAAATAAAAGTGATTATGTAGAAAAGTGATGTAATTTTGCTTTTGAAATTCCTAATAAATAGAGTTAAAAAAAACTTTTTGAAGACACCTAATATACCTCACTATCTATTTACTAATGCTAGCAGCATAAGGCCCGGTTCACACAGGGGCGGCACGACTTCGGGGGCGATCTCGCGGCGCGATCTCAAGACGACTTGAGACGCCCCCTGAGGCGATTTGCATAATGACTTCTGTATACCTCCCGACTTTTAAAAGTCCCACTGCGGGACATTCAGATCTCCCCTCTCCCCGGCTAACGAAAGTTGTTGAGCGGGGGGGGGGGGGGGTACGGGACAAGTAGGATGAATTTCGTAACCCCAAAAAAAAAGTGGGGCCGCCGATCGCGGGGGGGGGGGCCTCCGAGCACTGTTTTGACCACCAATCTGGGGGGGGGCTTACCTGCTGGTTGCTGTTTCCTCCTCTTCATGCTTCCTGCTGTGCGGGAAAAATGACACTCTCGCGGGTCTGCGGGAAGGAGGAGCCTATGCGGGTAAAACCCGCAGAATCCGTGCCAGTTGGGAAGTATGCTTCTGTATAGAAGTCAATGCAAGTCGCCCTGCGTCACCCCCAAAAGTAGTACAGGAACCTTTTTCTAAAACGGAGCGCGACCTGAGTCGCTCCTATTAGAACGGTTTCATAGCACAGAGCGGGACGTGACTCGTCAGGCGACCAAGTCGCCTGAAGAGTCGCCCCTGTGTGAACCAAGCCTAAGGAAAAAAAAGATTTCATGTTGACTTTAGTTCCACCTTAAGTGACCTTGCGATCATAAATAGGCTCACCCAAAGACCAAGGAGGTCTTGGCAGAGACATGAGTCCTTCTTTGTGACCTAAACCCACTAATGGCATGCAGGAGGACCTGTTCCTTCCCTCATTACATTTGCAGCCGCTGCTTCCTACTTAGCAGTGTGCACAGCACCTATACGATACTGTTCTTCTCGATGAAAGCTATCTACTCAGATGGAAAACGAATCTTTATTTGAGATTATCTCAGCTATTGTTGATGACGGAGACCAAGCAACTAGCTGCAATACAAAGAGGCACTAGAGAATAGACGCACAGATCTGTATATGTAACGTAATATTAGAGATATGGTACAACACGTCTACACCAAGTTACACCAAAATGACTTTATGTAAACATTACATACTCATATAAGCACTCACCAAACATACAATCTCACTCTGACAAGTCAAAGATTAATCAGGAAAGGTCAGCGATTGCTTCGAGACATATATGGCTAAAACAAACACAAGATTTGGTGGTTTCTCAGGAGCGGTCTTTCTCAGAATTGATCAAATGAACGTCTAACCACTTTTATTTTTGTTCTGTTAAAAGCTTATACAACATTATAGAAAACTGTACAGTCCAGGCGCTGTTTAAAGGCCATGGCCTCTCTTCAGTTTGTGTGCGGCTTGCTGGTCAACAAGAGGCAACAAACATATTTTAAGCAAAGAAATTAAATTCTTATATATAAGTCAGAGGATGTTCTGTTTAGAGACATCTATGTCATTTAATAAATAACACACTTTAAACCTTTAAACTAAGGCACTCTAAAGAGGAACTCCACTCTTACCATCAACAAATAACTTTTATATTCAAAATACTTGTCTCTATATATATATGTAGCGATACCTCCAACTAAGGAGGCCGCAGAATTCGATTTTGGGCCCTGAGTGCAGCTCCGCCAACCCCCGGCAATAGGCTCTACCCCCTTCTGGCACAGCTAGTACTAACAATCAATGATATGTCCTATGCAATAGAATAACTAAGCAAGGACGCAGTAATGAATTGTAATAGGTAAAGTGTTTTACTCATTAATTCTCAATATGGATAAAGGGGTAACAGTAATCACAGTTCAAGATAATCACTCCTAAGGGCAGCGTCCTGCCACTCTAACACACTATATAGTAACACACGCTACAGGTGCGCCATACGGGCGACCGTTAACTAAGTGCCCTATGGCGCAGTAATCAAACACGCTAGAATCCCCACCAGGCCTGGTTCTAATATTTAAACTTAGTCCTTCTTTCTTCACCGGCAGGTCTGTAATGGTGGTGCACTTTAAACAGAGTATAAGTTTGTAATCCAAGGGGTATGAAAATAACTTGTAGGCCACGGCAGTCTATAGGCCTATATACAGCAACAGTATCTTAGCTGGGCTTACGCCCTCTCACCCGCCGGACTACGGATCCAGTCCGGGAAACCTCCACCGGTCGTGTCACACACACTCGATCTCTCCAACGATCGGGCCCCCGATCCGACAAGGCTGTAGCTCACAAAGTCAGATGCCACCCAGGCTCGCAGAGGGGAGGGTGGAAGGCTCTTTGGTGCAGAGCAAGGCCTCAGGCTTCAGGCCTTGCACTCCGACACATCCGCACAGGAGGATCCGTCTGTGAAGTCTCATGTCCCCAAAGAGGCCGAGCCCGGCCTCGCCTCCTCCTTTTATAACCCCTCCCATGAGTCTCTGCGGTGGAACATCACAAGAATGGGGTTATGGGTAATGTAGTTTCTTCCCAACATAGGGGAATACCCCGCTACACACTCCCCCCACTTAAACTCTTTGGTCCCCAAAGATAAATTTTAGCAACAACTATATACAACATTGGACAATTCTGAAAACGATGTTGGGATAGGGGATTCCCACCATAACTGAGGGGTTGAATTCCCTTGCCCACAGGTCACATTATCATGGGTGGCCCGCCTAACTGTGCCAGAGAGTGAGCTGCGGTTGCCCTCCACCAAATGGACAGTGGAGGGATCCGGAATCTCAGCATTTCTCCTAGCAGTGACCACAGAGTCTTCCGAACTTCCATCTGGGGGTAGGTCAGCTTCTTAGGAGGTCGAATGACTCTTCGAGCTCTTTGCTCTCCTGGAATCTCTGGCTCTGGCGCCACAGGCTCCTCTTCCTCGGAGCAACTATCATGGGCATCTTCCCAGTAATCTGTTGAAGGACTGAAAGGGATGAATTCTGTAGCCTCTGGGTTCAGTGTTTCATCTGTGGTATCTTGGGTGACTGGAAGATCTATGATAGAAGTTCCTGGAGTTGGGGAAGACCACAGCCAATCAAGCTCTCCTTCTTCATCTCCACTAAGTTGGGAGGCTTCTCCATTTCCAGCTCGGGAGGTCTGTGACCGAGTGTGCGGCCTAGGAGTATCCAAGATAGAGGCCGGTGCAGGGGAGTCTCCCACGGAAGGTATTCTAACTGCCTCCGCAAGTGGGAGCAGGTGGTTTCGATGCCATGTCTTCAGTGGGCCTACCTTCCCCTCTGGCTTCACCTTGTAGACAGGTAGGCCCGGCAACTTCCTGCAGATGACATAGGGTTCAGATCTCCATCTGTCTGCAAGTTTGTGCTTTCCGGGGACTCCCAGATTGCGCAACAGTACTCGATCCCCGGGCTGTAGATCTTGTACCCGGACCTTCAAGTCGTAATTTCTTTTATTCCGAGCTCCCCTTTGATCTGAGGCCGCTTGAGCTTGTTCATATGCTACTTTCAGGCTGTGTCTGAGCCTGTCCACATATCCTTTGTGGGAGGTGACTGAGGAATGGTCCAGTGAGGTGCCAAAAGCCAGGTCCACCGGTAGTCTCGCTTCTCTCCCAAACATGAGTCGATATGGGGAGTAGCCTGTAGCATCACTGATGGTGCAGTTGTAAGCATGTACTATGGCTGCTATGTGTTTGCTCCAATGTTGCTTTTTCTCGCTTTCCAGAGTCCCCAACATGTTGAGCAAGGTTCGGTTGAACCTTTCCGGCTGAGCATCTCCCTGAGGATGGTAAGGTGTAGTTCGAGTCTTCTTAATCCCCAACGAATCCAAGAGCTTCCGGATCAGCTTACTCTCGAAGTCCCTCCCTTGGTCTGAATGGAGTCTCTGTGGCAGCCCATAATGGACAAAATACTTCTCCATAAGTACCTTGGCCACGGTGGAGGCCTTCTGATCTTTGGTGGGGAAGGCCTGGGCATATCGGGTGAAATGGTCGGTTATCACCAGAACATTTCCTAGTCCACTCAGGTCGGGTTCGAGGCAGAGAAAATCAATGCACACCAGGTCCATGGGCCCTTGGCTCTGTAGATGGCCCATTGGGGCAGCTTGATGAGGCAAAGTCTTCCTCTGGATGCATCGCGCACATGAGTGGCAGTACTCCTCTACCTCTGCCCTCATGCAGGGCCAATAGAACCGACTTCTGACAAGTTGAAAGGTCCTTTCAGCCCCTAGGTGGCCATGATTGTCATGCAAGGCCATCAGAACAGTCTCCCGATGTTTCTCTGGGAGGAACATCTGCCACTTATCTTCTGAGTCATCAGAGGGGCCCCTTCGGTAGACCACTCCCTGATGTAACTGCAACCTATCCCACTCCTTCCTCAGTAGGCAAGCTTCTTTTGAAGGTTGACGCATGAGTATGTTTGGATCCTGATTTTTCAAGGCCTCCAGGACCAATCTCCCCATGGGGTCTTCCAATTGGTCACACCTCAATTCCTTCTTGGACAGTCTTGGTAGGTTGTCCTCTTCCAATTGAGCTACTCCACAGTAGTGTTTGGGGACTCCCACCGTGGTAACTCCTATTTCCTCTGCTCTGGAGCATCCTCGGGCTTGGAATGCAGCTCCTTGACAAAGGGCCTGCACCCCGTCCGGTGCCACTTGGGTCCAATCTTCTATTTCAATGGTCGGGGAATGAGATCTTCTGGACAGGGCGTCTGCATCTCGATTCCCCACTCCTGGTTGTACGATGGCCTCCGGGTGCCGAGGTACTTTCACCATCTTTGGTGGTTTTGCTCTTGGTGCCCGCAATGAAGCACGCTGCATCCCCACTATCAGAGCGGGTGATGTGGTTGGATGTGGAAGGTTATTTGAAAGACTAGATTTCCTCAATAACTCCGGGGCTTGCACCCGGGGCGTACTGTCATCTATGGACATGGGGGAGTCCTGTGGCTTACTCAGCACAGGTAGTGGGCGTCTGTCCCAGCCCTTCCGGTGAAACAGTTCGTCTATCTCTCCATCATCACCACAGTCTGACAATGACTCTAAGTCGGAGGTGTCATACATCTCAGCGGGAAGGTAGTCTCTAGTAGACGGAAGGCTACCCTCCCTTGCGGGCTCCACCGACTGTGAACTCCCGACACCTCCAACCACACACACAGTCCCAGCCCCTGGCTCACCTGGACCTTTTTCAGCACTGGGATGTCCAGGATTCTTCTGACAGGATCCATCCAGGTCCGGCAAGCAGCTGGGTGAAGCTCGACCACGACCACAGGAGGCCTGCACCAGGCCTATCTTCCTCTTCGGGGGTGGCAGCAGGGAGTCTGTGGTGACCGAAGCAGTGTCCTCGGATTTTTCTCTCTCAGTCTCTGGTTGGGCAGTCACTTCGCCCTGGTCAGCGCGCACGGGAAACTCCGCAAAGGCTTTGATCTCTCCCTCCGGAGTGGCGGTTCCTGTGATGCAGTTGAGGCGTAGGGCCCGGGGCCTTTCCGTGTGTGGTTCAACCTCAAAAAGAAACTCCTTGCATGCTTCGCATCGCCCGAATGGCTTTAGTTGGACCACCAGTCCCGAGCATCCGGGACAGATCACACCGAGGGCCTCTGTGTCTCTGCATTAATACAAAGCCAACTGTCCTCGGGGCCTGAGCCTTATCCCCGTGTCTGTAATGGATGCAGCAAATGCAGTCATCTTGAAAGGATAAGGTACCGTCATCCACGGGGAGCCTGAGTTCGCTCCGACCACTTGCTGCTCCATCACGCGCTGACCTCGCGCCGGAGTCTCCACGTGTATCTCCACACGTGGCCAGACTCCTCCCACGACTTGCACGTTTTCGCGGGCTTCCTTCAGTCTCCTCCCACGAATTGCGCAGTCATGGGATGCCTCGTGGCGCAGTGCAGCAAAAGTCCCCACATGTAGTTCGTCACACGGCTGGACTCCTCCCTCTTCCCGCTCTTTCTGCATGGGCCTCTCCCAGTTTTTCAGGGAAATTTCCACGACTTCGAGCACAGGGATGCACTTTGGCCAATCACATGGCCGACCTGCTCGGACCTCCTCCGGGCAGCAAAGTTCAAACAGAGCCGTTCCAAACCTCAGGGTTAACACACATTTCATCCCGGACGAGCCCCCACGTGTAGCGATACCTCCAACTAAGGAGGCCGCAGAATTAGATTTTGGGCCCTGAGTGCAGCTCCGCCAACCCCCGGCAATAGGCTCTACCCCCTTCTGGCACAGCTAGTACTAACAATCAATGATATGTCCTATGCAATAGAATAACTAAGCAAGGACACAGTAATGAATTGTAATAGGTAAAGTGTTTTACTCATTAATTCTCAATATGGATAAAGGGGTAACAGTAATCACAGTTCAAGATAATCACTCCTAAGGGCAGCGTCCTGCCACTCTAACACACTATATAGTAACACACGCTACAGGTGCGCCATACGGGCGACCGTTAACTAAGTGCCCTATGGCGCAGTAATCAAACACGCTAGAATCCCCACCAGGCCTGGTTCTAATATTTAAACTTAGTCCTTCTTTCTTCACCGGCAGGTCTGTAATGGTGGTGCACTTTAAACAGAGTATAACTTTGTAATCCAAGGGGTATGAAAATAACTTGTAGGCCACGGCAGTCTATAGGCCTATATACAGCAACAGTATCTTAGCTGGGCTTACGCCCTCTCACCCGCCGGACTACGGATCCAGTCCGGGAAACCTCCACCGGTCGTGTCACACACACTCGATCTCTCCAACGATCGGGCCCCCGATCCGACAAGGCTGTAGCTCACAAAGTCAGATGCCACCCAGGCTCGCAGAGGGGAGGGTGGAAGGCTCTTTGGTGCAGAGCAAGGCCTCAGGCTTCAGGCCTTGCACTCCGACACATCCGCACAGGAGGATCCGTCTGTGAAGTCTCGTGTCCCCAAAGAGGCCGAGCCCGGCCTCGCCTCCTCCTTTTATAACCCCTCCCATGAGTCTCTGCGGTGGAACATCACAAGAATGGGGTTATGGGTAATGTAGTTTCTTCCCAACATAGTGGAATACCCCGCTACATATATATATATATATATATATATATATATATATATATATTTAAAAAAAACTACATATTTCCCCATGAAGCTTACTGCTCCTCTCTTATGCCGCGTACACACAATAGTTTTTCACGTCGTTAAAAATGCCATTTTTTAAATTGGGCATTAAAAACGATCGTGTATAGGCTCCAGAGCATTTTTAACGACGTGAAAAATGGCCTAAAAAAATGAGAACCTGCTCTATTTTTTCACGTAGTTTTTCACGTTGTTTTTTTTTTTAACGACGTGAAAAACGGTAGTGTGTATGCTTTTACGAGGGGGAAAAAAACGCGCATGCTCAGAATCAAGTATGAGACGGCAACGCTCGTTCTGGTAAAACAAGTGTTCGTAATGGAGATAGCACATTCGTCACGCTGTAACGTACTGAAAAGCACGAGGCTGAAAAGCGCGAATCGTCGCTCAACAAACTTTACTAACATGAAGGGTGGCGCCATTCGAACTGAACTTCCCCTTTATAGTGCCGTCGTACGTGTTGTACGTCACCGCGCTTTATTCAAGCGTTTTTTTTAATGAACGTGTGTATGCAAGACAGGCTTGAGAGGAAACAAGAAAAATCACGTCGAGAAAAACGTCGTTTTTGAAAATGACATTAAAAACGATCGTGTGTACGCGGCATTAGTCGAAATTCAATGCATGTTCAGACATGTCTATGGGACAGAGACCCTGTAGCACTTCTGCACATGCGCAAGATCATGCAAACTGCCTCCTCCTCTGATGCATAAAGTAGACATCCCAGGGGGGCAGTTTTTGTGATCTTGCACATGTCCCAAAACGCCGATGGGGTTCCCAGAGAGTCTGTGCATGCACAGCGTCTGTATACATCATCCTTGCATAGATGAGGATTAAGGACATAAATTTAACCGCTTGCTGACCAGCCGCCATCATTATACTGCGGAAGGTTGGCACGGCTGCAAGAATTGCCGTAGGTGTACGTCAGCTGCTTTAATAGCGATAGGGGACAAGCAACGCCGGCCACCTGCAGTCACTCCACAGAGAGCCAAAACTGGGATCTGTCAGTGTAAACAAACAGGGAAGTAGAGAGAGATCATCTGCTCCTGGTAATCAGGAATGGCGATTTCTCTCCTCCTCCAGTCAGTACAATCCCCCCACAGTTAAAAACACCTCCCTTGATCGCCCCTAGTGTTAACCCATTCCCTGCCAGTGACATTTACACAGTAATCAGTGGCTATTTTTAGCTCTGATCGCTGTAAAAATGTCAATGGTCCCAAAAAAGTGTCAAAAGTGTCCGATCTGTCTGACACAATGTCGCAGTCCCGCTAAAAATCGCAGATCGCAACCATTACTAGTAAAAAATAAATAAATAATAAAAATGCCATAAATCTATCCCCTATTTTGTAGACGCTATAACTTTTACGCAAACCAATCAATATACGCTTATTGTAATTTTTTTTTAACCAAAAATATGTAGAAGAATGCATATTGGCCTAAACTGATGTAGAATTTTTTTTTATTATTATTTATTTTTTTGGTATTTATTATAGCAAAAAGTAAAAAAATTGTCGCTCTGTTTTTGTTTATAGCGCAAAAAATAAAAACCGCAGAGGTGATCAAATACCACCAAAAAGAAAGCTCTATTTGTGGGGAAAAAAAGGACGTCAATATTGTTTGGGAGCCACGTTGCACGACCGCGCAATTGTCAGTTAAAGTGACCCAGTGCCGTATCGCAAAAAAATGTCCTGGTCATTAAGGGGGCAAATGTTTCCGGTCCTTAAGTGGTTAAGAAAAAATAAAAAGGTATTTACTTAAAAAGAAAATAAAAAAGCATTTTTTTTGCAAATGAGAGGACCTTAAAAAAAAGAGGGGAGATTATGCTTTCCACAAGAAATGGCAGTTGATGGAGCCATTACTTAAAGTGGAACCAAACGAACGTTTCTAAAACATTGCTTGCAGGCAGGTTAGAGTCATTCTTCTACAGTACAAAGAATACGTCTTACCTGCGTGCCGGTAATGTGTTTTGTAAACGTACACTGAGCCAGAGATATGCAGTGCATCTTTGGCCATCTTGATTGGCCGACCCCGGGGTGAACTCCCCCCGGGTCGGCCAATCAAGATGGCCAAAGATGCTGAACAGAGGGGAAAACCATGTGAAAATATCAGTGACGGAGTGACAAGGGATATTTTGCAGCCCCGGTGGCGATGTTCCTTCCTTGCACATTATGACACAAAACCCTGAGCACTGGTTTACAATGTATGCCAAAAAGCCCAAACTTTTTCTGTATCATATCAAAAACATGAAAGGAAAAAAAACTTCTCCAGGTAAGAATTACTATCAGACACGGTTCTTGAAGCAAATTCTAAACAGAGTCCGCTTATTTATTCTAAAGATAGGATTTTGTTTAGTCTTTCAAAGTAGCAGCCAGGCAGGTGACAACACTCTTTTCTTGGTCCACCTTTGCAGCTTCTCGAGTCACCACTCCACCTCCAGACTTGTCATTGGACAATGAATCAGCATCATCACTGATTTAGTGTCCAATAAGCAGACAAGCAACCCAGGAAGCTCTAAAGCTGAACCAGGAACTAGCTGTGTCACTTGCCCTGTTGTGTTGTCAGTAGGGTGACCACGTGTCCCGGATTGCCCGGGACAGTCACGCATTTTGCAGGTCTGTCCCGGGCACATCCATTTCAGTGTTCCGGAATGAAACTGACACAGCCACCCCCCGGGCCAATCTGATGCCCCCAAAAAAGGCCGCCACATCACCGCTTTACTCACTGACAGTACTTGTCCTGGCTGGGAATGCCTGGAGGAGCACAATCCCCGCCCCCTGCTTGTGATTGGAGAAATCATAAATCCCGCCTCTTGTGTCCAATCACTGTGCTGTGATTCGTTACAGCACAAGCTGATTTTTTGGGAAGGGAGGGTGTCCCTGAATGGTAGTTTGGAAATGTGGTCATCCTAGCTGTCAGGCGGTGGTGTGCAAACCTCAAAACGTGTCAAACAATAGTACACATCTTATGGGAGCAAAATCTTAAAGCTATAATCCAGGCACATTAACATTTTGAATACATCTATGAGAGGTGTTTTACCTGCCAAAGAATTTGGATTTCTGTCCATCCATTCCCTAGATTTATATAACTCGGTCCTTTTTGGCAGGGCAGGTGGCCTGATTTTTCTCTGCTGCAGTTAAGTTTAAAGTGGTTGTA
Organism: Rana muscosa; assembly: GCA_029206835.1. Taxonomy (NCBI): domain Eukaryota; kingdom Metazoa; phylum Chordata; class Amphibia; order Anura; family Ranidae; genus Rana; species Rana muscosa. Next base: position 146,606,886 of record CM055127.1, on the reverse strand, counting down.
AAGTCAGAAGGTTTTTTATCTTAATGCATTCTATGCATTAAGATTAAAAGCCTTCTGTGTGCAGCAGCTCCCCTCAACCCACCCTAATACTTACCTGAGCCCCATCTCAATCCAGCAATGTTGCAGGAGTGTCTCAGCTGCCCGAGACTCTCCTTCCTCATTGGCTGAGACGGTAGCATGGCGCCATTGTCTCCCACTGCTGTGAATCAAAGTCAGTGAGCCAATGAGGAGAGAGAGAGGGTAGGGCCTGGTCTGAATGGACACATGGAGCTGTGGCTCAGCTTGGGTGCCCCCATAGCAAGCTGCTTGCTGTTGGGGCACTCAACAGAAGGGAGGGGCCAGGAGCACAGAAGAGGGACCCGAGAAAAGGGGGATCCGGGCTGCTCTGTGCAAAACCAACTGCACAGAGGAGGTAAGTATCACATATTTTTAACATACTTTAACTCAAATGTCTTGTCCCTCCCCCAGCCTGTGATTGGACAGTGAAAGTAGAGGCAGCCCAATGATGAGCTCATCTCTCTGCTCTCCCCTCCTATCTCCATGCATTGCAACACAACTGATTGACTGCTGTACAGGGACTGCAGAAAGCTGATACCAAGTCAAAATCTTGCACTACTAGCATTTATATAAAATACAATAATAAATACAGAGCTGCAATAATTTGTGTCCTTATTATCTGCCTGGAGTTCAATTTTAAAAATGCATGTATCCAAGTCTGTACTTACCAGTACCAGGTAATGATTAAGCACATTTCTGTTGTGTGAAACACGCCTACCTACCTTCACCACTGCTGGTGTCCTCTGGTGTCATTTTGGATATTTTCATATTCCAATAAACTTTACTCGGAGCCCACCTGAGGTGCAGCCGCTTCTTATTTGACAATTTACCACGGAGGCGAGCCGGGGCTAGCACTCAGGTACACCTGGAGCGGTGAGTTCTTTTCATTTGTACTTACCAGTATGCCAGGAGTTCCACTGAAATGGAGTAAAGGTTGTCTTTTTGAAATTTGTACAGTTGCATACACTTTTTAAAACTCTAAAAAGGAATTATAATATGAACACTCTTTAGGTCAACACAATTGACTCTTAAAGAAGAGATTTTTAATATTTTCTTTGTTTCCAGGTTTGTTTGTTGGGTCAGGTGAGTTTTTTAGAGCAGGGGTATGCAGAGTCCCTTCTTGCATCAGAGTCCTTTCTTACATCAGGGTTCCTATCAGAGTCCTCCCTTACCTCAAAGTCTCCATCAGAGCCTCCCTTTACATCAGAGTCCCCCCTTACCACAAGGTCTCCATAAAAAACCCCCTTACATTAGAGTCCCCCCCTTACATCAGGGTCCCCATTAGAATTCCCCTTACGTCAGCGTTCCCCCTTACTTCAAGGTCTCCATCAGAACCCCTTCCCCGTACATCAGGGTTCCCATCAAACTTCCCCGTACATCAGGGTTCCCATCAGACTTCCCCATACATCAGAGTACCCCCTCACATCAGGGTTCCCATCAGACTTCCCTGTACATCAGGGTTCCCATCAGACTTCCCCATACATCAGAGTACCCCCTCACATCAGGGTTCCCATCAGACTTCCCCGTACATCAGGGTTCCCATCAGACTTCCCCATACATCAGAGTACCCCCTCACATCAGGGTTCCCATCAGACTTCCCTGTACATCAGAGTACACCCTTACATCAGGGTTCCCATCAGACTTCCCCGTACATCAGGGTTCCCATCAGACTTCCCCATACATCAGAGTACCCCCTCACATCAGGGTTCCCATCAGACTTCCCCGTACATCAGAGTACCCCCTCACATCAGGGTTCCCATTCCCCTTACGTCAGCGTACCCCCTTACATCAGGGTTCCCCCTTACTTCAAGGTCTCCATCAGAACCCCTTCCCCGTACATCAGGTTCCCATCAGACTTCCCCATACATCAGAGTACCCCCTCACATCAGGGTTCCCATCAGACTTCCCCATACATCAGAGTACCCCCTCACATCAGGGTTCCCATTAGAATTCCCCTTACGTCAGCGTACCCCCTTACATCAGGGTTCCCATTAGACTTCCTTATACATCAGAGTACCCCCTTGCCTCAGGTCACCATCAGAGCCCCTTACTTTAGGGCCCCCATTTGAGTCTCTCTTATATGAGAGTCCCCCTTATATCAGTGTCCCTATCAAAGTCCAGGTACAGTTTGAGGGGGGAGTGCTTGTTGAGGCGGAGACCATAGGTATCCTCTGCTCATCTTAACCCTCAGTGTGTGCCCATTGAGGATATGCCACTGACCCTAGCTGAGGGCTGGATAAAATCTTGTAGTTGGCAGGAGGTGGCCCATGGGCCGTAGTTTGGAAACCCCTGTTTTAGAGAATTACTTGAGATGCAAACATAAAAGTTTACTTATTTTATGTACTATTTTTGTCTCTTTAATAAGAAAAAAAGATTTTCTGTTACTAGATAAGTTATAAAATAAAAATAAAAGTCCATAGGAAAGTCTCTATGATGATAAGAAAATATAAGGAGGTATTCCACCTTTTCTCAGTTTGGTTGAGGTCGTTGTCACCTGCTGACAAAGCTTGGTTTCAGAGTCATTAAGCAGAGGAGTGATGGAAACACCATCACATGTTGATCTGGTTGACATAGTTCCGAGGGAAGATGCCGACCCTTTCGGAAATCCTTCCATTCCACCAGCAGGGATCTGCATTGTCCAGGACTTCAATGATTTCCCCTTTCTGGAAAGAGAGCTCGTAGGCCTTTTCTGATCGGTAGTCGTATTGGGCCTGGACAAAAATTTTCTTCTTCTGCGGAAAAGAGAAGAAAAGAACATTAGCCTATTCACAGAGAAGTGAAGAAGATGAAAGTTGATTGGGGGAACCGTGACGGACTGGATTCCTCTATGAACCAGCCAACATATCCAGATTGTGAAAGTACCAGAAGAGTTTGTGCAAGTCAACTGGTTAAAGGTGAACTTCGTGATAAGCTAATATTGTCTAAATAGAAGAGTCATGCGTGTTCTTACTTGAATCTTGGTGTGCTTTGTATATTTCTTCCAGATCTGTGCAGTAATCCAGTGTGAGACTTTGCCTCTGTACAGGAACTTCCTGTAATAAAGACCGCTCACTGCTGATCTTTCTCCTTGTTCAGGGCAGTGCCGGTGTCCTATCATTCTGGGTCCCCTATCAGATAGTGCCCGGGTTGGACTGCGCATGCGCAGTCCGATATCACGAAAATCTCCGTAACTAAACATCTGTTCAATCAGCTGTTGTAGGAGCATGCCCGGTTAACACGGCGCTTGCTCCCGCCACTCGTTCTATTAGATGGGGGATCTCGATAGAACAGCGCTGGCCGCGCTCACTCAAATAAAAGGGGCGGCTGTATTATTGAGCAGTAATTTTTGAGAGAATGGTTTTCACAATAAACTACACGTCTGCGGGGCGTGTTTACAGAACTCAAGGGGCGTGTTTACAGAACTCTAGGGCTCACTCAATACAGCAAGGGGCAGATGGTTTTAGAAAAGGGGCGGGTCTATTATTGAGCACTGGGCAGCATAAATGTCTTGTATTAAGTGAGCCTCTTATAATCATACCCGCCCCTTTCATAAAAGCATCCCCTTGCTGTATTTCAGTGAGCACGGCCAGCGCTTTTCTATCGAGATGGGTCCCCATCTGGAATAACGAGCGGCGGAAGCGAGCGCCGTGTTAACTGCGCATGCTCCAACTACAGCTGATGGAACAGCTGTTCAGTCTCAGAGATCTCCGATTGCGCATGCGCAGTCCAACCCTGGGCACTATCTGATAGGGGACCCAGAATGTTAGAACACCGGGACAAGGTCATCTAGAGCTCAGAGCGAAGATGCCAAACTGAGCCCCCCCAAGTTGTATGAGCATTATGTGTCAGAACCCCCCCCCCAATCCCCCACTAATCTGCATGCATTCTGACCTCCTAATCATAAATTCCCCTTGCAAGACAAAAATCTCCACAAACAAAAAAACTAAAAGTTCCCCCTCCTCCCAGTACAAACACCCCCCTGCGCAAAATACCTTCTCCCAGCACAAATTTTTGCCCCCCATCCCCCTCCCAGCTGAAATACACCCCCAAATTCCTGTTCCTAAAACAAATCCCCCCACACCTCCTAGTACATGCTCCCCCCCAAATTTCCCCTCCTAGAAAAAGTCTTACCCCCTGCCGCCCCCAAAATTCCCTCTCCCAGAACAAATCCCCTCCCCCTAGCGCAAATCCACCCCTACCCCCCCTCCTAGCACAAATTATTTTCCCCATCCCCTCTCCCAGCACAAATCCCTCCCTATATTTCCCTTACTAGAACAAATCCCCCCAAATTTTTCCTCCTTGAACAAATCTTACCCCTGTCACCTCTTAAACTCCCCTCTTCCAGGACAGATCCCTCCACCTAGCAGTAATCCTCTTCTCCCCCCCTCCCTACTAGAGCGGCAGCAGACTGTGGTTTGTCCTTCCACCCAGGCTACTCCTCATCTTGACACATCACAGTTGAGAAGGAGCCTAGGGGTCGGAGATGGGGGCGGGTAAACAAATCCTGCACAGTCCTGATCTGACAGTCCCAATCCAAGAGTGCTGCAAACAGTTGCACAAGTGTGGAGCTGGAGGGCAGGCAAAGCACAGCCAACTCCCGACTCTCTCTTCCACTAAAGATTTGGCCTGTCACTTTCCGCACTAATCTGACAAGAGTAATAAAGCCACTGCCACTACTCTTGTCAGCTTGCAGCATCAGGAACTCCCCCCACATCACATAATACCTGCGCCCAGGGCAGCCGCTCCTCCTGCCCCTCCCTTGTCCCAGTCCTGGTGCAGGGTGACTGGTCTTGTCTATGCCCCCCCTGTAGTTTCCTGAAGGGGTAGGCCTGCTGGGCCCCTCCCACAACTCTGCTTTTTGCACAGGCTATGTACAGCCCACCGATGATGTCACTGCATCGTTTATATGGTAATACCAGGGTTTGCAAATGCACTTGCCAGTGTAGTGTTCTGGGCATTTGGAAGCTGTGCTCTTCTGAAAACTTTTTTGGTTCTGGAATGCCGGGACAATTTAGAGCAATTCTCATTGGTCAGCGAGGCCACATGCCAGCGTTGACCAATGCCCGCTCACCACCATGATGCTACACAGCCTCCGCCCTGTGAACTGCATTTTTCACATGTCTGAACCGCTACACTGGCTGCATGGACAGCAGAAGATTTTCAAGAAGGAGGTGCAGTGGGGCCTGGGGGTGTGGGGAGAATGTAGGGAGTAAGTTCACCTTAATTTTTTGTGAAAAGGTGAACTAACCCATTAACCGATATTCTAAGCTGGAGTTCGGGTTTAAATGCCCAAAGCCCAATTGTAGCTTTCTTTTTTTCTTGTTTAGCGCCTGGCTACATAGAAACAAAAGTATTTGTAGTGTTTTTTTTTTCCTAAAACCCTATACTTGAGATCTGTACTGCTGTGAGAGAAAGCAGCCACCTGGATCTCCGTCAGTCCAATGCGTTCCTTATATAGTCCCATCTACTGCGCCCCAATCAACAATGTCAGTAGGTTGACTGTGCAGGGGGCGTGTAGGACTGCTGAAGAACAGACAGACACTAAATGATTGCTGGGCAGCAATGCAGCCGGCTCACCAGACATTTTGAATAATGAGGCCTGGCATTGCTTCTGTCTTGTGTGTGTGGGCTGGTTCTGTAACCAGACAGCGCAATCACAACCCTGACACTCATCAGTCCCAATCACGTGTCCTATTGCATTCACAATTACATACACAGACTCGGCACCTCTAGGCTGGGCGGGGGCCTGGCATTTTTTAGCATCACTGTAATGAAACTGTCGGTAAAAAAAATATATACATTAAAGACTTGAAAGCTCGCCAACGATGATGTGATTGACTTTACAAAATGGCCTGTGATGGAACCAAGCCTCCTGAACACGCCCGCCTCCTGATAAAAATCTCTCTTCATTATCCTAAACTTTATTATAGAGTGCATATATCAACTATTCATAACACAAAGAGGATCTCTGGATTGAGGGTTCATGCATACGTGGCTTTGAATGGCCGCACTCTTGTAAACGCATACGTTTTGTGCTTGGAAAATAAGTGGGATGTACATGTGCAGGTAAAGGCCAATGCAAAGAACCATCAGCGTTTATAAGAACACGGTTTCGTACACCCATTCACTTGTATGGCAGGCTGTACGCAGCTTGTGCACCTCCCTGGGAAGTGATAGGATATGACGCAAGCCATAAAAAATGCATGTAAAAGCCCCATATGCATGAACGCTCCAGTAAATGTGAACCCTTACCGAAAATGATTCTGTACCATAAACAATTGCCATTTTTTTTTTTTTTATAAAATACTTGTTTTTACTTTTTTCATTCTTTTTTTACATCCTAGTGCTGTGGATCTCCTGCAGCCATCTTGCAGCCACTGCCTGTCCATATATACTCCAGCATTGGCTGCATGGATGGGTTCTGATGGTGACAACCATGGAGGACCATGCCTGTGCCTTGTGTGTTGAAACAACTCCATCATAAGCCCAGACGACAACGTAGGAGCACAATTGCGGGTAGTAACAGAATATTGTCACCCTATAACAAGTTACCGAATGAGGATCTTTATAGCAGGATCACCAGGTATTATTGTAATAAAGGCTGCAAATGGTGAAATTCACTCTTGAAAGCTTATAAGAGATCTCAGTGTCTGCACTGAAATATGACTGCGATATCCCTGGAAGCTCCAAGTTCCATCCACTATTTTGGGCATTCCAGGTGCATTCTATGACTAAGCCCATAAGGGCGAAACATGTAAGAGGGGCAGGTCTGGACCTTGATCGTCCAGAAAGTGGTGAGGATCTTAAAGTTGACTGTTCAAGCTAAATGGACGATGTCTTTAAGTGGCCAGAGCTGCCAGGTGCTGCGTCCAGGCAGCCCATTTATGCCTTTGCACGGACACAGCATGCAAATTTGACAGACGTGCTGGTGCAGGTGAGCAGCACAGCTGTCAAATTTGCATGCTGTGTCACGGATCTACAGCCTATTAACCACTTCAGCTCTGGAAGATTTACCCCCCTTCCTGACCAGGCCATTTTTTGCTATATAGCACTGTGTTACTTTGACAATTGCGCGGTCGTGTGATGCTGTACCCAAATAACATTTATGTCCTTTCTTTCCCCCAAATAGAGATTTCTTTTGGTGGTATTTGATCACCTCTGTGGTTTTTATTTTTTGCGCTATAAACAAAAAAAAGAATGGCAATTTTAGAAAAAACAAACAATATTTTTTACTTTCTGCTATAAAACACATCCAATAAAAAAATGTAAAAAGTCAAATTTCTTCATCAATTTAGGCCAATATGTATTCTGCTACATACAGATAAAAAGAAATCCCAATAAGCGTTTATTGATTGGTTTGCGCAAACCTTATAGTGTCTACAAACTGGGATATTTTTATGACATTTTTTTTTCTACTAATAATGGTGGTGATCAGCAACTTATAGCGGGACTGTGATATTGCGGCGAACAAATTGGACACTAACTGACACTTTTTTGGGGATCAGTGACATTAATACAGTGATCAGTGCTAAAAATATGCACTGTCACTGTACTAATCACACTCCATGCCTTCCTTACTGACTACAGATCGCCATTCTGCCTGTGTACAGAACAATCAGCGGGTGCCAGCGGACAATCTTCCAATAAGACACCAATTACCACCACCACAGTGAGAAATGCTCACTCACTGTCACTCCAGTGACCTCAAAAATAAATAAAGGTCAAAAAGCGCTTTGGGATATTTGGTAACTCATCTAAAACATTCAACATCTCCTCATTAGATCTTCCAATTATGTCCTACATCTCCCATCATCTCTCCAAAGGGTACCACTACAATAAACCAGAAAAAAAGTACTATGGCGTAGTATTTTTATTGCACCAAGTATTAAAACATAACAAGGTATTGCGCTCACTTGTAGATGTGCCCTGACTCGGCACAAATGTAAACAGTTTTTCAGGTCTTAGCACCACTGCATCTCCCTCAAGGGATTGGCATGCGTTCCACCAACCGGAAGTTCCAGCCAGACGTGACATCAGAACAAAGCCAGAAGCGACAACACCCGTGGGGCCTTGACTAGGTCCGCAAACCACGTCCTCAGGAAGCCACGCCAGTGACGTCACGTCCGGCCCAAACTTCCTATTAGTGGAATGCATGGCGATCCCTTGAGGAAGTTGCAGCAGTGCTAAGACCCGAAAGGCTTTTTACATTTGTGCCGAGTCAGGGCACATCTACAAGTGAGTGCAATACCTTGTTATCCTTAAATACTTGGTGCAAAAAAATACTACACCATAGTATTTTTTGGGGTTTATTGTGGTGGTACCCTTTGGAGAGATGATGAGACATTTACCAAATATCCCAAAGCGCTTTTTGACCTTTATTAATTTGGAGGTCACTGGAGTGACAGTGAGTGTGCACTTCTCACTGTGGTGGTATTTGGTGTCTTATTGCAAGATTAGTCACCAGAACACAGAAGATTACACTTTATGGTGTGGATTTATCACGCTGTTTATGGACTTTTCAGTCAATTATTAAAACTTTTTAAATGTATGTTATAAATGTGTATTAGCGCCGTACCCTTTTTTTGGTTTTATGTGCATATCGTTTTTCACTATAAAGGAATATATTATTTTATACCTGTGAAATATTTATCCCTGTGAAAAGCAGTCTCAAGGGGATCCCCTTTCAGAGGGCATTTGACACAGGCAGAGGAAAAAATATGTCTAAAAAATCTGAACCACCTTGGCGCAACAGTTTGCATTGCACGTGGCTGCAGGGTGGTTGTGGTGTGGCACCTAACACTTAAACTGGTCATGTTTTGGGTTATCCCATGTGAATAAGCCCTAAGGCAGGGCGAAATGCGTTGGTCGGATGCAGAGCCTAGGGGAAATCTGGGCGACTCAGAAAAACAAAACTTGTTCAGCACTGAGACAAGCTGTTGTGCAGCCTGTGCTTCTTTATATGGCCATTTCTGTATGATCAGGAGAAAGAAGTCATGTAAAAAGTAACACAACGCCATCCAAAGACGTACAAGACAGAACCTTGAAATACTAAATAAGGCAGCACTATAATGTACCACCAATTGATAGGTATATAGGTTTATAATCATCAAAAAAAAAAAAAGGACCGGTACTGTTAAACTTCCTCTATAAAAACCTCACACGTCAATATTTTTTATTTGTTAAAAAAGTGAAGTGGAAATAGAATAGAACAAACGACTTTAGACAGAATGAATATAGAATGAATGCACCTTCCATGCATGGCTGTCCCCACCTGTATCCACCAGCTCAGAGGTCCCATGAGCTCTGCTAGCTGGTAGCAGAAGTGAAACCCAACCAAGTTCCCCTGATACTACTCTGATAATAAACTAGAGAATGATGTAGGCATTGTTTTGGGGCCTTGCCTTCACTGGAAAGCCCTGCACCTCAGTCACATGAGTTACCCACTTCTTGCTGTTCCCACTTGATGACATTTTAAAGAAGAGGCCATTACTGATCTCATCACAGCAGTCTGAGGTATATGGTGTCAAGAACAGCATATTGAGGAGGTCCACCCAGTGCCAAGATTCTTTAGCACCTGAAGCAACCAAAGACTGTAAAAATAACCCATGGGTGGTCCGATCGGCAGAGTGCCCATGGGTGAAATAAAGTAATTCGATGTTCATTAAACCAGATGTCTGCAACCTTTTCTTGGACATCCAACAGCAGGTGCCTCTGCAGATCGGACCACCAATGGGTTATTTTACAGACTTCTTTTGAACTTACTGAATCCACACACCCACTCGAGAAAGGACCCAGGATGGGGACCCCTGTAGCATGGAGAGTGACCACCTTCATCAAGCATGGAGACAGGTTTTCTTCACCCGTGCACTTAGAAGGTTGCATGTTCCCACTCCCAGGGGTAACTGCAGCCTCAACAGATGTAAATAATTTTCCTATTTTCTTTTTTTTGTTTATGTGTGCCAACTATTCATTTTGAAGCAGTTAACTACACTATAAAGGGCTCTCCTGCCTTCCTCTTTTCTTTTTCAGTGGACACCCTGAGCTGCACTAGAGACCACTGGCCAGTCCTTCAGAATTGACCCTCTCAAAAAAGAGTTGACCCCCACATCCTAGATCAGCCTTTCTTAACCTTTTCAACACAGAGGAACCCTCGAAATAGTGTCCGGTCTCAGGGAACCCGTGCTAAGAATCAGAAATCTACAACTCATGATACATTAGTGTGATGGTCAGTGGGAAGAATGGTTCTTAAACTTGTGGTCATTGGGAAGAATTGCCTCCTTACAGATAGCTAAAAAGATCAATGGTGTCAGTGGGAACTTATCTGAGAGGCCGAAATTGCCCAATGCTGAAGGAACCCTTAGCAACCTCTGGAGGAACCCTAGGGTTCCACGAAACCCTGGTTGAGAATCACTGTCCTAGATCAAAGATCAAAGTGTGCAACTCCTCTGCTGCAGAACCCAGGGTAGCAGCCCCTTCTGGGTTCACCAAATATATCAAATATAAAACACAGAATATAGAACAAAGGGGTCTTATAGAGCAGTGTTTCTCAACTCCAGGCCTCAAGGCGCCCCAACAGGTCATGTTTTCAGGATTTCCCTCAGATGGAACGGCCGTGGTAATTACTAAGGCATTGAAGCTGATCAACTCCCCTGTGAAAAATAATGGAAATCCTGAAAACATGACCTGTTGGGGCGCCTTGAGGACTGGAGTTAAGAAACACTGTTATAGAGCACAAGAGTCCAGTAATTTTACAACCCTCATATTCTCAAAATACAATGGCATTGTTAACAAGCTCCCATTAAAACAACTTTCAAAATTGGACCATGCACTAATACATCAGAGACCCTAACACAATATTAAATTGCTGCATTGAAGTTAAAAAAAAAAAAAACACTGGGAAATAAAGTTACCAAACATACTTAGCTTTCTCCTAGCTTCGCTCGCGGTGTTTATGTAAGGGTAACATCACAATACATTCTGGCGAGATCCTGGGAGCACCGATGATCCCAAATCTTGTGAGAAGACAATCCTGCACTGTCCTAGAGGATCTTCTCTTGTGATTAGGGATATTAGGTATTCCCCGGGATGTTGCTGCAAGGACCATGACATAACCCTCTGCTGTAGGTGTAAGTATGTTTTCTAACCTTTTTCCCTGCAGGTTATGGGCCTGTGATAAGTGCGCCTTACTTTTTAGTGCAAAGTCCACTTAAAGGAGATAACAGTGTCTCCAGGTTTCCATGTTACTTCTGATTAAATGGATAAGGCTAGACTTTCGTTACTGGTGTATATCGCCACTGAGGAGGCAAGGGACAATAGGGAAGGGGCTGACTTTTTTTACTTGGACTTTAGTTTAGTTTAGCCTGGCGCAGACTTTATTTTATGTATCTGGCCAGAAACTTCACCTAGAGGCCTGTTGGTCTGAGAGCTGCCTCAAGTCATTGTACTGTGAGATGTGGAATCCTAAGGCCTTATGGAATGAGAATTTAGGATCTAGTTCCATTGAAACCAGGCTGGCTATTCTTCCTCTCAGGACCGGGTCTCATTTGTCCAAACAGGACTGACCAAGGTGGATCACTATCTCTCCTTCTACACAATGAGACAAATAGACCTACAAAGAGTACTGTGCAACCACATCCCCAATATTACATCCCAAAACTATTACTCCCATAGGACCTTAAGACAGTCATAAAGAACAAATTTGTTTACTTAAATAAACATGTTTTTTTTTAAAAGTTCTGAAAAAATTACTTTCTAAAACACACAAATGTCCTGGTACATCCATATGGTGATATATACAGTACTCAGCAATACCCTTATCCCGTCTGGCAGGGTCACACGTGTGCATATCATTTCTGTATTGCTTTGAACAGTCCACCCTGCCGGGAAGGTGCCAACGCGTTTCAATCGATTTATGCAATCTTAATTGGGGAAAGGAGGGTATTTCTTTATTATATCACCAACAGCCTTCTAACCAGATGTTGTTGCCCCAGGCCTATAATCCCTGGATGATGTCTACCGCGACCACCCACTGAGCTTGCCCACTGAGCTCGCAAGGGACTGTAGGTATTATCTGCAGCCAGAGAGAACAACCACCTGCGGTAGCAGTCATCCATGCTTGATCAATTCAAACTCAGCTGTGATTTTGCATGAATAACCATATGTTCATCCTCAAGCAAGCGTGTGCAATATAGACCAGCCTTACACATGAATATCAGCCTCAAAAGAGAGCTCCAAATCAATATAATTCTATTATAAATAAAAATGTTTATTTTACATAAAAGTCATTTGTTATTTATTATAGTGAGAATATATAGTCCAGGCCCATATATTTAGGTAACGATAATTTTGTCATGGAGTGCCAACGCTTAATTTAAATAGTGGAAAAAGGAATGTGTATTGGATTTGGGCATTAAATGGTCTCCTCCAGACAAAAAAAATACATGTTAACATTTAAATATTTATTGAAAAATGGAAAAAGACATAAAGACATAAAGCATAAAACAATAGGGGAATAACACACATGCCCCTATATATAACCACTTGCCGCCCGCCCTATTGCAAAATGACGGCAGCAAAGTGGTTTCAATATCCTGACTGGACGTCATATGACGTTTTCAGGATATTGAGCCGCTGCGCGCCCCCGGGGGCGCGCATCGCGGCGATCGTTGTTGCGGGATGTCAGTCTGACACCCCGCAACACCGATTTAGGTAAAGAGTCTCCGACTGAGACTCTTTATCACGTGATCAGCCGTGTCCAATCACGGCTGATCACGATGTAAACAGGAAAAGCCGGTGATCGGCTTTTCCTCATTTGCGTCTGTCAGACGCGAGTAGAGGAGAGCCGATCGGCTGCTCCTCTGACAGGGGGGGTTTGTGCTGATCGTTTATCAGCGCAGCCCCCCCTAGGATGCCCACACTGGACCACCAGGGATGCCACCAGACCATCAGGGATGCCCACCATAAGGTATGCCACCCTAGACCACCAGGGATGCCAATTTGAAATGCCTAATGGATGCCAATCAGTGCCCACAATGGATGCCAATCAGTGCCCACAATGGGCACCACTGATTGGCAGGCATTATTGTTTGGCACTGATTAGCATCCATTAGTACAACACATTACAGTACAGTGCCACCTATCAGTGCCCATCCATGCCCATCCGTGCCATCTATCAGTGCCCATCCATGCTACCTATCAGTGCCCATCCGTGTCGCCTATCCGTGCCACCTGTTCGTGTCCATCCATGACGCCTATCTGTGCCCATCCGTGCCGCCTATCTGTGCCCATCCATGCTGCCTATCTGTGCCCATCCGTGCTGCCTATCTGTGCCCATCCGTGCCGCCTACCAGTGCCCATCCGTGCCGCCTATCAGTGCCCATCCGTGCCGCCTATCGGTGCCCATCCGTGCCGCCTATCGGTGCCCATCAGTGCCCATTAGTGCCACCTCATTGGTGCCCATCAGTGCCACCTTATCAGTGCCCGTCAGTGCAGCCCCATCAGTGCCCATCAATGAAGGAGAAAACTTACTTATTTACAAAGTTTTGTAACTGAAACAAAAAAAAAAATTTTCAAAATTTTCGGTCTTTTTTAAATTATTTTAGCAGAAAATAAAAATCGCAGACGTGATCAATTACCACCAAAAGAAAGCTCTATTTGTGGGAACAAAATTATAAAAATTTAGTTTGGGTACAGTGTAGCATGACAGCGCAATTGTCATTCAAAGTGCAACAGCGCTGAAAGCTGAAAATTGGTCTGGGCAGGAAGGTGTATAAGTGCCCTGTATGGAAGTGGATAAAAACAATGGTATATATAAACAATATGTCAATCACAGATGTTACATTGAAGTAGCCAACATGTTTCACGTTCTATGTATCCGCTTCTTCAGGGCTTGCTTGCTTTATAACTAACTCAGAATCTTTAAGCCATCCAGGGCATCCGGATTAGGGGGAGACCAAAAGGAACCCACATCACAGGCAAAGACCACATAGCACAGAGAACACCCTCAATCACGGATTTAATATACTCCTCACTTATAACAGAGAATAGATAGAGCTCCATAGAGGGTTTGATTCACTCCCCCCCATATACATGGTGGGTCCATCATCATCGATTGACAAACCCGTCCCAAGAGGTACTGTAAAAATAGGTTTTAGATAAGATTCCCCATGTGTGTCCTTCTGGTGTGCGGGATCCTCGGGAGACCCAGATTGTTTCCATAATAGGTGGTTTCCACAGAAGGACAACATATCTTTTTACATCTCCACATGGGGGATCTGCGTGTGTGTTATTCCCCTATTGTTTTATGTTTTATGCTTTATGTCTTTTTCCATTTTTCAATAAATATTTAAATGTTAACATGTATTTTTATCTGTCTGGAGGAGACCATCTAACGCCCAAATCCAATAGACGTTCCTTTTTTCATGATTTGTTCTTTATGGCGTCAATAAAGTCCCATGGGAGTCATGATTTTTGCGATGAACTATTTCTCCTTTTTTTCATTTTTGATGTTGGTTGGTGCATTTTCTTTCACATTAGCATTGACCACGCAAAGAATATGTTTCCTACTTGATCCAACAGACCAAGAACTGCTCCTTCTCCATAGACGAGTGAATGATCAGTTCTGAATCTTTCCAACAAGGTGGGATATTTTCCCTGTGTGATATCAAGCATTTATAGTGCTGATCGTCTGCCGATCAATAACAGCCTAAAAATCACAAGCAATGCTCAAAATTGGTAGAACAGTTTGCCTTCACCAAACCATTTCTAAAGAATTGATTCACCCTATACCCCATCAGGAACAGCCTCACACCACGTGGCTGCTGGTAAACAAAATCTGCCTGTGTGACCAGCATAAAACAGATCTATCTCAGGAATGCCTTGGGGCTCCTCCGATGTAAACACACCGTGACACCTATGAATGTGATTTTCTCAGGTGAGCTTGATGTTCAGCCTATGTACAAGCTGGGCAGGTCCACAGGCCTGAAGCATGTCAGTAATTATTGGTATGTGGCTTTTTCTCTGGGTAAATCTTTACAGCATTATACGCTTAGGGTTTGCCACCTGTAAAAAGGCAACGGCGGTGTGTGATTGGACGAGAGTTAATACCAAGATAATGACACTGTGCCGCAGCCAAGGATTTTATTGCGAGTTGTGCACCCTGTTCTGCTTGTAAATGCCCGGGACACAAACAGCGAAAAGTTTAACCACTTCGCGCCCGGGCTATAAGCAAAAGACGTCCGCAAAGCGGTCGTCAGTTGCTGATAGGACGTCTATGGACGTCCTCTTATTTACTTCCGCGATGCACGCCACCGCGGGTGCGCGTCGGGGAAAAACTGTGCCCGCCGTGTCAGGCGAGTGCCGATGCGAGTGCCTGGCGGCCGCGATGTCCGCCAGGTACGAGCGATCGGCTGTCACAGAGCCAGGGACGTGGATCTCTGTGTGTAAACACAGAGATCCACGTCCTGTCGGGGAGAGGAGACGGATGGTGTGTCCCTTGTACATAGGGACAACCATCAGTCACCTCCCCCAGTCAGTCCCCTCCCCCCCACAGTAAGAACATCTAGCAGGGAACATATTAACCCCTTGATCGCCCCCTAGTGGTTAACCCCTTCCCTGCCAGTCACATTTATACAGTAATCAGTGCATATTTTTAGCACTGTTCGCTGTATAAATGTGAATGGTCCCAAAAATGTGTCAAAAGTGTCCGATGTGTCCGCCGTAATGTCACAGTCACAAAAAAAAAAATCGCAGATCGACGCCATTACTAGTAAAAAAAATGAAAAAAAAAAATAATAAAAAATAAATCATAATTCTATTCCCTATTTTGTAGGCGCTATAACTTTTGCGCAAACCAATCACTATACGCTTATTGCGATTTTTTTTTTTTACCTAAAATATGTAGAATACGTATCGGCCTAAACTGAGGAAAAAAATAGTTTTTTTTTTAAAAAAAATGGGATATTAATTATAGCAAAAATTAAAAAATATTGTGTTTTTTTCAAAATTGTCGCTCTATTTTTGTTTATAGCGCAAAAAATAAAAAACGCAGAAATTATCAAAGACCACCAAAAGAAAGCTCTATTGGTGGGAAAAAAAGGACGTCAATTTTGTTTGGGAGCCACGTCGCACGACCGCGCAATTGTCATTCAAAGCGTGACGGCGCTGAAACCTGAAATTTCGCCTGGGCAGGAAGGGGGTTATGTGCCCAGTTGTCAAGTGGTTTTAAAGGACGACTCTTATTCCAATGCTCTTGTTTATAATGTGTAATTGAATAGGAAGGGCATGAGCAATTTCACTGATACATCAGCCATAAACACCAAGATAACCTAACCTCTGATCACAGGAATATAATATAGGACAATGCTGCTGTGCCTTTCAATGCAATATTACTTAAAGCGGAACCAAAAATCTGCGAACAGTCAGACTTTCTGCTGCAGAAGAGACATACCGTGATGTCTATTTATAAAACAATTAGCTGTGCAAGTGTCTCAAGTGTTCTCACAAGTGTAATCCCTGTATTGTGTCTAATGTGTATATACCATGATTGTTTGGTCCATCTAGTTACCATAATGCGGTATTTTCCTGATTGCAGTATTTCTGTAAAATATCAGATTATGGCCACTAGATGGAGCAGATGATCATAGGAAATATACATATTAGACATGATACAGGGATTATATGTAGCAGCAGTACGATTGCTTGACATATTTGCACAACATTTTTAATAGAAAAAGATCCCACACAGCTCAGTATGCAATTCCGGAGAATCTGGGGATCAATTTTCTGCTGTGTGCAAGAGTTGCTTTTGCTAAAAACTATGTTTTTTCTTAAATAAATCTCTTTAAATGGATTCAACACAAGATAATATTTTTCTCATAAAAAAAAAAAAAAAAAAAAAGCGAAAGCACTCATATGTTATCACAGCCTCGGGTTCCTGTGTGCAGCTTACCCGAACTTCCAATTGACAGAGCCAACAGAGGAACTACATGTCCCATGATGCCCTGCGGGCAATGCTAATGTGTATTCACAATAGAGTTTCTACTGTTTAAAAAAAGGCAAGGTATTTGTCTGTTAAAAAAAAAAAAAAGAAGAAGCAGGATGATTGTGTGAATGGGAGCACAGTGCAGCCTGTAGTGCGGGGATGGAAAGAGGAGCACTCGCACTGCATAGGTTCCATAGAGATCTGACTAGTGACAGAAATAGAAGCCAGCAAGGGCACAAATAACAAAAATCATATTAATAATTTGCTGCAAGGAAGAGAGAGTCCCTAAAAATATTGCAGGGTCAGGGGAAAATGTAGATGTGGCTACGTGAAAACAAAGGTTATGAACTGGGTTTAATAACACTTAAGCCCCTTTGCTGTCTGTATCCAATCAGAGAACATTTTCTTTCACTTCCAGTCTCAGAAACACAACAAGAAGTGAGAAAAAATCCGAACAAGAAGGGAATACCCTCTTGACAGTTGTCACCGGAACAGATGTCTATAATAAAAGATCCCCCCCCCCATCCCGTGCTCCGGTGACAACTGTCAAAATTTGGATCTTTCAGTCCCGGTGACAATGGTCTCCAAGACTAGGGATGACCCGAATGGAACTGGGTTTGGTTTGGCAAACATTAGTTCAGATCAGGGCTGCTGTTAGAAATTACAGGGCCCCGTACAGCTTAACTGACAGGACCCCCCTCAACGAAAATATCAATATGATATTTTCACGAAAAATATTCTAAAATTATTATTAGCGGACACAAACATAACATAACTTACAATATTCCTGCTCAATCTAAAAGATAAAACTGTATTGAGTTAATAAACAGAGTTCTGTGTGCAAATGAGGTCTTGGGGTTTATTCACATGGGTGATGGGGTCTGTGCAGTGTGAATCAGTGTTTTGATGAACCCTTAATTTTTTTAATATTTTTTAAAATAGTTTTTATACAATTTTTTTTAATTATTCTTTTCACAATTAAAAAAAAAATTATTTTCACAATTTTTTTTTTACATTTTTACAATTATTTTTTTAAATTATTATTTTTTACATTTTAATAATTATTTTTAACATTTTTTTTTTCAACGCTGTTAGGGGGGCTTTGGTGAGATATCAGGGGTCTAAACAGACCCCTGACATCTCACCTTTAAGAAAAGAATTGAGAACACAAATTCTGCAATTTCTTTTTTGTAGCCTTTTCGAACGAAAATGAGGCAGAGGCTCATGTTCATTCATAAACTGAAGCATAGTAAACACTATGCTCAGTTATCAATGGATGCAGGAGTGATCGGTACCGATCACTCACTTTGTCCATTAACAAAACAGGAGGGGGCTGGTAATTGACATATGCGGGCTGGTAATTGACATATGCCGGGACAAGTAAGCTGGCAGAGCTGCGGGAGGGGGGCCCGGGCACACATGGAAGACAAAGATGTTTGGCAGAACAGGGAGTGGGCCGTTACAGAATGATACCATGTGTCTGTGTCTCTCCCTGCAGCAGCTAAAAGCCGGTGGGAAGGAGAGAAACCGGCTTTCAGCTGCTGCAGAGAGCAGCACAGGGCATTGTTCTGTAATTGTCCCCCTGCCCCTTCTGTCTGAGCCCCCTACAGGAGGACCAGGGGTACCCCCCAATCAGTGGCCCTGGTTCAGGTGCTGAATATGAACTCCACTGAAGTCAACTAGGACTGAATGTTAAACACCAATAATGGCCATTTTCTAAGCTAACAGGAAAGAGATTGTCAAGGAACTTACAAAGGGGGCTGGGGACTGCCCTGGAGATATGTACGAAAGCAAAAAAAATCAGTTTGTCAGAGAGCAATTTTATTGGCACCCGAAGGCAACATTAAAAATGCATTAAACATGCCTGGGGATGCTCTGCCTGAGAAGTGAAACATCTGTATGATGGATGCAACCTACTACAGAAAAACTGACAACAAGAAAAAAATGCTGTTTAAGTTGTCAGTAAATGACAACTCCCAGCCACTTTACTCCTGTTTGTAAGCAAACGGCTGGGGATTCCCTTCATCTATACCAGACCCTTATCTTAGATGAAAATTTAGGACCTTTTGAATGAAACTAATTGACTAAACAATGGCAAAATATAATGTTCGGACAAACGATTTTCATAATTTTTGCACAAACGTTTGAATTCAATTCTACCGGGGGAATTCCCGGTTTTAAAACAATCCAATCATTCCATAATTTACCCAAAACAAAAAAAAATCAGGTTTTGTCTGGAATTGGGATTAAAATACACAGTTGAAGTACATAGGGTGGACATGTTCAACCTTCCCAAATCTTTACCTTCTCCTCTTCATCTCGTAGAAGCACTGGATGGGTCTTGGCGATGGAACTCGATCGATAAAATTCCACAAGTTCGTTGAGCGAGCCGAATTTGGTTTCCCACAGGAAGTAGGTTCCAGATTTTTCTCGAAGAACCTTAAAATGCTGCACGTGATGGCCATAACTGGGGATATGGAACAAATAGGAGAATATTAAACGTACAAAATCAGCAGGGGATCAAATATTTTTTTCCCTCACTGTACAGCACAAAATATTGGTCGTGGCTGTATGCATATACAGTATGTGGCGGAACGCTGTTAAAGCCCACCACCGTTTTCAGCCACACATGCGTATTCATCTAATCTTTGACATGTTAGTGGAAGTTCAAAAGCCGTAATCAATATTTTTAAACCTACAGTTCTTATTAAAGTAGCACTTGGTACCGTGATCCTGCCATGAAGATCCTTGTTCCGGCACTTCCTGTTATAGAGTGACAACACTCTGTCACTGTCTTCCAATTTCACTCCTGTGTTGTCATCCTCTCTCAGAGGCTTCCCATGAACTTTACAAATAGCCGTTTCAACATACAGTGCACTGGCATGGTCCACTGGTCCTACCTTGAGAAATGCCAGGCAGACTTTGTTGAAGTGCATGTAAACATGAAGCAGCATTTGTTTATGATACAGTAACATTCAGTTTGGGTTACCTCTACCTACGTCTGTACAAAATGGCAACTGAAAATACTTTGTAACAAAAAACAAGTTGCTTTAACATAAAAGGAATGAAATAATAAGCATGCAAACCAGTTAGACTGGAACACTAATGATATTTTAATACTTAGGCTGCTTAGTGAGAATAGAATGTGGATCAGTCTGAGCTTTAGATGGATTGGAAAAACAAGCTTTACAGCTTCACTGAAACACTGACACTTCTGTTGAAGTGGATTTTCTCCTCCACAAACTGTAGACAGAGGACCCACTGTATATACTCGAGTATAAGCCGACCCGAGTATAAGCCGAGGTACCTAATGTTACCACAAAAAAATGGGAAAACTTACTGACTCGAGTATAAGCTGAGGGTGAGAATGCAGCAGCTACTGTGAGTGGAAGAGGGTCAACAATGCCCATTTGCACGCCCCACTGTGCCCATTGCAACTTCACTAAGCCAATTGTCACTGTGCCCAACCTCACTCTGCCCATTGCCACCTTACTGTGCCCATCCTTACTGTGCCAATCCTCACTGTGCCCATCCTCACTGTGCCCCTAAAATTGAAATTGTACCTGAAATTGAGAGGCTGCGGGCATCCATTCATTCTCTTCCTGGTCCCTTCCTTGATAGGCGTTTCTAAGCAGACACAGTTCCTATCACGAACGTTCTCTCATCCTCAGTTTCCCAGCAGACACTGTGTTCAGTGTTCCGCCAATCACGGGCGTCCTCTTGTCCGAGGATGAACAGGCGTCCGTGATTGGCTGAACATTGAACACAGTGTCTGCTGGGATGGGTGAGGATGAGAGAACGTTCATGATAGGCGATTCTCAGCAGACACAGTTCCGCCTATCACGGAAGGGACCAGGAGGAGACCGCAAGATTTAAACGATGGACGCCGCAGCCTCTCAATTTTTTTCAGGTACACTGACTCGAGTATAAGCCGAGGGGGGCACTTTCAGCCCCAAAAAAAGTGCTGAAAATCTCGGCTTATACTCGAGTATATATGGTAATTCACTAAGAGGAAGAGTGTAAAGGCCGGGCAAAAAATGACTATGGAAATGATAGGCATGCTCGTGTTGTGAGTTTGCATGAGAGCGCAGATGTGCGCACTGCCAGCAAATGCAGTCCCTTAGGCCCCTTTTACACTGGGGCGGGAAGGTGCGCTGTGGGTATAGCGGCGCTATTTTTAGCGCCGCTATACCTTCGTTTTTACTGCGGTATTCGGCCGCTAGCGGGGTGAATTTAACCCCCGCTAGCGGCCGAAAAAGGGTTAATACCGCCCGCAATGCGCCTCTGCAGAGGCGCATTGCGGGCGGTATTACCGCGGTTTCCCATTGCTTTCAATGGGCAGCAGCGGTAAAGGAGCGGTGAACACACCGCTCCTTCACCGCTGTAAAGATACGGCTAGCAGGACTTTTGGAGCGGTCCTGCTAGCGCACCGCTTCAGTGTGAAAGCCTTTGGGCTTTCACACTGAAGACTGCAGGGCACGATTTTTTCAGGCGGTATAGCAGTGCTATTATTAGCGCTAAACCGCCTGAAAAACGTGTCAGTGTGAAAGGGGCCTTATAGTGGAAGTAAACTTCCATCTCTGGCTTTTACCTATAGGTAAGCCTATACTAAGGCTTACCTATAGGTAGTGTAAATATCTTCTATCAGTGCGCCGTTTAGGAGATATTTACTGTACATGCAGCCAGTGACACGACTGGCGCATGCGCTCTGAAGAAACGGCCACCAGTGCCACTCCTTCAGAGCCTGCTGCCACAAATGGCCGCACCTGCGTGCATCATCGTGGCTCCGGCCAGTCACAGAGCCAGAGTCCGCGATCCCGGAAGCAAGACGGGTGAAGATGGGAGCGCCTGCAGCTCTGGCATCTCAGCGCTGGAATGCTTCGTTTTAAGGTAAGTTTAACATAATGTGCTAGTATGAGATGCATACTAGCACATTATGACATTACCTTGCAGGGTCCAAAAAAAAAAAAACGTCCATCGGTTTACAACTGCTTTACCAGATCTGGTAAAGGTGCACTCTGCATGCATACACTGCTGTCCATTTACTGTCATCCCATTTTAATTGGGATGCAGCGGCTGTATGGACGCAGCTGATGCTCCCAATTTGTCATCTATGTGGGTGATGGTGTGCACTCCTAAACTCACACTGCCTGCGACATACACCTGCATGCACTAATGTCCAGTTGGGAGAGGCAGGGATATTTAAATAAGATAAGAGGAGTAATTCCACACTTGATGCAAGGATATACATTTTTGAGAATCCAGAATAAACAAATCGAGACAACGCATTTTGGGGAGGCTGCGTCACTCTTCTTCAGGGATAACAACCTTCAGGACTCAAAGCAACCAATTGGGAGCAGCGGCTGTGTCCATGCTGCTGTGCATCCCAATTGACATGAATGCACAGAACACCTGTGAATCCCGTCCGGCCAAAATACAGCCCTAATGGGTGTATAATTTAGTATGCCCATGTGAACAAGGCCTCAGTTTGCTAAAGGACAGTGTATCAATAACATTTTTATTTCTTGTAAAATACTGGTTTTACTTTTTTCCATCCTTTTTTGCATCTCAGAGCTACTGATCTTCTCTAGCCTTTGTCAGCCATTTCCTGTCTGCATGCGTTTACTCCAGCCATGGCTGCACATCAGTGCTCTGTCATGGCTTCCTTATTGTGACAATGGAGAACCATGTCATTGCAATGTGTGTCGGAACAGCTTCTTGTATTTACTATCAGGGCAGCAGTGTGACAACGAAGGAACAGAATATTCAAAGACAGTTGATACCCTATAACAGGAAGGGCCTGAACAAGGACCTTCATGGTAGGATCACTAGGCATTATTTTAATGACAGCTGCAGAATCAAAAGACTGCAAGCAACTTTTAAAATCTCATTATCATGTTCAAGTGTAGTACTACCCACACCGGAGCTGCTGGATAGGATGGGTTCCCTGTTCCTAATACTGTATTTTAGTATATAAGCTCAGTATATTGTTACAAATAAGTGTGAGATGCAAAACTCCAGTGGGAGTAATAAGATATCCGCTTGCAGCCTTCTCATTGTATCTGTACTGTGGACAAGTGCGAGGTGTAGCAAAATGGCGGCGACGAAACGTCGCTTCCGTTACAAGATATGACGGGTCGCCTAATCTGACGGAACACCGGCATCTGTCTTTCGGGTTCCCTTCCCTGCGAGTGGCCACGACACAGGGGGGCGGGACCAGGGGCGGAACTGGTGCGAAACTCAAAAAAGTAAACAAAACATGACATACACACAATACATTGTAATCTGTTAGGATTACATTACTGTATCAAACCATTTCACCTCAGGTTTGTCCCTAGTGCTTTGTCCAGTGCCCTGCCTGCACTCCTACAGTTTTTTCTGCCTGGAAACTTGAGAACGTCCATGGCATCCAAAAAGCGTCCCTTGAGGTCAAAAGCGGTTTTAGACCGGCTAGAAAACAGCGATAGTGAATTAGAATCACTTGCAGAATTGAGCGATAGCGATTCGTTTGGACAAATTTCAGTGTTTTTTTATTTTATTACATTAATGATCTAAATTTATTTTTATTATATTATTATTTTTTATAATTATTTATAATTTATTATATTATAATTTATGATTTTGTGTTTGAAACTTTATCATACCTGGGATATCTACTAGACTCCTGTTTGGACAGATTTAAGTGAGTTATTCCTAACAATTACAGGCCTACAATATAAAACAACAAATTTCCATGCAAAACAATGTACCGCGTTGACATTCAAAAATACTGACATATTCAGGCCGCCACTGATAGACAGCACTCATAGGCTGCACTGATGGGCACTGATAGGCATCATGTATGAGCACTGATAGGCAGCATTGATGAGCACTGATAGGCGGCATTGATGGGCACTGATAGGTGGCACTGATGGGCATTGAGCACTTATAGGTGGAACTGATAGGCGGCATTGATGGGCACTGATAGGTGGCACTGATAGGCATTGATAAGCTCTGATAGGTGGCACTGATAGGCATCATTGATGAGCACTGATAGGCGACACTGATAGATGAAATTGATGGGCAATGATAGGCAGCACTGATGGACGCTGATGAGCCCTGATAGGCGGCTCTGGTAGGCAGCATTGATGGGCACTGATAGGTAGTATTGATGCGCACTGATAGAGACACTAAAATGCAGCACTGATATGCGGTATTGATGAGCACTGATAGGCAGCATTGATGGGCACTGATAGATGGTATTGATAGGCAGCATTGATGAGCAATGATAGGCGGCACTGAAATGCAGCACTGATAGGTGCCACTGATAGGCAGCATTAATGGACACGAATAGGTGGCATTGCTGAGCACTGATAGGCAGCACTGATTATCAGTGTAAACAATTTACTAACATTTTTGGCAGTTAATGCCTCTCCTTTCTTTACACAGACACAGTTGGGAGGAAAGGGCTGCTGATACCCAGCAAGTCTGTTTACATGTGATCAGCTACACATGGTAAAGGGCCGCCGTGATTGCGCTGGATGGATGTTCCAGGGGCCATACAGAAGTTTTGGGAGGATATCTATGGACACCCTCCAAAAATTGGAAGCCCGAGGATCGAATGGAAGGGATGGGGGGGGGTCAGGGGGGCCCATCATGGTTTCTTGCACCGGAGCCCTGAGGGTTCTAGTTACGCCCCTGGACCGGTGTGTTCTGGCGGGGAGGCTGCTCTCCTGTCAGATTACAATACAATAATACAGCGGCTCCTCCTGAGCTCTTCTGGGTTTGTTTTTTTTCGTTCAGCCTGCTGGGGGGACTTATGCTGAAGGATTTCCCTTACATTGGTGGTCAGCAGGTAGAATGCCCCCCCCCCCCCTTACAGACAGCTAAATCCAACATTGTTTTCATGCAGCTGGTTTTACCAAGTGGTATTGACCCCAGAAACTATGCAGGTTCCATCAAATAGGAGGTCAATCAGCCACAGCTTAAACAACCCCTAGCAACTTCTGGAGGAACCCTAAAATTACACCGAACCCTGGTTGAAAATGGCTGGCTTATGGAATTACTGTACATACGTGTGCTTGTGAAGGTCAAAGTGTGCATCTAAGTGCATACACTGTAACACCCTCCATGAAGCATGCACTATAACTGCATTTACTCTCAGTGATCTTTTTACAGGATACCAACAGTCCAAGACAGTCCTGCATCTCAGTCCTCTGTCCAGGGCTGTGTCCTGGGATCACAGCATCAACCTTATTTGATTAACTCAAAAAAGATATTATTTGAAGTTTTCACAGCTGTGAGTGGGCAGTTCCTGCATATTTAGGAAAAGATTTCCTGGAATATTGGCGTGATCTAGGCAGGACCTCCTGGAGGGTGGGCCTGTCAAGTGTGGCCTGTGGATGTGGGTGACAGTATCCCGTGATAAGTATGCAATAATGTTCAGTGATATCAGTGCACACCCCATGCTTTGTTGTTCTTGCATTAAAAGCACATGCAAGATTGCTAATGTTACATAGTTGGCAAGGTTGAATAAAGACAACAGTCCATCCAGTTCAACCTGTGTAGGTGTGTGTTTTTTCATTTCCCATATGCCCGTATATTTTTCGCTAACATGCACGTCCAAGATTCTTTTAAAACTATACATACTTCCTGCCGACACCACCGATAGTGGAAGGGAGTTCCACATCCGTACCGCCCTGACAGCGGAAAAAAAACCCTACGCAGCTTAAGGATAAACCGCTTCTCTTCCAGTCTCATTGTGTGGCCCCGTGTCCTCTTACACTTCCTGAGACTGAAAAGTTTCATACTTACGCTGGGATCACCGTTGAGATATTTGTATATCGCTATATTATCTCCTCTCAAGTGTCTCTTCTCCAGGGAGAATAAATTTAGCGCTTGCAGTCTTTCCTCATAATTAAGGTCCTCCAGTCCCCATATCATTTTTTTGCCCTTCTATGGACTCTCTCCAGCTCCAGCACATCCCTTCTGAGGATTGGTGACCAGAACTGGATGGAATATTCCAAATGCGGCCAAACCAGAGTCTTATAAAGTGGCAGAATAATCATTTTAACTCCTTTTTCAATGCATGCTAATATTCTGCTGGCTTTGGTAGCCACAGCTTGACACTGCTCAGTGTGTGTCTTCAACTAGGACCCCCAGATCCTTCTCCATCCTGGAAGCCCCTAGGGGTTCTCCCGCTAATGAGTTACTTGTGTTTTTTATTTTTACCCCCCCCAAATGCATTACCTTATATTTTTCAATGTTAAACCATCTGCCATGCATTAGCCCACTCCATTCATTTATTCCGGTCCTCTTGTAAAGTTTCTATATTCTGCTGTGTTATTATTGCCCTGCATATTTTTGTGTGTTCAGCAAACACTGAGATGGAGCTATTTATCCCACCCTCTATATCATTTATAAATTAATTAAAAAGAATTGGTCCCTCTGTTAAAAAAAAAAAAAAGAATTGGTCCCAGGACAGTGCCTTCGGGTACCCCACTAACCACTCTAGATCATTCTGAGTATAAGTTATTTATCGGAACTTTTTGGACATGACCCCGTAGCCAGTTTTCTAACCAAAAACAAACCTTATGGTCCAAGAATAGAGACCTCAGCTTGTAAATTAAGCGTTTGTGGGGGACTGTATTAAATGCTTTTGCAAAATCCAGATATACCACATCCACCGGCCTACCTTTGTCAAGATGGTAGCTCACTTCCTCGTAGAAGGTTAATAGGTTGGTTTGGCAAGAGCGACCTTTCATAAACCCGTGCTTATTACTGCTAATTATACTGTTTTCATCAGCAAATTATTGGATATGATCCCTTATCGTCCCTTCAAACAGTTTACAAACTACCAACGTTAGACTGACAGGCCTATAGTTCCCAGAAATAGATCTCTGCCCGTTTTTGAACATTGGTACCACGGAGGCCTTTTGCCAATCAGCTGGTACCAATCCTGTCAGAATGCTGTCCATGAGGATTAGGAATATCGGTCTAGCTATAACCCGACTAAATTCTTTACGGACCCTCGGGTGTAAGCCATCTGGTCCTGGTGATTTATTTATGTTAGGCTTCTCTAATCCTTTCCCCACTCCGACTTACATGTAAGATGTAAGATAGACTGAAACAACATTATAGGAAATTTCATTTTGTTTCTAGCTGGAATACATCAGAGCTACGCTCTATATGTAAAAAAAAAAATAAAGACTGGAGAAAAATAGTAGGTTAATCTAGCAATGAGGACAACTGTTCTGGTGACAACTGTCTAGGAAAGGAAATTCCTCTCACTTTGGAAAAATTTCTACTCATTTCCTGTTGTGTCTCTCGGAAGGAAGTAAAGGGAAATCTCCCCAATGGAACCCAGACAGCAAAAAATAAACTGATAGGGGTATAAACACTTCCCTACTCCATCCACAGCAAAAAATACTTGTGCCTTTACATACAATTTTTGTTTACCAATGTGACATCAATAAAATATGAGTTCTGATTGGTTTCTGCGGGTCACTGCTATTTGCTGCACGGAGTAAGGGTATAAATAGGATCTTCATGGTTACTCAATGCGTTCTATGAAAGAAAATAACATTTAATTATTACATATTGGGCAGTGAGTGACACTTTCACATAAAGACATCCTGTAACTAGGCTTGTCATCAATTAGTAAAAAGCGCCTTTTGATCGCGTGAAGCAAACACAAAGGCCGAGGATTACCTGTGGGGTGTGGATGATGTAACCCTCTGTTTCTCTCCTCAATAAATGTTATCTAATAGGAGCTCATCATGGAAATAAAGTGCAATTAAAATTATAGCACCCACAAATCATTTTCAAAGATCTGTCAAGAGCATGATAGACACTTCTCAATGGCGGCAATTCTGCTGATTGCAGATCCCTGACGGCCCTACGAATTACTAATAAACATCTTAGAGGTATATTTCATGAGAGCTGTGATAATCCTAACGTCATGACATCTAAAAACAAATGGTGGCAAATATCCTGTATTCTGTGAACTTTATAAATAAAGATAAAAGATGGACAATACATCCCTGTAAGATGTTCATGAGAAAAGTGGTAGTGTGGGCTAGTGACATACTAAGGCTCCATGTACACAGAAGCTGATAAACTGCAGTTTATTGGCGTTTTGGCGGTTTTTAAAAAAGCCCATTAACTGCACTCTATGTTAGCCTATGTGATCATGTACACATAACGTTTTTTTAGCTTTAATGAGCAGTGGAGTTAATGGGCTTTTTTCTGAAAGCAAGAAATTTGCGTTCAAAGTGCCGTTTTTCGGCAGACAAAAACGCAAAAAACGCAAAACGCAGAAAAACACTCATAAACGCTCAGAAACGCTGAAACATTGAAAAACAAAACAAAAAAATAACGCTACACTGAAAAACGTTAATAAAAGCTAGTAGAAAAACGCTGATAAAAGCTAGCTTTTTCTGCTGCTTTAAAAACGACCGTTTTTGAGCTTCTGTATACATGGAGCCTTAGGCACCATGGAAATGGAGGCACCAACATCCCTAGATAAGGCATACATACAAGAAAGGTTTGTTGATGGGTTTTTTGGCGGTGCCTTAGACAAATAGTACCAAAGGAGAAGGAAATTAAAATGTAACACATTTTATTTTAACATCATTAATAGCTATGTAGCTTAAGTGGTCAGATTGATATTTAATCATGTCCTGGGTGACATCCTGGGTGACATTTTCAAAGTAGATGATAACATGGTGTTTTTAGCCCGACATGTTTCGCCCATAAGGGCTTTCACAGGGGATTACTAAAAAGGTCACCAGTAAAGTCTCCCAGTTGTGACAACCCAGAGCCACCGGGGTGCCGCAAAGGACACAGCACAAACCGTGTGGCCACAGAGGGCACACAGAGACCAAGAAGAAAAACTGCCAATGTAAAGTTAAGAGAGGGTGCTAAAGGAGGGACAAAAAATGTCACAACCAGTCAGAGATGGATTTGGCAGCATAATAAAATGTAATGGTCACCCTTGAGCTTCATTTTATTACATTGCCAAGTCCATCCTTTAGCACCCTTGCTTAACTTTACATTGGCAGTTTTTCTTCTCTGTAAGATGTTATTTAACGACCATATTGACAGCAAAGCAGTACAATGCTGGCCATAGATGTAGTGATGAGATGGTCTGACATAACCATTGTTTTGATAAAATATCTTCCAGAAATCAGTTGACAGTCTACAAACCAGTTCCTTGCAGCTTTGTGAATAACACCAATGGAGTGATGCCACCTGATGGGACTGCAATATGTGTAAGGGCTAGTATTTGTCTGTGGGCCACAGAAACAGAGGATGGGCTTCAGTTCCTTCTTCGTGATCAGTGTTTTGCAAATGGCTCATAAAAAGAAGCCAACATGGGTAAAAAAAAAACAGCTCACTCTGTATATTTATGACTTTGTGATCAGGCACTGAAAGAACTATTCCTCAGCTCGGTGCAGTAAACTTCTTCCAGGGCAGGGGCTCTGATAAGGATCAGCTTCTTTGCTTAGAATTAGTATTAGTGGCCCATCACATCATATTTGGCACAAAGCCTAATCACGTTTTCAATTGTGAAAAATTATCTTTATTAACTGACTAAAGCTTAGTACACACGATTAGACAATCATATGAAAAATACCGCTTTCTAAGTAATTGTACGATAATCTTTAATAAAGCTTTCGAGAGCCGATCAGTTTGTCCGAAATTATCTGAAGGGACAGACACAAAAATAATTCTCGTACGATACCAGATCATGCGATTAACCTCTTAATTTACGATATAGAGACTAACATGCAAAAAAAAAAAAAAAAAGACGATAATCTCATTGTGTGTACAGGCTTAACAAGGCAGGAACAATACCCTGAATGGGTTAACAATGACTCAGGTACTCCAGGTTGCAGCTGTGAAACATGATATTGGGTGTATCTTTCTCAACCCTGTACTTTGGTGAATATTTATATACCTGTGTCATAATCAGCAAAAAAAAAATTCCTAATGCTTTAGCAGATGAAGAGCTCTAGAATAAAGATTCTTCAAAACGTGGAAATCCTTTATTAGTTATGAGGCACTCTACTCGCTCACCATTTGAATAAAGGTTTCACTTTTTTTTGTTTGTTCTTTTAGTACTTCCCCTGTATACTTCTGCCTTAAATCACCACGACCACCATGCCATTGGGCAAGCAAGCCGTTTAATTAATTTTAAACAAATAACCACAACTGAAAATAATATTAATAATGTCATGACAACCTTTGGCAAACAATAGAAGAAGAGGAAGAGATCTTTGAATGTACATTGAATTAAAAACGTAACTAACATCAACTCTTGTCCTTGGCTGCAATATAACACCTCAAGGACATTTCAAGGTTGAGAACGCATGAAGTCCCCTATGAAACCAAGCCCAAGAAGACTCCACTAACAAATGACAGAAGACCAAGCTCAAGGAGAACTCAAGCAAAAAATGAGAGGGGACAGAGCCCAAGTAGAAACCAACTAATAACTGACATGTGAACCAGCTACAGGAGAGATCAAATCAAAAAATTATAGGGCTAGAGTCTCAGTAGAACCCAACTAATAAATTACATGTGAACCAGCTACAGAAGAGATCAAATCAAAAAATTATAGGTCTAGAGCCTCAGTAGAACCCAACTAATAAATTACATGTGAATCAGCTGCAGGAGATACCAAACCAATAAATGACCGGGGGTAGAGTCCCATTAGAGCTTGAGTAATAATTGGCATTTGGCAGAACTACAGGAGACCCCAACCAATTATTACAGGGCACAGAGCCCCAGTAGAATCCAATTATTAACTGACATTTGACTGAGTTCCAGTATAACCCAATCAATAAAGGTGGGATGGAGCCCCAGTACAACCCAACTAAAACCTCACATTTGACCGAACTTCAAGAAGCAGAGCATCAGTAGAACTCAATTAATAACTGAAATGTGACCAAGCCCCAGAAGAATCCCACTAACAACTAACAGAGGACCAAGGCACAGGAAAAGACAACTAAAAACTGACAATCAGCAAACCCCAGGAGAACCCAACCAATAACTCACAAGGAGCCGAGCTCCAGGAAAACCCAACAATTAACTGACAGGAAACTAAGCCCCAGGTAAACCTAAACAATGCCTTGCAGGGGGCTAAACCCCAAGAGAACTCATCCAAAAAATTGCAGGGGACTGAGCCCCAGAGAAACCCCATTAACTACTGTTAGGGGAACTTGCAAGGGACTGAGCTCAGTACAATCCAACCAATACCTGAATGAAGAACAGGCCTCCGTAGTACTCACTAGTGATGGGAAGAGACTGAGAGACAGAAAGTAGGAAGGCATAGTGGCATTAGTAAAATGAGGGGGTTTGCATGTAAATGAGCAAAAAACAGGACACGTGGGGTGCCAAGAGAATGGTATGGGAAGCACCAAGTGGGGTGTCAAACTGCAGAAGGACTGTAGGTTGCAATATGATTACTTCATTCTATAGCCCGAAGAGAGGGAGAGGCTATACAAGTTTATACAGCTGTATCACGTTCTCAATATGATGGGACAGGACAAGCTCAGCGATTGTTCTTGTACGATTTGTAATTGGCATAACTTCACTCTTCTGATCACCATCAGTAAAGCTGCTCCAGGATTAAAGATTACAGAGATTCCCTACAATGAAGACTGCATGCCATAAATGATTACCAAGTCCAGAGACATAGGCAGCTGAAGTTATTTACCATCAAGACGATAGTTGGCCCTAATGGCCAAATGTAATTTTTGGGATGCAGGGTGCAGAACTAAACTATGACTTCTAGTAAAATTCACTATTAGTTGGCTTGGGTTTAGGGGCACCTAGTACGCTCTAGAACAGAAATGGATCTGTTAACATTCAGCACAAGATGTGGGAAGTAAAGAATAGTTAATGCAAGAATCAAAATATTGATTTTTATTTTATCATAAATATGAAGGCTTATTTATGAAAGATTTAATCCATTATGAAGCTTCACTTATTTTTGTCCGAGAGAAACTCTGCAGCTGAGAGTTAAGAGTAGGGGATTTTCTCATCCATATGGTACCATGCTACTGCTTAGACACAGACAATGTAAGTACTGTTGAGAGTGGTTTTGGGGGGTCTATCCTAGGCAATATTATCCCTAATTACCCATTTTAATTTTAATTTTTCCGTGACAGGGTCAGACCTTACAGATATTTCTATTACCATTATACAACAGCTGTCAGTTTTCCATGCGCATGCTCCTGAAGAGTGGATGAATCCACGAAATGCATAGAGCTACTATATGCCATGTTTTCATGCCCACTACATGTTTTACCTTAAGATCACCTGTACCATGTGATTTGTGAAATTTTATCAGTGTGTGGCCAATTGTTATTGCTGTATGTATATCCATTGAATCATTGGTTTCCTTGTTTTCATGATTACCTTCATGCAACCTTTCATTGATTTCCAATAAATTTAATTACCTACACCTGCCTGCTTCATTTAAAGTCCCAACCTTTAGTCGTTCTTCAAGAGAGTTAAGAGTAGACAGAAGCCCCATGGTATGGAAGTCGCTGACCTCATGCTGGCCACTCAGGAGGTTCAGAGATCACTGAAAGACCAAACAGGTATTTTTGGTACTTAAAAATGTAAGAAAACACTTAATAAGCCAAAATGGGCAAACTAAGGGAAATTTATTGTTAGGGTTCTACATAGACTTTAACAAATGTTGAGATAAGACATTAGCCATGACATGATGAACCACTCTTTTTTTTGCTGTCACTTTTCTATGTTTTAATGGATTATTTTCATTTAGTTGGCCCTTTCGTAGACTTGCATTATGAAAAGGAGCAGAATACAGGCATACCCCACTTTTAAGTACACAATAGGACCAGAGCATGTATGTAAAACGAAAATGTACTTAAAGTGAAACAATACCTTTTTTCACTTCTAGGGTGTAGTGGGGGGTCAGGGGCTGTAATGGGGGTGTGAGGAGCTGTAGTTGAGGTCTCAGGGGCTGTAGTGGAGGTGTCAGGGGCACATTGGAACAGGGCGGGCTATGCTCTCAGAGCTTCAGCTCCTTCTACTGCGGCTGCAAAATGTCTGTACAGTACTTGTGAGGCACTTTACATACACTCGAGGGTCCTTACTCGCGAGTGTATGTAAAGTGAGTGTACTTAAAGCGGGGTATGCCTGTAGTAGAAATATTGCATAGCGATGCAAAGTAGGAAGCAGCGCCTGTGTAATGATTAAATATGGCTGCCCCCATCAGTGCTAGGACAAGATAATTTAGTACCCAAGGCATAAAAGCCAAAGTGCAACTTTATCCCCCCCCCCCCCCCAGGAGCTGTGAACTTATTCGGCAGCCTAGGTTGCTGTTCCCGCCCTATTTGCCTCACTTCCTGCTGAAATGCCCAACATGGCCGCCTCTTCTTCCTACCCTTCTTATTAAAGGTTCTAAAAAATAAACAAGGTATTCTAAAACAAAAAATAAATAATGAATTGACTATTTATACTGTATCAGGTTGACGTTGTTTATCTAAAAAAAATGAAAAGTCTATACATTCCCTTTAAGTTATACATGACTGATATGTCAGAGTCCATGATGCTGAATTTGAAGTGGTTATTTGGGGGAACAGGGAAGTTTTGAGAGTCAGGTTTCTGCAAATCTCTCCAGGAGGGAACTGTGTTGGTTGTTTCTGGTGACTCAGCTTTCATTTGATCCACCCAGCCTCTTCCACACTTGTTTATACTCCTAAATCTGCCTATTCATTGGAGAGAGGCGAGGGAGATTAGGAAAGCAGCATGTGCATCCCAAAACACCGGAAGGTTGATAAGGGCAGGGTGTCGTTCCCTCTGGCGCTTTTCCTTGATGTATGGTTTCAAAATGCACGTCTAATCCACCAGCTTGTCCATTCGTGACATTTCCCTGTAAATTTTTTATACGATGTACAACACATTGAAGCTCAATTATCAGTATTAACGTCACTAATCCCACTCATCGGGGATCAAAGATTTAAAGTGTACCATTCATTTTACAGCAAACAATATGCTATGGAAAGTAGGGAAGGAAAGGCAGCCATAAGTAGCTTGTTTTGTTCTGTTTAGTTCTCAGTAGTGTTGAATATTTTCCCTTTAGTTAACCACTTGCTGACCGCACTATAGCCAAATGACGGCTACAGCATGGTCGTCCAATTCTAGGAGGGCGTCTCTTGTGATTGTCATGCTCTGTGATTGCTGTGTCCTTTGGACACAGCTGATCACAGATAGTTATAAGGAGCAAATCACAGCAGCTCTTTACTTTGTGACCAGCTGTGTCCAATCACAGCTGATCAAGATGTAAACACACTTGCCGGTTATCGGCATTCCTTTCCTCACGCTGTCACAGCATGGGGAGAGGAGAGAGACGGTAACCCGCTAGTGTCCTGATAATCAGTGCAACCCCAACAGTGCCCATCAGTGTCGCCTATCAGTGCAGTCTCATCAGTGCCTACTCATCAGTGCAGCCTATCAGTGCCCATCAGTGCTGCCTATTAGTACCCATCAGTGCAGCCTCATTATTACCACATCAGTGAAGGTGAAAAATAACCTGTTTGCAAAATTTTATAACAGAAGCTAAGAAGGTCTTTTTTTTTTGTTTGTTTAGCAAAAAAATAAAAAACCAAGTGATGCCTAAGGGCTCTTTCACACGGGACGGATCCGTGAAGATCCGCCCCGTGAAGCTCCGCTTGCTCAGCGGGGATCGCTCTGTTGATCCCCGCTGAGCCGGCGGATGACTGGGCGGTCCCCGCACACTGTGCAGGGACCGCCCTGTCAGAGCGCCGCTCTCCCCTATGGGGGGATTGGATGACGACGGACCGTAGAGTCCGTTGTCATCCGATCCGATCCGCAGACGGAAGGAAAAAAAGATTTTCCTCCGTCACACTTTTGCGGATCGGAGCGGGTCGGATGTCAGCGGACATGTCACCGCTGACATCCGTGGCTCCATAGGAGGACATGGAGCATCCGTTCAGGTCCGTCTAAAAAACTGACAGGCGGACCTGAATGGACCCTCCGTGTGAAAGAGCCCTTAATATCACCAAAAGAAAGCTCTATTTGTGTGAAATAAATGATAAAAATGTCATATGGGTACAATGCTGCATGACCGAGCAATTGTCATTCAAAGTGCAACAGTGCTGAGAGCTGAAAATTGGCCTGGTAAAAAAGGGGGTAGGCAAGTGGTTAAAGTGTACCTAGATTCAAAAATAAAGTTGTAATATATTGCAGCTTAAAGTGGAGCTCCACCCTAAATAGCAACTTTTGCTATTTGGATTCCTCCCCCCCTCCGGTGTCACAATTGACACCTTTCAGGGGGGAGGGGGGTGAAGATACCTGTCTAAGACAGGTATTTTCACCCACATCCGGGAGTCCTCTCTCCGGGAATCTGCGGGAGTGACGTCACTTCCCGCAGACTTCCCTTGGTATTCTGGGAGACACTCGGCTCCCAGAACACAGGAGCACCAATCATAACGGCGCAGCGCGACTCGTGTATGCGCCGTAGGGAACCGGGCATGAAGCCGCAGGGCTTCACTTCCTGGTTCCCTCAGCGAGGATGGCGGAGGGAGCAGCAGAGCGACGAGCGGTCGCTCGTCCTCTGCTGCGGACGTCGCTGGACTCCAGGACAGGTAAGTGTCCAAATATTAAAAGCCAGCAGCTGCTGTAGCTGTAGCTGCTGGCTTTTAATATTTTTTTTTCCGGCGGAGCTCCGCTTTAACAGTCCTTAGAGATGGTGGCTGCATTTTTTTTTTTTTTTTTTAAGGCTTAGGTTTTATTAATTTCTACCTTCCTGTCCTAGGGTGACAACTCTCACTTACAGTACTGTATCGAGTAACAGCATTGTTAATAATTTCTTCTTTCCAGATTTGGACTGCAAACATCTCCCTCTTCTCCATGATATAGGGAGGATGTGTTCAGTAGTTCACAGAAGATAGCTCTAAAAGCAGATAACATTGTTTGAGATTTCAGCACGGGGGGGGGGGGGGGGGGGGGGGGTTACAATGGCTAAATATCTCTTGCAAGGTCAATAGGTATTTTTCTGTACTTATAGAAATGTTCTTGCCAAAAAAATCTAAACATCTAAAGACCAGTAAGCTCCAATATATTTGCTTTTGGGTTTACATACACATTAAGGTGTAAATCCACAAAAAAACTCTGTTCCAGTTTTGGATAGAGAACCTCTGTCAGTTTTTTTTTATTGCTGTCTGCATCTCCAATGGGGAGTTTTTTCTTAATTTTTTGCCCCCAGGGACACAAAAGGAAGTAGACATTTCTGCAAAATAAGGAGTTATACCACCATTGACAGTTGTCTCTAGAACACGAGCCCCTATCCCCCTTGGTTATTACCCAAGAGTTGGTGATAACTGTCGGATCATCCTAGGGGCTCCAAAACCCAGCCAGTTTTGGCCTCATGCACATTGGGTGTTTAGTCCCCAAGCATTTAGATGCAGGTGGAGCAAACCATCCAGCCTCGCTGACAGTTGCTGCGGCTGGACAGTGCATAGAGCAGTACTTACCTCCATCTGAGGCAGTATGCACCCAGGGATGAATGTCCAGAACGCAGACTGCTTGTTCTGGGCCAGTCCAGCTGTACCTAAAAACACCAGAGCCTCATGCACCAGGACTAAACACTCAGTGTGCTTGGGGCTATGGGAATTCCACTAGTCATCATTTAGCTCCGCACCCTTCCTCTAAGGCGGGGATATGCAATTAGCGGACCTCCAGCTGTTGCAGAACTACAAGTTCCATGAGGCATAGCAAGACTCTGAAACCCACAAGCATGACACCCAGAGGCAGAGGCATGATGGGACTTGTAGTTTTGCAACAGCTGGAGGTCCGCTAATTGCATATCCCTGCAGGCTTCACATTCAGTCAGTGGGACTGAGTGTCATATTGATGGATCAGTCATTAGGCATAGGATGGGGGTGGAGGTGAAGGTTGGTATTTGCATATGACAGTGTCCTTTGTTTTGGAGCTTCTTTGGTGCTCTGTATGGTATATCCAGGGTGTAGCATGTTTTTGCTCTCATACTAAATGGTATTTGCAGCATGACACCAAATTCAATTTAAAGCGGAGCTCCGCCGGAAAAAAAAAATATTAAAAGCCAGCAGCTACAGCTACAGCAGCTCCTGGCTTTTAATATTTGGACACTTACCTGTCCTGGAGTCCAGCGACGTCCGCAGCAGAGGACGAGCGATCGCTCGTCACTCTGCTGCTCCCTCCGCCATCCTCGCTGTGGGAACCAGGAAGTGAAGCCCTGCGGCTTCATGCCCGGTTCCCTACGGCGCATGCGCGAGTTGCGCTGCGCCGTTCTGATTCGTCCTCCTGTGTTCTGGGAGCCGAGTGTCTCCCAGAACACTACGGGAAGTCTGGGGGAAGTGATGTCACTCCCGCAGATTCCCGGAGAGAGGACTCCCGGATGTGGGTGAAAATACCTGTCTTAGACAAGTATCTTCACCCCCCTCCCCCCTGAAAGGTGTCAATTGTGACACCGGAGGGGGGGAGGGTTCCAAATAGCAAAAGTTTATATTTAGGGTGGAGCTCCACTTTAAAGTGCACTTGGATTAAAGTGAAGATTTACTATGTAGGGAAGATCTATAAATGTTCATTGTGCCTAAAAATACCCTGAAAATGTAAGTTTTGACTGCAATTCTTTTGTAAAAATTACCAATACACTTCCTGTGCCTCCAGCCTCATAGCTGTATATCTGCAGTGTAAAACCTAAGGCACTGACTGCTAGTCACCGGAGATTTGGTAAACGTACTATTATGCTGCTTGTTGTTCTTTTTGTTGGGGGTTCTGACATCTACCATGATGGCCACCTCCCCAGTCCCCACATAGACACAGTCTTAGAACAAGGAAGGCATGATATGTCCATAATGGATGTGAGCTTTTGGTCGGATATTCAGACCGTGTGTAGGCTCCATCTGACATTTGCTGTCGGAATTCCGACAACAAATGTTTGAGAGCTGGATCTCAATTTTTCCAATAAAAGTTCTCGTCGGAAATTCCGATCGTGTGTAGCCATTTCCGACGCACAAAAATTCTACGCATGCTCGGAATCAATTCGACGCATGCTCGGAATCATTGTACTTCATTTTTCTCGGCTCGTCGTAGTGTTGTATGTCACCGCGTTCTTGACGTTTGGAATTTCCCAGGAATATTTGTGTGACCATGTGTATGCAAGACAAGTTTGAGCCAACATCCGTCGGAAAAAAAAATTCACGGTTTTGTTGTCGGGAAAATCCGATCGTGTGTACACGGCATAAGACCACCACTCCCACCCCCACCAAATCCAACTTTTTCTCCCTCTTCTCCATACAGTGCTTCCAGGATTGACAAGATCAGCTCTTATTGGTCAGCACAGTAACAGTGAGTTGGTCTGGTCCGTCCTGGAAGCACTGCACAGAGAAGAGGAGGGATTTGAAATCCCCAGACCACCGGACCAGCTGCAAGGGTGTTGACAGCTCAGCAACCCAGGAGAAAAGTACTTTTGGGACTAGGGAGGTACGGTGTTAGTTCACCTTTACGTTCTTTATCTTTATGTAACCCTTTAAAGTGGAAGTAAACCCTGTTTTTGAATTTGTACCTACAGGTAAGCCTATAATAAAGTTTAGAAGATATTCACATTGCATGCAACTGGTGACGTCACTGGCGCATGCGCGCTGAATGGACTGTGACCCCGGAGAAGACCAGGTGAAGATGGAAGCCCTGTCAGCGATAACAGCTCGCTGCTGGAGGGCTTTGTTCTAAGGTAAGCATTTTATAATGTGGTAGTATGCGATGCATACTAGCACATTATACCTATACCTTGCAGGTTAAAAAAAAAAAACAACAACAATAGGCTGTGGTTTACTACCGCTTTAAGTTCCACTTCAACTGGGAACCTGGTCCTGTTTCGGGTGCCATGCTGGTGCAGTGTGCTGTCTTTTTGGAGAACACATTGTGAGGCTCGTGCCAGCGGTAGCAAGTCTCTGCAAAGACCTCCTTCCATTTCTAAATTTTGGGTCTACCACTGTTGCTAGTCTACTAGCTTTAAAGTTCCTTGCTGTAACTTATTAATAACATGCCTTTTATTTTGTCATTATTTTACTGTATTTAGTCAGATATGGCGACCCGTCAGAATTGGTTACGTAAGTGACGTTCCGGCGCCGCCATCTTGCTACACCCCGCACTCATCCATAGTAAGGATACTCTGAGAAGGGGAAAGCGGACATCTTGTTATACCCACCGGAGTTTCGCATTTTACACTTATATTTATCAGTAAAGTGAGTTTATATACTGAAAATCAGTACTTACAACTCCGTCTGACTGTTATGATGTTGAATTTTAAAAGCAGCGGCAAGTCTGCTCATCTCACAGGTTTGCTAATCTGACAGAAGTTCGCTGCTTTTAAAATTCAACATCTAACCAGTCACAAGTACTTTATTTCACTATATAAACTCACTATATAAACTCACTATATAAACTCACTATATAAACTCACAAATAAGTGTAAAATGCAAAACTCTGGTGGGTGTAACAAGATGTCCGCTTTCCCCCTTCTCAGAGTATCCTTACTATAGAGGAGTGTGGGGTGTAGCAAGATGGCGGCGACAGAACGTCACTACCGTTACCAATTCTGACAGGTCGCCGAATCTGATGAAACACCTGCTAGTGACATTTCCTCTCTCTTCCTGTTCTTCTTTACAGGAAGTGAAGCAAAATCACCTAAATGAACAGCAGTAAAGGGTGTTAACCCTTTCCCACACTATCCAAAAGTAAAAAAAAATACTGTGTACTCTATAAATAAAGATCAAACACAAGCCACCGAACATCTACTGGAACATCCTTACTTGACTCATTACAGCCCACGGTGGATATTTGGATAACCGCTGCTATAATTAGAGAACTTGGTTGATTTTTGTGCACCTCCCTCACGTGTGTGTTATTGTTCAGTGGCAAAAAGTAAATCAGTTCTGTGTCCTGGGTATATATGTGTGTGGCTGTGTTTTGTCAGGTGACATAAGGTGGATCATCATCAATGAAGAGCTTCCATT
This sequence comes from Rana muscosa, assembly GCA_029206835.1. Taxonomy (NCBI): domain Eukaryota; kingdom Metazoa; phylum Chordata; class Amphibia; order Anura; family Ranidae; genus Rana; species Rana muscosa. The sequence continues at coordinate 146,566,836 of CM055127.1, read as the reverse complement.
GTGGCTGCAACAGGAGCATTCTGATTGATTAGGAAGCAAAATGCTTTAGGAATGGGATGTCTGCAAGAAGGAATGACAAGTATGGATTGAGACAGTGATTAATAGGCAATTGATCAAGATGTTTACTTTAGTGATGACGGGTCTTTAAAGTTTATTTATATCCCTGTACCCAGCCGCAGTCTTAAACTCATTGTAGTCATAGTCACACAAGGATTGACAGTTGCAAATACAATAAATACATTGGTGCAGAAGCGTCTTAGTTGGGCTGGTCATACACTGCCAGACATCCCCAGACGAGGAAAAGGGGCAAAGCATCATTTTGTAATAACTGGGAAGTAAAAAATGACAAGGTCAGAGGCAACAGCATTAGATCTGTGTCAGACATTTGTGAACACAGCTAATAACTGCACAGGCACCAGGATTTACATGATCGTATGATTTCTGAGCCAGCACTTCATGGAAAGGAAGTAGCACAGTAACACCTTCTTGAAACAGAACGTTTTTATATGTCTTATTTCATTGCATTTCTCAAAAAGTAAGAAGATTATTCCGTATTCCAATGAGTCAGGCCCATGCAAATCATTACTTTACACCCCATTGGCCAGGTACACTTCCTGAACAACTGGTGAATAGTGCAACTACAACCTAATAATATTGAGTCATTTATTCCAAACTGCATCCAGCTGTTTCAGGCTCTTCAGCCATCATCAGTTCAATATACAGAAAACATGACTTCTATTGTGTAGGGCTTGAGACCCAACCAGACAGTATAACCAGACAGGTTAGAGTGTGTGACGGTGCGATGCCCAGCCACTGTCAAAATGTAGGAGAAAAGGACACATGATTTGCATTAGGGCCAGTTCACACCAGACACAGTTCCGTTCAGTTTCGTGTGCTTTTTTTCTGCACAAAATGCATGCACAGTATTTTCCATGTATTCCAATGGCTCTAGTTGGCTCTAGTTTACACCATGCAGTCAGTTTCCGGTCAGTTTCTGCACCAGAAACTGACTGTATGGTGTGAACTAGAGCCAACTAGAGCCATTGGAATATATGGAAAACACTGTGCATGCATTTTTAGTGCAGAAAAAATGCGCACAAAACTGTACGGAACTGCGTCTGGTGTGAACTGACCCTTAAGGGTTAATGTGTAGATCCAGACTACATAGCTCCCAACTGTCCCTGATTTCGAGGTACTGTCCCTGATTTGGAGCAATGTCCCTCTGTCCCTCTTTCTCCTCATTTGTCCCTCATTTTAGTCTGATCTATAAAGATGTATATAAAACTTTTTATCTATCAAAAAGTGTTTTCCAGCGCTAACCCTTTAATTTGATTTTTTAAATTGCTCAGTTGTAAATTTCAAAAGCCAATATAAAGGAATAATAGTGGTAAAAAAAAAAACACTTGTGGGTTTAGCCAATCTTGTTTTTTTGTACAATTCTCCTTTAAGGGGGTGTGGCAAGGGGTGTGTCCTATGCCTGCATACTTTTGCCGATAGGTGTCCCTCATTCCCATTTCAAAAAGTTGGGAGGTATGAGACTATTGTTTCTGAGCGAAGAAAGCTGTGGTGTTCTCCAAATTCTGTATTCCTGGATTGGGACCTGGAGCTTGAAGGTTCCAAAGTGTAATGGGTGGGACGGAACCTTCAATCCTGTGTCTGGATTTTATAAAGTGCCGGCAGCCTATGTGAGTATACAGGTGTGCAGGGTCATTATATACACAAGCCTGAGGATAGCTCAAATCTCCCCCAGTGTGGACACAGCTTCCATATTGGAGACAGGAGTCAGAGAAGCCCCAGCCAGGAGTCAAGAGACAGGAGGTCTCACCGAGGGGTCGAAGGAGCCCCAGCCAGCAGTTCCAGGGGTCAGTTCAGCTCCTATCATCAGGGTGTCAGGAGGACCCCTTTCCAGATGCCAGGAGTGAGACATGCATCAAGGAGCTGTAACTAAAGGCTAAGAGAGTCAAGTGAACCAGAAGAGCTGGCGTCACAGTCAGAGAGACTGGCAAGAAGAGCAGCAGAGCTTCTGACAATGGACCCAGGTGACTTTGCATTTTCGTGGGCAACTGATGTGTGAGTGAACTTTCTGTTTTGTTCAATAAAAGTGGGCTGCCATGCCCTAAAATGCCAACTCCCACTGGTACTCCACCGCTTCCATTATTGTAGATTTATCCTGTGTTTTGTTACCTTTATGAGATGTACCCAACCTTGTTTCTCTAGTTTAACCGATTGCTGACCAGCCGCCGTCATTAAACTGCGGCTGGTCGGCTCGTTCCCGCGGATCATCGTAGCTGTACGTTGGTCCCTTTAAGCGGGGTTGCCGATGCTTGTGACCGGTGGTCGCGATGACCGCCGCCAACGAGCGATCGCGGGCACAAGAGGCAGAACAGGGACGTACGTGTGTGTGTGTGTAAAAACACACACATCTCTGTTCTGAGAGGAGATGCAGATCGTGAGTTCCTACAAGCTGGGAACCACGATCTGTCATCTCCTATAGTAAGTCCTATCCCCCCACAGGTAGAACACACATTAGGGAATACAGTTAACCCCTTGATCGCCCCCTAGTGTTAACCCCTTCCCTGGCAGTGACATTTACACAGTAATCAGTGCATTTTTATAGCACTAATCACTGTATAAATGCCAATGGTCCCAAAAATGTGTCAAAAGTGTCCGATATGTCCACCATAATGTCGCAGTCCCGATAAAAATTGCAGATCGCCACCATCACTAGTAAAAAAAAATTATAATAATAAAAATGCCATAAATCTATCCCCTATTTTGTAGATGCTAAAACGTTTGCGCAAACCAATCAATATACGTTTTATGAGATATTTATTACCAAAAATATGTAGAAGAATATATATCGGCCTAAATTGAGAAAAAAATTGCTTTTTTAAAAACAAATTGGGGATATTTATTACAGCAAAAAGTACAAAATATTGTGTTTTTTTTTTCAAAATTGTCGCTCTTTTTTTGTTTATAGCACAAAAAATAAAAACCGCAGAGGTGATAAAATACCACCAAAAGAAAGCTCTATTTGTGGGAAAAAAAGGACGTCAATTTTGTTTGGGTACTACATTGCATGACCGAGCAAATGTCAGTTAAAGCGACGCAGTGCCTGATCGGAAAAAATGGCCTGGTCATTGAGCAGCCAATTCTTCCTGGGACTGAAGTGGTTAATTTGCTTTCTTAGTTGACTTTACTACTCATTATATACCAACTTTGATGCTGTAACGTTGCTAAAGCATGTACATGTATAAAAGTGAAATCCATGTATATCATATTGCTAAATAAAAATATTAAGTGCCAAAAAAAAAATGCAGTTTGGGCTGGCGCAACTCATTGAAAAAGAACCTACCACATAGGTATAATCACCTTAATATCACAGGTGAGAAAGGACTAAAACAATCAACAATCCCTCCAACTTAATAGTTGCTTAAAGGGGTTGTAAAGGTTCGTTTTTTATTTTCTAAATAGGTTCCTTTAAGCTAGTGCATTGTTGGTTCACTTACCTTTTCCTTCTAAATGTTTTTTTTCTTTGTCTGAATTTCTCACTTCCTGTTTCTCCTCACTAAACTTCACACCATCATCCGAGCCGTGTTTAGTCAGCCAGAACAGCTTACTGAACAGCTTACTGAGGAGGAACAGGAAGTGAGAAATTCAGACAAAGAAAACAATAAAAAATATTTATAAGGGAAATCTAAGGAAAAGGTAAGTGAACCAACAATGCACGAGCTTAAAGGAACCTATTTAGAAAATAAAAAATGAACCTTTACAACCCCTTTAAGCCCCATACACACGGTCGGACTTCCATCTGACTTTTCTGTGGTTTTTTGTCCGAACGGAGTTGGCCGGGCACACCCATAGCATACACACCACAGGACTTTTCTGCAAACTTTCCCAAAACTTTTTGCAACATCACATGGTTTTTCTGCTCTTTACCGCCACCCTTTGGTCAACTTCTGCTATTGTTGGTTGATTTTAACATTAGTTGTTTTGTCCATCGGACAAAAGTCCTATGGTTATCTGTACACACGGTCGGACTTTGCTCCATCGGACTTTTGTTGGGCAAAAGTTTGTCCGTTTGCAGACCCAACTTTTGTCCGATGAAAACAAGAAAAAAGCAAAAAAAAGTTTGTCCGATGGAGCGTACACACGGTCGGATTGTTGGTCCAACTTGCTCAAAATGAAGTTTGTTGGCCAAAAGTCCGACCGTGTGTACGGGGCTTTAGCCATAAAGCCTTCTGAAAACAGAAGATATTTATATTTCATTCCATCACATATCCCAAAAATAGGAGGATTATTCTTCATTTCAGGACAGTGGTCAAAGCCATTAAGATCATCTCTTTACCACCCCATTGGTTTTTGGATTCCAGCGCATACAGATGCAGAGATTAAAGAAAATTCATTGCATACAAAATACAGGGAGGGACTAATGAAAATCAATGCTTTTTCAATATGACCTATTCACACTAACAAGTTGCAGAAAGTCCTGCATTCTGCAAGTCAGGTGTGTTGACCTGCATTTTCTGTTCATGTCAACAGAATCCCTTTAAATTAGACATATTTAAAATAGATAAATACAATGTGCGTTTATGCAAGCCACGCCTCCTCTAGCAATGAAGCACTGTATCTCCCTTTACTGGCAAGCTCTGTCCTCTTTTGTTTGGTCACTGTCTTTATGCGACAAGGAAAATCTAAATGCCATCTGATTAATGATTACTGGAACACAGACAAGTCTGCACTCTATTCTTAGCTATGTAAAATAAAGTATCATTTACATATATAATAATGCATCTGAAATTAACATAATGAATCCACGGCGGAATTAGATTGAGCAATTTTCTATGGATGTAGCAAGGATTCGTCTTTTTCTTGCAACATGTCCAAACTACTCCACCACATCCGCAATGACTAGGTGAATGGTGCTGCTGATTATAGACTGGATGAGGACTAGGAACCAGAATGCGATGTCAGGACCGAGTTGGCATCAAAAGAACGTGGGTGGTAGGGATGAGCTTCGTGTTCGAGTCGAACATACGTTCGACTCGAACATCGGCTGTTCGATCGTTCGACGAAGATCGAACGATTTGGGCCGTTCGCGCCAAATTCGAGTGACGCGAACGGCCCACAATGCACTACGCCATCGCAGTGTCATCCAGGCGCTGTGATTGGCCAAGCATGCACTGTGACCCCGCATGCTTGGCCAATCACAGCGCCGGCAGCGAGGAGAGCAATGATTGGCCACAGGCAGGATGCCTGTGGCCAATTATTGCTGAGGGTGTTTAGTACACGCCCCACACTATAAAAGGCCGCCAGCACGGCGGCCTAGTGTAGTGTGTTCCGGAGCAGGGATAGAGCAGCATAGGCAGGGACAGTGACTGTTATTTCTTTCTTGCTTAACCTGGATTCCTTTAGTTTAGGGAAAGAGAAGGATAGGTAGGGAGAGTGTCAGTGTGTTTTGTGCTTGTGCTATAGTGTGCTTAAAAAAAACATTTATTCTAGGGACAGAAAACTGTAGGTAGGGACAGTGTCAGTTTCTTTCACTCTGCAAGTCCTTGTTTCCAGGGACCTGGAAGGACAGTGAGTGAATTGTCCTTGTGCTATATTGTGCTTAAAAAAACATTTATTCTAGGGACAGAAAACTGTAGGTAGGGAGAGTGTCAGTTTCTTTCACTCTGCAAGTCCTTGTTTCCAGGGACCTGGAAGGACAGTGAGTGAATTGTCCTTGTGCTATATTGTGCTTAAAAAAAAAACATTTTTTCTAGGGACAGAAAACTGTAGGTAGGGAGAGTGTTTTTTTTTTTTCACTCTGCAAGTCCTTGTTTCCAGGGACCTGTAAGGACAGTGAGTGAATTGTCCTTGTGCTATATTGTGCTTAAAAAAAACATTTATTCTAGGGACAGAAAACTGTAGGTAGGGAGAGTGTCAGTTTATTTCACTCTGCAAGTCCTTGTTTCCAGGGACCTGTAAGGACAGTGAGTGAATTGTCCTTGTGCTATATTGTGATTAAAAAAAACATTTTTTCTAGGGACAGAAAACTGTAGGTAGGGAGAGTGTTTTTTTTCTTTCACTCTGCAAGTCCTTGTTTCCAGGGACCTGTAAGGACAGTGAGTGAATTGTCCTTGTGCTATATTGTGCTTAAAAAAAACATTTATTCTAGGGACAGAAAACTGTAGGTAGGGAGAGTGTCAGTTTATTTCACTCTGCAAGTCCTTGTTTCCAGGGACCTGTAAGGACAGTGAGTGAATTGTCCTTGTGCTATATTGTGATTAAAAAAAACATTTTTTCTAGGGACAGAAAACTGTAGGTAGGGAGAGTGTTTTTTTTCTTTCACTCTGCAAGTCCTTGTTTCCAGGGACCTGTAAGGACAGTGAGTGAATTGTCCTTGTGCTATATTGTGATTAAAAAAAACATTTTTTCTAGGGACAGAAAACTGTAGGTAGGGAGAGTGTTTTTTTTCTTTCACTCTGCAAGTCCTTGTTTCCAGGGACCTGGAAGGACAGTGAGTGAATTGTCCTTGTGCTATATTGTGCTTAAAAAAAACATTTATTCTAGGGACAGAAAACTGTAGGTAGGGAGAGTGTCAGTTTATTTCACTCTGCAAGTCCTTGTTTCCAGGGACCTGTAAGGACAGTGAGTGAATTGTCCTTGTGCTATATTGTGCTTAAAAAAAACATTTATTCTAGGGACAGAAAACTGTAGGTAGGGAGAGTGTTTATTTTCTTTCACTCTGCAAGTCCTTGTTTCCAGGGACCTGTAAGGACAGTGAGTGAATTGTCCTTGTGCTATATTGTGATTAAAAAAAAACATTTTTTCTAGGGACAGAAAACTGTAGGTAGGGAGAGTGTTTTTTTTCTTTCACTCTGCAAGTCCTTGTTTCCAGGGACCTGTAAGGACAGTGAGTGAATTGTCCTTGTGCTATATTGTGCTTAAAAAAAACATTTATTCTAGGGACAGAAAACTGTAGGTAGGGAGAGTGTCAGTTTATTTCACTCTGCAAGTCCTTGTTTCCAGGGACCTGTAAGGACAGTGAGTGAATTGTCCTTGTGCTATATTGTGATTAAAAAAAACATTTTTTCTAGGGACAGAAAACTGTAGGTAGGGAGAGTGTTTTTTTTCTTTCACTCTGCAAGTCCTTGTTTCCAGGGACCTGGAAGGACAGTGAGTGAATTGTCCTTGTGCTATATTGTTCTTAAAAAAAACATTTATTCTAGGGACAGAAAACTGTAGGTAGGGAGAGTGTCAGTTTATTTCACTCTGCAAGTCCTTGTTTCCAGGGACCTGTAAGGACAGTGAGTGAATTGTCCTTGTGCTATATTGTGCTTAAAAAAAACATTTATTCTAGGGACAGAAAACTGTAGGTAGGGAGAGTGTTTATTTTCTTTCACTCTGCAAGTCCTTGTTTCCAGGGACCTGTAAGGACAGTGAGTGAATTGTCCTTGTGCTATATTGTGCTTAAAAAAAACATTTATTCTAGGGACAGAAAACTGTAGGTAGGGAGAGTGTCAGTTTATTTCACTCTGCAAGTCCTTGTTTCCAGGGACCTGTAAGGACAGTGAGTGAATTGTTCTTGTGCTATATTGTGATTAAAAAAAACATTTTTTCTAGGGACAGAAAACTGTAGGTAGGGAGAGTGTTTTTTTTCTTTCACTCTGCAAGTCCTTGTTTCCAGGGACCTGTAAGGACAGTGAGTGAATTGTCCTTGTGCTATATTGTGCTTAAAAAAAACATTTATTCTAGGGACAGAAAACTGTAGGTAGGGAGAGTGTCAGTTTCTTTCACTGTGAAAGTCCTTGTTTCAAGGGACAGAGAAGGACACCTGAAGGTAGCCCTTATTGCTTTTTTCCCATCTCCCTGCAGGCCATCTATTAGAATGTCTGGAAGGCAAACAAGGAGAGGCAGACAGTCAGGAGGCAATAAAAGAGGGCAAGCAGGCTCTGTGTCTGGGGGCAACAGTGCTGGTCGTGGACGCGGTGCATTGTCATCAGCACATGGCCATGGGACACGCTTGTCCTTCTTTTCGGCAGCTGGACATGTTGAGCCACATCATGCCGAAGACTTGGTAGAGTGGATGACCAAGCCCTCCTCCTCCTCCTCATCCTCTCTCACCCAGGCTCAGGGTACTGGAAAAGCAGCTGCCAAAGCGTCGTCTTCTCTGGTATCAATGTCAGACAAATCATCAGTCACTCCTTCCCTAGACCCACCATGTCCTCCTCCTGAGGAGTCCCCCGAACTGTTTCAGCACAGTGTTGGGTACATGCTCCAGGAGGATGCCCAGCGTTTCGAAGGGTCTGATGATGAAACCCAGCTAGAGGAAGGCAGTAGCGTGAGAGCAGACAGAGGGGATGCTCAAGAAGGACACCAATCTGGCAGTCATGTTCCAGCAGCTGCAGCATACTGCCAGATTGGCTCCAGTGATGAGGAGGGAGGGGATGATGAGGTCACTGACTCCACGTGTGTGCCTAATAGGAGAGAGGAGGAGGAGGAGGATGAGGAGGAGGCACATCTCCAACGAGGCAGGATGCCCTTTGGTGGCCAGCGTAAGGGCAGTACACCGACGGAATCACACCGCAGAGCTCCGCCTGTGCAGGGCGCTGCCTCTGCCCGTCATTCAAAAAGTTCTTTGGTGTGGGCCTTTTTTGAGGCTAGTGCATCAGATCGCACAGCTGCTGTTTGCAACATATGTCTCAAGCGTATATCGCGTGGCCAAAACATCAGCCGCTTGGGTACCACATGCCTGACCAGACATATGTTGACCTGCCATGCAGCTCGTTGGCAAGCCTACCTCAAAGACCCACACCAAAGAACAAAGCGGACCTCTCCTTGCACCGCATCAGCTGGGATCTCCAACCCCACTATAACTTCAGTCCTCTCTGAAACATGCACTGAGAGGAATGAAGGTGTAGAATTAGGTGTGTCACAGCCAAGTACTTGCGGCCACTCTGCTAGCAGTACACCGACGTCCGATTCTAGCAGGCAAATTTCCCTGCCCCAGCTGCTGGACCGTCGAAAGAAGTTCACTCCCAGCCATCCACATGCCCAGCGGTTGAATGCTAGCTTGGCTAAATTGCTAGCGCTTCAACTGCTGCCTTTTCAGTTGGTAGACTCGGCCCCCTTCCGTGAGTTTGTGCAATGTGCGGTTCCTCAGTGGCAGGTTCCCAAACGCCACTTTTTCTCACGGAAGGCTATTCCGGCTCTCTACCGGCATGTGGAAGGCAATGTCTTGGCCTCGCTGGACAGGGCGGTCAGCGGTAAGGTGCATATTACCGCTGACTCATGGTCCAGCAGGCATGGACAGGGACGTTACCTTTCTTTCACGGCCCATTGGGTCACTCTTTTGGCAGCTGGGAAGGATGCAGGACAAGGTGCAGTAGTGTTGGAGGTTGTCCCACCGCCACGCCTCCAAAATGCTACTACTGGTTGTGACACACCTCTCTCCTCCACCCCCTCCTCTTCTTCTTCCTCCATGGCCTCTTCCTGTGGTTTGTCCTATGAACCAGCGGTGCTCCGTAGCCGTTCACGGGGCTACGCAAGTACGCAGGCAAAAAGATGCCATGCCGTGCTTGCGCTGGTGTGTTTGGGGGACAGAAGCCACACTGGGGCAGAGGTCCTGTCTGCTCTGCAGGGCCAGGCCGAGAGGTGGTTGACGCCACGCCAGCTTAAGCCAGGAATGGTGGTTTGCGACAATGGCACCAACCTCCTCTCCGCCCTCCGACAGGGACAACTGACCCATGTGCCCTGTGTGGCTCACGTCCTTAACCTGGTGGTGCAGCGGTTCTTGGGCAGGTACCCGGGCTTACAGGATGTCCTGAGGCAGGCCAGGAAAGTCTGTGTGCATTTCCGCAGATCTTATAATGCCAGTGCTCGCCTGGCTGAGCTGCAAAAGGAGTTGAACCTGCCCAAGAACCGCCTTATATGTGACATGCCCACCAGGTGGAACTCAACGTTGGCCATGCTGCAGCGGCTGCACACGCAGCAGAGGGCCATCAATGAGTACCTGTGCGACTACGGCACCAGGACAGGGTCAGGGGAGCTTGGTTTTTTTTCTCCACGCCAGTGGGGCATGATCAGGGATGCATGCACTGTCCTGGCACCATTTGAGGAGGCCACGAGGATGGTGAGCAGTGACAGTGCATGCATCAGTGACACTGTACCTCTTGTCCACCTGTTGGAGCACACGCTGCGTGGAATAATGGACAGGGCACTTGAGGCAGAACAGAGGCAGGAAGAGGAGGACTTCCTTGCCTCTCAAGGCCCCCTTTACCCAGACAGTGTTCCTTCTGTCCCACCCATCGCACAGGAAGAGGAGGAGGAGGAGGAGGAGGAGGAGGAGGATTGTGTCAGCATGGAGGTGGAGGCTGGCACTCAGCATCATCAGCAGCAGTCTTTTAGGGATGATTTACAGTCCCAAGAAACCAGTGGACTTGTACGTGGCTGGGAGGAGGTGGCTGCGGATCATGTCGTCCTTAGTGACCCAGAGGACTCCGGAGCGAATGCCTCAGCAAACCTACGCTGCATGGCCTCCCTGATCCTGCAAAGTCTGCGGAAGGATCCTCGTATTCTTCGGATCAAGGAGAGGGACCATTACTGGCTGGCCACTCTCCTTGATCCACGGTACAAGGGTAAGGTTGCGGACCTTATGTTACCGTCGCAGAGGGAGCAGAGGATGAGACAACTCCGGGAGGCCTTGCAGAAAGGTCTGTGCAACGCGTTCCCAGAGACTGGGAGGTTACAAACTCCTGGTCCTGGACAACGAGTTGCTGAGGCTTCGGCCAGTCAAAGAAGGAGCGGTGGGGAAGGTGGCCGTCTGACCGATGCGTTCAGACAATTCTTTAGTCCGCAACCCCAAAGTATGATCGGTTCCAGCAACCATCGCCAGCGTCTGATAAACATGGTGCAGGAATATCTAGGGGCAAGGTCAGACTTGGACACCTTCCCCACCGAAAATCCTCTGGCTTACTGGGTCTTGAGGATGGATCACTGGCCAGAGCTTGCACAGTATGCAATTGAGCTACTGGCCTGTCCTGCATCCAGCGTTCTTTCGGAACGCACATTCAGTGCTGCTGGAGGATTTGTCACGGATCACAGGGTGCGCCTGTCCACCGACTCGGTTGATCGACTGACTTTCATCAAGATGAACCAGTCTTGGATCACCACCAGCTACCACACACCTGATGCTGATATAACAGACTAATTGATTTTAACATGTCACATCCCTTCAAGACTGATGCTGATGCTGAGTGCCTGTGCTGTTATGTTGACTGGCTATCCTCCTCCTCCGAGTCCTCAATGATACGATTGATGATGATAGCTTGGAAGATCATTTTTGTTTATGGGTGCCGCCACCAGTGGCTAAGGCCCAATTTTTCAGCCCCTGTTTTACAGGGGCGTGTAATTACAATTTTTTTAGCAATAATTTGCCATAGGGCTCATTGCTGTGCTCCAAGTACAGTATCTGTGAGGGGTTGGAGTGTTGTGGCACCAGTGCCTAAGGCCCAATTTTTCAGCCCCTGTTTAACAGGGGCGTGTCATTACAATTTTTGAAGCAATACTTTGCAACAGGGCTCATTGCTGTGCTCCAAGTACAGTATCTGTGAGGGGTTGTAGTGTTGTGCCACCAGTGCCTAAGGCCCAATTTTTCAGCCCCTGTTCAACAGGGGCATGCAATTACAATTCTTGATCTAATAATTCACAGCAGGGTCCATTGCTGCACCCACCAAGAGTAACTCTGAGGGCTTACAGTCTTGTGGCAACGCCACCACCACCACCACCACGAAAGGCCCAATTTTTCAGCCCCTGTTCAAAAGGGGCATGTAATTACAATTCTTGATCTAATAATTCACAGCAGGGCCCATTGCTGCACCCACCAAGAGTAACTGTCAGGGCTTACAGTGTTGTGGCACCAGCACCACCATCAAAGCCCCAATTTTTACTACCACTGTTCAACAATTATATGTAATTAAAATTCCTGATATAATAGTTGACAGCAGGGCGTTCCAGCACCAACCAAGAGTAACTGAGTGCTTACAGTGTTGTGCCAACACCAACAACTAAGGGGCCTATTTCTGCAGAGTATATACGGCAGGTCCCTACTTTCAAACATCCAACTTACAATCGACTCCTACTTGCAAACGAAAGAAGACAACAGGAAGTGAGAGGAAATCTACCCCTAGAAAGGAAAATTCTCTCCTGTAAGAATAAATATGGGAGAAAGGGGTCTCATCTGTACTGATGCTTTATCAGCAATCCTTGTTTCAAGAAAAACACCACATTTCAAAAACAGTTGTCATTGGGACGGAAAGTGAGGTGAAATGTTCTGAACAGGGGCACAGACAGCAAAACAAATGTTACAGGGGTGATAACCCTTACCTATGTTTCCCAAAAAGTTTAAAAATAGATTTTTGGGCTGGAGCTACACTTCAACAATGTACCTGTTCAAAATTACAAACAGATTCTACATAAGAACAAACCTACAGTCCCTGTCTTGTATGCACCGCCTGTATACGGCTGTTCAGAGTATATAGGGCCTTTTTTATTTTATGTGCGGGGTTCCCCTTAATATCCATACAAGACCCAAAGGGGCTGGTAATGGGCTGGGGTAGGGGGGGGGGTCATGGGGTAGCTATGCCATTTTTCTTAAAGAATTTCATCCATATTACCGGGACCAGACATTACATTAAAGCCGCAAGCAGTTTTAAATGGCTTTTTTTTCCTTTAGAAGTGTCATTTTGTGCAGGGACAGTTCTAAACACGGGAAACACGTGGCACTTCACAGGCATACTTTAGACACCCCCCAGGTACGATATTTAAAGGAATATTTGACTTTTTTTTTTTCACTTTATGCATCATTAAAATGACTGCTCCCGAAAAACGACCGTTTTTAAAACTTCTTTTTGCATTGATACATGTCCCCTGGTGCAGAACCTGGGTTCCCAAACCCTTTTTAGGACAATAACATGCATAATAGTTGTTATAATTAGCACTTTAGAATTCGAACGTTCGCATCCATTGTATTTAATAGGGTTCTAATGTTCGTTCGAACTTTCGGTCCGTTCGCGGGTTCTGGTGCGAACCGAACCCGGGGGTGTTCGGCTCATCACTAGTGGGTGGTCAGAGATGGTTATTTTACAAGGGTTGAACAATGCTGGTTAGCTTGTATTTTGTCAATGAGTCAGAGTCGAGGCTCATGTTCACACCAGCAAGGGGTGACCTGACAATCCAACATGATTAAACAAGAATTGGAATAGTTACAGTATCTCACAAAAGTTAGTGCACCCCTCACATTTTTGAAAATATTTTATTATATCTTTTCATGTGACAACACTGAAGAAATGACACTTTGCTACAATGTAAAGTAGTGAGTGTACAGCTTGTATAACAGTGTCAATTTGCTGTCCCCTCAAAATAACTCAAAATAACTCAACACACAGCTATTATTGTCTAAACCACTGGCAACAAAAGTGAGTACACCCTTAAGTGAAAATGGGTCCAAAGTGTCAATATTTTGTGTGGCCACCATTATTTTCCAGCAATGCCTTAACCCTCTTGGGCATGGAGTTCACCAGAGCTTCACAGGTTGCCCCTGGAGTCCTCTTCCCCTCCTCCATGACGACATCACAGAGCTGGTGGATGTTAGAGACCTTGCGCTCCTCCACCTTCCGTTTGAGGATGCCCCACAGATGCTCAATAGGATTTAGGTCTGGAGACATGCTTGGCCAGTCCATCACCTTTACCCTCAGCTTCTTTAGCAAGGCAGCGGTCGTCTTGGAAGTGTGTTTGGGGTCGTTATCATTTCAGAATACTGCCCTGCGGCCCAGTCTCTGAAGGGAGGGGATCATGCTCTGCTACAGTATGTCACAGTACATGTTGGCATTCATAGTTCCCTCAATGGACTGTAGCTCCCCAGTGCAGGCAGCACTCTTGCAGCCCCAGACCATGACACTCCCACCACCATGCTTGACTGTAGGCAAGACACACTTATCTTTGTACTCCTCACCTGGTTGCCGCCACACACGCTTGACAACATCTGAACCAAATAAGTATATCTTGGTCTCACTAGACCACAGGACATGGTTCCAGTAATCCATCTCCTTAGTCTGCTTGTCTTCAGCAAACTGTTTGCACGCTTTGTTGTGCATCTTCTTTAGAAAAGGCTTCCTTTTGGGACGACAGCCATGCAGACCAATTTGATGCAGTATGCAGCGTATGGTCTGAGCACGGACAGGCTGACCCCCCACCCCTTCAACCTCTGCAGCAATGCTGGCAGCACTCATACGTCTATTTCCCCAAAGACAACCTCTGGATATGACGCTGAGCACGTGCACTCAACTTCTTTGGTCGACCATGGCGAGGCCTGTTCTGAGTGAAACCTGTCCTGTTAAACCGCTGTATGGTCTTGGTTACCCTGCTGCAGCTCAGTTTGAGGGTCTTGGCAATCTTCTTATATCCTAGGCCATCTTTATGTTCAGCAACAATTCTTTTTTCCAGATCCTCAAAGAGTTCTTTGCCATGATGTGACATGTTGAAGTTCCAGTGACCAGTATGAGAGAGTGAGAGCGATAACACCAAATTTAACACACCTGCTCCCCATTCACACCTGAGATCTTGTAATACTAATGAGTCACATGACACCAGGGAGGGAAAATGGCTAATTTGGATATTTTCACTTAGGGGTGTACTCACTTTTGTTGCGAGCGGTTTACACAAATAATGGCTGTGTGTTGAGTTATTTTGAGGGGATAGCAAATTTACACTGTTATACAAGCTGTACACTCACTACTTTACATTGTAGCAAAGTGTCATTTCTTCAGTGTTGTCACATGAAAAGATATAATAAAATATTTACAAAAATGTGAGGGGTGTACTCATTTTTGTGAGATACTGTAAGCAGTGAAAGGACATACGGTTTTAATAGTAAGGTTGGGATGACCCATTAAAGTCATGGATAACCTTGTTGCTCTGTCTTGAACTGTAGAGGAATTGCTAGATATCTATCAACAGTATAACTAAATGCTTAATCTCCAACGCATTGTGTTAAATGACATGGACCCTCTCAAGGCCATGGTTAGGATAGTTAAATTGTGATGGTAGGGGGCGTTAAGTAAATAACACTCAAATTATAATATACTTAAGGACCATTTTACATGGAATAACAATGTGAATCAAAGTATAGTGATAAAAAAAGAAAAGTCCAAAAATATATATATATATTCAGAATGAAAAATCTTGTCCATATACCTTCAGTGAAAGTCTTGATAAATAAAACCATAGAAAGTCCTTCACCACTTGACAAGAAATCCAAATCACACCCAATGGGCTCAAATTAAAAACCTGCTCACCAGATATCCATTTAATTAAAAAGAAGGTCTGGAAATGCTATATAGGAAATCCTGGAATAGATATGATAGAATAGATGCGCACGTAATCTCACTGGCCCATTCATAAGTAAGTATCTCCTAAACGATGCATGTTTAGGAGATATTTACTGTACCCATAGGTCCGCCTTATTATAGGCTTATCTATAGGTAAATGTCACCATGGAAGTTTACTCCCACTTTAATGGTGGATTAACTGGAAAGTGGTAACAAGGAGGTATCTGTGGAGAAGTGAGTTTGTCCCCGAGCTGGTGTTGCATGACTGGGGATCGTTAAGTAGTAACATAGATACAGAACCTGATGTTGGTTCTTTGGTGCCTCCCAAAAGCGGCAACCTTTACGTCACAGGTACCGGATTATGTATATTGTTTCTGTTTTAAGGAATGTTATTTGTTTATTTTTAATTTTCTCCAGATCAGTGTCATTCTTCCTTTGTTCTTAGTTATAAGTTGGGGAGGTATATGTGGGAACAGGGTATAAGGTTAGAAGACATCTGTGAGTCAAGAGAGAGGGGAGAAATAAGGGAAATACTACAGCTTAAGATAGCCATACATGGTTTGATCGACCAACCAATTGCTTAACCCACGCTACTTTATTGAGGCAGTTGCAGCACTGGAGAACAGTGACTGCATCTGATAGGACGAGATTGAAAGGAGTCACCGTTAGGCTGATAAATTTCCTCTTAGCTCAGTTGATCTTTAACCACTTCAATACCATGCACTTATACAGCTTCCTGCCCAAGCCAATTTTGAGCTTTCAGCGCTGTCGCAATTTGAATGACAATTGCGCGGTCATGCTACACTGTACCCAAACAAATTTTTTATAATTTTGTTCCCACAATTAGAGCTTTCTTTCAGTGGTATTTGATCGCCTCTGCGATTTTTATTTTTTGCACAACAAATAAAAAAAGAGCGAAAATTTTGAAAAAAACTAAGTTTTTCTTTGTTTCTGTTATTTTTTTTTGTAAATAAGTACCTTTTCTACTTCAATGACGGGCACTGATAAGGTGGCACTGATGGGCACTGATAAGGCGACACTGATGGGCACCAATGAGGTGGCACTGATGAGGTGGCACTGATGGGCACTGATGATGGGCACTGATAGGCGGCACTGATGGGCACTAATATGTGGCACTGGTATGCGGCACTGATGGGCACTCATAGGCGGCACTGATTGGCACTCATAAGCGGCACTGATGGGCACTCATAGGCGGCACTGATGGGCACTTATGGGTGGCACTGATAGGTGGCATGGACGGGCACTGATAGGTGGGCACTTATGGGCACAGATGGGCACTGATAGGTGGCACTGATGGACACTAGTAGGTGGCACTGATGACACTGATGCCCAGCAATGCCAGCCACCACACATTGTGGTCGTGCCATGATGGTGCCAGTCAGTGCCCATTTGTGGGCACTGATTGGCATATGTTTTTTTATGTTTTACTACATGTGGATGGCCATGGGGGCCATCCACATGCTTGGGGCTTCCCTGGTGGTCCTGGGCGGCATCCTGGTGGTCTAGTGTGGGTATCCGAGGGGGGGCTGCGCTGATAAACAATCAGCGCGAACCCCCCCTATCAGGAGAGCCGCCGATCGGCTCTCCTCTACTCGCGTCTGTCAGACACGAGTGAGGAAGAGCCGATCAACGGCTCTTCCTGTTTACATCGTGATCAGCCGTGATTGAACACGTCTGATCACGTGGTAAAAAGCCTCCGCCGGAGGCTCTTTACCGAGATCAGTGTAGCGGTGTGTCAGAGTGACACACCGCTCCACCGATCGCCGCCATGCGCGCCCCCCCGGGCGCGCGGCGGCTGTTATCCTGCAGGACGTCAATAGACGTCCAGTGTGGATAACAGAACCACTTCCCGGACATCAATATGCTATTGACTGGGCGGGAAGTGGTTAAACTAGGGCCGAAACAACTAATCGATTAATCGACAACTAATCGATTATGAAATTAATCGATTACAATTTTCATAATCGATTAATCGGCCAGTAACATAGTGGGGTTAAAACAAAACTAAAATTAGCCCTTTATAGTACAAAAAGCAAATTGCTACTGTAAATATTACTTTCACTGTCCCACAGTAAAAAATTAACCCCTTACAGTAGCGATTATTTGCTCTTTTTGTACTAATTTTATTTTTTTCAACCCCATTATGTTACTAAACATCTCAGGCCCGGGTCACTCCCCTGTGTTTTGGTGCTTTTTGAAGAAACACACTACAGGTCATTTACATGGTTTCCTATGGGACACGTTCACATCCATGATTTTTTCAGCTGCTGCGTATTTGGAAAGGGCAAGGACTTATTTTAACTCAAAACGGTGCTATTTTGTTTTTTTGGTTTAATATACTTCAATGGAGAAGCTGCAGAAAAGCCTGTAATGTGTTTTTGCGGCAATTTGTGTTTTGTAATCTGCCCAACAAGAAATTGGGCAAAAAAAAAATGCAAATCGCAGCAAAATTACTTTTTTTTTTTTTTTTGCGTTTATTAACTGATTAGTTGATTAATCGAAACAATAATCGGCCAACTAATCGATTATGAAAATAATCGTTAGTTGCAGCCCTACTTTAAACCAACTGTTGTCAAGCCTAGTGATGCTTGCAGGGCCACCCACGGCTCGAAATCTGAGCCATCTATAGCCAGCCTTATTTTTCTACCACTAGACAAAATAAGCAATTAGCCCTAGCAATGCCAAAGGGAGGGGAAATGTTTTTTTTTTTTTTTATTATTATTACCCCCAAGGCTCAACATTAAAACCTGTGCAAGATTACAGTGACTGGTTTTACACCTACTTTAAATTTAATCTGATAAACACATAACAGCAGTATAGAGATTCACTCTGAAAATAGCACTTAAAAAAATGGATATTTCACATTTACCGTATATACTCGAGTATAAGCCACATTTTTCAGCACAATTTTTTGTGCTGAAAATGCCCCCCTCGGCTTATACTCAAAATGCTTTTTTTGCGCCTGATCTCCTGGAATTTGGGGACCCGGTACCGGCCGGCCGTGAGACCCCTGGACCCCAAACTTGGCACACATGTAGCCCCACTCTCTCTACAAGTGTACAAACCCGGGCACTCCTTCCATAGACTCCCATGTTAAACGGTAATTTCTTTGGTGATTTTGGGGACCCGAAACTTGGCACACGTGTAGCCCCATTTCTCCTCTACAAGTATGCAAAGTTTGTTGTCTGGGGGACCTACGGCCGGGGAGCACTAATTTTTCAAAGCCGGGCACCCCTTCCATAGACTCCCATGTTAAACGTCAGTCTAGTCATGGGCACAATGAGGCATTGGCACAGTGAGGCATGGGCACAGTGAGGCATGCACATGGGCACAGTGAGGCAAAGTGAAGCACAGTGAGGCATGCAGATGGACACCCTAGGCTTATACTCAAGTCAATAAGTTTTCCCATTTTTTTGTGGTAAAATTAGGTACCTCGGCTTATATTTGGGTCAGCTTATACTCGAGTATATACGGTACTTGCTAAGAGAATGAAAGAAAGAAATAGATACAAAAACACTATATTGTCTCTTTAAGATCTATTGTAGTTCCATTAATTAGGCCCAATATTTCCTGTACAATAACAGGTGCTCTCCCCCGGAATTCCAACATTCCAACATGTCTATGTGCCATTTCTGTCTACGTGTCTTTGGACAGCAAATACGGTTATTGCACCCAGTAATTTCCACCTCGCGTGGCTGTAATTAAATCTCAAATAGGAGTGATATGCTATTTCTTAAACAATGGAGATTAATGAATTGTCCTATCAGGCCATGAGTCACAGGACAATGGAAAACAAAATACACATTAAAGATGAATCAGATTCCCACAGACAGACAATGATATGCCCGTCACTGTCACCAAATTGGACAGCCAGTCAAGGGTTAAATGTAATGATTATACTAAGAAGGAATTTTACAGGTTATACCGTAAAGTAATGGCACGGCTCACATTCCACAGTGATTGGGTATAAAGAAAAACACCAAACCAGTTTTTTTTTTTTTCACAAACTCTCCACTTCTATAATTAAAGTGCATGTTAACCTTCAAAGTGAGTATACAAACAGTATATGTAAGTATGTAATAACATAGATGCTTGTAAATATCTTATAAATACTTTAAGTATATCTAAAGCCAAAACTTTGGTTTGGCTCTAGAAAGTAGGGGAAGGGAAAGTTTAAAACCTCTATAAAGGTTTTTTTTTATATATATAACTGCTTGTATCTCATTTGGGAGATTTTCCTTTACTTCCTGTTCTGGAGACACAATAGGAAGTGAGTAGAAACTTCTCAAAATGTGTGGAAATCCGGTTTTAACTGTCATTGGAACAAGTTTTTCCTGTATTGCTGCTCAAGTGACAACTCAAAATTGTTGATTTTTCATCATTTGTAGTTTCTGAGACAGTGGTCACCAAAGTTTCTTTGAACTTTTTGTGTCTCATTTGGTAGATCTCCCTTTCTTTCCCGTCTTGCAGCCATAAAAGAAGTGAGAGTGGCTCTCCAAAAGTTAGGGAATACCTCTTTTATCTGTCACTGGAACAAGTGTCCTTATTTTTGTGTCTTCACAAAAATGTTAGGTACACAGTTAGGCCCATATATATTTGGACACAGGCACAATTTTCTTACTATTGGCTCTGTATGCCACCAGAATAAAATGAAAACGAAACAATCCAAATGAATTTGCAGTGCAGACTTTCAGCATTAAAGCGGAAGTAAACCCAAAAACATTTTTCCAGAAAAAAAAAACCCTGCAAGAAAAAGGCATAATGAGCTAGTATGCATAGCATACTAGCTCATTATGTGGCACTTACCTGAGATCGAAGCCCCCGAAGCGCTCCTCGTTCCTCTCCGCCGCCATGTTCCATCGGAGTGTTTTCCTTGTATCGCCGCACCGGCGCTGTGACTGGCCGGAGCGGCGATGACGTCACTCCCGCGTATGCGCGCAGGACCGGCACGATCCCCGCGCATGCGCGGGATTTCCGGCATTATCATTGAAAATTGCCGGGATAACGCCGGAATGCTCAGTTGCCTGCGCCGTTGTCTACAGCACGCATGCGCCGTAGACATCGGTGCAGTGTTTTCTGCAAATATCTCCTTAACCGTGTAGGTTAAGGAGATATTTCTTGCATCTACAGGTAAGCCTTAATCTAGGCTTACCTGTATGTGCAAGTTGTCTGGCTGGGTTTACAACCACTTTAATTCAAGGGGTTGAACATTAATATAAAGTACAAATTTTAGCAACGGCGACCATTTTTATACACAGCTCAAATGTAATTGGACTAATGAATATAATTATAAATAAAATGTAAATTTTTAATATTTTGTTGAGAATCCTTTACTGGCAATGACTGCCTGAAGTCTGGAACCCATCTACATTACCAAAGACTGGGTTTCCTCCTTTCTGATGTTTTGCCAGGTTCTAACTGCAGCTGTCTTCAGTTGTTCTTTGTTTGTGGGTCTTTCTGCCTTTAGTTTTGCCTTCAGCAAGTGAAATGCATGCTTAATTGGGTTGAGATCGGGTGATTGACTCGGCCATTGCAGAATATTCCACTTCTTTTCCTTCAAAAGCCCCTGGGTTGCTTTTGCAGTGTATTTGGATCATTGTTCATCTGTACTGTGAAGTGCCGTCCAATCAACTTTGCTCCATTTGGCTCAATCTGGGCTGACAGTATATCTCTGAACACTGCAGAATTCATCCGGCTGCTTCTGTCTTCTGTCACATCATCAATAAACACCAATGACCCAGTGCCACTGGAAACCATGCATGCCCATGCCATCACACTGCCTCCACCATGTTTTACAGATGACGTTGTGTGCTTTGAATCATGAGCTGTTCCAAGCCTTCTCCACACTTTTTTCTTCCCGTCATTCTGGTACAGATTAATCTTAGGTTCATCCGTCCAAAGAATGCTTTTCTAGAACTGGTCTGGCTTTTTTAGATGTTTTTGGCTTGTGGTAAACCCTCTGTATTTGCACTTGTGAAGTCTTCTCTTGATTGTAGACATTAACAGTGATACGCCCACCTCCTGGAGTGTGTCCTTCACTTGTCTGGATGTTGTGAATGGGTTTTTCTTTACCATAGAGAGGATCCTGCGATCATCCACCACTGTTGTCTTCCATGGACATCCAGGCTTTTTTATGTTGCTGAGCTCACCAGTGCGTTCTTCTTTCCTCAGAATGTACCAAACTGTTGATTTGGCCACTCCCAATGTTGCTGCTATCTCTCTGATGGATTTGTTTAGTTTTTGAAGCCTTGCAATGGCATCTTTCACTTGAATGGACAGCTCCTATGAACGCAAAATGTAGGTTCACAGCAATAGATTCCAAATGCAAATACCAAACTTAGAATCAACTCCAGACCTTTTACTTGCCTACTTGATGAATAAATAACGAAGGAGTAGCCCACACCTGGCCATGAAATAGCTTTTGATTCAATTGTACAATTACTTTTGGTCCCTTGAAAAAGGGGGGGGGGAGGTGGCTATTCTTAAGAGCTGTAATTCCACTGATTTGGATGTACATACCCTCAAATTAAACCTGAGAGTGTGTTCTTTCAGCCCATATCCATTATAGAATGATAGCTTGAATATGTTTTGGTAAATACCTGAAAAAAACTAACATTGTGCCTGTGTCCAAATATATATGGACCTAACTGTATATAAAGGTTCTGTATAGTGGAGACAGGAAAGTTTTAAAACTTCTATGATTTTTTTTTAACTGTGTAAATCTCAGTAGGGAGATTTTTTTTTACTTCCTGTTCTAGAAGTACAATAGGAAGTTAGTAGAAATCTCTCTAACGTTAAGGAAATCCTGTTTTAGCTGTCCTCACTGGAAGATTTCCTCTGTACTGCTGTTCAGATGACAACTCAAAATGTTTGTTTTTAACTGAATTTTTAGTACCTGTGACAATGTTTTTTTTATACTATTTTTATCTCATTGGGGAGATTTTCCTTTACTTTCTGTGTTCAAGATACATAACAGTAGTAAGAGGAAGTCTCCAAAAGTTAGGGAATGCCTCATTTATGTCACTAGAATAAATGTCGCCCTTGTTCGAGTGTCTTCACAATTAACTTCAGTATATGTAAAGTCCAAACTTTTTTTGGTCTGGATAGTAGGAATAGGATTAAAACCTCTATTTGTTTTTTTTTCTCACATTAGGGAGATTTGCCGGTGCTTCCTGTTCTGGAGGTACAATAGGAAGTGAGTAGAAATCTTCCCAAAGTTAAGGAGTTCTTGTTTTAGTAGTCAATGGAACAAGTGTTTGATTTTTCTGAATTTTTAGTCCCCTTTGACAATGGTTATTTTTAACTGCTTGTGCCTCAATGGTAGATTTCCCTTCATTTCCTGTGATGGAGACACAACAGGAAGTGAGAAAAAGCCGCCAAAAGCAAGGGAAAATTAATTTAACCACTTAAGCCCCGGACCAATACGCAGCATAAAGACCAGGCCCCTTTTTGTGATTCGGCACTGCGTCGCTTTAACTGACAATTGCGCGGCCGTGCGACATGGCTCCAAACAAAATTGGCGTCCTTTTTTTCCCACAAATAGAGCTTTCTTTTGGTGGTATTTGATCACCTCTGCGGTTTTTATTTTTTGCGCTATAAACAAAAATAGAGCGACATTTTTGAAAAAAATTACATATTTTTGACTTTTTGCTATAATAAATATCCCCAAAAAATATATAAAAAATTTTTTTTCCCTCAGTTTAGGCCGATACGTATTCTTCTACATATTTTTGGTAAAAAAAAAATCGCAATCAGCGTTTATTGATTGGTTTGCAAAATAGGGGATAGTTTTAAGGCATTTTTTATAAAAAAATTTTTTTTACTAGTAATGGCGGCGATCAGCGATTTTTTTCGTGACTGCGACATTATGGCGGACACATCGGACACTTTTGACACATTTTTGGGACCATTGTCATTTTTACAGCGATCAGTGCAATAAAACTGCACTGGTTACTGTAAAAATGACACTGGCAGTGAAGGGGTTAACCTGTAGGGGCGCTGAAGGGGTTAAATGTGCTTAGGGGCGTGTTTCTAACTGAGGGGGGCGTGGCTACTAGTGACACGTCACCGATCTCTGCTCTGATTACACAGAGCGGAGATCACTGACATTGTCAGTAGGGGAGCGAGGAGATGCTGTGTTTACACTAACATCTCCCCGCTCCATGCCTCCGTGAGACGATCGCGGGGATCCCCGCGGCGATCGAGTCCACGGGACCCGCGATCCGACTCACGGGGAAGGCGGGGGGGGGGTCGCAAGCGTTTTTTTGCAGTGTTCTTATACATACTTTGAAATGTAACTAAAGTCCACAGATACTGATCTCCACCTTCCCTCTCCGTGGATATTTCCTACTTTTTTTTTTTCGATTGGTCAGCAGGGGATGACGTAAATGGGTCATTCATTCTGGTATCACTGCAGAATGTCGGGAATGGCCGCTAAGCTGCGCGTGCACATTCAACATAAGACTGTGAACAGTCAGATAAGTTTGTCTTATGG
Source organism: Rana muscosa (assembly GCA_029206835.1). Lineage (NCBI taxonomy): Eukaryota > Metazoa > Chordata > Amphibia > Anura > Ranidae > Rana > Rana muscosa. The sequence continues at coordinate 146,542,950 of CM055127.1, read as the reverse complement.
CAGAAGAGACATAGCATTTCTCTTCTGCAATAAAACACTGCTCACAATACTTTTTATGGTAGGTTTAGGTCTATGAGAGGTTTTTTTTACTACTTGTATCTCATTGGGGAGATTTCTGTTTACTTTTTGCTCTGGTGGCATAATAGGAAGTGGGTTGAAATCTCTCTAAACTAAAATCTAAAGATTTGAATTCAAATATATAGTTGTATGACAATTTAAAACAGTTTATTGATATTAATTATTTATTTTTACTCTGTATTCCACAAGCTGTTTTTTTTTTTTTTTACTTTGAACATGTGATCAGAAGTAGGGGACGAGAAGCTCCTCCTGCTTATGTTTCCCTGCAGACAGGCTGGGAAAGATCTGGGTCATGTGACAGCTGTATATCAATTAGGAAAAAGGTTTTTATTTAAAACTTAAAATAAGTGCAGTGCCAATATCCATATACAGAGAAAGAAAGGTCAATTTAAAGTGGTTGTAAAGGCAGACGTTTTTTTTTTATCCTAATGCATTCTATGCATTAAGATAAAAAGCCTTCTGAGTGCAGCAGCCACCCCAGCACCCCCCAATTACTTACCTGAGCCCCATGTCTCTCCAGCGATGTCCACGAGTGCCTCGGCCTTCCGGGACTCTCCCTCCTGATTGGCTGAGACACATAAAAAAAAAAAAATAACAAACATGTTATACTTACCTGCTCTGCGCAGTTGGTTTTGCACAGAGCAGCCCGGATCCTCCCCTTCCCGGGTCCCTTTTCACTGCTCCTGGCCCCTCCCTCCTGTTGAGTGCCCCCTCAGCCAGCAGCCTTCTATGGGGGCACCCGAGCCGAGTCAGAGCTCCCTGTGTCCATTCAGACATAGAGCCCCAACCCACCCTGCCCCCTCTCTCCCCTGATTGGCTAACTGATTTTGATTGGCAGCCACGGGAGCCAATGGTGCCGCTGCTGTGTCTCAGCCAATCAGGAAGAGAGTCCTGGATGACTAAGACACTCGTGGACATCGCTGGAGAGAGATGGGGCTCAGGTTAGTAATTAGGGGTGCTAGAGAGGCTGCTACACACAGAAGGTGTTTTATCTTAATGCATAAAATGCATTAAGATAAAAAACCTTTTGCCTTTACAATAAGGTGACCAGATTTTTTAAATGAAATCTGGGGACATATTTTTTTTTTTTCACTAGTAATGGCGGCAATCAGTGACTCTCTGCCCGTCACCTACGCCCGCCTAACAGCCTCTCAAGTCTCACTCTCCGGGCCCCGGCTACTACTGGGTGGGGAGAGGAGGAAGATCACTCCGCCAGGGAAGGCAAGGAGATAAGCAGGCAGGTGGCTGGCCGGGACTTGAGCCAAGGCAGAAGAACATGCGAGCGGAGCTGAATGGGCACCTGAAACTGAAGAAATACTCCCTCCGCTCCGACCAGCACATGATCATCAGAAAGGGGCACAGATAATGGAAGAAAAGACACCCCCCTAAGCTAGTAGGAGCGGGAGGGGGGGTGTAATTCAGAATTATTTTTTTTTTAATTCTGCACTGACTGTCTTTGAAATTGCCCCAGCCCCTGTTCAAATCCAATCCGGGGACAAAACCGGGGACAGATTTGGTCCGGGGACAGTGTCCTCAATCCGGGGACTGTCCCCTGAAACCGGGGATGTCTGGTCACCCTACTTTACAACTCTTTAAGGGCAGCTGGATTCCAGGAAGTAAATGCTACATAAATCATCATTCCTTATTCAAGACAACTGTGGCTAGAAGGGCTAGGGAGATGTTTTTCAAAGTGATTTCTCAACAAAATAAGGCAGAGACATGGATGGATGGGTGGGTTTGCTTTGAATAATGAAATGAATTAAACTAGGCCCTGGTGATATATGGAACTTTGGTCTCTACCACCTTCCTGTTTTATTTACTGTGCTGTACCCCTGCGTTGGTGAACGTTTGCCTCTTGGCACAGGCCGCATGCTTATTACAATAAAAATTATTGTACCAGAAAATTTATGAAACAGCATTTTCAGTTTAGTTCGACCTGCAGGAATTCCTGTTTTAGCGGTCATCAGAACAAGTACCCCCGTTGGAAGATTTCCCCTGTATTCCTATTCAGATGACATCTTAAAATGTTTGATTTTGCAATAATTTCTAGTCCTTGTGACAATGGTCGCCAAAGGCAGATTCCCCTTTTCCTGTCCCAGAGACACAACAGGAAGTAAGAGGAAGTCTCCCAAAGCGCAGAAAAACTGTCACTAGAACAAAGATCCCCAGTGGGAGATATTCCCTCTATTCCTGTTCAGCTAAAAGTTCCATTTTTTTGATTTCTCGTTGTAGAGCATCAATCTCCCCTGCAGGGACACAGAGAGCAATACAGATCTAAGGCTGCTTTCACACTAAGGCGCTTTGCAGGCGCTATTGCACTAAACACAGCCCCTGCAATGCGCCCTGAAAGAGACGCTCCTTTCTATCCAGTGTGAAAGCCTGAGGGCTTTCACACTGGAGCGGTGCGCTGGCAGGACAGTAAAAAAAAGTCCTGCCAGCCGCATCTTTGAGGCGCTGTAGGAGCGGTGAATACACCGCTCCTATAGTGCCCCTGCCCATTGAAATCAATGGGGCAGCGTGGCCGTACCGCCTGCAAACCGCCGCTGCAGTGGCGTTTTGCGGGCAGTTTTAACCCTTTTTCGGCTGCTAGCGGGGGTTAAAATCTCCCCGCTGGCGGCCGAAAATCGCGGCAAACACGACGGTAAAGCGCCGCTAAAAATAGCGGCGCTTTACCTCCAGCGCACTAAGCGCCTCAGTGTGGAAGTACCCTAACAGGGGTTCTAACCATTCCCTTCTCATACCCCCTGCTGATTGGAGAGCTGACTCAGCAAGGGATGTGTCAGACCTCTGCAGAGAAGCCACTGCTTTCACAGAAAGAGCAAGCACCATGCTGGCAGGGGACACGCTTCTCTATCAAGCTGGGGCTGCTTTGTAAAGAAAATGAATTGTGAAACTTTGGACAACTTTTGATTTGATGCACCTGGAATGTATTTAGCCAATTTAAACAGAAAGTTCAATAAGATTTTATCTTTAAAGCGGACTTCCACCCATTTAATACTCGGACACTCATTTGTTCCACGGTCCAGCGATGCGGGCGAACAAAGCCCCGCTCCTCTCCCCCTCCTCTCCGCAGCTCCGACATCACTACTGTGGGCGCCCAGCTGTGGCTTTAGAGCTGGGCACGCACTGTGCATGCGTGAGCCATGCTGTGACCTGTGACGTGTCCCAGAAGATTGCCGAGAGGGAGGGGGGCAAGGTGAACTTCCTTGCGGAGCCCCGGGAGGATGTGGGAGCTGGGTGCCTCTAAAAAGAGGGTATCCGCCCCCCCCCCCCCAAAAAAATGACATGCCAAATGTGGCATGTCAGGGGGTCACCGTCACTTAAAGCGGAAGTTCCATTTTTGGGTGGAACTCCGCTTTAACCCTGAAAGAACAGTAGTTTAAGCCCCAATGAAGTTGGCTGGGCACTTCTAGTGGTTTGTTTTATTTTTAAGATTCGTTTCCATTTATTTTGGGGTGTTCCGTGTTTATAAAAGTTATTTAATCTCTGTGTGGTTAAGTAATAAGTTCCAAAGCCATTACATGCCAGCTGATCACCTGTGTATCTTTATTGTTCTTTCTGTATCATTGTTATTGCTCATTCTTGTTGGGTTCATTGCAATTTCAGGTATTTGCGTGCCTCTCTATTTACCTGAATGCTAACCACAGGCCGGAAATCACCCGGAACACAAGTTCCAAAACGGTGCATCTGATCATGCACAAGAACCCACCAAACATTCATTTATGTGTTATGTTACAAGGATGCCAAAAATCACAAAAACAAAGCTGCTTGGGATAGCCGATTGAATGGCCCTGGCTGGGACCCTAGATAGTTACCTATGATTGGTCACAATACTCTACTACTTTTATCCTGACAGGACATCTGAGTGATGTATATGCTGCTTCCACCCCCGATAGATCTCTGGGGAAAACCTTGGGCAATCAGTAACCAACCATCATACCTGTATGACAGCAGGGAAGTGACTGTGACTAGGCTCGGAGGGGCAATCTACAATATCATCATTCTGCTGCAGGCAGGAAGAAGCATTTACTCAGTCGCCTCTCCTCCAGTAAATAGACTGCAATATTGTAAGGTGAAAGGCAGCAGCAGATTTGTGCCAGACATTTGTGAACACAGCCAAGAACTGCACAGACAGCACAATATACATTTGGAAGTAGATGGTTACCCCAGATGACACCTGAACAAAGATGGTACTGTCTTTCTGGGGGGAAAAAAAACTGATGAAAGCAATGTTAGGAGGAGCACTGTGACCCCTGTTAAAGGTAATAAATACCTGAAGTGTTTATCTTACATATTACTGAGCATGTATGCTTACTGGGCCCATTTATTTTTTTTAAAAAAGAGCTCCTACAATCATTTTTAATTAATGCTTAACCCCTTCAGCCCTGGAAGATTTTACCCCCTTCCAGACCAGAGCACTTTTTACAATTTGGCACTGCGTCCCTTTAACTGACAATTGCGCGGTCATGCAATGCTGTACCTAAACTAAATTTGCGTCCTTTTTTCCCCACAAATAGAGCTTTCTTTTGGGATATTTGATCACCTCTACGGTTTTTATTTTTTGCGCTATAAACAAAAAAAGAGCGACAATTTTGAAAAAAACACAACTATATATATTTTTTTTTGCTATAATAAATATCCCCCAATTTTTTTTAAAAAAACGAATTTCTTCATCAGTTTAGGCCAATATATATTCTTCTACATATTTTTGGTAAAGAAAGTCGCAATAAGCGTATATTGATTGGTTTGCGCAAAAGTTATAGCGTCTACAAACTATTAGATTTATGTAATTTTTTTATTTATTTTTTTACTAGTAATGGCGGTGATCTGTGATTTTTAGCGGTACTGCGACATTGCGACACACACAGATCGGACACTTTTGACACATTTTTGGGATCATTGACATTTATACAGCGATCAGTGCTATAAATATGCACTGATTACTGTGTAAATGTCACTGGTAGGGAAGGGGTTAAACCTAGGGGGCAATCAAGGGGTTAAATGTGTGTTTCCTAGATGTGTTCTAACTGTATGGGGATTGGACTGACTGGGGAGGAGACATATCGGTGTTCCTACTTAGTAGAAACAAACAATATGTCTCCTCTCCCCTGACAAAACAGGGATTTGTGTGTTTACACACCCAAATCTCCGTGCTGGCTCTCGTGCACGCGATCGCGTGTGGCCGGCGGCGATCACTCCCGCAGCCAAGCGCATTGCGCCCCCTGCCATGCAGCACGTGCCCTCTGGCGCCTCTTAAAGGGTTTCATGCAGCGGTGCCATTGTGCCGCAGTATAAGTACGTGAGCCGGTCGGGAACTGGTTAACCTCTTGGCGCCGGCTGCACGTAAATATGCGGCCTCTCTGTGGCTGGGCATTGGCAATAAGTGGCTGCATATTTGCATGCATTAGTGCAAATACAGCTGTGCCAAAGCACAGTTACCGGCAGCTAAAGGAAAGTTCCTGATCGCTGCTTGCGATTGCAAGCTTCCCGATCATGTGACCGCCAATCACGGCAGTCACATCATCATAAACCCTGCCTCCCAGCATTCTAAACCCCAAGGGGTTAAAAGACTGAAGAGTCTGATACTGTCCCTAGAAATCAGAGCCCCCTATTTTCAGAACTGGCAGAAGATAATTTAGATTCCTCTCCCTCAGTACAGTACATAGCAGATCCTACAGTGTCAGGTTTGCACTGCGGTCATGAAATCTACACCTTGCATTCTCTCTATAGACAGGAATACACAGATATTAGGCTCCACCAGTGTCACCCACATCCTGTGGCGGGCCGAGTCTTCCTGCTTCTGCAGTCAGCCGCCTCGTTGATGGGAGCACAGCCAAAGAAGACATGTTCTCAGATAATGGCTCAGAGCTGGATGTCATTTGTTTGCTGACAGAGGATGTGCGTTCTTTGATAAGCTACGAGGATGCCTGCTCGGGAATTCTAATTAAACAAATGGCTCTTAAAGGTGGACCTATAATGCTTTACTAATGTTAGTTGTAAGAGTTTAAAGCTGAACTCCAGACACAAAAACTATCAATTGAATATATTCCACGGTAACCACAAATGATAGAAAATTCACTTTGTGTGCACCAAATGCGTCCGCAAACCCAGATATTATCTTGTGGATGTAGTGGTGACATCATCACTCTGCTGTACATAGCCTGTACAGAGAGTAAAGCTCAGCAGCCCCCCCCCCCCACTACAGGCTACCCACCTTTACACCCCCACTACCTCCAGGTGTATTCAACTGTGTTTGTGTATTGTGATCTCCTGATATTTAGAACTATTCACAACATAGCAGTAAATCAGTCTGAAAAACTGTGGCCTAGAACTCGCCATGTGCAAGTGGAAGATTTGAAATTTTGGATACAAATAATTCCTATTACCTAGCTGGTTATAGTTCTAGCAGGCGCAAGAGAGCAGGATGGCCGCGTCCAGGGTTGCCAACCTCCCGCAGCATTTTTTACTGACAAAACGTGGAAAATTTACTGGCAGAGCACATTTTTTTTACCGGCAACCTGAGAAATTACAGAACTCCTATTGAAAACTAACACAGTGAATATTTGAACAGTATAAACATGATATGAAAACACTGACAATACCTCTAATAAAGTCATTTTCTTGATTTACACTTAAGGCCTCATGCCCACGGACGTTTTTACAGCCGCGTTTTTGAGCGTTTTTTACAGCTTAAAAACACCTGTCCATGTTAGTCTATAGCTTCATGCCCACCTAGGCGTTTTTGAGCTGCAAATAGCATAGGCGTTTTTAAGCTGTAAAAAAAGTAGGATTTTTAAAACAGCTTACCTGTAAAATTATTTTCTTGGAGTACATCACGGGACACAGAGCGGCATAGTCATTACTATGTGGGTTATATAGAATTACCTTCAGGTGCTGGCACTGGCAACTTCCAAAACAGGAAGTACCCTCCCCTATATAAGCCCCTCCCATCCGGGAGCACCTCAGTTTTGTAGCAAAGCAATAAGTGTCCCCAAAGAGGGGTGGGAGCTCTGTGTCCCGTGATGTACTCCAAGAAAAGGATTTTACAGGTAAGCTGTTATAAAAATCCTACTTTCTTGTTCATACATCACGGGACACAGAGCGGCATAGTCATTACTATGTGGGACGTCCCAAAGCAATGCCACATGAGGGGGGGGATACACCATACATAAGCTGGGCGCCATCAGGCATGAGGATCTTTTGCGGCCTGCAACACACTGCGCCCAAAGGCGACATCCTCCTGACTTCTAACGTCCACCTGGTAGAACCTAGTAAACGTGTGAACTGAAGACCATGTTGCGGCCTTACAGATTTGAGCCAGGGAGGCCTGGTGATGCACTGCCCATGAAGTTCCAACTGCTCTTGTGGAGTGCGCCCTAACTTTGAACGGAGGCGGTCTACTTCTCAAGCCATAGGCTTGTATTATGACCTGTCGAATCCACTTGGCTAAAGTAGATTTTGATGCTGCCTGACCCCTTCTGGGGCCTTCCGGCAGAATAAACAAAGTATCCGTTCTGCGAATCTGAGCAGTGGCTTTTAGATAAGCTTTAACTGCTCTTACTACATCCAAGGAATGTAATAACTTTTCCTCTACCGAGCTTGGTTTGGGGAAAAAAGAAGGAAGAACCACATCCTGGTTCAAGTGAAACCTTGATACCACCTTAGGAAGAAAGGCTGGGTGAGGACGTCTTGGCCAACACCTTAGACACTGGCAAAAAACTGAGGTGCTCCCGGATGGGAGGGGCTTATATAGGGGAGGGTACTTCCTGTTTTGGAAGTTGCCAGTGCCAGCACCTGAAGGTAATTCTATATAACCCACATAGTAATGACTATGCCGCTCTGTGTCCCGTGATGTATGAACAAGAAAAACCAAGACTAGTGCGTTCCGCGGCGTCGGCGTTAGGCATAAAAAAATGCGAAGCGTTAAAAAAACGCGCAAAAACGCAGCGTTTTTTGGGTTTTTTTTTTTAAAAAAAATATGGTCAAAAAATGTATACAATAACATGGACAGGTGTTTTTAAGCTGTAAAAAACGCTCAAAAACGCGGCTGTAAAAATGTCCGTGGGCATGAGGCCTAAAAAGTCAACACAGCATGAAATTACCAGCCTCTGAATTTACTGGCAGTTGTAAAAGAATCACAGATTTTTACAAACTGACAGTAAATTTACTGGCGGTTGGCAACCCTGGCCGCGTCTGTTCTGTCTCAGGTGTTTTGCAGCGTCTGACCCCTTAAAGTCCAATGTTTTTACTATTCTGGGATTTCTTCCCTATCCAGTCTGCAGGTCAATTCTATTCCTATGCTGCCCCCGTATGGGATCATTCGGAGATGCAGGCGACGTCTAATCTCAAGAAAAACAAGGAGAATGACAGAGGTTTTCTTTTATCACATGGATGGGTCAAAGAAGAGCTGCAAGCAAAAAAATAAACATTGGCATTGGCTGTTCTTATCTACTGGTGTCAGCGTGCTCCCATTTCTCCAAGTCATGGTATAGCTGGTAGTTCTTAGTCACCTTCAACTGGACTTGTTTTATAATTTAAAAAAAAACATTCTATCACTTATCTAAAAGATAAGTGTCAGAAACATGCCCTGCTCTTTCTTTTTCTTTTTTTTTTTTTTTTTATTCTTTTTCTTGCTGTTAAACAATAGTATCCAAAAAACAGTTACAACAGTAACCACGAAAACAAACAAGCACTACAATTAGGGTTGCCACTTTTTCTTCAAGCCAAACCCGAACACTTTAGCTGCGCACAGCAATTTTTTTTTTCAGTATACACTATAGCAGGGATATGCAATTAGCAGACCTCCAGCTGTTGCAGAACTACACGTCCCAGGAGGCATAGCAAGACTTGGATGGCCACAAACATGACACCCTGAGGCAGAGGCATGATGGGATTTGTAGTTTTGCAACAGCTGGAGGTCCGCTGATTGCATATCCCTGCACTATAGGATTGTAATAGAACTGGGACATCTTTGGGCGCTCCAAAGAGAATAGTAATGCAGCACACATAGTGCCCCGTCACCCACCTGTCAGGCCCTGCTCCGAGCCACATTCCTGTCTGAATAAAGTTGGACAGTCCAGGTTTTGAATCATGTGTCCGGGTTTCGGTCAACCTGGAACCCAAAAACATGATTCAAAACCTGGACTGTCCGGGTGAATCCCGAACAGGTGGCAACCCTGACTACAATGAATCAGCACTAGCAGCCACTACAACTCAGTGGATCTCAAAGTACATTTCTATCACAGAGGTGTGTATCATCATGGATATACAGTAAGATGTACACAGCAAAATACTGACCAGTCCGCATAATGGAACAATTTTACATTTTTTAAGACAAAGTCAACCACATCTTTAAAATGGTCACTACAACCGTTTCCCTCAAGGGACCATGGCATGGGATTCTGGGGCTCAGACAGGAACAACAATCCAAGTAATTCTCAGGAGGAGAAACATAGAAAACACGTGTAAGATCAGGCCTTTTTCTGACATTTGTTATTTACAAGTAAAAATTTGAAAATCACTTAGAACCCCAAACATTATATATATATAAGTTTTTTTTAGCAGAGACCCTACAGAATAAAATGGCAGTCATTGCAATATTTTATGTCACACTGTATTTGTGCAGTAGTCTTTCAAACGCAATTTTTTTTCTCGAAAAAATACACTTTAATGAATTAAACAAAAAAAAAGTATTTTTTTTTTTTGTATAATTGAAAGTTGATGTTACGCTGAGTAAACAGATACCTAGCATGTCATGCTTTAAAACTGTGCACGTTTGTGGAATGGCGGTTACCTGTTTAGAGGTACAGAGAAGGTCTTCTGCTATGATTATTGCTCTTGCTCTAACGATTGCGGTGATACCGCACATGTGTGGTTTGAACACTGTTTACATATGCGGGCGCGACTTAAGTATGCGTTCGCTTCTGCGCACAAATTTAGAAGGATGGGGCACTTTACATTTCTTGCTTTCTTTTTTTACTTTTTATTTTTACACTGTCCCTTTAATTTTTTTTATCACTTTTATTCCTATTACAAGGAATGTACAGTAAACCAGCCCTTGTAATAGAAATAAGCATGACAGGTCCTATTTATTGAGAGATCTGCGGTCTCTCAATAGATAGAGAGTTCTCTCATTTACCTTTTAAAGCAGAAAAAAAATATGACAGTTTGCTTTTAAGAAAAAAATAAATAAAATTCCTTTCTGCCTGCCCAAGAAAAGGAAGTGACGCCAGACTTCGCTCAGGAATTGCCAAGCGGCCTTGCAATCACAAACTATTAGGGCTGTGGAAATTAACTATTAATTAATCGATTAATTTTATGATTCAATCAAAATTATTTTGATCGGTACTCACCTCTCCGCCGGCTTACGGAGAGGTGGGCTGTTACACTTCCCCTCTATCACTTCCCTCTATCAACCTGGGATTCTACAGCCATCCACTGGGAGTTGTGATAGTTCCCTTCACGGGACATCTACATGCCGACGGACTGATGTTAACCCCTCCTCATCTGGATTCAGCAGTGGTATCATTGTACACATTTTTATACCAGTATCATACTTAGCTACATGTTTTTATGACTGCTTTTGCTACCGTTTGGTATTACTCGCACCATTTTTACAGTTTATGTAGCTAAATCGATTTTATCTCCAGTGCAATATTTATTTTGTTACTTACTTGAAGACTATAAAAGTTTTAATGCTATTCCCATCGAGAGCTGCCTTTGTGTGTTTTTTGTATCCTGCTATCCATTTCTCCAGTGGTTGGTAGCTGCACTGGGAATCAGCCTGCAAGGAGATCAGCTAAAAGTAGTTGGATCTGTATGTGCGTTATAATTAATCGAAATTAGTCGATTAATCGATTTAAAAAAAAAATCGATTAATCAAACACGAAAATTTTAATCAGTAACAGCCCTACAAACTATATTAATAAAATCATTTAAAGGTCTGATCAGGGAAAATCTTGGCTAGTCTGGCTGGAGTCAAATATATCATATGAAGGAACATATAGTGAATAAGGTGGACCCTTCCTGACACAAGTCTAGTAAAGGGGGCATCCCACAAAGGGCCACCATCGGGGGGGGGGGGGAGGGAGCAGCCAATACACATGTATGGGGCCCAGGCATCATGAGGGGTCCAGGCCCCAATCAACGAGATATAGTTGCTGCTAACCAGGCACTTGAGCTCACTGCACCGCATAGGCTTAGCAGCTTCCCTGTCTTTTCTGGATCCACCAGCCGCCGGGGTCAGCTGTGCTGTTTACAGTGATGGAGGGGAGAGTGGGTGAGGCCAGCAGAAAGAGCAGCAGTAGCAGGGCAGTGCGGGATTTCCTCCTGGCTCCTGAAAGTCTCCCTCTCTTGCCTACGCATTGCGACCGGCTGCAATGTCTGATATGCCTGCTCACAGCACACACCATTCACTATGTCCATGGTGAGGGGGCAGCATAAGGCAGTCCTTCTAGCTCGGGTCTCTCTTTACTGGAGAAGATGTGGGGGGGCTCTGTGCTGGGGTCCCCTCTGGCTCACCCCACTGCAGTCCTAGCTGAGGGTCTCTTTTTACTGGAGAAGAGTAGGGGGGAGGGCGGTTTGTGTGGGGGTCCCCTCTGATCATCCCACTGCAGTTTTCCTAGCTGGGTGTCTCCTTTTATTGGCGAAGGGTAGGTGGGCAGGGGGGTCTGTGTTGGGGTCCCCTCTCATCACCCCCCTGCAGTCCTCTTAGCTGGGCATCTCCTTTTACTGGAGAAGGATGGGCTAGGGGTGGGGTTATATGTGGGGGTCCCCTTTCATAACCCTGCAATCCTTCTACCTGGGGGTCTCCTTTTACTGGCAAAGGGTAGGTAGGGGGTATGTGTAGGGATTGCCTCTGATCACCCCCCTGAAATCCTAGCTGAGGGCCCTTTTTACTGGAGAAGGTTGGGCAAGAGGGGATGTGTGGGGGTCCCCTCTGATCACCTTCCTGTATCCCCCTAGCTGGGGGTCTCCTTCTCCTGGAGAGGGGGGTCTGGGTTGGGGTCCCCTCTGCAGTCCATTTAGCTGGGAGTCTCCCCCATGCACTCCTCCTGTTCAGGGGTCTTCTTCTCCTAAGGGGGTCAGTATTCCTGGATGGGAGGGGCCCCTCTGATTACCTCTCTGCACTCCTTGGTGATGAGGGACCTGTAAATATAGAGGGGGGGACTTATATAGAGGTGAGCAGATGTGAGAGGGTCTTGTATTTGTAATTTATGTTCCTTGCTAAAGAACATTATTTTTTGTCAAATTGTTACGGGTAAAGTTCCGCCTTAAAGTGACACTAAACAATATCCTTCTTCTCCAAAAATCATCCATACACATCCACTTATTAATGGTCCTGTAATCTATTGTTCATGAAATAGTTCATAATATCCTCTATGAACTTCCAAACATTTCCTTTCCTCCACTTCTGTTTGTTTGAAATGCGTAGTGCGTGTTAGTTGTGATTATGTACACTGCTCTATGTGCACTACACATCCCATAGTTCATAGCTTCTAGTCCATCTCAGGAGCATGTGAGGGGGTTTTAGAACAATTCTCAGCTTGGCCACTAGGTGGCACCCTCTTAAAAGTTATAAATTCTATGCAAAGAGAGAAAGAGGAGAGTTTGGGCAGAGACATGGGTGAGAGATGAGGCAGGGTATAGAGCTGGCCCCCGTGAGACTGGTCAGGGTGCTATTCGCAGTTATGTAGCCCTGGAAGCATGAGGTGTTCCCCAGCCAGGGAATACTTTGAGAGGTCCTGGTACCCTAGTTGGGAGTAGTAATAGGGATAGGATGAAGCATGCCCACCCTGGGGAAGGTGCTGCTGTCAACCACTGCCGAAAATATGAGAACTCCCCTGCCATACCATTCCTGAAGGAAAACATTGAGCAACAGAAGGGTCTTTTTTAAATCAGAATACATACTTGAATAGAATTTTCTTTAAAAAAGAACAGAGTTTAGTGTCACTTAACGACCGGCCGTCCAGCTGTTGTACATAAATGTGCAGTTGTCTGTCTCCTGAGGGCAGGAGGCTATTTTTAAACAAAGAATACATACTTTTTTGTAAACCAGTGTGTAGTGTCACTTTAATATAAATCAGATATTTAACCCTAATCCTTAATCCATCCTTATTTTATCACTTACCCTGATTCCGACAGGGGAAAACCTTCTTTAAAGCCCAGTGCCATCACTAAGCTTCAGGATCTTCTTCTCCAGCATAACAAAAGGAGTCTACAGAACTTCGTCCTATAGACTCACCTTACAGAACTAGAGGGGGGTCAAAGAGGAGACCGGTCACTCAGCCCAGGGATAGCCAGCAGATGTGACTGGTCTTCTCAACAAGAAAAGATAAAACTGTTGAAGGGAGCATTAAAAAAACATCCATACAGAATACAGAAGTGTTATGTCTTACTTGACGGAGATAGAGAATTCCCCGGGTGAACTTTCACTATCACGGATCAGGAAGGCGCCTAGAAATCTCTTTTTCAGCAGGATTTCCTCCGCTACCTGCCTGGAGATCCGACCGGCGTACCACCTATATCAAGAAGATAAGAGCCTCCATTACTTAAGGTTGCCTAGACAAATTAAAATGACACTATTGTGGTTTTGAAAATCAGAAGAAGGCCTATTGTTTTAAGGCTTCTGCTTTTCTTACTGTCATAATTTAAAGGACATCAGTTTACCCCACTGCTTAAAGATGATATATCACTTTCTCATTTATGGTATAGTGACAGGTTTTCTTAATAGGGCACCCTCACTTAAATGATACTTACCTTCTCTGCACTCCTTTGCAGGTCTGTTCTCTGTCTGGAGTTCTGGGTCTAATCCCTGTTGAAGCTTACACAGGGTCCATGACCTTCTCTTTTCCCCCACCTGAAAGTCTTCAGGCCTGGCCATTGGTCACCTTGATCTGAGCACTGCATCCTGGGAGGAATGGGAACAAGGTAACATGCTCCCCTGTGCCTGAAGTACTAGGTATTTCTGAGGCTCACAGCAGATGAATGGAATGGCATTGGCATGGGAGCACTGGGAAAGTATTAATGGGTGTGGTCTGTTGGAAGTATAGACAATTGTTATGGATGACATGTTTCTTTAAATGCAACTCTATGGTGCATCTCTGTTGTACTTCTTCCTGTGTTGTGTTTCCTGTTTCCTGCTGCTTCTTTCAGTAAACATGGCTTATGTACAGTAATGGTTTGTGCTGTCTCTCTACATATATCACGACAAACATGGTGTCAGAAGATTTGGATCCATGCTCTTTCTACACATTTGATGCTGAGAGCCTGCCAGCCTTCATGTGAGTGTTCTTGGAACTGATTGTGCCTCCTGACAATTGCAGTCCTGTCCTGGATGCTGAGTGTTTGCAGCAAGGAAAACAGCATCATGGCAGCTAACAGCATTCCACTGCCTGAGGCAATGAGGGTGAGTGGAGATGTTGGCAGTAACTGGGACAATTTCAGGGCTGAGTTTCAGGACTATTCCCTAGCCACAGGGTTAAATGAGAAGTCTGCAGCAGTGCAAGCAGCCACGCTGAGAAGGATAATGGGCAGTGAATGCCTCCATGTTTACAAGCATAATCTGAACCTCACAGAGGAGCAAAAGAGTGACACCAAAACCATTACCTGGAGATCGAACAGGCCGTTGGAGAATAGGTACTTGTCTGCAAAAGGTTGCACCACGCTCCTATCTTGTGGACGTTGAAGGAACTCTCTATCACCGCAATCGAGTGGATTTGAGAGTGGCAGAGCAGCCTGATTCTCAGTATCCCGTTGATAGATCAGACTCACCCATTGACAGTGAAGCATGTACAGAGGGAATGCCTCATACCAACGGCAATGACAGTTCTGGGCAACCAAGTATACCCGACAGCTGTCAAGCGCAGAGCATGCCAGTATGTGATGAGAGGAGCCCAGTAACTTCAGAAAGGGCTAAAGGAATCCTTGTACAAGGGCCAGTCTTCACCCGTAGTGGTAGATGTTCAAAACCACCTATGAGACTTAACCTGTAGAATGTGTTATTGCTTTGTCTCTTTTAAATTTCACAATGTTCATTTATTAACACTAAAAGGGGGAGATGTTATGGATGACATGTTTCTTTAAATGCAACTCTATGGTGCATCTCTGTTGTACTTCTTCCTGTGTTGTGTTTCCTGTTTCCCGCTGGTTCTTTCAGTAAACATGGCTTATGTACAGTAATGGTTTGTGCTGTCTCTCTACATATATCACGACAAACAACAATGGGACAGATTCTCTTTAACATCAATTCGTTGTTGGTAATCTGGAACTAACACATTCATTTGTCATCAGACTGGGACTTTTTAGGTGCCACAATGATGTTGTCCAGCTCCCATCATATGTATGTATTTTATGTATGGATATCATTATAATGGTGCAAGGGAGTAGTGGGAGTATAAGTAACCATGTATTGGACCCTATGTATTTGGCAATATGGATTCAGCTAATTTTTCATTTGTATAGCAGTTTTTTATTTTATTTTTTATACAACCCTAATTCCAAAAAAGTTGGGATGCTGTGTAAAATCTACATAAACCCAGTGGCGGCCGGTGGTATATTTTTTGTAGGGGGGGGGGCGGCAAACAGTGCACACCGCGCAGTGCTCTGAGCCCCGTGCCCATTCCTTTTTTGAAGCCTTCAAAAAAACAAAGACCCCCATTGGAATCCATGCGTCCGGCGTCCCGCATGTAGATTAGGGGGCCAGACGCATAGGTGAGGGGGGCACCCCCTATGGATGGGCCGCCACTGTTTACACCAGAATTAAATGATTTGCAGACCTCATATACCCATATTTTATTCACAATAGAAAACATAATGTTTAAACTGAGAAAATTTACCATTTTAAGGAAAAATAGGGTAATACTGAAATTAATGGTAGCAACACACCTCAAAAAAGTTGGGTCAGGGTCATGTTTAGCACGGTGTAGCAACACTCTAAAGAAGTTTGGGAACTGAGGAGACCAGTTGTTGGAGTTTTGGGAGATGAATGTTGTCCCATTCTTGTCTGATATAGGATTCAAACTGCTCAAGATGCACCAAGTATTTTCAATTGGCGTCTTGACTTTTTTCAGATTGGGGGGTTGGAATACAAATTGTCAATTCTTCTAACCACTTCCCGCCCGGCCTATAGCAAAATGACAGCCGGGCGGTGGTTCAGTTTTTCCTGACTGGGCGTCAGCAGGATAAGCTGCGATCGCGCGCCCGGGGGGGGGGGGGGGGCGCGCAGTGCGGCGATCGATGGTGCGGTGTGTCAGTCTGACACACCGCAACACCGATCTTGGTAAAGAGCCTCTGATGGTGGCTCTTTACCACGTGATCAGCCGTGTCCAATCACGGCTGATCACAGTGCAAACAGGAAGAGCCGTTCGGCGATCAGTGGCTCGCCTGACAGGGGGGGTCTGTGCTGATTGTTTATCAGTGCAGCCCCCCCACGCGTGGATGCCCACCCAGGACCACCAGGGATGCTGCCAGGACCACCAGGGATGCCCACAAACGACACCCACCAGGTATGCCTTCCTGGACCACCAGGGATATGCCAATCAGTGCCCAGGTAGATGCCAATCAGTGTTCATCAGCAATGCCTGCCAGTGCCATCAGTGATGCCTATCAGTGCCATCTATCAGTGTCGCCTGTCAGTACCCATCAGTGCCGCCTATCAGTGCCCATCATTGGCACCCATAAGTACCCATCAGTGCAGCCTTTCAGTGCCCATCAGTGCCACTTATGAGTGTCCATCAGTGCCGCCTATCAATGCCCATCAGTGCCCATCAGTGCTACCTCATCGGTGCTGCCTTATCAGTGCCCCTCAGTACAGCCTCATCAGTGCCCATCAGTGAAGGAGAAAATGTACTTATGAACAATATTGTATGAAATAAACAAAGAAAAACTTTTTTTTTTCAAAATGTTCGGTCTTTTTTTATTTATTTTTTAGCAAAAAATTTAAACCGCAGAGGTGATCAGATACCACCAAAAGAAAGCTCTATTTGTGGGAAAAAAATGATAAAAATGTTGTTTGGGTACAGTGTAGCATGACTGTGCAACTGTCATTTAAAAAGTGACAGCGCTGAAAGCTGAAAATTGGCTTGGGCAGGAAGGGGGGAAAGTGCCTGGTATTGAAGTGGTAAAAAAAAAAAGAAGGAAGTTATGTACATCATTGTGGCTCCTAAAAGGTCCCAATCAAATAATTGATAGTGTTGATTTAAGAATGTAAGGGGACATAATGCAAAATCAGAACATACAGTATCTGGCCTGTAATCTGGAAGTCTGGGAACACCAACTGCTGAGCCAAGCGGATGTTCAGATTTTTAATAAACATGCTGGTGCAGTCATTTATTAAAAAAATGCAGCCAATTACAAGCTGGCCAAAAAAACGGAGAACATTGTGAACGTTTGTTGTAATTACGTAAATAGTACGATTGTTATAATATACAGAGTTCTGCTTTAGATGGTAAAGTTCATCTCCAGACATTTTTTTTTTTGTTGTACATAGAGGGAAAGGATTAAAGGATCTGCCAGGTTTTTACTGATATGCATCCCCATTGAGGGGGATTTACCCCCACTTCCTGTCATGGTGACAGGAAATCACAAGGACTGAAAGTGATAGAATCTCTCTCTGATGGAGACAAAGACAGCAAAAAAATTGCATTATTTATTAGAGCGGGGAAGGGTTATGCCGTGTACACACGATCGGTTTTACCGCTGAAAACAGTCCGATGGACTTTTCTCATCGGACAAACCGATCGTGTATGGGCCACATCGGTCTTTTTTCCATCAGTGAGAAAAAATAGAACATGTTTTCAATTTATCCGATGGGAAAAAAAAGATAGCAAATTCCGATCGTCTGTGTGGAACTCCATCGGACAAAAAACCCACGCATGCTCAGAATCAAGTCGACGCATGCTCAGAATCATTGAACTTTATTTTTCTCTGCTTGTCGGAGTGTTTTACGTCACGGCGTTTGGGACTGTCGGATTTTTGACTGATGGTGTGTAGGCAAGACTGATGGAAGTCTACATGTACAAATCATCATTCTTTTGCTAGAAAATTACTCAGAACCCCCAAACATTATATATGTTTTTTTAGCAGACACGCTTGGGAATAAAATGACGGTCATTGCAACATTTTTTCCTGCACGATATTTGCGCAATAATTTTTCAAACGCCTTTTTTAAAAAAAAAAATGGTTTCATGAATTAAAAAATAACAAAACAGTAAAGTTAGCCCAATTTTTTGGGAAAATATGAAAGATAATGTTACACCGAGTAAATAGATACCTAACATGTCACGCTTTAAAATTGCGCACACTCATGGAATGGCGCCAAACTTCGGTACTTAAAAATCTCCATAGGCGACGCTTTAATTTTTTTTACAGGTTACCAGGTCAAAATTACAGAGGAGGTCTAGTGCTAGAATTGTTGCATGCGCTCTAACGCACGCGGCGATACCTCACATGCGTGGTTTGAACGGCGTTTACATATGTGGGCGACTTACGCGTGCATTCGCTTCTGATCGCGAGCTACCAGGGACAGGGGCGTTTTAAATTTTTTTTTTTTATTTTTTTTATTTTTTTTTACTTGTTTATTTATTTTTTTACAATGATTTTACTTTTTTTTTATCACTTTTATTCCTATTACAAGGAATGTAAACATCCCTTGTAATAGGATATGTGTGACAGGTTCTCTTTATTGAGAGATGCGGGGTCAATAAGACCCCACATCTCTCCTCCAGGCTGGAAAGCATGAGATCAGTGAAAATTTTTTCACTGATCTCATACTTACAGCCGCAATGGCGGCTTTGTTTACATTTGAAGCCCGGGCGTGACATCATCACATCGCGCCCGGGCCGCCGACGATCATAGAGATGACTGGTGACCATCTGGTCACCAGTCATCTCTATGCCCATCACGTGACCCCACCAACGACGCTGGAAGATTCGCTCCGGGTCCCCGATCGCACGGGGAGCCCGGAGAAGCACCGGATGGCGGCGGGAGGGGGCGATGTCCCCTCCCGCCGCCTGTAAGAACGATCAAGTGATCGTTCTTATGGTGCGCAGAATCGCCGGCACTTCAAAAGGATATCTGAATGATGCCTCTAGCTGCAGGCATCATTCAGATATCCCCCTACAAAGCCGAGGACGTCATATGACGTCCATCCAGGATGGGAGATCCCATCTGTGGACGTCATTTGACTATGGCTGGGTAGGGAAGTGGTTAAGCTGTGGCCGATTGAGCTACCGAAGCATTCCAGGGTCAACGCAACTTGACAAAGCCATCAGCAAGAACCCAAAGCTATCTAAGTGTGGTATTCTGGCCATTGCTGCTTGGTTGACACTCTTCCCAATTGTCACCAATGTAAGGGCCATTTTTTCCCACTGACCACCAATGAATTGGTTTTGGCAAGGGTTCCCTGCAATCTGAAAATTATTCCCAGGGTAAAAAAGATTGAGAAAAGCTGCTGTACAATCTAAGTAAACCATTAGTGGGGTTCCTCCTTATAAAAACATAGCGTAGGCTGTATTTGTTGCACACTCCACCTGCAGATCGGTACAGTGCTCTGAATTCCACCACGTGTTGCAATGCAAGTTGTGGTTTCTGTGGTTTCCTATCTGCTTCACTGAGTTCAGGGAAATAACCCAGCACAACAGATGTGTCTCATCACCAGTGCTGGGAACAAGGGCACCTACAGCTTCATGTCTAAATAATATATCTGTAGCGGGGTCCTCAAATTGATGGGATACACCTGGGGAATAGTGTGACCCAGGTGTATAATTGTGTTAGGGTTCAGACCCCTTTTTGTTTCGTGGAGGATTGGAGGATGTAGTATTCTCCTTTGCCTGTGGGTGGCGGGGTACCCACAGGCTTCAGGTAGAATCATCTCCTGCAGTGCTCCCTGTTTTGTCCCTTCCCGGAGATGGTATGGCTGGGGCGGGGAACCTGCCGGGCCGTTGATGGGAGGAGATAAAAGGGGGAGACGCCCTTACCACGAGGCTTTTTGCGGAGAAGGAGGTCCTCGGAGGAGGAGGGTTGCGGTCCGCACCCAGGGCCCTTAGGCCTGGGTGCTGGAGATCCAGGAGTCTGGTCCAGGTGCCCATGGCCTGGTCCGGAGTCATGTTGGCGTCCATCCCAGGCACCTTTAGCCTGGGGTGAGGTACTATCGAGGAGGCCTGGGGTACCTTCGACTGGGTCCCGCTAGGGTGGACTGTCCGAGGGTCCCTGAGCGGAGGGACTCGTACCTGAGGTGAGGAGGCCAGAGAGGTTACCCACTGGAGACCCGGAGCAGCACCAACCCGGTGACAGTGGGCCTCTGGGAACTCTCTTGGGGGGACACATCCCCCTGATAGGGGCCACAGCGCATCGAAGAGGGCTCCATTGCTGTTCATAGGGGTTGCTGGAAGAGACCCCATCTTTCCTGTTCTGTAACAGCCAGATTGGCTTAGGCGCCGCTGGTCATAGTACAGTGGCATAGAACTTAAACTTTAGGAAGTGCCTCGATCTGCTCGGCCCACCGTTGGCAAGGTTATAGGTCCCAACCAGTTTGCTGCAAAAGAACTGTTTATTGTGCTTTGCGTATTGGAGTGTCAAATAAACAAGTGTTGGACCTTTCTCCGGTGTGTGAACTCCAGTTACTGGAAGCAAAGGGGAGGCTGGTGAGCTTGCAATTACAGACTCAGTGCATTCACAGAACACACCGGCCCGAGGAAACATCAGTAAGTGGCCTTCACCTCCCTATTACAATGGGGAGGACATGGGCCGTGGCGCATCTCACTCTCACAACCCAGGAACCCCTAGACATGAGTTGGTGTGTAACCGATAAAGATGGAGAGAGGGTGAGGCCGCTACACGTGGGGGCTCGTGAGTCCGGGATAGAGTGTGTTCTTAAGATGGACTTGAGAATGTCTACATTTGAACTTTGCTGCCCAGAGGAGTTCCGAGCAGATCGGCCATATTACTGGCCAAAGTGCGTCCCTGCTCGGAGTTGTGGAAATGACCCTAACACGGGAAAGGCCCATGCGGAGGAGCGGAAAAAGGGAGAGGTCCAGCCGTGTGACGTACTGCACGTGGGGACTGTTAACGTACTGCGCCACGAGGCACCCCATGGCGACATCGTTCGTGGGCGGAGTCAAGAAGAAGCCCGCGAAAATGTACAGCTCATGGGAGGAGTCTGGCCAAGTGTGGGGATACACGTGGAGACTCCGGCGCGGGGTCAGTGCATGATGGAGCAGCAGATAGTCGGGATGACCTCAAGTGCCCCGTGGATTATGGTTCCTCACCCCACGAGAATGACTTCCTTTGCTGCCCCCATCACAGACACGGGGATAAGACTCAGGCCCCGAGGGCGGTTGGCTCTGTACACTTGCAGAGACACGGAGGCCCTCGGTGTGATCTGTCCCGGCTGCTCGGGACTGGTGGTCACCCTGAAGCCATTCGGGCGATGTGAGGAGTGCAGAGAATTCCTTTTTGAGGTCGAGTCGTCCACAGCAAGGCCCCGGGCCCTTCGCCTCAACCACCTCACGGGTACCGCTACTCCGGAAGGGGAGATCAAGGCCTTTGTCGAGGTTCCCGTGCGCGCTGACCAGGGCGATGGACTGCCCAACAGAGAAAAATCCAAGGATGCTGCCTCGGTCGCCACAAGTTCTCTGCTCCCACCCCCGAAGAGGAAAGTTGGCCTAGTACAGGCATCCTATGGACGTGGTCGAGCTTCACCCCGCTGCTTGCCTGGCCTGGATGGCGCCGGTCGAGAAGGAAGTCCCGGACATCCCAGTCTTCTACAAGGGTCAGGTGAGCCAGGGGCTGGGACTGTGGTGGTGGTTGGAGGTGTCGGGGGCCCATTGGAGGTGGAGCCCCCCAGGGAGGATGCTGCGGAGATGTATGACACCTCCGACCTAGAGTCGCTGTCTGATTGCGGAGATGATGGCGAGATAGACGAACTGTTCAGCCGCAAGGGCTGGGATAGAATGCCACTTCTTGCTTCCCGTGCGGTACGGGATTCACCTATGTACACAGGAGACAGCACACCTCGGGTGGAAGACCCGCAGCCTACGAGGGAACCTACCCCTCCACCGGTGTCCTCACCTACTGTTACCTCACCTGCTTTGGTTGTGGGGACACCCCGCGCTTCTCTGAGGGCGCCGAAAGTCAGTTTCAGGGAGCTGGTAAAGGCACCTCGGCATCCGGAAGCTATTGTGCTGCCTGGAACTGGAGAGAAAGCCACTATGCCACCTTTGGCCCGCTTGCAGAGACTGTTTTGCCACAAAGTAGCTCGGGAATATGGGTGGGAGTACCCGTATCTGCCCCGGGACTTGCTGTTTGAGGTGGAAGTCTGGAGAGCAAGATGGTATGACGAGTTTGTGTGGGACAAGTTGAAGGTGCCTCATGCTCGCAGGTACCTGGAATGTGTGCCGGCAGTGTCTAAGAGGTTTGAGGACTGCAGAGCTGAATGGAAATTGGGGCACCATATCCATGCTGACAAGGTAGTCATTTGCAGAAGAGAAGGAGAGGATGTCGAGTATTCGATAGAGGCATTTGACAAACACCTGAAACCCCTGTACCTGCCGGATCCAAAGTTTTACTTATAGGAGAAAAGAACTCCTGTTTATTTCCTTTGTGCACTTGAACTTTCTGGAAGAGCCATTCCCAGACACCCAGGACTGTGCCCTGCTTTTGTTTTTGTTTGGGCTTTTCTTTTTCTCGTTGGAGACTTGGGGACTGTTGTGTTTTCGTGTTTCCCCTTTTCTTCATGTGCCAAAGGCAAGGACATTTGGGAACAGTGGCAGAGTAGGGAAAAGCTGGAAGAACGAAGATTCGTTGAGTGTCATGACCGCGGCGTTGTCACCAGGTGGCAGTGTTGCGCAACAAATGTTTGAAAATGTTTCACACACACATCACCTTGCTTGTTGGAGTGAGTGGGTCTCTCGGCTGACGGGCCCACTCAAGCCAAATGACACGAAATTATGTTAGGATGTTGTTTTTTTTCTTTCCCCTGCAGGAGGATCGTCAATCAAGATCATTGAGAGTGGGTGGCTCTTAGACAGTGTGGGAGAGGGGTTGTGATTATGCAAATGTTTAAAGTGTTTTATGACATAAGTTGGTTTATATGTTCCCCATTCCCTGAGCAGGTCTTGGCACTTGGGAAAAATTTAGAGGAACTGCCTCAGGGGTTTCACTCCATGTCACCACTTTATGGGAGGCATGGGTGTGCACCTGACGCTGGGGACCAGCGTCCAATCGCAGGGGGGAATGTGTAGCGGGGTCTTCAAATTGATGGGATACACCTGGGGAATAGTGTGACCCAGGTGTATAATTGTGTTAGGGTTCAGACCCCTTTTTGTTTCGTGGAGGATTGGAGGATGTAGTATTCTCCTTTGCCTGTGGGTGGCGGGGTACCCACAGGCTTCAGGTAGAATCATCTCCTGCAGTGCTCCCTGTTTTGTCCCTTCCCAGAGATGGTATGGCTGGGGCGGGGAACCCGCCGGGCCGTTGATGGGAGGAGATAAAAGGGGGAGACGCCCTTACCACGAGGCTTTTTGCGGAGAAGGAGGTCCTCGGAGGAGGAGGGTTGCGGTCCGCACCCAGGGCCCTTAGGCCTGGGTGCTGGAGATCCAGGAGTCTGGTCCAGGTGCCCATGGCCTGGTCCGGAGTCATGTTGGCGTCCATCCCAGGCACCTTTAGCCTGGGGTGAGGTACTATTGAGGAGGCCTGGGGCCCAGTACCTTCGACTGGGTCCCGCTAGGGTGGACTGTCCGAGGGTCCCTGAGCGGAGGGACTCGTACCTGAGGTGAGGAGGCCAGAGAGGTTACCCACTGGAGACCCGGAGCAGCACCAACCCGGTGACAGTGGGCCTCTGGGAACTCTCTTGGGGGGACACATCCCCCTGATAGGGGCCACAGCGCATCGAAGAGGGCTCCATTGCTGTTCATAGGGGTTGCTGGAAGAGACCCCATCTTTCCTGTTCTGTAACAGCCGGATTGGCTTAGGCGCCGCTGGTCATAGTACAGTGGCATAGAACTTAAACTTTAGGAAGTGCCTCGATCTGCTCGCCCCACCGTTGGCAAGGTTATAGGTCCCAACCAGTTTGCTGCAAAATAACTGTTTATTGTGCTTTGCGTATTGGAGTGTCAAATAAACAAGTGTTGGACCTTTCTCCGGTGTGTGAACTCCAGTTACTGGAAGCAAAGGGGAGGCTGGTGAGCTTGCAATTACAGACTCAGTGCATTCACAGAACACACCGGCCCGAGGAAACATCAGTAAGTGGCCTTCACCTCCCTATTACAATGGGGAGGACATGGGCCGTGGCGCATCTCACTCTCACAACCCAGGAACCCCTAGACATGAGTTGGTGTGTAACCGATAAAGATGGAGAGAGGGTGAGGCCGCTACATATCCAAATCCACCTTTCAGTACAGCAGAGCTCATGTAGCTTCAGCCTCACGTACATTACTACCCATTTTATAGCAGAAACTTGTAGCAGCTACAAAATCACTTTTCTTACAATTGCCACCAATGAAAGTTCTGTTCTGTTGGAATCCCAAGCAATGTGTGGCTCAGTCATTGAGTGCTGGACTGTTTGCAGTACTTTGAATATCTATGGAATAGCCAACTTTAGCAGCTCTCTTCCTCTGTAACATTTCCAAAATATGCCCCTTCTTAGCCAATAACACAACCAAGGTACCATTTCATTCCCTGGTTATCTCCTGCCTTGACTATTGCAACTCTGTTCTTTTTGGCCTACCTCTCCAAAGGATAATCCCCCTTCAGTCTATCATAGATGCTACTGTTAGACTCATCCACTTATCCAACTGCTCAGTGTCAGCCAACCCTCTCTGCCAATCCCTCCACTGGCTTCCACTTGCCCAACAAATACAATTCAGAATTCTAACATACAAAGACACCCACAAACCCAGCTACATCATCAATCTCATCTCAAAATGTTATCCAAACCATCCACTCTATTCTTCCCAAGACCTCCTGCTGTCTAGCTTCCTTGTCACCTCCTCCCATTGCCTCCAGGACTTCTCCAGAGCCTTTCCCATCCCCTGGAGCTCATTACCCCAATCTGTCCGGCTATCTCCTACTAGGTGATCCCTGAAAAATAATCTATTCACGGATGACTATACCACCTCTACCTTACACACTGTACTTCAACATCCTCCATCAGCTCATCCCTTACAGTTATTACTTTTTGTATCACTTGCCCTCCCTTTTACATTGTAAGCTATCACAAACAGGGTCTTCCTAGCCCTTTTGTATTTAAAGCGGAACTGAAGTCCACAATACTTACCACTGCTTCAAAGGGCCGGCTCCCACAAGGTCCCTTGCCGTTATCAGCATTTTCTCCCTGGCCTCTTCAGCTGTTTTGATTGGCCAGTATGGGATAACATCACTCCTGTGCATGCGCAGCGGCTCAGTCTTCCCGACACACAAGTGCTGTAGCTGTTCAAGAGCTACACTGGCTGAAAAGTTTGGTTCCCCATTGGTCACTCTGATTAATACTTCTGCCACTAGGTGGTGGTGTTAGCAGTGTTATGTTTAAAGCTGAGTTCCACCCAAAAATGGAACTTCCGCTCTTTGGAATCCTCCCTCCCTCCGGTGTCACATTTGGCACCTTTCAGGGGGGAGCAGATACCTGTCTAATCCAGGCATTTGCTCCCTCTTCTGGGCATAGCAAACCACAGTAGCCGTGGCTATCTATGCCATGTTTGGCCCCTCCTCCGTCCCCCCTGTCCCCCACTGTCTTCTGGGAGATACACAGGTCCCAGAAGACAGCAGGGACCAGTGAGGACACGCAGCGCGACTTGCGCATGCACAGTTGGGAACCAGGCTGTGAAGCCGCAAGGCTTCACCTTTCTGATTCCCTTACCGAAGATGGCAGCGCCATCTAAGAGCCGAGGGACAGATCGGCTTCAGGTGTCAAAATCGTGGGCGCCCTGGATAGGTAAGTGTCCATAATTTTAAAGTCAGCAGCTGCAGTATTTGTAGCTGCTGACCTTTAAAAAAAAAAAATTGGCGGAACTCCGCTTTAACCACTAGTTCTTGGACCAGTAGAGAGACAGGAAATTACATCATAACCACGTAGTTCCACTAGGAAGAACATTACATTATAACTGAAAATTATTTGAAATACCGTATATACTCGAGTATAAGCCGAGTTTTCAGCACATTTTTTGTGCTGAAAATGCCCCCCTCGGCTTATACTCGAGTCTGTGTCCATCTTCAACTTTGTGCGCCTGATCCTGGCCAGTCGTAGGTCCCCTGGACCCCACACATGTAGCCCCACTCTTCATCTACAAGTGTGCAAAGTTTGTTGTCCGGGGGACCTACGGCCGGGGAGCACCGATTTTTCAAAGCCGGGCACCCCTTCCATTGACTCCCATGTTAAACGTCAGTCTAGTCACACAGCGCTGGAGATAGGGTAGGGAGATTGGGCACAGTGAGGCATGGGCACAGTGACACTGAGGCATGGGCACAGTGAGGCATAGGCACACTAAGGCATGGGCACAGTGAGGCATGCACATGGACACAGTGAGGCAAAGTGAGGCACAGTGAGGCATGCAGATGGACACCCTAGGCTTATACCCGCGTCAATAAATTTTCCCGTTTTTTTGTGGTTAAAATTAGGTGCCTCGTCTTATATTTGGGTCGGCTTATACTCGAGTATATACGGTACTTACATTAATTTTCCTTTTCTGCCACTAATCCATGGCAGCATACATGTAGTAGTAGCTCCGCTTACCACATGAATGCCGCCATGGATTGGCAGGGCTACTACCAAACGTGTGTTGCCATGTATTGGTGCCAGAAAAGAAACATTTATGTAATTATTTGATACAATTTTTAGCTATATTGTAACATTCTTTCAGTGGAGCTACATGGCTATGATGTAATTTCCTGTCTCTCCGTGGGTCCTTGTTTTTTTCCAATAAAACAAGAAGGACTCCGATTATTTGTCCAGCATGGCAAGCATCATATCTGCTGGAAATCAGGACTGGATGAAAGACATTGATCTGAGGTTACTTACGGGTGGGGTTTTACTTTGATATAATTCTTAGGAATGTAGCCCTCCTGTCCTTTAAGTTCTGCTTTGAACCAGTTCTGATCATCTTCCATATTGAGGATCTGAAAGAGAACATGACTTCTCTGATTATTAATCATACTTTAAAGTGAATCACTCATGTGCCACATCCGTAAAATTCATTAGGAAAAAAAAAAAAAAAACCTTCTAGGTCGGACTTTGGAAGCAGATTGAAACAACAATGTATTATCTTAAAAAAAAATTTTTTATTGAACATAGATACATAGACATAAACAATATAAAATTATAAAACGGTATCGTCCATTGACGGCCACGCAATGGCCAGAAGAGACGGACGTTACATATACCCAAAGAATTAAATGATGTTTCAACAATATGGCATCAGAAACATGCATAAGCCCTTGTGCGTCAACGGGTTTCGCTGGATCGCTTTCTCAGGACACGCTTTGGGGGGTATAGAAGAGGTCTCACTGATCTGGGCATACGCCACTGTCTACACAGGACTCTCCCTGGATGGGCATCATAACACCAGAATAACCAGAGGCTAGAGGCTAACCTCCTTTTGGTATATATTTCAAACTTAAAACCCTGGCTTTGGTTATTCTGGTGTTATGACGCCCATCCAGGGAGAGTCCTGTGTAGACAGTGGCGTATGCCCAGATCAGTGAGACCTGTTCTATACCCCCCAAAGTGTGTCCTGAAGGAAGCGATCCAGAGAAACACGTTGACGCACAGGGGCTCACGCATGTTTCTGATGCCATACTGTTGAAACATCATTTCTTTCTTTGGGTATATGTAACGTACGTCTCTTCTGACCATTGTGTGGCCGTCAATAGGCCATAACTTTTTTATAATTTTTATATTGTTTATTATTATGTATCCATGTTCAAAAAAATCAAATTTTTTAAGATAATACATTGTTGTTCCAATCTGCTTCCAAATTCCGACCTATACATTAATTATTAATCATAGACACCTTTTGGAGAGAGAAAATTATTTTTAAAAATAAGTATTAAACTATACTGAGAAAAACAGAAGTATTCATCGTAAACATGTTAGTGTTACTAAAGTGTTCCTATTAATGGATATATTTTTTCATGATAAGTGCTTGCAAAAAGAGTAATGTGTTGGTGTAACTCTTCCAGGTAGTTATCACCACTCACAGAGATCATAGTGCTCCCTCTGACTAGGAATTCCTATTAGATTTGGTGTAAGACGGGTTCAGTGAACCTTACTAATATTAAGGTGCAGATTCCGAACCTCATGGAAATCAATGAGCACTGAAGGTTTAAAAAGAGTAATGGACATTTTCTAGGCTACTAGACAAAGAGTTGTGACCAGGGCTTTTTTTCAGCGGGAACCCGGGGGAACGCAGTTCCGGCACCTCCTGCCTGACTGTATGTAATGGCAAGGGGTGCTGGGGTGTGCTGCATGGTATTGATGCTCACTGCTGGTGGATCTATTCTAGCTGGAGGGGATCTATTTTGCAGGGGGGTCTATTGTTGCTGAGGAGGCCAAGTGTTGCTGGTGGGGGACCTATTGTTGCTGGGGGGTCAGTTGTTGCTGAAGGAGATCTACTGTTGGGGGAGGGGTCTATTGTTGATGGCTGCCAGAGAGTCTATTAATGCTGGCTGTGTGTCTATTGTTGCTGGGGGGGGGGGGTTTTGTTGTGGGTAGTCCATTGTTGTTAGGGGGATCTATTGTTGCTGGCTGAGGGGGATCTATTTTACTACTTTTCTTTATATCATGACCAAATTCCATACAAATTACTTAGTACCACAAAATGATACTTGGTTCTGTATTGTCTAAAAGGGGCGGTACTGGGAGGTGGGTAGGGGATGGAACCAAGGGACGGTGCTCGGAGGTGGGTAGGGGCGGAGAAAAGGGGTGACTCGGAAAAGGGGAGTTCCTGCACCTATTGTCCTGAGAAAAAAAGCCCTGGTTGTGACACAAATAATATGGGGAGTGGGGATTGTTCTGAGGCGCATATACCAAAGATGTTGCAATATTGATCTTTAAAAACTTCTCCCTGCAAATCAGTGAGCAATTGGCAGATGCAGAATGGTAGATCTCTATTCCTCAAAAGGTACCTTAGGAACTTAGGAAGACATGACATTTTCTGGACTGTATGTGACCAATTGACTACCATTGAGATGGGTATTCTAGTGCTTGGGGGAGACATTAACTTGCCTTTGAACCCTCTTTTAGATTCCTCTATGGCAGGGATATGCAATTAGCTGACCTCCAGCTGTTGCCAAACTACAAGTCCCATGAGGCATAGCAAGACTCTGACAGCAGCAAGCATGACACCCAGAGACAGAGGCATGATGGGACTTGTAGTTTTGCAACAGCTGGAGGTCCGCTAATTGCATATCCATGCTCTATGGGCACCTCTGCAGTCCCGCTCAGATTGTTACAACAGATCAAGCTCCAACTCATCACTCTTACACTACATGACTTCTGGAGGTTATTACATCATAATGTTGAAGACTTTACCTATCCCCCCACCCAATCAAAAATACTCAAGAATAATTACTTTTCTCAATCAGATTTAAAAATACCTGTGGTTCGTGTCCATAGATCCCATGTACAGTATCTATCGGACCACCATCCCATAACCATAACCTTATCGTTTCCAGAGAAAAACTGTAGAACTAACATTTAGAGATTGGATTCATTCCTTCTCAAAGATCCTGGGGATATTTGACTTTGAACTGCGCCCCTGAGGTGCCGGAAATAACGCAGTGGGAGGCACATAAATGTGTCCTTAGAGGAGAATTTCTTACAATGGCTGGGAGTCATAAGCAAGCACAACAAATTTGTAAACAATCCCTACTGACCCAAATACATACATTTGAAGCAACCCATAAACGCTCGCAGGCGGACTTCACACTCCAAGCTCTAATGTTAGCTAGGACCAAGCTACTGAAGGAATTCGGAGAGAAGATGCAACTCCAGTTCATACTCAACCAGAAGGTTTTTTTTGAGCATGCAAATAAAAGTGGTAAACTCCTGGCTAAAATGCAGGAGAAGAAATCCAATATAACTGTGTACGCTATTCGCTTTAAGAGAAGAACTTTGTAGTGCAAGACAGTAGAAATATAAAGGTTATTGTGAGACCTTGTATAATCTCAACTGTGGCCTGGAAAATGAGCCTACTTCTGCACCTTGTGAGCACATTCTATCTGATTACCTATCCATGGAATATCCATCACTGCCTAACTAAGCACGCCACTCCTGGTTTCCTTCTATCAATGGATGTCGAAAAGCCATTTGACAGAGTGGTATGGGCTACATAATGGTAGTCTTATGCTTGCTCGGAATAGGGAAGGATTTGAGCCTTATTCACGTCATCACAGGCCAAGGTGAAAGTTAATAGTAGCATGTCAGAAGCTTTCCCGATAACAAATGGCACGTGCCAGGGAAGCCCCTTGTCGCCCATTGTTTTTCTCTTGTCCTTGCAGCCTTTCCTGTGTAGTTTATCTGTCAATACATAAGTGAGAGGCATTTGGGTAGGCAGTAGGGGATACAAAATAGTTGTGTTTGTGGACATTGTGCTCCTCTTTCTCTCTGACCCACTAACCTCCTACAGGGCATTTACAACTTTTGAGAAACTTTGTGTTTCCAAATCCCGACAATGCCATTGCATCTCTACTATTTACAGCCAGCTGTTGTTAATTTCAATCTGTCCCCATATGTCCAGAACTGGGAAAAATATTTTTTTGATTGCGTTATCTGAAGAGGATTGGAGAGCAGCTTTCAACACCATGCACAAAGGTTTCATGAACGTGACAGTACAGGAACATAATTTAAAGGTCTATTCAAATTAGTACAAAGCCCCTACCCTACTCCATCGGATATTCCCCTATACCTCCAACCTTTGTTGGAGGTGTGAGGATGCTGAGGGTTTCATGCTACATATCTGGTGCCTTTGTCCCACCATACAGTCTTATTGGACAAAAGTGCATGTTATCACTTCTAGTATTATTAGCTACCCTCTTGAATTCTCGCCTACGCAATACCTTCTTTACCATTCTTCTGTCATGAAAGGTGCATGTCATAAGTCTCTTGCCATACACATGATCAATGCCGCCTGAATGTGTATCCCTGTAAAGTGGCGCCAAAGTCAGGTACTGTCTTTAAAGTTATGGTTCACTAGATTTAGCAAAGTAGCGCAAATGGATGAACTTATTTATATCTCATTTGATAGGCTTTAGCCTTTCACCAAAAAATGGGCCTACTGCGTTTATTACCATTGGCGGTGTTCGATCGCTCGGTTCTTAGTGCAGAGGCACCGGGGGACTTCAGTCCGCTCTCTGCTGAAAACGGGTCACAGGAGTGCAAAACAAATTGCACTCCTGTGACCCATAAGAGAAGCCCAGCCAAACGAGCTCAGGCTGGACTTCTCCTTTAAAGTAGGTGCTTAGCAGCTGGAAACTTCATATGAATATCCCTACCAATAAACTGATAACATACTTTTCATTGATCGTTATTTTACTCAAATTACTTATGGTAGAGCTGTACAGCTGTAATATGAGAGGTGATGTTTTACATCCTTCCTTTACCCCTTCTTTGTGCTTTGTCTGTATGTTCACCTTTTACAAGTTGCTTAAGCTGTGGCACCTATTTTGCAGTTATATATTTAGTATAAGGTGACCAGATTTTTAAAATGAAATCCAGGGACATATTTTTTTTTTACTAGTAATGGCGGCAATCAGTGACTCTCTGCCCGTCGCTGCCCGCCTCACAGCCTGTCAAGTCTTACTCTCCGGGCCCAGGCTACTACTGGTTGGGGAGCGGAGGAAGATCACTCCGCCAGGGAAGGCAAGGAGATAAGCAGGCAGGAGGCTGGCCGGGACTTGAGCCAAGGCAGAAGAACATGCAAGAAGAGCTGAATGGGCATTCACCCGAAACTGAAGAAATATCCGCTTCGGCACATGATCATCAGAAAAGGGCACAGATAATGGAAAAAATACACCCCCTAAGCTGGTAAGAGCGGCAGAGCGGCAGAGCGGGGTGTATAATTCAGAATTATTATTTATTCTGCACTGACTGTCTTTGAAATTGCCCCAGCTCCTGTTCAAATCCAAACCGGGGAAAAAACTGGGGACAGACTCGGTCCGGGGACAGTGTCCTCAATCCGGGACTGTACCCTTAAACCGGGGATGTCTGGTCACCCTAATTTAGTATATATGTAACAACACTTCTATACTACTCTGTATGCTATATTGAACTTTAATAAAATATTATGGAACTAAAAAAATTTATTTGGCGGGAAAGAATGATTTTTGTAGTTCTTAACAGGCAACATAAAAAATGCAAAACTTCTTTAAATAACAAGTCCGGGGGATGCCCTTAACCTGCCTGTGAAGTCTGTATGATGTATACTACCTATTATGGAAATAAATGCTGTTTAAATTTCCAGTAAAATTACAGTTTTCAGCTGCTTACTTTTGTTTTATAAACAAAGCACTTGGGGATTCCCTTCATTTATACCAGACCCTTATATTAGATGGGGGTCTGGTATAGAAGTTAGTGGTAACCCTATCCAAAAACATTAAACGGCGTGGGGTTCCCCCTATGACTACATACTAGACCCTTATCCTTGATGATGAGTGTCAAGTATGGATATCAAATGGAAAACCATGCAGAAAAAATAAAACAGCATAGGATCCCCCCAAAATCCATACTAGATCCAAACCAAGTTTGGTATAGGTTTTAAGGGGGAACCCCATGCAAAAAAAAGTGTGGATCCCCCCTATTTCCAAACCAGATCCTGATCCGCGCATGCAGCCTGACCAGGAAAGACTGGGCAAGCATTTGTTGTGATTTTTTGGTTCTGTGGGTGCGGTCTCATCAAAATCATTAGAATCTGGAAGGCCCCTTTAATAATAGGGGGGGGCACCACCCTCCCCCATATCAATGAATACACTGCTTATTCCTGTGTTAGTGCACACTGTTGAACATTATATCAGAACATAGTTGATTTCTTTGGGACTGACACATTTCGTGGACTTGATCCACTTCGTCAGGAGAAATTAAAGTGCTCATTCACCATATACTTTAAACAAAAACAACCAAAATAGTTTTTTGTCAGCCAGGTAATACCATTCTTACAGTTGCATCTCTAAACATGTTACAACTGGAGAGGTGGTAAAGCCTCAAAGTCCGAGCCCCACATGGGGACACTAACATTAAACGCTGAGCTGTGAGAGAGAGCGGACTGCGCATGCACAGGTCATGAGGGATGTCGGGAGTGTTTATTCACGGATTTCCGGGGCCATATGCCCATCTGGTGCTGGGTGAGTTCTGTCATCTGCAGGACAGATTTGGAAGGACAAGATAAAGAGGTAGGTTTTTCTTTGGGTAGCAGAGCACAGCATTTTAATATATTGGGGACACTGTAGGGCCCATCTTGGAAAACGTTTATAAAGGTGAACTTAAATTTTTTTTTTCTTTTTTTAAGCAGTATAAGCAGTTAAATATGAATAAGTATTTGAATGTGACCTGGTAACAACAGTATCTTGCACGCTCCCAGTACGGGGAGTGGTAAATTGCAGCACAAGGAGCCAATTTGTTCATACATTAAAGAAACATGCTGACAGGAGGAAAAAGCAGAGTGACAAAAAGATGAGCTCATCACTGTGCTGCTCCTCTGCTGGGGGCGGGTCCATGACAACCCAGGCTGAGAGAAAGCAGTCTAAATGATGAACCAGAAGACTCATCAAATCCAATGCCAGCTCCAGAGTGGAGATGGAAATTGCTGCAAAAGCTGCTTTTTATTTTATGACGGGGTGGCCCCGGAGCATGTGATGTCATGGGAGCATGTGGCCACCCGGAGCATGTGACTGTGACGTCATGAGAAGCCTATATAAATCGTTGCGGACCGCACACCCAGCATTACAGCGGGAGGAAGCGAACATCGAGGAGGAGAAGAGGGAAGAAGGTGATGAAGAAGACCGGGCCCCGCTAGCAAAAGAGCTAGAAGAAGATAGCGGAGGCCCGGCAGAAGGAAGAAAGAACCGGAGAGCCAGAGAAGAACCGGAGAGCGCGGAGACGACACCGGAGACCCCCGAAGTTGGAAGAAGACCCCCGAAGTTGGAAGAAGACCCCCGAAGTCGGAAGAGACCCCTGGAGTCGGGAGAAGACCCCCGAATTCGGAAGAGACCCCCGGAGTCAGAAGAAGACCCGCGGAGCTATGTAATAAATTACTTTAAAAACCTGTGCAGTGTTCTTTTATTTAATTTTTTTTCCACCAGGTGAATGGGTAGGGGTACGATGTACCCCATACTCATTCACATAGGGCGGGGGCCGGGATCTGGGGGCCCCTTTATTAAAGGGGACTCCTGGATTCCGATAAGCCCCCCGCCCGCAGCCCCCGACAACCAACGGCCAGGGTTGTCGGGAAGAGGCCCTTGTCCCCATCAACATGGGGGCAGGGTGCTTTGGGGTGGGGGGGCCGCAGGTCGCCCCCCTGCCCCGAACCCCCCATGTTGAGGGCATGCTGCCTGGTACGGTTCAGGAGGGAGGGGGCCGCTCTCTCGTCCCCCCCTCTTTTCCTGCGGCCTGCCAGGTTGCGTGCTCGGATAAGGGTCTGGTTTGGATTTTAAGGGGGACCCCCACACCGTTTTTTTGGCTATGGGGGTTCCCCTTAAAATCCATACCAGACCGAAGGGCCTGGTATGGTCCTGGAGGGGAACTCATGCCGTTTTTTTTATTTAAAATTTGGCGTGGAGTTCCCCCTCAAGATCAGCAGAGCACAAGTCGCATGCCAAAGTCGGATCATGCAAGACTGCGGTCCGACTTTGATTATAGTCAATGGGCTGAAGTAGGATCAAAGTCGGACCAAAGTAGTACAGGGAGCATCTTCAAAGTCGGACCGACATGTGTTAGACCAGTTAAGATGGCTCCCATAGGGAAACATTGATTTTCACACGTCATGCGACATGAGCTCCCAATGTCGGAGCGTTTGTCGGACAAGTGTGAACCCGGCCTAATGGTCCTTTCACACGGGCGGATCCCGTGATGATCCGCCCCGCGAACATCCGCTTGCTCAGCGGGGATCGCTCCGTTGATCCCCGCTGAGCCGGCGGATGACAGGGCGGTCCCCACACACTGTGCAGGGACCGCCCTGTCAGATCTCCGCTCTCCTCTATGGGAGGATCGGATGAACACGGACCGTCTGTCCGTGTTCAACCGATCCGCTCTGCAGACGTATGGAAAAATAGGATTTTCCTCCGTCTGCAGAATCGGACTATAGCGGAGACGGATGATATCGGGTGTCAGCGGATGTTCATCCGCTGACACCCGCTATCCCATAGGGATGCATGTATGTCCGTATTTCATCCAAAAACAGATGGATGAAATACGGACATACGGTCCCGCCAGTGTGAAAGGGGCCTTAGGGTGGCCATACACGGTTCGAATTTCGAAAGAATTTTCTTTCGAAAATCGTATCAAAGAATTTTCGTACGAATTTCGCACCGTTAGTGGGCTGCAGCAACAGCCGATTTTCGTGCGGCAATCAAATTTGAGGAATCCGACATGTTGGAAATTTGTTGAAAAACAAACGATTTTCTGATCAATGATGGGAGAATCGTGCGAGAAATGTAATAGAAAAGAAAATGCGCATGTGCAAGAAAAGAATATTCCCGGAGAGAAACGAATATTCCCGGAGAGAAACGAATATTCCCGGCAACA
Organism: Rana muscosa; assembly: GCA_029206835.1. Lineage (NCBI taxonomy): Eukaryota > Metazoa > Chordata > Amphibia > Anura > Ranidae > Rana > Rana muscosa. The sequence goes on along the minus strand of CM055127.1, from coordinate 146,507,147 downwards.
TGAAGGTTTGGTCGGCCGAATTTCGAAAATCAATGGTGGCATCATCCGATCACAAAAAAAAAAAACTTTCTGATTTTGAAAAGAAAATTTGTTCGAAATTCGACCCGTGTATGGCCTGCTTTAGGCAGTGAAACTGATTAAATCACCTGTGCAAAATAATGGAATGACCTGTTGGGGGCGCCTTGAGAACTGGAGTTGAAAAACACTGCTCTAGAGGAGGAAAACATTTTGGAATTATCACTTACAAAACACAACATATGATCTGATTTATTTATTTTTTTAAAGTCGCCTGATCTCCGCACATCTGTGTACTGCACAGGCAGGAAGACAACATCCTGTTTATATGAACAAGGATATTTTTAGGGGATTTTTTTTGGGCCATTGACATTGAATCCTACATATCATTAAATTGTTCTGTAAATTGCAAAACAAATATTTAATGTCGCAAAGTAAAAGGCTAATGAGCTTGAAGTCATTGGGAAACAGTGACAGTACATAGATAGGCTAAAAAAAAGGACAAGTCACTAACACCTTGGATGTATTAGCTGATCCAAAGGAAGGCAAAATAAATCTGATAGAGAATGCTCTGATCTGATTTAACGCGGAGGTCCACACAAAAAGTGAACCTCCACTTTTCGGAACCCTCCCCCTCTCCGGTGTCACATTTGGCACCTTTCAGGGGGGAGGGTGGTGCAGATATCTGTCTAAGCCCTGGTTCACACTAGTGCGATTTGACATGCGATTTGACATGTCAAATCGGCGATATTTGCCGCAAATTGCTGGCAATGGCACCGTCCTAATCGGTGCGACGCCGCATCTGCGGCGCTGCACCGATTTCAAAAAGTCGTTTCTGTACTACTTTTTGCGATTTCGGCCACGATTTACATTGACATCTGTGTCAGATGTCTTTGTAATCGCGGCTGAAATCGGGACTGCCAGCGGGAGTGAAATTGCGCGAGTTCAGCTGAACTCGCACGGCTTCACTCCCGCAGCCCAGTGTGAACCTGGGCTAATACAGGTATTTGCACCCACTTCCGGAAATAGACTCCCACGGGAGTCACGCCCCTTCGCGTCACCCCCCCCCCCCCCGCTGTCTTCTGGGAAACACACTGGTCCCAGGAGACATTGGCGACCAGTTAGGACGCGCTGCGCTACTTGCCCATGTGCAGTAGGGAACCGGGCAGTAAAGCCGCAACGCTTCACTTCCTGATTCCCTCACCGAGGATGGTGGCGGGGGAAGCCGAGTATTTGTAGCTGCTGGCTTTTTTTTTTTGTGGGACCTCCACTTTAATGGGGAAAAAAATTCTGAACACCTTATGGGAATGATATTAATTCTCAAATCAAGATCCTACTATGCAGTATCAGAATTGGAATCGATATTCCGCATTTTTGGTCCATGCACAGAGCTAATACAGTCAGCCAACATTCACAATAGCATAGCGTGAGAAAGAGTGCAAAATTGCGCAACTGTTCGTGGTCAAGAAGCACGTGCCTAACTTACCATGTCACCTAATGTTATTGGCACCCCAAGCATGATGAGAAAAAAAACGGATTTTTAAAAAACACGCAAAGCTTGAAGCTAAAAAAGATACACGAGCTTCTTTGCCGCTTGTAGGGCAGCCCATTAAAATGAATTGGGTTGCCCTACATGCAAAGCACAGAAATGTGAATGGGAGCTCTAATGCCGCGTACACACGATCGATTTTCTCGACGGTGAAAACACCGTCGAGAAAATCGACGGGGAAAAAACGAGGGAACGGCTTGGTTCCCTACACACGGGCGTTTTTTCCGACATTTTTTTTCTTGGTCGAGAAAAACTACCGCGTGTGGGCTCCGTGGCAGTGTTTCCCTATGGGAAAACTGCCGCGGAAAAAAACTACGGGAATCACGATGAGAAAAATTAGAACATGTTCTCATTTTTCTCGTCGTGATTAATGCCGTTTTTCCCGTCGGGGAAAAATGACAAAAAGCCCACACACGGTCGTTTTTCTTGTTAAAAAAAAAAATTTAATTTTTCCCTGACGGGAAAAATGATCGTGTGTACGCGGCATCAGTATAAACCTTAAAGCGGAGGTCCACCCAGAAATGGAACTTCTGCTGTGCGGATTCCACCCCTCCTCCGGTGTCACATTTGGCACCTTTCAGGGAAGAGGGGGAAGCAGATACCTGTCTAATTCAGGTACAGGGGGTCCCCGACTTACGGACGCCCGACCTACAAACCAGGCGCTGCGGGGACCCTCTGCCATTCTGTGCGGTCCATCTGCTGTTCTGCGCATGCGTGGCCAGACGGAGCCTCTGAAAATGTCGGAATCATCCATAATTGGCCGCGCATGCGCAGAACGGCAATCGACGGAACATTGGAAATGTCCGGAATTGTCGTTCTGCGCATGCGCGGCCGACTTACGAACATTTCCAAATTACAAACAGGAGGAAAGTCCCTAACGGGTTCGTAACCTGGGGACCCCCTGTATTTGCTCCCACTTCCAGCAAAAGATCACTGCAGTATCCGCAGCAGTCTACACCATGTCTGGCCCCTCCTCTTCCCCCCCCCCACTGTCTTCTGGGAGACACACAGGTCCCAGAAGACAGCAAGGACCACTCAGAACGCGCAGCGCGACTCGCGCATGCGCAGTAGGGAACCAGACTGTGAAGCCGCAAGGCTTCACTTCCTGATTCCCTTACTGAAGAGACAGACAGAACAGGGTTCAGCCCCGCCCCCTCCTCACTGGCTGTGAATGACTGCCAATGGCTCCCGATCCTGTGTGCAAACCCTCGTACACATGATAAGAAAACCGGACGAAAAATTCCGCTTTCAATGCGATCGTGCGATAATCTGATCATTAGTACACCGCTTTCGAAATTTTCCAAAAGGGACAAACACGAAAATGTTTCTCGTACGACGCCAGATCGTACGGCTTTCGTTTAATTAGTTCAGTTTTTGTGCGAAAATACAATACAAATACATTACATTACATCACTTCCAAATATTTTTTTCTGTCGTACGAGAATTTTTGTACTTTAGTAATCTATTCACATTCGATATGAAGACTAGCATGCAGAAAAAAAAACTTAAAGTGGCTGTACACCCTGTAGAACCACTTTTCCCTACAGGTAAGCCTATAATAAGGCTTACCTGTAAGTACTGGAAATATCTCCTAAACCTGTACGTTTTAGGAGATACTCCCCAGATACGCTTGCGCCAATGTCATGGGTCGTGCCGTTTCTATAGAGCCCGTTCCGTGGCCGTCGGCTCCCACGTGCATGCGACTCCGGCCAGTAACAGAGCCACGGCCCCGCAAGGAAGAGGGGTTGAAGATGGACGCGGTCACAAAGCGGGGACAGCAGTGACATTGCAGGCTTCTTCTGCAGGTGAGTGGCACATAATGGGGCTAGTATGTGATGCATACTAGCCCATTATGCTTTTACTTTGCAGGGAACAAAGAGGAAGTAAAACCTATCAGGGTTTACTTCTTCTTTAGGTATTAGGGAGTCTGGGGGGGGGGGGGGGGGAAGCTGCACACAGAAAGATTTTACCTTCATGCATTGAACGCACGAAGCTACAAAAATCCTTCAGCCTTTATAACCACTTCAACAATGACCTTCTCTTTTATTTTCTCCTTTTTGGTCTTTTAAATATCCCATTAAAGTGGTTGTAAACCCACTTTGTAAACAAACACCTACAGGTAAGCGGCAGCCTAGATTAAGGCTTACCTGTAGGTGCATGAAATATCTCCTTAACCTACACGGTTAAGGAGATATTTGCATTTAAAACCGGCACCACTGACGTCATGCGCATGGGGTTAATCCCATTCACAAATTCGGCTAGGTCGCAGCATTCAACGACGTAGCCGAATTCGACGGCTCCTGCGCGCATGCGTGCAGAGTCACATCTTCGCCGCTCCGGCCAATCACAGCGCCGGAGCGGCGCTGTGATTGGCTGGTGCGGCGATACCCGGAAGTAACATTCCGCAGCGATGGCTGCGTCTGGAGAGAGGGACGCGGACTGTTTCGGGGGCCCCGATCTAAGGTAAGTGGTACATAATGAGCTAGTATGCTAGTCATACTAGCTCATTATGCCTTTCTCTTGCAGGTTGCCTCAAAAAAAAATAAAGGATTAGTGGGTTTACAACCACTTTAAGGTCTCATACACACAGGAGTATTAAAAGGAGTTGGTAGAAAAATACAGCTTGAAAAACGCTCATACTGGTTCATACACTTGTTTATGTGCTTTTACGTGGCGTTTAGGGGTGTACAGTATGGACATAAATTCATTCTTGTGGCTAAAATATTCAGTTATTCTAGCCACAAGAATGCTTTTAAACTTGTTTACACGCGTCTATACATGTTTAAGCGTAAAAAGCGCAAATATGCTTCTCCAGGGGCGCGAGTTTGGGGAATTTTTTTTTTACGCCCCTGAACGCTGCGAGCAAATACGTCCTTAAACCCCCCCCCCCAAAAAAGTCAGGACTGTTCCTAGCTATTCTCTGTGGAACACTGTACATCACCGCCCGATGTTACAGAGATGGAGAGGGGGAGGTGTTCTGTAGTTCTAACACACTTTCTGTCCTAGGATGACAAAGCTGCTCCATTTTAAATATAATACAGTGAGTGAGTGTTGTCATTGTAGGAAGTTTGTTGATGCTTGGCAACGTGGGTCGCTGGTGCTGGAATCCTGTTTTTTTTTTTTTTATATATGTTTATTTTGTATACTTGCTATCAGTCAATAGTATGATGGTGGTGTAAGTAGGGAGGATCTTAATATTGGGTTGGCAGCTTCTACACACCGAATGATTTCCACAGTCACCTTGAGGACCACCCCCTAAGGAAGAATCTGTAATTGAAGCGCCAAACCATAAGTCGATTCCAGATAGAAGATTATTCCAATGATAGACTGTTTACAAAGACAATGCGTTTTGGTGGCTGTTAAACGCAGTAGTAAAGTCTGCTTTGTGATTTTTACCTTCAGGTAAGCCTTAGCTAAGGATAAAGCCCTGTACACACGATCGGTTTTACCAATGAAAACACTCCGATGGATTCTCATCGGACAAACCGATCGTGTATGGGCCCCATCGGTCTTTTTTCCATCGGTGATTAAAAATAGAACATGTTTTAAATTTATCCGATGGAAGAAAAAACGATAAGCAAATTCCGATCGTCTGTGTGGAACTCCTTTAGAGAAAAAACCCACGCATGCTCAGAATCAAGTCGACGCATGCTCAGAAGCATTGAACTTAATTTTTCTCGGCTCGTCGGAGTGTTTTACGTCACGGCGTTTGGGACGGTCGGATTTTAGACTGATGGTGTGTAGGCAAGACTGATGGAAGTCAGCTTCATCGGATTGTATTCCATCGGAAATCCAATCGTGTGTACAGGGCTTTACCTGTAGGTAAAATGAATATTTCTCCTATACGTGCACAGTTTAGGAGATATTCACCCTGGATGCAGCCAGTTACGTCACCGGCGCATGCGCCGGACCTTCAGAGCTTCGTGCCGAGGGCTCCCATGGGCATGTGCAGGAGTGACGTCATTGCGGCTCTGGCCACTCACAGTACCGGAGCCTGCAAACCCGGAAGAAAGACCAGGGGAAGATGTCAGTCCTCTCAGCGGTGACACTGCACCGCTGGAGAGCTTTGTTCTAAGGTTAGTATATCATAATGTGCTAGTATGCGATGCATACTAGCACATTATGCAATTGCCTTACAGGTGTTTTTTTTTTAACTCTGTTTTACGTCGAACGGCCGGCTTCTGTCAGACCGGCTGCAGTACGCTTGGGCTGAACCGGCCAATCCCACCCGACGTTCGGCCCGTGTGTACTAGGCTTAACTCTGCTCTCTTCATCAGAAAATGAAACAATACAATACAGTAGAGGCAGAAATCAATCTATAGTTAGGTGTTATAACAGTGAGTGGGTTTGCACATCATCCATCAGCACCTGAAGATCATTCTGCATACACCGTTGCATGATTTCATTTTCTTCAAGCCATGAAGCCCCGAAATGCGTTGGTTTTGTAAACAGTCTGTCTTTAGAATAATCTTGTATCTGAACTTGAATATTTCAACGTGGGGCTCATTCTTCCCTATCACAACCCAATATGATCGTGGAAATCCATTGGTGCATAAAAGCTGCCAACCCAATATTCAGATCCCCCATCATTGCCAGGACCTTGTTATTGGTTGTGCCAACACCAGATCTTGCCAATGTATGCCAGCATGAGTGCTTTTAGTCAGGGGTGTATGTGATAGGGTGACAAATTAGGAGCATAACTGGGGGCAAAGACAGAGTGTTGTCACCCAAATCAGGAATTGCCTGAAGGAGGATCTTCATGGCAGGAACACCCGGTATTATTTTTTTATTGACAGCTTCAGATATAAAACGGCTGATTTACAATGACATGTTAAAGCTCATAGGATGTTTTATTGGATGGATTAGATCTACTTTAAGGGCTGATTTCAGTGTTGTGTGGATGCTGGAAGGCCGAAATAATGGATGAAACTTACAACTGAGAGCAGCTTCTGTGTTTCCACCTCCCCTCATTATTTTATGGACTCTCTCTCTTGTTAACAATTTTATTTATTTATTTTAATAATGAGAATGCAACAGGTGGGGTGAGACTAATGCCCCGTACACACGATCATCGGAAATTCCGACAAGAAAAGTCCGATGTGAGCTTTTGGTCGGAAATTCCGACCGTGTGTATGCTCCATCGGACTTTTGCTGTCGGAATTTCCGCCAACAAAAGTTTGAAAGCAGGTTCTCAATTTTTCCAACGGAAAAAATTCCAATTAGAAATTCCGATCGTCTGTAGCAATTCCGACGCGCAAAATTCCGAGGCATGCTCAGAAACAATTTGACGCATACTCGGAAGCATTGAACTTAATTTTCTCAGCTCGTCATAGTGTTGTACGTCATCGCGTTCTTGGCGGTCGAAAGTTCCGAGAACTTTTGTGTGACCGTGTGTATGCAATCCAAGCTTGAGCGGAATTCCGTTGGAAAAACCATCCAAGGTTTTTCCGACGGAAATACCGATCATGTATACGCGGCATAAGGCAGCCTTTCTCAACCTTTTCAACACAGAGGAACCTTGGAAATAATTCTCCGGTCTTGGGGAACCCCTGCTAAAAATGAAAAATCTACAACTCATCATACATTAGTGTGATGGTCAATGTGAAAAGAATGCTTCTTACACTTGTGATTATTGGGAAGAATTACCTCCTTACAGATAACTAAAGAGATCGATGATGTCATTGAGAAATTGACAGAAATTGACCAATGCTCAGGGAACCTCTAGCAACCTCTAGGAACCCTGGTTGAGAAAGCCTGCTCTAAGTGGCTGGGTAGGGTAGTTCGAGAGTGAGGAGATTTTGCTGCTGAAGGCCAGAGATTAAAGCCTGGTACACAGGTTGTGTTTTTTTTTCGCTGGGTTGAACGAAAAAAAAAAACTTGTCAGCTCAGATCGGAGCCAGTGTACTAACGATCTGACGTTAGTACAGCAATCTCCCTCTCTGAGCTGTTGTGTTCTGACAGGGGGACAGCCCCCAGACCAAAACACTCCTAATCGGGAGCCGGTTGGCTGCTGGTTTTCCAGCATGCACGTCCAACAGAAACGGCCGGCTTCTGTCGGACTGGCTGGCATACACACGGGCCGAATGTCGGACAGTTTTTATTGAACAGACCGATGTTGCCCAGCATTCGGCCCATGCGTACGGGGCTTAAAATGCCATTGGTTGTTGAACTTGTGGGATTCATGTGGTTTCCTCCTAAACTCCGAAGGTGGTAGAGGTAAAAAGACTGTATAAATATTAACGGTAGAACTACAGTTATCTCATGTAGGCTGACAATACTCAGTGTCAGGTTGGGGCCAGTAAAGCAACAGATTGTTTGGTGCAATTATCAAAGGGGTGTTGCCAGGGCCGTCGGAACAAGACAGGCAAACCAAGCAACTGCTTGGGGCCTCGAGCTGGCCTGGGGCCCCAGCAGTCCCGTGATAGTGTGAATTTTCCCGCACAGCAGGAAGAGGAGCAAGAGGAGGCAGCACGGGAGGAGGAGGTAAGGCAAAATCACCCCCACCCCCCTCCCCGCTTATCCACTCACTTTAATGTCGGGCGACCGGGAGCTCCTTCCCGCGGTCAGCGCCCCCCTCCCGCGATCTGCGCCCTCCCACGGTAGGCGTCAATGCCCCTCAACAACAACAGGGAAAAAAAAATCAGTAGCACCCCCCCGCTCAACAACTTTCTTGACAGGTAAAAAAAAAAAACTTGTTTCACATTACGTTGTCCATTCTGCTTGGGGCCCCCAAATTCCTTCAAACGGCCCCCGGGTGTTGCTTTGGGTGCCAATGGCTGGGCGCCTACAGATTCTGGTAATGCAAATCCATCTTGCGGTAGGTTACCTGGCTTCTACTCAAACTAGCAGTGCTGAATGAATTAACATTATAAGAAAATTAGATTGTAAGCTCCTTCAGGGCAGGGACTGATGTAAATATTGCTAAAGAAAAAAAAAAGTACCAGCACTCTATGAAGTAGAATAAATACCTGCTGGGATGTTAATCATATCATGACAGTCAGGTCTTACCTTTAGTATGTCTCCTTTGTTGAAGGGCAGCTCATCTCTCTCTGTGGTTTTGAAGTTGTAGATGGCCATGGCCTCCATCTCTTCTGACGTGGAGATGGGGACTAATGTGTGTGCTGCTCGGTGGGTTTAAGTGACACTTACAGCTGGTGACATACACAGCTGGAAAGTGTGTGTGGGTGGGTGACGGAGTCCTCTGTTCTCAAGAAGTGAAAATGTTCACAGCTCCCCCGATAGTGGAAACCAACTCAAGCATGTCCACAGTGTGGGACCAAGACTGGGACAATCAGAAAAGCGTGTTTCATGCAGAGGCCTTCCTGGAAAAACAAATCAACTGTCTGTGTCTGGTATTTAAACTGTCCTGCAAATGTCAGGGCTTAAAGGCATCAACACTTGTTTCATTTATTAGAAAACAGCAAAAATCACATTGAATTACATACAGTCAGGGGCATACCTAGAGCATTTGGCACCCGGGGCGGATCCTATATCTGGCACCCCCCAACTTTAAAATGTAAAAACACCCCACTGTGCCCCCTGCATACCTCTGCATCCCCAAATATCTTTGTCACTACTTTGTACCCCCTCTCCACAACTGGACTCCTTTACATTACACAGCCCCCCTGCACCTCTGGACCCCTTTACATTACACAACCTCGTGCACCTCTGGACCCCTTTACATTACACAACCTCCTGCACCTCTGGACCCCTGCACATTACACAACCCCCTGCACCTCTGGACCCCTTTACATTACACAACCCCCTGCACCTCTGGACCCCTTTACATTACACAACCCCCTGCACCTCTGGACCCCTTTACATTACACAACCTCCTGCACCTCTGGACCCCTTTACATTACACAACCTCCTGCACCTCTGGACCCCTGCACATTACACAACCTCCTGCACCTCTGGACCCCTTTACATTATACAACCCCCTGCACCTCTGGACCCCTTTACATTACACAACCTCCTGCACCTCTGGACCCCTGCACATTACACAACCCCCTGCACCTCTGGAACCCTTTACATTACACAACCCCCTGCACCTCTGGATCCCTTTACATTACACAACCCCCTGCACCTCTGGACCCCTTTACATTACACAGCACCCTGCACCTCTGGACCCCTTTACATTACACAACCCCCTGCATCTCTGGACCCTTTACATTGCACAACCCCCTGCATCTCTCCGGACCCCTTTACATTACACAACCCCCTGCATCTCTGGACCCTTTACATTACACAACCCCCTGCATCTCTGAACCCTTTTACATTACACAACCCCCTGCATCTCTGGACCCTTTTACATTACACAACCCCCTGCACCTCTGGATCCCTTTACATTACACAACCTCCTGCATCTCTCGTCCTTTGCACATTACTCAACCCCCCCCCCCCAGCTTTGGACCCCCTGCATGTTACACAGCCCCCCCAGCATGTTACACAGCCACCCCCCCAGCTTTGGACCCCTTGCATGTTACACAGCCACCCCCCCAGCATTGGAACCCCTGAATGTTACACAGTCACCCCCCCTAGCTTTGGAACCCCTGCATGTTACACAGCCACCCCCCCCCCCCCCAGCTTTGGAACCCCTGCATGTTACACAGCTCTGCCCCCTTCTACCTTACTCACGCAGAGGGGGAGACACAGCAGCGCTGAACAGAGGGCGGGAACTGCTGGAGTTAATTTTTCATATTAACAATGCTAATGATTGGTTGCTAGGACCACCTAGCAACCAATCGCCTGCTAGTTGACTCCAGCTTTTCCTGTCTTCTATTCAGCGCTGTGGCGCTGCCCCACTGTCTCTCTCTCTCCCTCCCCTGCTGTACAGGAGAGAGAGACAGTGTTTTCTATCTCCTGCTCCTGAGTCAATCTGATGGCGTGTCACCCTGGTAGTGGTACAGTCTGCACCTGGCCTGGGCACCCCTGCATCCTGTCACAGCCATCGCCGCTGCACTGCCTGAGCCCCCCCTGCTGTACTGCTTCACTTACAGGGGAGGATGAGAGGCGCCAACCTGACACCCCCCAGTGTGTGGCACCCGGGGCGTAACACCCCCCCCCCCCGCAGGTACGCCACTGCATACAGTATATGGGAACTGTTTCACCCACACAGTACAGCTAGGTCACCAACCTCCACTGTGGCAACCGCACAGCTTGGTTAATAGCAACCCCCTGTCAGCTGATTGGCCAGTGGAAGAGTAGCAGATATTATCTCTCTGCTTACTCTTCTCTCTCCTCCTGTCAGCATGTGCAAGTTTTTCTCTTAGAAGCTTAGCTCCCCCTGCTTTCCACTCCTAGCAACTTTTTACTCACAAAGCCACCCCACCCCTCAAGAAAAGACTAACAGCTTAACTCTCCCTCCCATAAGTGATTTAGTAATTCAGTTCGCCTTGCCCCCCAATCCCCCCTCCCCCAACAGTGACTCAGCAGCTCAGCTCCCCCACTTCCACTTCTCAACAATGATCCAGTAGCTCAACTCATTCTGCTCCCCCCTCCCATCAGTGACTTCACAACTCAGCACCCTGCCTCAGCTGTGGTTAATCTAAGCTACCATCAGTGACTCAACAGCTCAGCTCCCCCTGCTCACCCCTCCCAGCAGTGACTGATCAGCCTTTTAATCTCTAATGTAAACACAGAGCAGGAGCTCTGAAAGGGGTGCAGAGGGTAACTAAGCTGCTGAAAGATACACTCAAAAACCTTCACTGCTTCTGCTATGGAATTTAAGGATGATTTGCTCCACAGTGCACTCAGCTACAGAGGTTAATAATTGAATGTGCATAGCCTATCCACAGATTGACTTTAAAGTAACAAAGATTTAGAGAAACGAAGCCCTAGATATAATCCTATCATCTGAAAGCAGAAAGCCACGAGACATCTGCTTGTCATCCTTGGAACCTACCATTTCCCTGTGTGTATGCAGCGCACATGGAGTTAAATGTTTAACATCTGGTCACTTAGAAATTTCTTCCTTGTTGCTAAATCACTGTGTGCCGTAATAAAGCTTCTAGTGCTTGGTATTGCTCCATGTTGTCCTCCAGTCAACTCCTCTATGGCCACAGCCTCCAGATCAGTGCTTGAATCTGTTGATGCTCCTGCCTGTATGGCAAAGCAACAGCTTTTTGCTGTGCTCATCATAATCTGGCAGCATATGATTTCATGAATACAAGCAACATTTGGGAGGATCATTTGAGCTGGGGGTTAGAATGGATACAATTGGCACCACTTTTATAATTTTTGTATTGTTTGACAAACCTTACAGTGTTTCTGTTACATAAGACCTAAGATTTTAAAGTGGTTGTAAACCCACTTTTGCAACTTGCACCTACAGGTAAGCCTAGATTAAGGCCTCGTACACACGACCGATTTTCTCGGCAAGAACCAGCAAGAAACTTGCTGGCAGAGAGGTCTTGCCGAGTAAATCGGTCGTGTGTACGCTGCTATCGGGTTTCTCGTCAAGAAAACCGACAAGAAACCTCGATGAGAAAATAGAGAACCTGCTCTCTATTTTCTCGTCGAGATTCTCCTCGGCATGTTTCTCGACGAGAAAAGTGAGTGTGTGTACACTTACCTGTCCGCCCGGAAGCCCGCGCATGTTCGAAATGAATTCGACGCATGCGCGGTAGCTTCCTAGGCATACCTAGGGTATACCAAGATGGCGGCGACGGCATCGAATGTGACGAGCGCATGCTCGACGTAGTCGATGACGTCACCGCGTACACTCCTTTCAAAGAACCGCGGGTTCTTTGAAACGAGCGTGTGTACACTCGGCCGGGACAATTTTCTTGTCCAAGAATCTCGTCCAAAAAAACGACATGTTTTTTTCAACGAGAATCTCGGCCGTGTGTACGAGGCCTCAGGCTTAGCTGTAGGTGCAAGAAATATCTCCTAAACCTACACGGTTTAGGAGATATTTGCTAAAAATGACATGCACCGATGTCTACGGCGCATTCATAGGGTTAATTCTATTCACTTAGCCGGATTTGACGGGTCCTGCGCGCATGCGTGGAGTCACGTCTTCACCGCTCCGGCCAATCACAGCGCCGGAGCGGCGCTGTGATTGGCTGGAGCGGCGATACCCGGAAGTAACCTTCCGGCTATAGCCGCAGCAATGGCTGCGGCTGGAGAGGGAGACGAGGACGCCTTCGGGGGCCCCGATCTAAGGTAAGTGATGCATAATGAGCTAGTATGATAGTCATACTAGCTCATTATGCCTTTGTCTTGCAGGTTAGTTTAATAAAAAAATTTTTTTAAAAGGGTTTACAACCACTTTAAAGAAATGTTCCACAAATCTGAGGCTGGGTTCACACCTATGTGAATTGGATGTGGGTTTCCCCGCATCCAATTTACATAGCAGGAGAATGTGACCGGCTCTCTTTGGAGCAGGTTCACATATCTCCGTTGCAGCTGCGGAGTGCGCTGCACATAAACGATGTGCTTCTTTGGCTCCGTTTCAGGGCCGAAATCAGGCACAGATTCGGCCCTGATTCGTCCCTGACCCAGAGAATGGGGACGCACAGCGTTCTCCTGTGCGATCCGCGGCCGGTTTAGGTGTGAACTGGGCCTAATTCTGGCAGCTGTCAATGTGGAAAGACTGCCATGGAATGTTCTCTTACTTGGAGGAATGGATACTTCAAAAGCCTGCATAGGCATTACAGAATGAGGTAGTTTAAACTAATATCTTGTTTAAAGCGTATCTAAATCCAAGAACAAAAATTAAAGATATTGTAGCTTTTTATTAGATACGGTGGCAGTATTAATTTTCCTTTTTTTTAGGCTTTTTTTTACATGTATTTTCACCTGGTGATTCTTACTATGGGGTCTATTTATAAAAAAAAAAAAATTACTGGATGAACGTCACAAGCAGATACTTACCCATCAAAAATAATTACCGCCATTTGCCATGTTCTCCTATGATCATCAACTCCATCTAGTAGCCATAAAGCAGGATTTTCCTGAAATATCTCAATCCGGAAAAAAAAAAAAGCATTATGGTCACTAGATGGAGCTGACGATCAGAGGAAATAAATGTATTAGGTAAATTATGGTGATTATTCATGACAGCTCATGAGCTCACAATAGATGCCCAGATCTAAACATAATAGCAATACAACAGCTAGGATTGCAAACCCTTGCAACTTGGAAGGACTTCCTTGATACATTTAACTTCCAAACTGCCAAAAGATCTCCATATCAAGGACTGCCATGAATGCATTTTTCACATCATTAGTTAATTTTTTCATGAAAGCATCAGTGACGATAGACCAATAATCAGCTGCGCTATTATATACCTGCTACTCCTCCACATCCCCCGGGGGGCCACACATGCATAGATTTCCCATATAATCCACAATTTTAATAAAAGAGATTAGCAGAGTTTTTACCACCTGGGAATCCTGCAAGTGTGGTAATTTAGGCGTCCGGACCATACATGTTAAGAGCCGGTTCACACAGGGGCGACTCGGGAGGCGACTTCAAGTCACCCCAAGTCGCGAGAGCGACACGTTTTTACCATGTAACCTGACCTTTTGATATATTCAATAAAATTTATATTTTTTATTCCACGATCCTTCATTGTCCATCACAGCCAACAGTAGCCTTCTACTTTTCTTTGGGGACTCCTGCCTCTTCAGATGCCCACAAAGAAATAAAAAAATTTCATATGCAGGCAATTGGCTACGGCAGCAACCCATACAAGGGGAGTGACAGTGGATCGGAGGTCAAGTTCTATAATAGCAGATCTACGGTGCGCCGTTCTATCTTTTTTTGTTTTTATACCATTATTCATGACAGCTTGGCGAATGCAGCCACCCAGATAATTTTTCATAACTAGACCTCGTAATATCCTAGGTTGACAATGCTCACTCACTATTTACAGTGCCTTGAAAAAGTAAATTACTTTGGGCATTCTATACCTGTGTGCCAAAGTAATTTTTTCAGTTGTTGAAAGGATTCATATTCCATGTAGGGGGGGTGACTGGAACAAGGTCCTGCTCCAGCGGGAAATGCGCTGGATCAGGTACCTTAGGGCAACTACGCCCCCAGGTTTGAATGAAGTTGAAAGCTTTCGTCCATTCCTGGAGGGCTTTAGTTCGGGGAAGACTGATTAGCCTTGTTGATATATTCTGGCGTGATGTTCCACCCACCACCAGTTATGAGCCCTGACATTCCAGCTTTTCTCCATGTCTATGGATAGAGGAGAACTTTTCTAATTTTTTCTAAAAGCACACTGACACACATGTGGGGTTTTGAGATATATAGACTTTTATATCATATATATTCTGTGTGCCCAATGTTCCATAATATTTTTTCTGCGGAGGTATCTTTTTTGATGCTTCGGCTGATTTTTTGACGTGCTCCCATGCATGCGTCCCATATTGGTTTGTGATCTAGCCAGAGTTCCGTTTTGGGGTGGCCCGTTTTTTCTCTCTATCTAGGATCCCTTCTTTTTCAATTTCACATGTGCATATCCGGTGCCGGGGAGGGGGTTTTCCAATGGAATTTATCCCCCACCATTTTTTCCTGGGCAGGAGAAACTTTTTTGTTCCTCCCGTAGGTTTAAAACGGCACCGGTGGTGTTAGTCCCTGGTCCGCTCCCCGTCCATATACAATTGTTCTGGGATAAGGATCTATATCCTGGGCACGAGTTTACAATGGTAAACTGGTGCTAATATTCAATGTCTGATTGCCCCACGGCAATTTAGTTCCATCCTTTCCATCTAAACCATCCTTTCCATCTGGCATCCCTTTACTTTGCCCACATTCAAGATGGCCGTCTATGCACTTCCTGCGGTGCGGGACGGATCGGAATGGGGACTGATCCAGCAGAGGGATCGTTTATCATACCCTTGCTATAACAGCGGGGTATGATGGGTGACGCTATATTGGTTCAATGATGCGGCCGTGGGCTAGTTCATGCCGCGCTCCCTTGGTGTTTTGCTGCTGATATGCAATGATGGCAGACGCACCGCTGATTGGTTTGGTTGCGTCATGTGATCGGCGCTTGACGTGGCTTGACGTGGGAAGCGCGGCGTCTCCATGGCTACATGAGGCTCTGCTCTATGAGCAGGTGCGTCATATGACTTGGTCTGGACCAATCAGACATAGCAGAGGGATATAAAGGACGCCAAAGGAGTTATATGGTTTCATTCTTTCCCTCTGCTGGCAGGCAGAGGATGTTTCTGTATGGACCTCTATTGCATGGAAACTTTTTTGGATAACTATCGGGATTTTTGATCCTTTTGACAGGTAATACTCAAAAACTTTTGGAGACGTTTTATTTAGAAGAGGGAAGAATTTTTCTTCTCTCTTTTGATTGATACAATTTTTATTGTTTTCTTTAATTATTTTTAGGACATATATCTTTGGACTCAAGAATCCTTTGGTCCTGTCTCTTTACATGAGTTATATTTGCCTGATGAATCTGAATCCTAGATTTCCATTTTTCCATCTACAGGTACCACATTCTTTTTAGGGACAATTATTTTATTCCCCAACAGAATTACATCCATACTTATGTATGTTATATATTTTTTGTTTAAGGCACCTATTTTGGACCAATTTATTTAGATGTCCGTACTTCTTATATGGACATGTGTTCTGACAGAGGGTTTTCCTGGCATTTTGAGGGCATCGGGGAATCCACCCCTGGAGTTTCTGGAACCTGGGATGCATGTATGGGAACATTGATGGAATAATTTATATATGATTTTTTGTGTAAGTTTGTTTCCTTTGTATTGCATTTTATATAATGGTTGAAATTAAAGTGAAAACTTATCTTATTGTTTCTGTATTTAACAGAAATTTGATCTCTTAGAAGCGAATGCATTTGAAATCCCTGATGAAGGACAATTACAGTTTGAAACGCGTTGGATAAGCCTCTCTTGATCTGCTTCCGGCGGGAGTGGTCAATCAGGCTATTGTATTGCTTCTTGAAAGATTTGTAATATGTTAGATTTATGCAGTTATTGTACAATATCCATGTTTATATGTGCCTTTTTGTACAATTTTGTAATTTTATATATGTGTCCGCTTTATGCGGTTTTGTTACAAATAAATATTTAGATACTTTTAAATTGAGGTTTTTCCTCCCCCTTTTTTTGCATTGCCTCCAAAATCCCAACATTAGAGGTTTTCTCATTTTCTTCTTCTCCGCTTCTTCCTCCATCTTCTCCCGCATCTTCATCCTTCATGCTCATAATGGGTCTGACATCACTGGATGACGTAATCCGATTGCCACGCCCCCGTCATTATTTAAGAAATACAGGACATCAGTGCAGACAGATCAGCGGGATGCAGCATCGGTAGAGGGTCGTCGGTGGAAGCGGCGGCAGAGGAAGAAGTACACCGGACAAAGAAGACAGAAGAAGAGCGGAAGAAGAAGCAGGGGGAGAAGGAGAAGACCGGAGGATGAAGATGCGGGAGAAGATGGAGGAAGACCAGAGGAAGAAGCGGAGAAGAAGATTTTTAATAAAAGACTTGTCAAAAACTCCCACACTCATTCACATAGGGAGGGGGCGGCATCTGGGGGGCGGCATCCCGCAGACCCTGACAATCACCGGGCAAGGGTTGTTGGGAAGAGGCCCTCGTCCCTATCAACATGGGGCAAGGTGCTATGGGGTGGGGGGTGCAGAGCCCCCCCTGCCCCAAAGCACCCACCCCCCCATGTTGAGGGCATGCGGCCTGGTATGGTTCAGGAGGGGGGGACACTCGCTCGTCCCCTCCCTTTCCTGACCTGCCAGGCTGCATGCTCAGATAAGGGTCGGGTATGGATTTTGGGGGAACCCCACGCCATTTTTTTTTACATTTTGGCGTGGGGTCCCCCCCAGGTCAATACCAGGCCCTTGGGTCTAGTATGGACCTGGGAGGGGGGGATCCCTTGCTGTTTTTTTTCCTCTATTTATTTTTTTAGCCGGCAATTCTAGTTTCTTTACATTCAGCGGGAAGCCCACTGACAACTGATGATTAATCGGTTGTTAGGGGCTTCCCGGCCCCCTCCTTAGCAACCAGCTATATACAGTGTAAGAAAAATACATTTAAAAACCACAAATCGCGGCAAAAACACGGTACTTGCGTCCATTGAATTCTATTACATGCAAAATGGCCCTTTCCAAAAATACAGAGGCACAAAAATGCATTGATGTGAACATGTTCCATAGGAACCCATGTTAAAAAATTTCCCTGCATTTCTATAAAATGCATCAAAAAACGCATTAGTGGGAATAGAGCTTTAGGAGTCGCCCATTTTTTTTTTTTGTAAAATCTTTTTATTGAAGTTTTATAGACACACACATTTTGCCCACACATAGGCATAACATCTGCCCACGTAGGGGCCGTTACCCTGTTTCGGCAACATACCGCCACAGGGCAACAAATAACACATACACTTTAACTTAACTTACACTATAACCCCAAACTGGGGGAGAGGGTCCATTCAAGATAAGTCATGCTCAAAGTGATATCAATAGAGGATGGTAGCCTGAAAAAATTGTTTGGGTTAATAAAGTGATAACCTAATGATACATTACAAGTTTAGGCATTGGTCACTATTCACTTGCCGTGCTTCTGTCCTCTAGCCAACAACTCCACACCTTTTCAAATTTGTGCGGACAACCTCTGGACGAGTAAGTGGCTTTATACAGGGGCAAACTGGCATTAACTAATCTTTTCCAAAATTTAACAGAGGGGGGAGACGGTTGTTTCCAGTTCATCGTAATGGCTTTGCGCGCATAGTATAGTAGCAGGGATATGAGTGTTTTCCTGGCTCTGATCATTGGCAGTTGATCAACTAGTCCTAGCAAACAGTATATAGGTTCATATGGGACGCAAGTCCCAGTGGCCTTAGTGATCACCCGTAGCACTTCATTCCAATAGTGTACGATTGCTGGGCAAGCCCAGAAAATGTGGAAGAAACCCCCTGGTTGGTAGGAGCAACGCCAGCACTCCGGAGAATGCTCCGGCGACATCTGGTGTAGCCTGTGAGGTGTGTAGTGAGCTCTGTGTACAATTTTATATTGGACTAATTTATCCCTCGCTGAGACCAGTGGGGAGAAGGGAAAGTCCCAAACCTCCCTCCAGTCGTCTTCGTCCAGCCCCGGTATGTCCTCCACCCATTTCCTGCGAAGGGAAGACAGCTCGGGGATAGCAGCAACCAGCAGGGATCCATAGATCTGAGACGTGGGCTTCTCCAGGTCTTTCACCCGGATGGTAGATTCTAGCTCGGAGTATGCCAGTTCAACTGGCCTGCTCAAAAATTGGCACCTGTAGGCATGTGCAATTTGGAGATATCTAAAATGGGCTCGTTCAGGCACGTTAAATTTGGCGCATAAAGTGTGAAAGGGGGTGAGATCTCCGTTGGCGATGATATGTTTGAGGGTCAGTATTTTGTATTTGGCCCAGGCCTGCGGATCTGGGATAGTGTGGAATTGCGATAGGTTAGAATTCAGCCACAAGGGGGTGTGAGGAGACCAAGAGTTCGGCTGGGGTGTCCTCAGCGCCTCACCCGCCTTCCATGCCCGCATAGTGGTACGCATCGAAGGGGTGAGATTGTGGGGCGTTTTAGGCCCCCTGAATAGCAGCCCCTCCAGTGCCTCCAAGGACCCCACTATGGCTGTCTCCAGCACCGTTGCAGAGTTGGTCAGGTCTGGTCGTAACCACCAATGGGCGGTCACAAGCTGAGTGGCCAAATAATACTTGTAACAATCAGGGAGGGCCAGGCCTCCACTGTCCACAGGCCTGGTCAAGGTGGAATATTTGAATCTAGGTGGCCTGGGCCCCCAAATAAAGGAGAGGAAGAGTTGCCTGAGGGAATTAAAGAAAACTTTAGTCAGCCAGTGAGGGGAGTTCCGAAAAATGTATGTGAGTTTAGGGAGGACTTTCATCTTGAGCAAGTTAATACGCCCAATGAGCGAAAGGGGGAGATTACTCCACGCCTTAAGTTTGGCTTTAATGGTTACCAAGGCAGGGTCGAGATTGAGCCGCACAAAGTCCCCACTCTCTCTTGAGACAACAATTTCCAAGTAGGTGAACTGCTCAACCCATTGAAGCGGGAGAGAGGAGGGTGAGGAGGACCTGGCCCCCGCATCCACTGGAAACAACTGTGACTTGTGCCAGTTCACTCTCAGCCCCGTGAAGGCGGCGAAGGCATCCATGATACTAAGTGCGCCCCGCAGAGAGTCACCAGCGTCATTCAAGAACAGGAGCATATCGTCCGCGTAGAGAGCCACTCTCTCCTCCAGCCAGCCCACCCTAAGACCACGGACCTCGGCCGAGCTCCTAAGGGCTTCAGCAATAGGCTCCACAGCCAGGGCGAATAGAGCCGGGGAGAGAGGGCATCCCTGTCTGGTGCCCCTCTGCAGGGGGAACGGAGGACACAGGGAGCCATTCAGCTTAATGCATGCCGTGGGACCAGTGTAAAGTGCGCGTATCCAACCTATGAATTTTAACGGGAACCCCATTCTTCTAAGCACCTCCCATAGATAGACCCATTCCACTGTGTCGAATGCCTTCTCTATATCTAAGGTGGCAATGGTTCTAGTACCTTGGTTAGTATGGGGGGCATGAATATTAGTGAATAATCTGCGTATGTTAATGTCTGTAGATCTACCGGGCATAAAGCCCGTTTGGTCAGAGTCAATCAGGGATTTTATTACTACATTAAGTCTAGTGGCCAATAGCTTGGTCAAGATTTTAAGGTCACAGTTGAGAAGTGCAATTGGCCTGTAAGAGGCGCATAACTTAGGGTCCCTATGAGGCTTTGGAATGAGAACTACATGGGCTTCTCTCATAGAGGGCGGTAAGGAGTCTTGGTTCAAGCAAGCTTGAAACAGGAGTCGCCCATTTAGTAAATAAAGTCCACCTGTGTGTAATTTAATCTCAGTATAAATACAGCTGTTATGTGAAGCCCTCAGAGGTTTGTTAGAGAACCTTAGTGAACAAACAGCATCATAAAGGCCAAGGGACACACCAGACAGGTCAGGGATAAAGTTGTGGAGAAGTTTAAAGCAGGGTTAGGTTATAAAAAAATATCCCAAGGTTTGAACATCTTGCGGAGCTCTGTTCAATCCATCATCCAAAAATGGAAAGAGTAAGGCACAACTGCAATCCTACCAAGACATGGCCGTCCACCTAAACTGACAGGCCGGGCAAGGAGAGCATTAATAAGAGAAGCAGCCAAGAGGCCCATGGTAACTCTGGAGGAGCTGTAGAGATCCACAGACCAGGTAGGAGAATCTGTCCACAGGACAACTATTAGTCGTGCACTTCACAAATCTGGCCTTTATGGAAGAGTGGCAAGAAGAAAACCATTGTTAAAAGAAAGCCATAAGAAGTCTCATTTGCAGTTTGCGAGAAGCCATGTGGATGGAAAAATATGCTCTGGTCAGACTTTTTAGCCTAAAAGCAAAACGCTGTGTGTGGCGGAAAACTAACACTGCACATCACCCTGAACACACCATCCCAACCGTGAAACATGCTGGTGGCAACATCATGTTGTGGGGATACTTTTCTTCAGCAGGGAAAGGGGAAGCTGGTCAGAGTTGATGGGAAGATCGATGAAGCCAAATACAGGACAATCTTAGAAGAAAACCCGTTAGAGCCTGCAAAAGACTTGAGACTGGGATGGAGGTTCACCATCCAGCAGGAAAACGACCCCAAACATACAGCCAGAGCTACAATGGAATGGTTTAGATTAAAGCATATTTATGTGTTAGAATGGCCCAGTCAAAGTCCAGACCTAAATCCAGTTGAGAATCTGTGGCAAGACTTGAAAATTGCTGTTCACAGATGCTCTCCATCCAATCTGACAGAGCTTGAGCTATTTTTACAAAGAAGAATGGGCAAAAATGTCACTCTCTAGATGTGCAAAGCTGGTAGAGACATCCCCAAAAAAACTTGCAGCTGTAATTGCAGTGAAAGGCGGTTCTACAAAGTATTGACTCGGGGGGGCTGAATACAAATGCCCCCCACACTTTTCACATATTTGTAAACAATTTTGAAAAACATTTATCATTTTCCTTCCACTTCTCAATTACGTGCCACTTTGTGTTGGTCTATCACATAAAATCCCAATAAATAATTTATGTTTTCGTTTGTAACATGACAAAACGTGGAATATTTCAAGGGGTAGGAATACTTTTTCAAGGCACTGTATCTATGGTGGAGCACCATCGTCACCCTCGCAAGGAAGCATGTTAGGACTACATACCTCCCTCTCTCCTCGTCTCTAAGATAGGGAGGAGTTAACAATGATAAGACTGTAGCACACACAGAATGCACAGAAGTTATCAGCTCACAAAACTACTGTTACAGCTACTTAAAGGTAATAGAGAAACCGGGTCCTTTAGCACCCAGAATGTAAAGGCCAAAGTCTTCCCCGTCCCCATGAGCTCTGTATTACCTCAGCCACATAGGTTGCCCTGCCCTTTTCGCAATCTCTTCCTGCTGAAGCACCCAAGACTGCCATCTGTTTTGCCACCCCTGCTTAAAGGATCAGTCCACCTAAAACCCATCCTTTACCAATGGGTAGAAGAAGGCTTCTGATAGCTTCTTACATCTGGGAGACACTGGAGACCCATGAAGACTGCCAGTAGTGAAGATCAGCAGGTACAATTTGGAGACTAGATGGTCAGTTGCTCATCCATGCCCTCCTATAAAAGGTGTCAACTACATTCTGGGGCAATGGTAGTTAACAAAGACAAACACTGCCACCCTCGGAGAGGCATTATCCTGGCAAAATTGACGGGGGGACGGTGAGGTCTGAAACCTATTTTCCTTCACTGGTGCCCTGTGCAGTCTATGTGCACCTGTACGGGGGACACTTTTTCATGGTCTGTATCCACGTTCCACCCTGGACTATCATTGCTGCTGCACCCGCCATACTGTGTAATGCATAAAAAACTAGAGATAATATTAAAATAATGAAAATATCAGTTTTCCATGGATTAAGTAACAAGATACCTCTGTGATAGCCTTTGCTTGTGTATCTCCTCTCCAGTGCGATAGCCTCTCTCTCGTTGTTGTCACCTTGATGTCTCCACTTCGAGCTGTAATGTTACCTCCGCTCTACTGATCTTATGAGGGAAGAGCTGTGCTGTGCATTTGCAACCTTTTTTTTTTTTTTTTACGATAAAGACAAACAGGATGTCGCTGTAAAAGAGGCTGCCAGACTTTGAGACTGTATGACAGGATAGGCAACACAGATACGGTATTCTTAAAAACGAATGTTAGTTGCATCACTGAATTTTTTTTTGTGGTCGTCTTGGAGGAAATCAGGTACAGGGAGTGAATGACGTCTAAATCTATACAATGTAACCTCTGGAAGATTTACCCCCCTTCATGACCAGGTCATTGTTTGCTATACGGCACTGCGTTATTTTAACTGACAATTGCGCTGTCATGCAACGCTGTACATAAATGAAATTTGTCTTTTTTTTTTTTTCCCTCACAAATAATGCCGCGTACACACGACCGTTTTTAATGTCATTGGAAAAAAACGGCATTTTTCTCGACGTGATTTTTCGTGTTTCCTCTCAAGCCTGCCTTGCCTACACACTATCGTGGAAAAAAATGTTTGAGTAAAGCGCGGTGACGTACAACACGTACGACGGCACTATAAAGGGGAAGTTCCATTCGGATGGCGCCACCCTTCATGTTAGTAAAGTTTGTCGAGCGACGATTCACGCTTTTCAGCCTCGTGCTCTTCAGTCCGTTACAGCGTGACGAATGTGCTATCTCCATTACGAACGCTATTTTTACCAGAAAGAGAGCTCCCGTCTCATACTTGATTCTGAGCATGCGCATTTTTTTTCACGTCGTTAAAGCCCACACGCGGCCGTTTTTCATGACAAGAAAAACGACGATGTAAAAAACGACGTGAAAAATTAGAGCATGTTCCAATTTTTTCATGGCCGTTTTTCACGTCGTGAAAAATGCTCTGAAGCCCACACACGATCATTTTTAATGACCATTTTAAAAAATGTCATTTTTCTCGTCATTAAAAACGGTCGTGTGTACGCAGCATAATGCCGCGTACACACGATCATTATTCACGGCGGTTAAAAAACCACCGTGAATAATGTCATTAGAAACAAGGGAACGGCTTGTTCCCCGCACACGGTAGTTTTTTACGTCGTTTTTTCTCTTGTCGAGAAAAACGACCGTCTGTGGGCTCCGCGGCAGTGTTTCCCTATGGGAAACACTGCCGCGGAAAACATGTCGAAAAAAACGACGAGAAAAATTAGAACATGTTCTAATTTTTCTCGTCGTTTTTAATGCCATTTTTCTCGTCGAAAAAAACAACAGAAAGCCCACAGACTATCGTTTTTCTCGTCGAATGGGAAAAATCTTGTTTTTCTCGACGAGAAAAACGGCCGTGTGTACGCGGCATTAGAGCTTTCTTTTGGTGGAATTTGATCACCACTGCGTTTTATTTATTTTTTGCAGTAAAAAAAAGACTGACAATTTAAAAAAAACACAAAAAAAAAACCACAATGATTTTTCTGCTATAAAACATATCAAGTGAAAAAAAAAATCAAATTTCTTTATAAATTTAGGTCAATATGTATTCTGCAAATTATTTTTGCAAAAAAAAAGTCCCAATTAGCGTATATTGATTGGTCTGCGCAAAAGATATAGCGTCTACAAACTATGAGATATATAGTATATACTGGAATTTTTATTTATTTATTTTATACTAGTAATGGCAGCGATCAGCGACTTATAGCAGAACTGCGATATTGTGGAGGACAGTCTGAGACTTTGTGGGAACCAGTGACACTAATACAGTGTTCAGTGCTAAAAATATGCACGGTCACTGTACTGACACTGGCTGGGAAGGGGTTAAACATCTAGGGCGATCAAAGGGTTAAATGTGTGGCCAACCAATGTTTTTGTGTAATATGTGTGCTGCTTTACTAAGGGATGTGGTGGATTTTATTCCCTGCTTTGTAAGGAAAGAAAATCCATCACATCCCCACTGACAGGACGGAGCTCTGCATTGTTTACATATGCCAGCCTCTCTCCTCGATGATCAGCGGGTGCTGGCAGACATTCAATGGCCGGCACCCACTGATTGACTTTTGCTGTGTGACTAATCACAGCAGAAGTGGCACACCGACAGCGCACACCCCCCCACCCCTCACCCGGAGGTGCAGAATCATGTATATAAATCTGCTATGAGGACGTTTTCACCGAGCTTCTAGAGGGAATGGAGCTTCATCAAAAGATTATATGGCATGCAACCTCCCTCTTGTGCTCCAATGGGTTAGCAATGCTGCAGAAGCTCAGTGAGAGGGTACCAGTTAAAGCTCAATGCCAGGAAGATATACGTCCGGGTTCACATTGGCTTGCAGTAGGGGTCCGATGTGTCCCTGTTCTCCATTTCAGAGACAAATTTTTGCCTGAATTTGGACCTGAAGCCAAAGACGCACAGGACTCCTGTGCAATCTGCTCAGCAGCTGCCCCGGAGATGTGTAGAGAGAGCCGGTCCCAATCTCCGGTCATGCAAATTGGATGGGGGGGGGAACCCCTATCCAATTTTCACTAGTGTTAACCCAGCCTCAAAGAAACGAATCAATTCAGGTCTGTAGTCATTGATTCCTCTTGTACCAATCTGTATTGTTACTGTAATGTCTGCCTTTATTTTGTTAAACGCTGCGCAAACTGTTGGCACTATATAAATCCTGTATAATAATAATAAATGCATTTTTTTTAGATAAGCAGTGTATATGCCTGAATGTGACCTGGTATAAGTTTCTTGCGGTCCCTGTACAGCAGAGCTCAGATTGGGAGAAAGTGAAGCTGAACAAGGAACCAATCAGAAGGTATAGGAAGAGGGACCAGCGAGATAATTTCATTGGTCAGCTGCTTCTCCTTTCATTGTCCAATATTACAGGGTGAGGAAGGGAGAAGTCCTGTCATTCTTATTTATAGCAGAATTAAACTCTGGAAAATACTCACCTCCTTCTCTCAACAATGCAAAGGTTACATCCCTCGTTGGCCACAGTGATCTTTTCCTGGGCGCCGAGTTTTCAGCTCCTTGATTGGCCAGTGACGGATAATGTTATCCTGCACATGTGCACAGTCATTCCCGCACAGTGTGATGGAAATGCACATCAAGTTGCGCATGTGCAGCTTGCATTACATTGCATAAATGACTGCGATCAGGCAGGTAAGTGTGTATTATTGCAGACGTGACATAGCTGCCTGCTCAAAGATTTTTACATTTTAGGTTAAAGCGGAAGTAAACCCATCGATTTAACAGTTTCAAAAAGCAGTTAAATTCCCGGCATGCCGGGAATGCCAACTGTCACATTGGTTGTGCTCTCAACCAAACTGTCAAACCATCCAATGGCTGGTGTCATAACTGATCACATGTGCAGCATCATGGCAGTTGAAGATTAAACAAAGGCCACGATGGCAGCTTCCTTGCCTGAAAATGATAGGAGGGTTTACTTCCACTTTAGTTTAGTTGCAACAAGGGGAAATCAGATATCCTGCCCTGCTAAACTAAACAGGGCTGTTCTGTGTGGCAGAGCTGTGTAAATCTCAGGACTGGCAAATCTTTTGACAGTTAAAACAGCTCCGATGTATGTAATATTTCTATTATTATTTCTATCTGGACACTATTCTGTACTCCCACTCCTGGACCTCTCTGCTGTCTTTAATATGGTTGACCACCCCCTCCTCCTCAAAAAACTCCACGCCTTTGGTCTCCGTGACCTACTTATCCAACCGCACCTTTAGCGTTACTTACAATTCTACTTCCTGCTCTCCTCTTCCTTTCTCTGTTGGGGTCCCCCAAAGTTCTGGTCTTGGACCTCTCCTATTTTCAATCTACACCTCCTCCCTGGGTCAGCTGATAGCCTCCCACGGCTTCCAATACCACCTCTATGCTGACGACACCCAAATCTATTTCTCTGCCCCTCAACTCGCTCCTTCAGTCTCCTTACGTATAACAAATTTACTATCAGATATATCAGTCTGGATGTCGCGCCACTTTCTCAAACTTAATCTATCCCAAACCGAACTTATCATTTTCCCCCGATCTCTCTGTCAATATCGACAGCACAACTATCAGCCCGTCCCTACATGCCAAGGTCCTAGGTGTAGTCCTGGACTCTGAACTCTCCTTTAAGCCCCACGTCCAATCACTGTCCAAATCTTGCCGCCTCAACCTCCACAACATCTCCACAATACGCCCCTTTCTAACCAATGACACAACAAAGCTCTTAATTCACTCCCTGGTCATCTCTCGCCTCGACTACTGCAACTCCCTCCTCATTGGCTTACCTCTACATAGTCTATCACCCCTTCAATCCATCATGAATGCTGCTGCCAGACCCATTCACCTTACCAACCGCTCTGTCTCTGCTACTCCTCTTTGTCAATCCCGCCACTGGCTTCCGCTCACCCATCAAATCAAATTCAAAATACTAACAACTACCTACAAAGCCATCCATAACACTGCCCCCTGTTATGGATGACATGTTTCTTTAAATGCAACTCTATGGTGCATCTCTGTTGTACTTCTTCCTGTGTTGTGTTTCCTGTTTCCTGCTGGTTCTTTCAGTAAACATGGCTTATGTACAGTAATGGTTTGTGCTG
The DNA here is from genome assembly GCA_029206835.1 of Rana muscosa. Classification (NCBI taxonomy): domain Eukaryota; kingdom Metazoa; phylum Chordata; class Amphibia; order Anura; family Ranidae; genus Rana; species Rana muscosa. Next base: position 146,479,978 of record CM055127.1, on the reverse strand, counting down.
TCTCTCTACATATATCTTGACAAACATGGTGTCAGAAGATTTGGATCCATGCTCTTTCTACACATTTGATGCTGAGAGCCTGCCAGCCATCATGTGAGTGTTCTTGGAACTGATTGTGCCTCCTGACAATTGCAGTCCTGTCCTGGATGCTGAGTGTTTGCAGCAAGGAAAACAGCATCATGGCAGCCAGGGCCGGCCCTACCATGGGACCAGATGGTACCATTGTACCAGGCGGCACTTTTAGGGGGGCGGCAAAGCTGTGAGCAGAAAAATCTATCCACAAAATGTAGCTGTAAAACTTGTATGCCCCTGTTGCCTGCCTAATTTAAGGATTATACGCTCCTGCTCACTGCTCTGTGGCAGCAGATACACCCCTTTCTAGGCTCCCTTCTTGAGTTCCTATGAGTCTCCCCCCCCCCCTGGATCGGAGCTGGTACAGTCCCAGCGAAAGTGCATGTGGGCGGAGCAGAAAGAGAACCTCACACTGCAGCATCGATCTTTGGTTCCCGCCCAGCACACAGCACAGCGCTCCTCCTCCAGAGCAGAGTGAAGGTGTGTAAATCACGGATGACAGGCTGGATCCTCTTCTACTGTGAGTCCCGACTGCTCTGCATTCCATATACTGTGATTATAAACGTGCCCTGCACTTTTCACTGCAGGTTTATTGAAAGTGAAAGTAAAATTCTTAAACAGGTTAGGAATTAGTGTGACATTTCAGGTGCTACATTATATGTAATCCACATACACATTATATCTTCTAAAAAGAATGATTTTTTAATAAGATATAATGTGTATGTGGAATACATCTACAGTATGTAGCACCTGAAATATCACACTAATTCCTAACCTGTTCAAGAATATAACATTACACAGCAAAGGAGGTGATTTCTTATCCCAGCCCAACTTCAAGAAAGTCCACTCTTGCAGTGTGGGGGAGGGGGGAGAAGGGGGGTACTGTATAGTCTTTTTGTACTTGATTCTATGCTTCAGCCAGCTCCAGTGCTCTCCTCCTCCTCCCTATCACATATAGAGGAAGATTAACCCTGTATGGTCCAAAGTGGAGGCTGGAGTGTGACCACTGTCACTCCTAACTTACACAGGAACTGCAGGGGACCAGTAACAGAACTGCAGAGAGCCCGCTGAAGCAAAGTACAAGGTAAAACTGAATACACAGCAAAGAATTCATTGGGTTCAGCAGGGTCTGAATTTTTGATCGATGTGTAACCCTCTCTGTTAGACAGAAACCGATTGTTATATCCACTTCTGCTGGAAATCCTTGTTCAATTAGCTGTTTGCAGCCAAACGGAAGCAGTGCTGATCAGTGTATTTTGATAGGGGAGAGTCCCTGCTGTCAGAATACAATTCCCACATCCATCCAACTTGTGTGGATGGAGGAATCTGTCAGCCACTTGCTTGAGCCCCATCTCGATCCAGCAATGTGCACAAGAGCACTTGCTCTCTAGTGCAGGGGTCTCCAAACTCTCTAAAGGGCCAGTTTACTGTCTTTCAGACTTCAGGGGGGCCGAACTGTGCCCAGTGGGAGTTAACAATGTGCGATCTGGTGTCGTTGGGAGGAATAGTGCCCCTTTTTTTGTCAGTAGAAGGAATTATGCCCCATCATTGGTGTCATTGGCAGGAATAATGCCTCAAGGGCCAGATAAAGGCAAGCAAAGGGCCACATCTGGCCCCAGGGCCGCAGTTTGGAGACCACTGCTCTAGTGGACTGTTTTTTTATAGTGCACTTTAATATTACTTTGCACTGTGTGTTTGATTTGCAGCACTGGGAGTTTGGTAGTAACTCCAAAACCAAATTGTGTACAAATGAACCATAAGAATTTGACTAGAGTTATTTGAATGTTTGGGAGTGTTTCACATTATATGTTATAGTATTTTACATTTTTTATTTACAGTTCCCTCACAAAATGTTTTTGCAGCACAGGGATTTTGGTCCCACATGTGATATGTAATTGAATATTTATGAGTTGTTCGCATTATATGTTTTGGGATTCGCCCCTTCATAATTTTGTTTGCAGCACTGGTATTTTGGTTCCATATTCATGTGCTATATATTTCACTTGGTCAGATTTGATAATGACACATACACTAAATTTGATATAATTTATAGGGGTACTGTTATACACTAGGGTGTATATACTCCTGGTCTCTGTGCTCTGCAGTTTACTGCTCTTGACTTCTGCACATTGTATATTACTGTACATACTCTACCTCTGAACACTGTACACACTGCTCCTGATCCTTGTACTTTGTAATCTATCCAATTCTGACCTCTGCACTATATATATATATGTATTTGTGTGTGTGTGTGTGTGTGTGTGTGTGTAAGATAATTGGTCATGGGGGGGCGCAGCTTGGCATGTTCGCCCTGGGTGCTGGTTGACTTTGTCCCGGCACTGCCCCCTGCACTGTGAGGCAAATTGCCCGCTCCACTCCCCGCTGCACTTCAAGCATTTTTATTATTAACTTTTTTACTAGTAATGGCAGTGATCTACGACATTGCGGTGGACAGGTTCGGACACTTTTGACACATATTTGGGATCATTGACATCTATACAGCGATCTGTGCTATAAAACTGCACTGATTACTGTGTAAATGTCACTGTCTGGAAAGGGGTTAAATGGGGAGGTGTTTCTAACTGGGGGGGATGGGACTGACTGGAGGAGGAGAGAGATCTCTGTTCCTAATCACTAGGAACAGCAGATCTGTCTCTCCTCCCCTGTCAGAATGGGGATCTGTCTGTTTACATTGACAGATCCCCGTTCTGGCTCTCTGTGGAGCGATCGTGGGTGGCATCGCGGCTGCCGACCAAGCACAGGTCCTTTTATACTCCAATATACATGTATAGAGCCATGACAGGTCCTCTTTATACTTCTATATACCTGTATAGAGCCATGTAAGGTCCTTATTATACTTCTATATACACGTATAATGCCATGACTGGTCCTCTTTATACTCCTACATACATGTATAGAGCCATGACAGGTCCTCTTTATACTCCTACATACATGTATAGAGCCATGACAGGTCCTCTTTATACGCCTACATACATGTATAGAGCCATGACAGGTCCTCTTTATACTCCTACATACATGTATAGAGCCATGACAGGTCCTCTTTATACTCCTACATACATGTATAGAGCCATGTAAGGTCCTTATTATACTTCTATATACACGTATAATGCCATGACTGGTCCTCTTTACACTCCTATACATGTATAGAGCCATAACAGGTCCTCTTTATACTCTTATATACATGTATAGAGCCATGACAGGTCCACTTTATACTCTTATATACATGTATAGAGCCATAACAGGTCCTCTTTACACTCTTAAATACATGTATAGAGCCATGACAGGTCCACTTTAGTTATCATAATATAAAATAATGGATGTGGGGGCATTTTGGTGGGCGTGATTTTTTTTTGTGGGGGGGGGGCAGCATTTCATTTTTGGTACCAGGCAGCACAATGTCTTGGGCCGACACTGATGGCAGCTAACAGCATTCCACTGCCTGAGGCAATGAGGGTGAGTGGAGATGTTGGCAGTAACTGGGACAATTTCAGGGCTGAGTTTCAGGACTATTCCCTAGCCACAGGGTTAAATGAGAAGTCTGCAGCAGTGCAAGCAGCCACGCTAAGAAGGGTAATGGGCAGTGAATGCCTCTATGTTTACAAGCATAATCTGAACCTCACAGAGGAGCAAAAGAGTGACACCAAAACCATTCTGGATGCATTAGAAGCTTTCTTCAGACCTTCTAAAAATGTCATCTATGAAAGATATATATTTGGCTGCTGTAAGCAAGAAGACTGTGAATCAATAGACAGGTTTGTCACACGGCTAAGAGCAAAAGCTGCAAGCTGTGAGTATGGCTCTCTGAGAGATGAACTTATTCGTGATAAAATAGTTTTGGGTATCACCAGTGAAAGTACACGCCGCCACCTATTGAGGAAACATGATTTAGATATACAAACAGCAATTGAGATATGTCGCACTGCTGAACTTACTGACAAACATATGAAAGCTATGGAGCAGGATAAACTGATTGACAGTCTCAATGCAGCCTCTAAACAACAGCAAAACTTCAAAAACCACCAGCATAAGTTTCAGCACAAGGGTCACCTACACAACTCACCTGGGAGGAAGCCTACATCATATAAGTATTGCGGCAATGTGCATGTACGAGAGAAAGAAAAGTGTCCTGCATATGGGAAAATCTGTACTGCATGTGGTAAACCAAATCACTTTGCAAGAGTGTGTCTCTCCAGTAAAATGGAAGCAAGGAAGCTGCACACAATTGAGCAAATGTCAGATCCGGAGAATGCACACCTGCTTAGCACTGATATGGCTTACTCCTCAGAATGCATTGGTGCTGTAAACACAAAGGGCAAAAAATGGTTTGTAAACCTCAGATTAAACAATATAATCCAACCCTGCCAGCTGGACTCGGGTGCAACGTGTGATGTCATGAGTATAAAGGACAAAATGAAACTGGCACCCAGAGCACCCCTTCAGCCTAGTAGCACCAAACTAAAGTTGTATTCAGGGGAACTAATGAATCATTGGGGCTATTCCAAACAGAATGCAGCATACGTGATTGTATACACAAACTGAACTTTGAGATTGTTGATGCCGATCAGAAACCGCTATTATCAGGTTCAACATGTGAGCGCCTTGGACTGATGCTGTTCACCATTCCTGCTGAGCTACATAATGTTGATAATCAGCCTGCAAAATCTCTAACTAGGCCACTGACAAAACAGCAAATTCTTCACACCTACAGTGATGTGTTTGAGGGCCCGATAGTCTCTGTTCCAGGAGAGGTTAGTTTTGAACTTGATCCTACCATTCAACCTGTACAATGTGCCCCACGCAATGTGCCTATCGCCATTAAGCCACTGGTTAAAGCTCAACTAGATAAATATGAAGCTGAAGGACATCTAACTTCAGTAACAGAGTCTACAGATTGGATCAGTAACATGGTTGTTATCAGAAAGCCTGAGAAGATCAGAATATGCATTGATCCCAAGTTTCTGAATATGGCCCTGAAACGGTCACACTACTTAATGCCAACACTCGATGATATTTTGCACAAACTACCTAAAGCACGTGTCTTCACACTTGTGGATGCTAGAGATGCCTTTTTACAGTGCAAACTGGATGAAAAGAGTAGCTACATGACCACGTTCTGGACTCCTTGGGGCAGAAAGAGATGGCTCAAACTACCATTTGGAGTCTCTGTAGCACCGGAGGTATACAAGCGAAAGCAGCATGAACTATTAGGTGGTCTTGACGGAATTGAGCCAATAGCTGATGACATTCTTATAGTTGGCTGCGGCAATACAGATGAGGAGGCTGAGCAAGACCATGATGAAAAGTTAATAGCGCTACTGGATCGTTGTAGGCAGGTGATGCTGAGGCTTAGTGTGAAGAAATTGCAGTTCAAGGTGGAAGAAGTCCGTTTCCATGGACATATCCTGTCTTCACAAGGCTTAAAAGCTGACCCGGATAAGATTAAAGCCATTGTGGACATGCCACAACCTGCTGATGCCAAAGCGGTACAGAGATTTATTGGCTTTGTTACATACCTAGCAAAATTCCTGCCACACTTATCTGAGGTGTGTGAGCCACTAATGCCGCGTACACACGATCATTTTTCCCGTGGGGAAAAATTACATTTTTTTTTTTCGCCGAGATAAACGATCGTCTGTGGGCTTTATGCCGTTTTTCTCGTTGAGAAAAACGGCAGGAAAAACGACGAGAAAAATTAGAACATGTTCTAAATTTTCTCATCGTTTTTTCCATCATTTTTTTCCGCGGCAGTTTTCCCATAGGGAGACACTGCCGCGGAGCCCACAGACGGTCGTTTTTCTCGACAAAGAAAAAAATGACGGGAAAAACGGTCGTGTGTGGGGGAAAATGCCGTTCCCTCGTTTTTCATTTAATTTCATGTCGTGATTCACGGCGGTGTTTTCACCGCCGTGAATCACGATCGTGTGTACGCGGCATAAGACGACTTCTGGACAAAGATGCAGTTTGGCACTGGCTTCCCAAGCATGACCGGGCAGTAGAGGATATAAAACACTTGGTCACATCTGCCCCAGTGTTGAAATACTATGATGTCACAAAGCCTGTTACCATACAAAGTGACTCCAGTAAAAATGGTCTAGGCTGTTGCCTTTTGCAGAAAGGTCAGCCAGTTGCATATGCGTCCAGAGCTCTTTCATCAGCTGAGCAAAATTATGCTCAAATTGAGAAGGAATGTTTAAGCATTGTATTTGCTTGCCAGCATTTCCATCATTATCTTTATGGACGGGATTCAATTACAGCTGAAACTGATCACAAACCTTTGATAGCCATATTCAAAAAGCCCCTTTTGTGTGCTCCCAAGCGTTTGCAGAGCATGATGCTTACATTGCAGCATTACAACCTCAATGTTGTCTACAAGCCAGGATGTAAAATGTATATCAGCGATACCCTGAGCAGAGCTACGTCAGATAATGTGGCACCTGGAGGTGAGCATGAGCATCGTACAATTTGTCTGCTGGAACAGGAACAAAATTTCTTTGCCGATATCAATCAAGCAGACTATCTTAATGTCACAGATCAACGACTACATCAACTCATACAGCACACTGACAGTGATGCAACTTTACAAGCTTTGAAGTCTATTGTTTTGAGTGGGTGGCCAGATGAAAAAGATGCAGTACCTGGAATTGTAAGGGAATACTGGTCCTTTAGAGATGAGATCAGCATACAAAATGGTATCTTGTACAAAGGTCCAAGGGTCATCGTGCCAAAGTCACTGAGAGGAGAGATGTTATTACGCATACACTCCAGCCATATTGGTGGTGAAGCATGCTACAGGCAAGCTCGTGATACTCTTTACTGGCCCAACATGCATGGTGAAATCAAAGACTTTGTCAGTAATTGTCTCACCTGCAATGAATATGCCCATTTGCAACAGAAAGAAACCATGATGTCACATGAGATACCTACACGTCCGTGGCAGATTATCAGTATGGACTTATTCAACTACGCAGGCAAGGAAAACCTGCTTTTAGTCGATCATTATTCAGACTTCTGGGAAATAGACCTTCTTCCCGACTTATCCACTGAAGCTACAATTAAGAGGTGCAAGGCTCAGTTTGCACGTCATGGCCAACCAGATACAGTGATCTCCGACAATGGCCCTCAGTTTGCAAGCCTACAATTCAGAAAATTTGCCACTGAATGGGAGTTTGAGCATGTTACTTCCTCACCACGTCATCCACAGGCTAATGGCAAAGCTGAATCAGCTGTAAAGATTGTTAAAAATGTATGCAAGAAAGCACAAAGTGATGGTAAAGACCCATGGAAGGCCATTTTACATTGGAGAAACACTCCGACTGAAGGCATGGATAGTAGCCTGGCACAAAGACTGATGTCAAGGAGATTAAAGACCTCCTTACCAGTATCAAATAGGCTGCTTGAACCCTCTGTTATACAAGGTGTTCCAGAAAAGATAAGGATTAAGAGACAAGTTTCAAAGGCACGATATGACACATCGGCCAGAGATTTGCCAGAATTAAATATTGGAGAACGAATCCGTATAAAACCATTACCTGGAGATCGAACAGGCCGTTGGAGAATAGGTACTTGTCTGCAAAAGGTTGCACCACGCTCCTATCTTGTGGACGTTGAAGGAACTCTCTATCGCCGCAATCGAGTGGATTTGAGAGTGGCAGAGCAGACTGATTCTCAGTATCCCGTTGATAGATCAGACTCACCCATTGACAGTGAGGCATGTACAGAGGGAATGCCTCATACCAACGGCAATGACAGTTCTGGGCAACCAAGTATACCCGACAGCTGTCAAGCGCAGAGCATGCCAGTACGTGATGAGAGGAGCCCAGTAACTTCAGAAAGGGCTAAAGGAATCCTTGTACAAGGGCCAGTCTTCACCCGTAGTGGTAGATGTTCAAAACCACCTATGAGACTTAACCTGTAGAATGTGTTATTGCTTTGTCTCTTTTAAATTTCACAATGTTCATTTATTAACACTAAAAGGGGGAGATGTTATGGATGACATGTTTCTTTAAATGCAACTCTATGGTGCATCTCTGTTGTACTTCTTCCTGTGTTGTGTTTCCTGTTTCCTGCTGGTTCTTTCAGTAAACATGGCTTATGTACGGTAATGGTTTGTGCTGTCTCTCTACATATATCACGACAAACACCCCCAGCTACATCACTGACCTAGTCTCTAAATACCAACCTAATCGTTCTCTTCGTTCTTCTCAAGACCTCCTGCTCTCTCATCACCTCCTCCCATGCTCGTCTCCAGGACTTTTGGAGCCATATAAATCCTGTATAATAATAATAATAATAATGTAATGTCTCCGTGCATCCAGCCTTTTACCTGAAGTTCAGTTTTAAACAGAAGCTGCCATTAGAGCAAGTTAAATGTTGTCATTGCTCATCACTGTTACAAGGCTATCAAGCTGACACACTGTCATACATCTCATTTCCTGATCTACAAAACTGTTGTGGATCCAGCCAGTGGCTAAGCATAACAACCACATAGGTGTGCACAGCCTATTGCATAAGGTTGTGCATCCCAAAGCTCAAACACATATTCGTGTGAGTATAGTATATGTGTATAAATATATACAGCCGGCACATTGATCTTCCCGCTGGCACAGTGAAGGAGAGGTGCAGAAGCATCTTCCCATTGGAACACTAAGCAGTAATGCTAAAGCCCCGTACACACGATCGGATTTCCTATGGATTTAAAACCGATGGATTTTTCCATCGGAAATCCAATGAAGCTGACTTCCATCAGTCTTGCCTACACACCATCAGTCAAAAAACGGATTGTCCCAAACGCTGTGACGTAAAACACTCCGACGAGCCAAGAAAAATTAAGTTCTATGCTTCTGAGCATGCGTCGACTTGATTCTGAGCATGCGTGGGTTTTTTATACGATGGAGTTCCCCACAGACGATAGTAATTTGCTATCGTTTTTTTCCCATCGGATAAATTTAAAACATGTTCTATTTTTTTACACCGATGGAAAAAAGACCGATGGGGCCCATACATGATCGGTTTGTCCGATGAAAAAAGTCCATCGGACTGTTTTCATTGGTAAAACCGATCGTGTGTACAGGACATAATACGCACAGGGTGATTAGGGTGTGCCCAGGCACACCCCATGCGCACGCCTATGAACAGCCAGGTATATTGCATTTCTGGAAGGAAGGCAGCAATCACAGGCTTTCTTCTAAGTATATCTGTAGCAACCTCTACTGCAGGTAGGTGCTAGCATAGGATTTTTTCTAGGCAAACTGTCAGTGCAGGTAAATGTAGGCAGGCCTATGCTTCAGGCTAGGCCTGCTTGTTTTGATCTGGGAGCAGGGAGTGGTTAGTGTAGCAGTGGGTGTGACCACCTGTGCTCTAGTTCTGAGGCGCCTCCCCTACTTCCAGGGAGATTGTTCTGGAAGAGGGGCAGGGCCTGGGATTAGAGTGGCAAGCAGCTCATGTGAGGAGCCCTGACCAAACCCCACTTGGTATTGGCAGGGGGCAGGCCTTCCAGATAAGCTCAGGTGACATGCCACTGGGGAGGAGTTGTCGGCCGGGAGAAGTGGAGAATGGAGTACTAGACAGTGGCAGGTTGCCGATCGCGGAGGAGCCCGGCAAAGCTGTGAGGGAACTTCATCCTTACACAGTCATGGATGAAGTCCTCATCTTTACCTGGTCATAGATGAGGAATGCTGGATCAGAGGGGCTGGAGGCTGTCGGAAGGTATGTCCAGTTAAAGTTCTCCATCATGGATTCGGGGCAGGAAAAGGTCGGTGAGTGTACCACAGTGGAGTTCTGGATGTTGAGGCATACCAGGAAGTCTGGGAGGGAACTTCATCCTTACACGGTCATGGATGAAGTCCTTATCTTTACACGGTCATTGATGAGGAGTCCTGGAACAGAGGAGAGACTGTGGGCAATTGTGTCAAATCGATGTGGCCTGAGGGTGCAGGATTTGCAAGTCGGGCTTGCTGGGATCAATAGTCCACCAACCAGTACAAGCTGTTAAATTACTAGGCCACCGGGGAGAGGTACTGCAAGCCTCTGGCCTAGTATCCACACAGCGAAGACAGCCAGCAACTGGGATTATTCAGAGTGGTCCCTTTTGTCATAATGAAGATGATGGGACGGGATCTAATAGTTTTACAGTGGAAGTCTGTGCAGGAGGAGAGAAGTCCTGGGAGCAACAGTCTGCATGGTGATAATGCAGAGGAGGAGGAGCAATAGTCTGCAGGGTGTTAATGCAGAGGAGGAGGAGCAATAGTCTGCATGGTGTTATGCAGGGGAAGAGACTGTAAACGTTAGGAGTACATCCGTTTTTCAAGGCTAAACCAATTAACTAATGTTCACTAAATATGATGGCAAAGCAACATGTTCTATGGGCATCCCATATCCCTCTTACCCCAACCAAGTTATATCCCCCAATAAACAAAAACAAAGTAAAATGACTGTTCATTGTCTCTGAAGTGATAGATGAAGGTCTGGCAGCAGGGTGATATGGTGAATGTTTGTTACTAGTAGCAACCAACCGCTACATATCCAAAGTCAAAACGTTTCTTTTTTTAATTGCAATAGTTTTTCTTTTATTTTGTAATAAAAATTGAATACAACAAAGAAAGTCGAAAGTTTAATCCAAAGGCCCCATGTACACGGGACACTGCTAAACGTACGTTCAGAGGCAGTTGGACACTTTTTTCAACTGCCGCTGAACTCATTCAATGTTATCCTATGTGTCCATGTACACAGTCTCGTTTATTGCAGTTCTTAAGCAGTTGCGTTTAACAGCGTTTCTTTGAAAGCAAAAAAATGGGTTCAGACGCCGAAGATTTCCAAGTTTCAGACGCCAAACACGACTAAACGCGGCAACCCACGTTTAGCAGTGTTTCGTTTATAGGCGTTTTTCGTAATTTAAAAAAAAAAAAACGCGGCATGTAAACGCGCCAAAACGGACGTTTTAAACGTGGGTTAATATCTATCAAGTTACGTTCAGGAGCAGTTGTAAAAATGTCCCGTGTACATGAAGCCTTAAGCCCCGTACACACGGTCGGACTTCCATCTGACTTTTCCGTGGATTTTTGTCCGAACGGAGTTGGCCGGGCACACCCATAGCATACACACCACAGGACTTTTCTGCAAACTTTCCCAAAACTTTTTGCAACATCACGTGGTTTTTCTGCTCTTTTCTGCTCTTTTCCACCACTCTTTGGTCAACTTCTGCTATTGTTGGTTGATTTTAACATTAGTTGTTTTGTCCATCGGACAAAAGTCCGATGGTTTTCTGTACACACGGTCGGACTTTGCTCCATCAGACTTTTGTTGGGCAAAAGTTTGTCCGTTTGCAGACCCAACTTTTGTCCGATGAAAACAAAACCAAACGAAAAAAAGTTTGTCCGATGGAGCGTACACACGGTCGGTTTGTTGGTCCAACTTGCTTAAAACAAAGTTTGTTGGGCAAAAGTCCGACCGTGTGTACGGGGCTTTAGGCCTCATGCACACTGGACATTTTTACAGCAGCTGTTTTTGGCTTCAGATGTTTCTTTCTACAGTCAATAAACTCTCCAGCTCCTATGTGTCCGTGCACACATAGACTGTTATCAACTGTTTTTGGCTGTAAAAAAAACCCCAAAGCTAGTGGGTTCTGAGAGGAGGTTTTCAGCTGTAAAAATGCTCTAACGCCAAAAAACGCTGATAAATGCTCAAAAACGCGACTCACCGGTGTTTTTTAATGTTTTTGATCCATTGAGAAAAAAATAATATATATATATATATATATATTTTTTAAACGCTAAAAACGCTAACGTAAAAAAACGCTAAAAATTGCACAAACGTTGAAAGCTACTGGCGTTTTTATAACATTATTTTAACGTCTAGTGTGCGTGAGGCCTTATGGTCCTAACATTAGTAAATAGATAGGAAGCTATAATATATTTACTTGTTTTAAACATTTATTTTCTATTTCTTCAGTTACGATCTGGTTTCCAGGCCTAGTCAAATGATGTCATACATCCCCTGAAGTCTTCAGGAGGCGAGGGAGGGGTTTCTCATCTAAGCACACCCTCCTGCCTGCATGCAGGAGCTAAGGGCAGATGGATTCCAGGAAGTAAATGCTACATGAGTTATCTGCCCTTAAGATGGCCATGGCCAGAAATGCTAGGGGGGTGTTTTTCAAAGTGATTTCTCACAGTAAATAAAAGCATGGAGACATGGATGGATGGGGGAGTTTTCTTTGAATATTACAAATTAATTAAATAGCGTTTTTGGTTTGTGGAGCTCAGATGCAGTGTAGTTCCTCTTTAACCGCTTCAATACAGGGCATTTTCACACCCTTCCTGCCCAGGCCAATTTTCAGCTTTCAGCGCTGTAACATTTTAAATGACAATTGCGCAGTCACGCAACACTGGATCCACACAAAATTTCTACAATTTGTTCCCCACAAATAGAGATTTCTTTTGGTGATATTTGATCACCTCTGCAGTTTTAATTTTTTGCGCTATAAACAAAAAAAGACTGACAATTTTGAAAAGCAAAAACACAATATTTTTTACTTTTTGCTATAAAAAATATCCCAAAAAATCAAATTTCTTCCTCAGTTTAGGCCGATATGTATTCTACATATTTTTGGTTAAAAAAAAAAAACAATAAGCCTATATTAATTGGTTTGCACAAAACTTATAGCGCCTACAAAATAGGTTATTGATTTATGGCATTTTTATTATTTTTGTTTTTTTTACTAGTAATATAAGGTGACCATAATTTTTAAAATGAAATCCGGGGACATATTTTTTTTTTTTTTTTTTTTATTGGCAAATGGTAAACTATTTATAAGCATATTTTCCTGAAATTATATATGCAGTGTATGTGTTTATGGAATGATTGTATGATATATACGTTATTTCTCACATTTCGTCCATGAGAAAAAAAAGATACTTCTTAGAATTTTTAGGGATATGACTACTAAATATTAAAAAGATAAGATAGAGAAAAAGAATGGGTGCTACGTTACCTACAGAATGCAGGGCTCAGCAGTGCGTTACACAGAGAATGCAGGGCTCAGCGGTGCGTTACACAGAGAATGCAGGACTCATTGATGCGTTACACAGTGAATGCAGGGCTCATTGATGCGTTACATAGAGAATGCAGGGCTCAGTGGTGCGTTACACAGAAAATGCAGGGCTCAGTGGTGTGTTACATAGAGAATGCAGGGCTCACCAATGCGTTACACAGAGAATGCAGGGCTCAGTGGTGTGTTACCATAGGTGTGCACAGCCTATTGCATTAGGGTGTGCACCCCAAAGCTCATACACGCACTACCAATCACTTACGATGTTCATTCATATTTACCAGCCCCTTCCCTCATTCATCCTAAAACATCCCCGCAGCAACAGCTGGCAGGAGAGGGGGAAAGCTGATCTTGTCGAGCTCGTTCCCCTATCGATATGGTTCCGAGCTCGACTGCGCAGGCGCTGCCGAACAGCTGTTAAAGCTCAGAGATTTCCGTCGGCTCGGCTTGCGCCTGCGCAGTCAAGAGGGAACCAGATCGATAGGAGGAACCATATGCTCGCCAGCTGTGGACGCGCTCGTCCCCCATCCTTCATTACACACGCAGATTTCTTCTTCACGCCGCTGTACAGCAAGGGGCGGCAGGGGGCGAATAAGATCTGATAATCTTGAGCAGTGGCATTTGTTTGTTTATAGTCGAGCCGCTATAGAGCGGCGTGTATAAAGAAACAAAACGCACTGCTCAATATCACATCTCATTTGCCCCTTGCCGCCCCTTGCTCTATACTATAGAGCGACGTGAAGAAGAAAGCGCCGTGTGTAACTAAGCAACGGGAGCAAGTGCGTCGAGCTCGACTGCGCAGGCGCTGCAGAACAGCTGTTAAACATCGGCGATTTCCGTCGCCTCGGATTGCGCCTGCGCAGTCGAGCTCGGAACCATACCGATAGGCGGAACCAGCTTGGCAGATCACCGGCAGTGTTGTAGAGGGAAGGAGGGGGGATTAGGGTGTGCCTGGGCACACCCGGTGCGCACGCCTATGTGTGTTACATAGAGTATGCAGGGCTCACCAATGCGTTACACAGTGAATGCAGGGCTCAGTGGTGTGTTACATAGAGAATGCAGGGCTCACCAATGTGTAAAAACACAGAGAATACAGGGCTCAGTGGTGTGTTACATAGAGAATGCAGGGCTCACCAATGTGTAAAAACACAGAGAATACAGGGCTCAGTGGTGTGTTACATAGAGAATGCAGGGCTCACCAATGTGTAAAAACACAGAGAATACAGGGCTCAGTGGTGTGTTACATAGAGAATGCAGAGTGTGTTCAGGGGCACATACTGTAAATGTAATGGGCAGCAGCATCCAACAGTAGTAATACATAATCTCTCCTGGCTTGCTGGCTGAGTCCACACAGGGGAAACTATACAGAGCACAAACTGAAATGAGTGCAGAGCAAACTTCTAAGTTGCAGGATCAGGAACAGTTTACCTCAATCCATCTCTGTACACTGGGGAAGTCCATAGGAGCCTCCCTCCTTATGCCGCGTACACACGATCGTTTTTAATGTCATTTTCAAAAACGACATTTTTCTCAACGTGATTTTTCTTGTTTCCTCTCAAGCCTGTCTTGCATACACACGTTCATTAAAAAAACGCTCGAGTAAAGCGCGGTGGCGTACAACACGTACGACGGCACTATAAAGGGGAAGTTCCGTTCGAATGGCGCCACCTTTCATGTTAGTGAACTTTGTTGAGTGACGATTCGCGCTTTTCAGCCTCGTGCTTTTCAATCCGTTACAGCGTGACGAATGCGCTATCTCCATTATGAACGCTAGTTTTACCAGAACGAGCGCTCCCGTCTCATACTTGATTCTGAGCATGCGCGTTTTTTTTCCCCTCATAAAAGCATACACACTACCGTTTTTCATGTCGTTAAAAAAAAAACGTTAGTTAAAAATGCTCTGGAGCCTACACACGATCGTTTTTAATGCCCAATTTAAAAAATTGCATTTTTAACGTCGTGAAAAACGGTCGTGTGTACGCGGCATTACTCTCCAGATCTCGTGTATACAAGCTGCTGCCAGACTGTGCAGGTCCTGTCCCTCACAGAATATCACTCCACCGCTCTGAGAGACTGTGTAGCCGGAACTAGAAGAAGAGTATCGGCTTATGCGGCTGTATCCCTGCACATCAAGTCCCAGCTCAGTCACATTGCTTGTCAAGTTTGCATCGATCCAGGTTGGATTGATGCAGATTTGTAAAGCCTTGTGATTTATCCAGTCGGGTACATTCATGGGGCTGCTTGGGAGTGCTTCAGCACCCACCTAGCGCTGCCCCTGCCTGCCGGGGACAAATTTGTTCCGGGGAAAGTCTCCTCAGTCCGGGGACTGTCTCCAGAAAACGGGGACGTCTGGTCACCCTACTTTAATACGTTTTACTGTTTGTTATAGCTGTACCATATTGTAACCGCCGTGCTTTTTCTACTTTGACAAAATCTTTAGTTCATTTTTTGATTTGATCCATTGTGCCTTATTTCAAGAGACCCTGTCACCTGCAAGTAAAACCATGGCTCAACCACCTATTTGTAACACCCCCCAACCCTATGTAAACAATGTCTTAAAGTGTTTGTTACCCCCAACATGTTATATTCCTGATATGATCCTGCTCTGCCATGTACTTGTATGAGAAAGTCTCCTGTTCTCTTTGTATTGCTTCCCTTATGTGGTGTCCCTGCCAGTCCTTCTGCTTTCCGATTAAAAACTGACCACACTCTCTTTCGTACACTGCCAGTGTCTTTAAATATGTCTGATTTAAAGAAATTTCAATGAAAACTGTTATTGTATGTTTGGGGAGACAAGGGGCCCAGGGTGAAGAGAGAGACATGTTACGCTCCTAAAGTAAGGGGAGGCTTAGGAGCTCCGGTTCTGCCAAGATACTTTCAAGCTGCCCATCTGTCTCCATTGATTACTCCTCGCACTAAACAACGTCATCCAATTTGGATGCAGTTGGAATCCCCCATCCTACCCACAAAGCCAGCAAGCCACCTGTTATGGTTACCAGCCAAAATCCAACCCCCTATCTTACGCCCCACACTTTCTTTTTCTGTAGGATTGTGGGACAGACTATCTTCCAAACACAATTTTAGATTGACCCATGCTCCCCCTGCTCCATTATTAGCAATTCCTGCATTCACCCCCGGGCCTCACCCCTTCTGAGTTTGCATGGTGGAAAAATAAGGAGCTTTTGCCCATTGCTGATTTCTACAACCACAGAGGGGTTCTGTCACAGGCAACCCTTAAGGGACAATACGCTTTACCTCCTGCGGAATACTACCAGATAGCTCATTTTATCACTTCACTGACTTATCTACAACAACCCCAATGGAATATCTATGTAAACGCATTGACATCTGTTCAGGGTATAAATCCAAGGTTTACAGCATTTTGATATATATGGATGGAATACTCCCTTATATGGAAAGATATAGGGGAGGTCTTGGACCCCAGGGAGTGGCACAGATTGGCGTAAGGAGCTGCAAAATCCATTATTAAACACCTCACTCATAGAAGCTAACTACAAAGTACTAATGTGTTGGTACTTAGTCGCCACTAGAATTGCCCATTGGGTGCAAGGAGCTTCCCCCTTGTGTTTGCGAGGGTGCGGCCAAGAGGGAACAGAGTATCACGTTTGTTGGATGTGTCCAAAAGTTCGTAGATTCTGGATCCTAATCTACAATTTTATTTATTCCCTCACGGGGGAAAGGCACTCCTCAGACACCCTGTTGGTGGAGCCCCGAGATGCAACCAACACCTATTATACTTCATTTTTTTGGCAGCCAGAATAATGTTAAATGAACGCCTTTCTGCCACTCTGCAGGACAAGCTTCCCCGATTCGAAAAAACCTGGAAGCCCTGGATCACCTATCTGATGGGGACGGCTATCGTCAGACCTAAGGCTAGCCTCATAGTGCCTTAGGAGAGGCTCACTGCCCCCCCTTTCTTCACCCCCCTTCCCTTTTCTTTTTTTTCTTCCCTGTTACTTTTCTTCTAACTTACTCCCCCTTTGTGTAGTTTGGAGAGCGGTGTGGGGTTGCTGGTCGGCCGCCATCAATCCCACTCCCAGAGAGCGAGCCACTCATGGCTGTGATGACCCCTCGTCTACGATGGGGGTGTCCTTCAGTCATGCAGCTCCTCTTTGGAGGATGTCTTCTCTGCTCTTAAGAATCCTAGTCATAGCCCAAAATAGTGTAATTCCGGTTCTTTAGCAACCCACTGGTGTATATTACCAATGTTATTATGTGTCCGTACATTTCTATTTTGTATTGTACAGTTTTATATTTGTACGGTTTATAACCTTAATAATAATGATTGGAAAAGAGAAGTACTGACCTCACTAAGCATGAGAACACAACGTGATCAGTTCTCTAGCTCTGCTACTCTGAGACTCCCAGTAAATGGGGGGGGGGGGGTTTGTCAGGACAAGTCTGATTAGATTATTGGAGATCAGACTTGTACTGACAACCCCGCGCTGCACAGTCATTCACTGGGAAGTTCAGTGTAGTGTTGCTTCTCTTCCCCTCAGCTCTTATGCAGCTGAGAACAGAAGGAACAGAGGGTATGTGATCACTTATAAAAAAAAAAGGAAAAAAAGAAAAAGGTTTTATAATTTTTTCATTTTTTTTATTATTATTATTATATCTATACACAAATGATTTCCTTTCATTCCTATTTTAAACTGATCGGGTTGTTTTACAATGTGATCGTTTACAATCACTTTTGTTAAAGATATTTTGTCACCAACCAAGGTGCATGTCGTGATATTTCTGACCAGTAACCCTATAGAAAAATGTATTGAAGAACTGTGACTTGCTAGCCCCCTTGGCAAACAATGAAAGCTAGCACAGAACGTTAAAATTTTTTAAAGAGACCCTGTCACAACTTATAAAATCGCTGATAAAAGCACATAAAAATCAAGTATTTTAAATGCTTCATTGCAGTGTTTTTCCCCTTCCACAAATTATCATGTTTTTCACTTTCATTGTGTCTTTGACCTTGCTAGAAAATTTGAACACCCAAGAAGAGTCAATGCCCTAGCACAGCCCCCTCCCTCCTTCTACAACATAGCCCTCTCCTCTTCTAATAATATCTACTTATGACTGTGCTGGCCCAGATCCCCGTCCCCTCCCTACATTATTGTTATGTAAGCCATCATGGGAAAAAAGCAAATCTAACTTTGCTGCAAATGCTAGTTGCCTGGCTGTCATGATCACTCTTTGCATGGCTTCAATACTCTGCCTCTGCCTTGGAAGATGTATAGAATAAGGAGAAATGCATTTCCTCTACCTCTCCTGACGGACATACTTGTTCCATTCTAGTAACTCCCTAGGTATTGAAGCCTACGAATCTATATAACCGCCATATAACTAGCATTAGCAGAAAACAAATGAGCTATGACTTGGTTTCCTTCTATCCATACTCTGAAATCACTGTTAGTGGTAGACTAGGAAAACTACAGTCAAATCTATATTGACGTGCAAGGAAATAGTACCATCTGCTGGTTCATTAGTGGTACTGCAGATTTATTTCTGCTTAAAAAGCTAAACAATTTCTCTACATCGGTGTTTCTCAACTCCAGTCCTCAAGGCGCTTCAGCAGGTCATGTTTTCAGGATTTCCCTCAGATGAAGTGGCTGTGGTAATTACTAAGGCAGAGAAACTGATCAAATCACCTGTGCAAAATAATGGTAAGCCTGAAAATATGACCTGTTGGGGCGCCTTAACCACTTAAAGCGGAGGTGCAGCCAGATTTTTTTTTTTTTTAAAGTCAGCAGCTACTAACAGTGTAGCTGCTGACTTTTAATAAGGACACTTACCTGTCCTACTCGCCCGCGATGTCGGTCCCGCCACGGCGATCGATCACTGCTGGCAGGTCCCGGCTCCTCCATCCTGACTAAGGGAAACAGGCCGTGAAGCCTTACGGCTTCACGGCCTGTTTCCTACTGCGCATGCGCCACTCGCACGGCGCTTTGTGAATGGGCAGCTTGCCTCCTGGGATACACACAGTTCCCAGAAGGCAGCGCGCCCCATTCACAAGAAGAGGAAACGGAAGGAGACCCACCGCGGATTAGAAGAGGCACATAAGAGGCAGATTAGGGGACTTCTGCATAGCAACGGGCATTTCGGGTGAGTATAAATGTTTTTTTTCTATAATTTTTTTTCTTTTTTTATAGAATTTTTAATGTAAACATTTTTTCTGGGTGGACCTCCACTTTAACCACTTCAACACCGGTCTTTTTTTACCACATCAATACCGGGCCTATTCTGGCACTTCTCTCCTACATGTACAAATCATAATTCTTTTGCTAGAAAATTACTCAGAACCCCCAAACATTATATATGTTTTTTTAGCAGACACCCTAGGGAATAAAATGACGGTCATTGCAACTTTTTTTCTTGCACGGTATTTGTGCAATAATTTTTCAAACGCCTTTTTTTGGGAAAAAAAATGGTTTTGTGAATTAAAAAATAACAAAACAGTAAAGTTAGCCCAATTGTTTTGTAAAATATGAAAGATGATGTTACGCCGAGTAAATAGATACCTAACATGTCACGCTTTAAAATTGCGCACAATCATGGAATGGCGCCAAACTTCGGTACTTAAAAATCTCCATAGGCGACGCTTTAATTTTTTTTTACAGGTTACCAGGTTAGAGTTACAGAGGAGGTCTAGTGCTAGAATTGTTGCACGCGCTCTAACGCACGCGGCGATACCTCACATATGTGGTTTGAACGGCGTTTACATATGTGGGCGGGACTTACGTGTGCGTTCGCTTCTGATCGCGAGCTACCGGGGACAGGGGCATTTTAATTTTTTTGTATTATTATTTATTTTTTTATTTTACTTATTTATTTATTTTTTAACACTTATTTTACTTTTTTTTTTTGATCACTTTTATTTCTATTACAAGGAATGTAAACATCCCTTGTAATAAGAATGTGTGTGACAGGTCCTCTTTATTGAGAGATGTGGGGTCAATAAGACCCCACATCTCTCCTCCAGGCTGGAAAGTATGAGATCAGTGAAAAAATTTTCACCGATCTCATACTTACAAGCCGCAATGGCGGCTTTGTTTACATCTGAGGACCCGGGTGTGACGTCATCACATCGCGCCCGGGCCTCCAATGATCATAGAGATGACTGGTGACCATCTGGTCACCAGTCATCTCTATGCTCGTCACGTGACCCAACGACGACGCCGGAAGATTCGCTCCGGGTCCCCGATCGCACGGGAGAGCCCGGAGAAGCACCGGATGGCGGCGGAAGGGGAGGATGTCCCCTCCCGCCAACTATAAGAATGATCAAGCGGCGGAACCGCCACTATGATCGTTCTTATGGTGCGCAGAATCGCCGGCACAAAAAATGGATATCTGAATGATGCCTCTAGCTGCAGGCATCATTCAGATATCCCCCCTCAAAGCAGAGGACGTCACATGACGTCCACCCAGGATGGGAGATCCCATCTGTGGACGTCATATGACTATGGGCGGTAAGGAAGTGGTTAAGGACCGCCTTGCGCCGATATACGTCGGCAGAATGGCACGGCTGGGCACATCAACGTACATCAACGTTGCCCTTTAAGAGCCCAGCCATGGGTCGCACTCGCGACCCGGTCCTGAGCTCCATGACCGTGCCCGCGGACCCGATCGCCGCCGGTGTCCCGCGATCGGGTCACAGAGTTGAAGAACGGGGAGAGGTGAGTGTAAACAAACCTTTCCCCGTTCTTCTCCGTAGCATGTCAGTGATCGTCTGTTCCCTGTCATCGGAACAGACGATCAGTGACGTATAACGTGTAGCCACGCCCCCCTACAGTAAGAACCACGTCCTAGGGAACACTTAGCCCCTACAGCGCCACCTAGAGGTTAACCCCTTTACTGCCAGTGTCATTTTCACAGTAATCAGTGCATTTTTATAGCACTGATCGCTGTAAAAATGACAATGGCCCCAAAATGGTGTCAAAAGTGTCCGATGTGTCCGCCATAATGTCGCAGTCACGATAAAAATCGCTGATCGCCGCCATAACTAGTAAAAAAAAAAATATTATTAAAAATGCCATAAAACATTGTTTATTTTGTAGAAGTTATAACTTTTGCGCAAACCAATCAATAAACGCCTATTGCGATTTTATTTTTTACCAAAAATATGTAGAAGAATACGTATCGGACTAAACTGTGGAAAAAATATTTTTTTTATATATTTTTGGGGATATTTATTAGAGCAAAAAGTAAAAAATATTGAATTTTTTATAAAATTGTCGCTCTATTTTTGTTTATAGCGCAAAAAATAAAAAGGTGATCAAATACCACCAAAACAAAGCTCTATTTGTGGGAAAAAAAGGATGTCAGTTTTTTTTTTAGGAGCCACGTCGCCCGACCGCGCAATTGTCAGTTAAAGCGACGCAGTGCCGGATCGCAAAAAGTGGCCCGGTCCTTTAGCTGCATAATGGTCCGGGGCTGAAGTGGTTAAGGACTGGAGTTGAGAAACACTGCTCTACATCACTAAGCTCACTAGATTGCACACCAATCAGTTATTTGTAAGCTCTCAGCACAACTGCCTCCCCTGCATTTGACAGAAGACAGGGCTAGGAGTATTTCCAGCAAGGACTGAGGCACAATAGATTTTAGTTCAGATCAGCCAATCAGGCGTTTGCTTTTATTTTAGACACTGCTATTGAAACATGAGGTCTTTTATTTGAGCAGCCTGAAAGCTGAATTGTAGAGAATAATTTATCCATGGAATGGGTCTCCTCTTGCACTGTGAGGGTTAAATTCTTGTTTTTGTCCAGGGGGGGGGGCAGAAAAGCAGTTATTCTTCTTTCTCAATTCCTCGCTCCCACGCATTCCTACCAGCTGCACGATCGTTCGGACCCCCAAAGCTGCTTCTCTTCTATTGCAGATATTCTGATGTCATCACATGCAATGCAGGACGAGCAGTGAAGCAGCAGTGGTGAACTTTCTGTAAAACCGAAACAACGCAGCACAAAAATACTTCGAAAAAATGCTCTGGCTGGAGGATGCAACCTGCTTTTCCACCTCAATAGACAATCCATCTTTATAGTACGTATGGCCATTGGCTCTCAAATTGACCTGTTTAACATACACCTGGAGATTTTTTTAGATCCCTTCTCCACTTGGTTATACACCAGATCTCTTGAATTACAAATATTGGGACTATCCTTGGTGCCCCTCCTGTGGTCTGCCTATACCATCTGGAGGCCATTTTGGGTTGTTTCAGTTGTATGGACCAAGTTGCGCGCGCCATTCATTTGTGCTGTTTGCGTTTTTACATATATGCATATAACCATTTGGTGAGATGCCCATCATCACACTCATACTTTGATTTGTATGTTGTAATATAGTCTCCTGAGGAAGCCTTATAAAAAGGCGAAACATGTCAAAATAATTCCTTTAAAGGGTTTGTAAAGAAAAACAAAACAAAAAACAAAACAAAAAAACAAACGTTATACTTACCTCTACTGTTTTGCACAGAGTGGCCCTGATCCACGTCTTCTGGGGTCCCTCAGCGGCTGTCTCGGTTCCTCCCCGCAATCACTCACCACCTATATGCGAGCTCGCATGGTGGTGAGTGATTGCGGGCGCGCTCCAGTGATACAGCCAGCTCACTGTATCACTTGTGTCATTGGATGTGATTGACAGCAGCATCAGCCAATGGCTACGCTGCTTTCAATCCATCCACTGTAGCCAATCAACGACCAGGCTGAACGGCGAGGAGGATGAAGGGGGCGAGCGCGGGACTTTCGAGGGCTCAGGTAAGTAAAACGGGGGCTCGGGGGCGGTATTGTCGGATGTTTTTTCACCTTAATGCATAGGATGCATTAAGGTGAAAAAACGTTTTCCTTTACAACCCCTTTAAGTAACATACTTGTGGTAACTAGTTTGAGCAATATATGTACATTTCAAATTATGAACTGTGTTGTTTTAAATCGTTTTAGATCACTTTAACAAGATTTCTGATTTTAAGGAAGAACTGAATAAAATTGTTAGATTTTTTTTAAAAAAATTACGTATTGTTGACATTTGGCACCTTGTAAATCGCATTACATATTTAATTTTCACTTTCCTTCATTTAATATTAGGGATGTGGTGGCTCTGGCTCCCCCTTATGCCCACAACATGTTTTCTATAAAATACTTAATGAAAGGAAATGCATCTTGAGGGCGGGGACTGATGTGAATGTACAATGTATAGGTAAAGCGCTGCATAAATTGACGGCGCTGTATAAGTACCTGAAATAAATAAAATAAATATAATTAGTCATTTATATACATATCCTAAAAAGTACTGTATAATATTGCTCAGAAAGTGAACATACACTTTATGTCTTGTATTGAACCGCATGAGGTTAGCATTTTTTTTGCAGTATGCTGACATCTAGCGGCAGTTTCGGGCCACCGCAACTTGCTTGCTAATGTCATTTTGATATCTTCCTCTGTCCTCCGCTAACGTTTAGTGCTAGATATTTTAATGTTAGCCAAGCCCCCCCCCCCCCCCCCAACGCACACACACCTCTTCCATGTACCCTAGTCAGCGTTAGTGATCTGCAAAGACAGGGCTCAGGAAAGTCAGTCTTCTTACACTTCAAAAGACTGGAAAAACATCCTCTGTACTGCAATTAAAGGGGTTGTAAAGGTTCTTTTTTTATTTTCTAAATAGGTTCCTTTAAGCTAATGCATTGTTTGTTCACTTACCTTTTCCTTCGATTTACCTTCTAAATGTTTTTTTTCTTTTTCTGAATTTCTCACTTCCTGTTTCTCCTCACTAAACTTCACACCATCATCCGAGTGGTGTTTAGTCAGCCAGAACAGCTTACTGAACAGCTTACTGAGGAGGAACAGGAAGTGAGAAATTCAGACAAAGAAAACAAAGAAAAAAAACATTTAGAAGGGAAATCAAAAGGAAAAGGTAAGTGAACCAACAATGCACGAGCTTAAAGGAACCTATTTAGAAAATAAAAAACAAACCTTTACAACCCCTTTAACTGAAGTAAAATTGCATTGAATTTAACTTCTGTGTCTTTTTAAAGAGTTAACCTGCCTGTGGATGGTGCCAAGTCAGCAGGTGACCATACTGTCCGGACAGATGTATGTCAAGACATAATGCAGCATTTGAAACAGAACAATTGCAATGGAGGAAATCCATGAAAGAACTCTCAGGATAACAATCCATGTAGAGAAGCTTACACTTTTGAAAAGAAGCACATTTTTTTCGCGATTACAGAAAAGTATGGTTCCTTGGGTAATGGCGCAGGATAGCACTTGATAAAGGGCATACATGCCAAGGCATTAAGTTAAAGTGACACTAAAGGTTCGATTTATTTATTTATTTTAAATAACAAACATGTCATACTTACCTCCACTGTGCAGCTCGTTTTGCACAGAGTGGTCCTGAATGCCGTTTTCTGGGGTCCCCTGGCGGCTCTCTCGGCTCCTCCCCGCATCAGATAACCCCCTCTGGGAAGCACTCTCCCAAGGGGGTGCTCCCGAGTCCAGCATTTGGCGTTAATAGCCACCAAATGCAGGACTCGGCCCCGCCCCCCACATCATTGGATTTGATTGACAGCATCAGGAGC
Organism: Rana muscosa; assembly: GCA_029206835.1. Classification (NCBI taxonomy): domain Eukaryota; kingdom Metazoa; phylum Chordata; class Amphibia; order Anura; family Ranidae; genus Rana; species Rana muscosa. The sequence continues at coordinate 146,455,259 of CM055127.1, read as the reverse complement.
CAATGGCTGCGCTGCTATCAATCTTTCCAATCAAGAGCCGAGAACCCCCGGCAAAGATGCAGCGCGTCCTCGTCGTGGGACATTCCAGGGCACAGGTGAGTAAAACGGGGGGGCATAGGATGCATTACGGTGAAAAAAAAGGAGGGTTTACAACCCCTGTAAGAGTCTCTCAGATGTTGAGGCCAGATGGACAGACAGATCCTTCTCTGAAAGGAACAGCTTAAAGCGGAGGTTCCGCGGCCAAACATTTTTTTTATTTTTTTTGGTGCATTCAATGGGGATTCACAATATAAAGTAATACTCACTTGTTTGGTGGCTTCAAATATCCTCTGTCAGTTTCCGTGTAAAAGAAGAACTTTTAAAATCCGTTATAGGCAGTTTCCATTTTGCTTGTGGGCATTGTGAAGCCCACAAGCAATGATTTCCAGGAAGCGGTGAATGCTCATCTCCCAGCATTCACTGCTCTTTCTCGCGCATGCGCACTGTTTACTCCGTAAACTTCCTGGTTGCCATCACAACGGGCGGCGTCATTGAAAGTTCACGCCCCGTTGTGATGGTATTTCGCTGGATGGCGTAGAGCAATGTCTCTTGGGAAGCATGACACTGTGCTCCCAGGAGACATTGCGGAGAACTCCCAGATTACATTGCGGCGCCGGGGAAAAGAGTAGAAACGCCTATTCCCGCGGGAGTGATAACCCAGGAGTCGCACTGCAGACAGCTGTACTACGGTAAATACAACAGAAGAAAAAAATGTGGCTATTGAACATGTTGGTAGGGTCAGGAATGTGATCGGATATAGTTATTATTTTGGGTGAAACTCCGCTTTAAGCAGAGCCTCAGAACATAGAAGGAACAAGCACCAGGTACCATTGGTTACAGAGCTAATGCTCACTTGGCCGACCTTCTTTGTCTAGTTGGTATACTTTGGTGCTCAAAGCATTTCCCACTTTCAACAAATGATGGCCAGAACAACCCTGGCTAACCTCTGACAACTCGGGGCCCCTGGCCAGTGTTTAACCAGCATCTTTGTTCTTCCCAAAGTACTGCATGCCTGCCTGCCAAGCTCTCAACTCAAGGGCCCGGCCCTTTCTTGCCAGTTGACCACCTGTTCCAGGATTTGGCTGCTCCACAAAGAACCCACTGCTCTTTGTAAGCATATTGCTAAATGTCTTCTTCCCCTTCCTTAGGCGGCACTTGTATAGTCACCAGACCAACTTCAGATGGTTGGATATGGGCCTAATAAGCCATACAAGCCCTTACCTCCTGCACCTACTCTATGGTTCAATGACCAGGAAGGATGACTAATTTAGTAAATTAAAACGGAAGTTTAGGTATGGCAATTTTTACATAGTTACCTTGGTCACACTTGAACCAATATATGTATGTGTCATACCTGTGGATTCTGCATGAAGGCTGAAAATAATTGTAGTAGGCACCCCTACCACAGTGATCTCCACAAGCTTCTAAGTCCTGAGCTGAGCGGCTACCCTGTGAACACAGGAGGTTCTTCGCTCAGCATGTTTGCCATTCAGGAAACATATGGCTTGCCGCTCACCACAGAACCCAAAGACAATCAGTGTAGTAGTGGTGCTTACTACAGTGATTTCCAGCTTCCACAGGGATCCCACAGGTATGGTACATTGGTCCAAGCTGGTTCAGTGTAACTATGTAAAAATTACCATTCTGCTTTAAAACAAGCATAGCACACTACATTAAGTACAGTAGTACCTTGGATTACAAGCATAATCCGTTCCAGAAGTATGCTTGTAATTCAAAGCACTCGTATATCAAAGCGAGTTTTCCCATAGGAAATAATGGAAACTCAAATAATTTGTTCCACAGCCACTGCTTTTCTATGCAGTACCACATGTGGCCAGTGGTGAGGGGGCGCCGGAGACACTCGGAAACACTTGGAGAAGATCGAAGACCACTTGGGAATCCGAGTGTCTCCGAGCGTCACCGATGCCCCCGCACCTCTGGCCAAATGCGGTACTGCACACCCCAGAGGCTTGAATCCTGCTTGTCTTTGCAAACCGAGTCAGGATTTAAAAAAAAAAAAAAAAACAGCTGGTATTGCGAAACGCTCGTAAACCCACGTTACTCGCAATCCAAGGTTTTACTGTATATGTAAAGCTAGAACTTTCTTTTGTTTGCTATCTTTCTGCCATTGGGGAGATTACCCCTCACTTCCTGTCCAACAGACACAACAGGAAGTGAAAGGAAATCTCTCCTGAGTTCTAAAGAGGAAGCGGTTTAGGTCCCCATCCGACGGCAAAATCACTAAAGACGCTGGATGCTGTGAGATCCTGCTTGAATATCTGTTATACTACTTTGCTTGTTTTTAATTAAATAAACGCATTTTCTAAGCTTGGTTGGTACTTTTGTATGCTCATTAAGTACGATACTGCATTATTGGAGATTGTTTCCTTTATTCTGCGAGTTCTATGGAATTGTCCTATCTGGGGAAGTTTTGCCATCTGAGGCGGAAGTGAGCAGAGGACCTACCATCTGATGTATACAATTTCCTATATGCTGTGTTGGCCCATTTGTGGGTCTTGTCTTAAGGTGAGAGTGTATTTCACCTGGAAAGGCAGCACGTTTCATGATATGGTGGAGCATTTACTGAAATGTAACCACTTCAACCCCGGAAGGTTAACCCCTTAATGAGTGGGCCATTTTTTGTGATACGGCACTGCATTTATTTAACTGACAACTGTGCGATCGTGCAATGCTGTACCCCAAAAAAATGTATATTGTATTTTTCCCACAAATAGAGCTTTATTTTGGTGTTATTTGATCACCTCTGTGTTTTTTGTTTTTTTTACTTTCTGCTATAAAACACACCAAATAATAAAAAATAAAAAAAATCTAATTTCTTCATCAATTTAGGCCAACATGTATTCTGCTACATGTTTTTGGGGAAAAAATCCCAATAAAGCGTATATTGATTGGTCTGCACAAAAGTAATAGCGTCTACAAACGATGGGATATTTTTATGCCATTACTAATATGACTGATGCCGTCCTTTCCAGGAGACACATAAATGATTAATAATGAGATATATAAGTGTTGCTGGAGAAGTGAGGCCTGTGACAGGTCTCAGCTCCCCCTGGGATGTCACTACCAGTAAATCGACATGCTGCGTTTGATAATGACATGTTCGTCTATTACAGCAGACCAGGAGCTGCGGTTTCCCAAGGGGCCCGTCAACAGCTGGGGCCCCATGACCTCAGCCGGTGCAAAGTGAAGGGTGACATCAATATGCAGCTAATGTACTGATCTCATAGGCACTCAAATGCATCTTGCAGTCTATGGGTCACTGTATTATAAGTCAGGGACCACAGCTGCTGAGACATTGGCCCCAGGGAGATGTGTATTACCGGTAATGGGCTCATGTAGAGCAACACAATAAGAGCTGATGCCGATCTACCAGTTGTTCTTTATTGGGTCCCCTTGTCTCTTTATTGTCTTTCTTGTGTGATGTAGAAATCACTATAAATAAATATTCTGTTTTCCTACTGCTGGCCAGTTCTTGATGAACCTCCCAAAATTCGCTCGGCGGGTGGCCTTGTCAGCTACCGGCCACCTGATACACAGTACCTCAATAGATAAATAGAAGGACCCGGCAGAAAAATTGTCGACCAAAAAGGTCCTGCATCCAATAAGATGCAGGCACTGTTCGGGGTAATTTGAAAGCTGACGGGATGGCAGAAAATGTGTCCATATAGTCGCAGCAGAAGATTGGTCCAGTCTGCTATGAAGTGTGGACAGAGGAACCTGTGACATTTTTTTTCCCATTCAGCCTGGAAAAAACGATATGTGTATGCCCAAATTTAGCGTGACCAGCACACTGGACAGTCATTGTAACAATCTTACTCTGAGTCACCAACCCAGAATGAACATGCCGCAGGCTGGACGAGAGTGAAGTCAAAAAACTCCTGATATGTAAAATTGTTCTGGGTTGCCAAATACTGAGGCTTAGGGATCTACAGGAAAGCAAGGCAGTAAGTATTTTCTCCACGCTTTATAAGGCCCCACTGACACAAATATCATGTTATAACTGTTGGCAATCAAGTGATGTGTCAACAGTGTGTCTGAAAAAAAAAAAGCCCATATAAAAGGAAACTCTGCTGTCTGCACAGGAAGTAAGTGGTGTATGAGAAGGAAACCCTCCTGTGAGTCAGACCAGCACATCATACATTGTCAGCTATTACAAACTTCCTAAAGAGATCCTTTTGTTTTGCCCAATTAGAAGAAATGTGACAGGGTCTCTTTAAAGCATAGCTCCTGACCCAATTATACTATGCATGATCCCAGCACCCCTTCCTTCCTGAATGGAAAGGTGACGGGTCCCTATCACAGTCCAGTCATTTCAACAGCAATCTTCCCATAAGATTACATCTGACTAGGCCTCAAAGCATATAAATTGCATAAAGTAGGTAAGGATTACCATCATCCAAAAATTAGTGGAAGAGAAATGGGAATGGAGACCAGTCCCCTACTGGTTCTCCATGAACAAGAGAGGAATGGACTATCTCGGTACCAGTTTAGACAGTTTACACAAATGATTTTAAAAAGTTTAATTTTTATTTATACAAAAAAAGATAAAAAATAGGATATCCAATACATCATAACATGTTCAACAATTTCCATGCCGAAACAATAGTAAGCGTCTTGCCTGTTGCGTGAGCGTCTCCTTCTATGGGGCTACTCGCGTACCAATTTGAGGAAGGCGTTCAATCCAGCATTGACCCGTACCCAAACTTCTCTGCTATATGACCCTCCAAATTGTCAGGGCTGGGCTCAGCCCTTCCTTCTCTGTGCTGGCAGCTCAGCTGTCAGCTAATTGCCAGCTCCCATCTATCCACAGTGATCCACCTGTTGATGATCCCGTTCGTCAGCTCTGCCTACTTCAAGCCTTCCAGTTCATTTGCTCTTCGCCTTCGCCTGTGTTAACATCACAAGATTCTTTCGCCTGTGTTCCTGTTGAAGACCTGCTTGACTACGTTCCCTCTGGCTACAGATCCTGCTTGCTGTACTAATACCTTCATCGCTGGCTCTTGGACATTGGCTTGGCCGACTACCCGATCCGGTTACTGAACTCTGGCTATGTTTTGACTATGCTTACTCTGTTTACCTTTTTATTTTTATTGTTAAACTAGTGTGATTTAACTGTACTTCTGTCTCAGTCTGATTCATGGTTTCTGACACAAAAACTGTCAAAATCATCACAAAATTCGCGGCTCACCATCACCAATTTTGAGCCATCTTATCGAAGCATTGCCATTTATTAAGGGATCATCATAGAATTTGTTTTTCGTAAAGCCACCTCCCCGAGAGATTAACTTACCAGCAGCCATTACCAAACCACCACTACTCATCCATCTGGTCGCCGTAGTACCTTCCAGTGTGATTAGTGTCCATGTTGTCCTTGGATATTGGAAGGCACCACGTATAGACTACCCAATGGTGAATTGTTTTCGCCACGTACCCCTGCCAATTGTGGCACGAGAGGGGTTATATATCTGATGATGTGTGAATGCAAGGCCTTTTACATCGGGAAAACATTTGCGAACTTCCCCAATGTATTGGGGACCACCTATATCACTCCACAAATGGCAAACTTACTACCATAGGTCGCCATATTGGCCTATACCATAGATTTAACCCTGATGTAGTTACATTTCTAGTCTTAGGAACGATCCCCCAGGACCCCAGAGGGGGGTGACTGGGATAGGGCCATTTTGCAACATGAGACCCTGTGGATTGAGAGGCTTAATTCCACCATTCCACTGGGGCTCAATAAACGTAATTCTTACAGACTGACCCTTGAGTCGGGTATGGCACCATTTGACCACTTTGTGTCTTGATTCAATTATTCATTATCGAGCTGAGTTGGACATTGAGTGAACTCGGGCTGATACCCAATATATGTCCACCGTGGGTGGAACTAATTAGTGGGTTTAGTTTGCCTATATTTTGTAGATTAGTTATTTATTTTGGTCCTATTAGTAGTTTGTATAACAATCAGTGGCGGCTGGTGCTCAAATTTTTTTTGGGGGGCGCAAACAAACTGAAAAAACCCCCCCATCAATTACAGCCACTGTGCCCGTCAATTGCCACCACTGTGCCATCAAACGCAGCCACTGTGCCTGTCAAACGCAGCTACTGTGCCCATCAAACGCAGCCACTGTGCCTATCAAGCGCAGCCACTGTGCCATCAATTGCCGCCACTGTGCTATCAAATGCAGCCAATGTGCCTATCAAACGCAGCCACTGTACCCATAAATTGCTGCCACTGTGTCATCAAACGCAGCTACTGTACCCATCAATTGCTGACACTGTGCCCATCAATTGCTGCCAGTGTGCCCGTCAATTGCCGCTACTGTGCCCATCAAATGCTGCCACTGTGCATCCCCCGCCCGCCCGGCACTTTCCTGTCTCAGTGGGGCAGCGGATCACAGCGGCGGTGTTCTCTACGCTCCTCGATGTCTTCTCCCGTCCTCTCTTCCCGTCCTCTGCTATGATTGGACGCCTGATAGGCAGCGTCCAATCACAGCGCCTGTCATTTCAGCCAATCAGGTGACAGGTAACAGACCCGAGCACCTGATTGGCAGAGAGGCGGTTCAGTGTTAGGAAAGTGATTCATTCGCTTTCCTAACACAATGCTGAGTGAACAGCGAGTGCCCAGCATGGCGCCCGCTGTTCACCTTTTTGGATGCCTATTAGAACCTATGGCTCTAATCAGGTGCTTCCAAAAAATACCCCGCCCGGTTTTAATACACTCCAGAGCACGCTGTCACTTTGAGGACCTGTCACCTTGCAGCCCAGTGCTGAGTTGCGCTCCTTTCTTGTTCGCTTTTGATGGGAGCTGGGTTCAGCATTTTATACTCTCTATATTATGTATCCATTTATGCTTCTCTTTTCTCTGTATATTTTCTAGACCTCATGCTCCAGCTCTGTGGCTTCAGCCTAATCTTAGGTGTTTTGCTGAGGTCTTTATTCATAGGGGACTAGGGATTTGGTTCCAGCTTTCATCATTCACTCCCCCTGGATCTATGCCAATGTAATTGGGTTAGTTACTTACAGTATCTCACAAAAGTGAGTACACCCCTCACAACAACACTGAAGAAATGACACTTTGCTACAATGTAAAGTAGTGAGTGTACAGCTTGTATAACAGTGTAAATTTGCTGTCGCCTCAAAATAACTCAAAGCACAGCCATTAATGTCTAAACCGCTGGCAACAAAAGTGAGTACACCCCTAAGTGAAAATATCCAAATTGGACCCAATTAGCTATTTTCCCTCACTGTGTCATGTGACTTGTTAATGTTACAAGGTCTCAGGTGTGAATGGGGAGCAGGTATATTAAATTTGGTGTTATCGCTCTCACTCTCTCATACTGGTCACTGGAAGTTCAACATGGCACCTCATGGCAAAGAACTCTCTGAGGATCTGAAAAAAAGAATTGTTGCTCTACATAAAGGTGGCCTAGGCTATAGGAAGATTGCCAAGACCCTGAAACTGAGCTGCAGCACGGTGGCCAAGACCATACTGCAGTTTAACAGGACAGATTCCACTCAGCCCTCGCCATGGTCGAACAAAGAAGTTGAGGTCACATGCTCAGCGTCATATCCAGAAGTTGTCTTTGGGAAATAGACGTATGAGTGCTGCCAGCATTGCTGCAGAGGTTGAAGGGGTGGGGGGTCAGCCTGTCAGTGCTCAGACCATACGCCGCACACTGCATCAAATAGTTCTGCATAGCGGTCGTCCCAGAAGGAAGCCTCTTCTAAAGATGCATAAGATGACATGACATGTTTGTTATTTAAAAAAAAAAAAAATGAGGGTTTATAACCCCCTTAGGTATATCTTCGCTCTCCTCACCCCTAGACAAAAACAAGCAGTTAACCCATGCAGTGCGAGCACAGCCCCACTGCATGGGGGAAAAAAATTCTTCTTTAACTCCAAACTGATAACCTGGAAAGTCTTTTAACGCATTACCTCTGGACAATTTCAGGTACTGTAATGTGTCGCCCTTTCACAGGCATGTGAAATTTTAAATCTTGATATGTTTGGTGTCTATTTACCTGAGGTGACTCAGAGAAAAAATGGGAGGGTAGACTCAAGGAGGAGAAATACCCAGAGAGGCCAGACTTTAAAGGCAATGACACGGTAGATAGACAAAATTTATTTATAAAAGACAAAAAACAGTAACTACATGAATAGAAAGAATTAAAAATGTAGCAAGATGGAATGTACAAATGTGGTCCCTTTTGCGTCAACGCGTTTCGCCGCGAGGCTTCTTCAGGACGACTCAAGGATAGCAAGAAAGACTCAAGAGTCTCTTGAGCACTTTCTGAATTCTGTTCTTCTTTTTATGTTTGTTTAGTGAAATATTATGTTTTTATGCTCATACATGTATTATAATCATGTAATATGTTGTATTGCAGATAGCAAGCCCTGTTCTTTCTTGCTATCCTTGAGTCGTCCTGAAGAAGCCTTGCGGCGAAACGCGTTGACGCAAAAGGGACCACATTTGTACATTCCATCTTGCTACATTTTTTAATTCTTTCTATTCATGTAGTTACTGTTTTTTGTCTGTTATAAATAAAAATTTTATTTTTTGTCTATCTACCGTGTCATTGCCTTTAAAGTCCGGCCTCTCTGGGTATTTCTCCTCCTTGAGTCTATCCTCCCATTTTTTCTCTGAAATACTATTACGGATGTGGCATTGTGAGTGCTTCCCTTTCCCCTATTAATATTCTTACTTGAGGTGACATCATCTTTAAAATGTTACCAACAAATTGGGTATTATATTGTGTTTGCAACTTTGCATGCACTAAAATTCATTCAAGCGAGTTTTTTTCTGATAACATTTCGTCTGATAAACCGCTGTGCAAATATCGTGTGACATAAAAAATTGCAACAGCCACCATTTTATTCTCCAGGGCCTCTGATTTCAGAAAATATATCATGTTTGGTGGTTCTATGTAATTTTCTAGCAAAAAAAAAAATGCAGATTTTAACATGTATGTGAAAAATTACCATGCATGACAAATGGTTAAACACAATGCTTGAATCTTCGAATTTGTATACCCAGCTGAGGATTGGCATTTAACAACAATTTTTTTTTTCTCCTGCCATCTTGCTGTGTCGATTTGGAAGCACCTGGAGATGCACTCCATCTGCTCTCTCCATTGATGTGGTGGAGCGTTGCGGTCGATGGAGGTCTGGGTGTGTCTGGGGAAGAATATTAGAGCTGGTGTTCCGATGCCTGGGGGAGGGAGGTGTGTTACTCTGACATCCATTGTCACACTCACGTGCCATTTCTCAGAGCATTCATCTGAGTATAGTCATTGTTCAGGCATGAGAGCGGGAGATAAGTGATGAGAACAAAAGGGCGGAAAGGTACGGTATGGTTAAAATCCAGGATGGGTGAGCAGCTACAGAGAGCTGCTGTAACCGAAAACTGTGCCGATCCCCTCCAATGTCACCTGCACTATATCATGACATTTAACTGCCTCTTCAGACCCTCACTTTAGTCTGTTCTTTGATTGGCTATAACAGTAGTTTACTCCCCTTTCTGACCAGGCCATTTTTTACAATACGGCACTGCTTTAGGACCTCTGTCACACTGGGGCCGCGGCCGCTTTAGCGCTGCTAAAGCAGTACTTTTTGTTCGCTAGCGGGGAGCGTTTAACCCCAAAGAAGGGGTTAAAAACTCCCATGTTGCGGTGCTTCGGGAGCGCTACCCATTTATTTCAATGGGCAGGGCGTTTTGGGAGCGCTAAATACAGCGCTCCCAAACCGCCCCAAAGATGCTGCTTGCCGAACTTTTCGGGAACGTCCCGCAAGCGCACCGCCCCAGTGTGAAAAGTCACACTTGAATGAATGGGAGGTGGTTTTCAGGCGCTTAGCAGAGGCTATTTCCAGTGCTAAAGCGCCTGAAAACTGCCCCAGTGTGAAAGGGGTCTAACTGACAAGCGCGCGGTCTTGCAAAACTGTACTCAAATAACATTTTTTGTCCTTTTTTCTTTTCCACAAATAGAGCTTTCTTTTGGTGGTATTTGATCACCTCTGCGTTTTTAATTTTTTGTGCTATATAAAAATATGTTTTTTACTTTCTGCTATAAAACATATAGCATGGATTCATGTCCCTGCTTTGCAGGAACACAGGATCCATGTTTTCCATACTGACAGAACAGCGATCTGACCTTGTTTACATAGGCAGATAGCCGTTTTGCCTGTGTACTTAACGACCAGCGGGGGCCAGCGGTCATGTAAACTTATGAACAAAACATGGTTTAGGACACGCTTACGCTTTTAAAGCTTTCCGAGCGCCAGTCAAAGCTCCTGTCACTAAGTAAAATGGTTAGCTTATAGTCCTGTTTACATCTTGTGTCTGCTTCGCTTCAAAAATTATACCCCACATAGGTGTGCGCAGCCTATTGCATTAGGGTGTGCACCCTAAAGCTCAAACACACATGCATGTGTGTGTGTCTACCTATATATGACCCCGGCACATTGATTTCCCTGCCGACACAGTGAAAGAGAAGAGCATAAACACTTCTCTTATGGCAGAGCCGGTAAGAAAGAGATCTTTCCCATGTTCCTGCTGCTACACAGAGCGATAATACTAATGCGCTTAGGGTGATTAGGGTGTGCCTGGGCACACCTGGCACACCCTGTGCGCACGCCTATGATACCCCATGTGGCTGCAGTGGTGCTTCAGGCGGGGTTCACATATGTGCAGCCACTGTTCACAGCAGGGGGTCTGGTGCATCCCTGTTCAGGTGCGAATCAGGTCCAAATTTTTGACCTGAATTGGCACCTGAATTGGACCCAAAGATGCACAGGACCCTTTTGGAATGCGAACCGCAGCCGTCACGGGCATGTGTGAACCGCCTCCATTGTGAGCCAGGCACACTCGCCTGTCATGCGAATTAGATGCGAGGATCCAATTTGCACATATGTGAACCCAGCCTCAAAGCATCTTCAAAGCTTCCATAGAAGTCTATGACAAAGCTCGTTTGAAGCATCTGAAGCTTTTGAGAGGCTTTTATTCAGCTTTAGCTTCACTTTGGAGAAATTGCAGGTATGAGGTATCAGAACACACACAGAGCATCTGCCAAGCTTCATTAAAGGTTCAAAAAAGCACCACTGAAGCATCATCTAAGCATCAAAAACACATAAAAAAAGCATGTTGAAGCAGAAAGTGCTTTAATGTGTGTTGAAGTCGAAGCAAGTATAAGTGAGCCCTATGAGAAGTAGAAAACCAATTCAGAGTATCTGGAGGGGAAAGGGAACAATTGTAGCAACAGAAATATAAGTATAGCGCTTACCACCCTCTCCTCCTTGTCTAAGGCTCCTCGCAGGAGCAAAGGGCACATCCAGCTCTATATGCCCGTACCCTCCTGTGTGAAGAGGTTGAGCGGTGTTGTGATGGGTCTCCACAGCCAGATACTCCCTCCGAATGGTTCTTATCTCTATAGTCAACAAAGACAAGTCTCTATTTCCCCCTATGACTTCAATGTCCACACCAGCTGTAACTCCAAAGTAGAGTTTATTTCTCTTTAAACGACAGTCTCTGACAGGAAAGGTTGGAGAGAGAACAGGACAGCATAAGGTGTGGGAGAGGTCCAGGCACAAACGTAATACACTTCACTGCTTGGCTTCTCAAGCAGACTTAGTCCATTGGATAGTCTCCCTAGATAGGGACTAGAAGCCAAAATGGTACTCGAACTAACCGCACAATCACTACACAAACTGGTCTCTGCCACAGACCTGGTGAACTTGGTCTCTGCCAAAGACCTGGTGAACTTGGTCTCTGCCACAGACCTGGTGAACTTGGTCTCTGCCACAGACCTGGTGAACTTGGTCTCTGCCACAGACCTGGTGAACTTGGTCTCTGCCACAGATCTGGTGAACTTGGTTTCTTTAAAGCTTGGCCTCTATTAAGGAGAAGACATCCCTCCAGAGAGTTACCGGACCCCTTCCTTCACTGTGACTCCTCACCAGTCCCTCGGAACGATCTTTCCTCGGCCTCCTTGTCTAAGATGCGGGTCCCCTCGCAAGGCGGTATCCTGAGATTCCTCGATCCTTGACAGGCCCAAGCCGAAGGTGCTGGGCCCAAGGCCTTCCGTTGCAGCCCCAGGGCTAAATGTGCCTGGGACTGATTCACCGACCACCCACCCTGGGCCAAAGGTGCCCAGGGCGGACAGGAACACACACTCCCTGGGAGTAGGACTCCCGATGACGAACCCCTGAACAGACAGCGTCTGCCCCCTCCATATCCTCTCCCAGCATACACAGCAGGCCGACCACTCCCACTGCAGGGTCGCAGAGAGGGGACACACAAGGCACAGCACTGTATCAGCGGTCCAACCCTGGCCCACCATGGCAGCGCCACCCGCAGGCCACAGGGAACTGTACACAGATACTCCCCCCGCAGACAAAAATGGTTGATAATGTCCTAACAATTTAGGTGTTTGAGCATAACTACCACTCAAACACTACTTCTAAATTGAGGACCCCACTACATAAGAAAGAAACTCTGCAGAAGAAAAACAAAAAAAAGCATCAGAAAAAGTAAATTAGTAAAAAAAAAAAGTTATATACAGTTTTCCCTTTGGGTACACAGGATAGGAGAGGAGAGGGAAAAGGCCCCTTCATCAAGGAGGTTCCATCATTAGAGATTTACCTTCTTCATAGTACTATCATTTTTTCATGCAGACTGAGAGGTCCGCTTTAACATCCACGAAAAACACTATTATCTGCATTATTTTGATTATTATATCTTTTGCAAGTACATTTATAAAATATTAAATAATCTCGCTTTTAAAATAGTTGATTGCAGGGAGCTCAGAGAGCCTTCGTTTTTCAGCAGCAGGTGGGCCTCTAACGAGGTTCCCTATTTCCACCCACAGAAATTGTTTTCTGTGCGGTTAACAGTCACAGTAGTATGAAAGAAAATGCAAGTACCACTACTGAGCACAATCACAAAAAAAAAACATCAGTGAGTGCCGGGGAGGGGGATAGAACCCAAATGAAGTATAAAATAAAGGTAGCGCTGCGCTGTAAAATGAGTAATGTGCAAATAAAGTGCAAAAGTGCTCAGTAAAAAAATACACTTAACAGAGGCAATTTTCCTATGATCAATATATAGCAAGTTTTTGAAAATATAAAAGACGTATCACATGCTCAATATATTCTTCTTTAAATAAAACAGTGATACAATGAGTGCCGGGGAGGACTGTAAACCTTTGACCTGGGGAAGGAATATATCAACACCAACTTAATGCTTTCCTCGTAAGGACTGAAGGTGTACCATGCAAAGTATGCCATAGTGCCGTATGGATTGGTGGACATGGCGAAAGGTGGATGTTACTAAAAGACGTGGTTTATTTTGACACGTTCATATCTTCCAAAATCAACTTCCTTTGCGGCCCTCAGAATTTCTTCATATGACATTTCTTAGTCGCAAAGGAAGTCTAGGCAGGAAGACTGACCACGGCCAAATTCTGATATCCACCATGTGCTAACTATGGATCCCACTCTGTTTTGTGTCTGAATCAATCTTCTTCAACCGGGATTCCATGGAGCCCTAAGGTTCATGCAGAAGTTGTTGGGGTTCCTTAAGAAGTGGGCAGAGGCGGATTAATCTCTTTTCTGACCATTAATGTAAAGAGGTCCTTCTCTACTGACATATAATGCAAAGAAGCACTACACTGACCAGTGACCACCAATGGAAAGGGTCACTTCTCCACTAAGCGTCAATGGAAAGGGTCTCCACTGAGCGTCAATGGAAAGGGTTACTTCTCCACTGAGCGTCAATGGAAAGGGTCGCTTCTCCACTGAGCGTCAATGGAAAGGGTCACTTCTCCACTTAGCGTCAATGGATAGGGTCACTTCTCCACTGAGCGTCAATGGATAGGGTCGCTTCTCCACTGAGCATAAATAGATGTGGGGTCACTTCCCCTCTGATGTAAAGGGTCCCTGCTTCACTGAATACCAATGGAAAGAGTCACGTCTCCACTGAGCACCAATTAAAAGGGTCATTGTTCCACTGAGGACCAATGGAAAAGTCCACTTCTTCACTTAGCACCAATGGAAAGGGTCACTTCTCCACTGAGCACCAATGGAAAGGGTCACTGTTCCACTGAGCACCAATGGAAAAGGTCACTTCTTCACTGAGCACCAATGGAAAGGGTCACTATTCCACTGAGCACCAATGGAAAGGGTCAATGTTCCACTGAGCACCAATGGAAAGGGTCACTTCTCAACTGACCACTAATGGAAAGGGTCACTTCTCCACTGACCACCAATGGATGTGGAGTCACTTCTCCACTGACCACCAATGGTTGTGGAGTCACTTCTCCACTGACAACCAATGTAAGGGGCACTTCTCCCCTGACCACCAATTCAAGAAGTCACTTCTCCACTGATAATCGATGTAAGAGGTCACATCTCCACTGACCAACAAATGTAAGGCATGACATCTCCATTGACCACCAATGTAAGGGGTCGCTTCTCTACTGATCCCCAATGTAAGGGGATCACGTCTCCACTGACCACCAATGTAAGGAGTGACATCTCCAAAGACCACCAATGTAAGGGGTCGCTTCACTGATCACCAATGTAAGGAGTGACATCTCCACTGAACACCAATGTAAGGGGTCACGTCTCCACTGACCACCAATGCAAGGAGTCGCTTCTCCACTAACCACCAATATAAGGATCACATCTCCATTGATCACCAAAGTAAGAGGCTACTTCTCCACTGATCGCCAAAGTAAAGGAGCCACTACACTTTTGTAATGACGGTCTCTTTTCTGGTCAATATTATTAATTTAATTAAATGATTATTACTGCAAATCTTTTTTTTGTGGTTTGGGGGGGTTCCTCCAAGGTAAACAGATTGAGAAAGGTTGGTCTGAAAAGTGAAGTATCTCCACACAGGGCCCGATGGCCAGCATATCTGATACCCCCCTGTCCTCCAGCCTAGCCCTCCCCTAGCGAGTGCACATAACAAGACATATTGTACCTTTACTGGTGTTAGCATCCTAACTGACGTGCCTCTTTAAATACATTGGAAGACTCCTTCTGGGAAGAATAGCAGTTAGCAGGAGCTGGGAATGGTCCTGTTCCACAGACATGGGAGTGGTGTGTTACCTGGCATAGCTGAATGTGTAACACGCCATTTTGCCTGCAGCATCTGATTGTTCTCTCCTTACGTGTTTACAGTCATCACTTTGTGTCCTGTAGTGATGCTATTACAATGCAGAAGACTTGCAAATGGAGTAAAATATATCCAGAGCCAAACAACTGCAGATATAATCTGTAAGGGTCTGTTTACACCTGGGCGTAGCAGAAACAAGCGTTTTTTCTGCAACATGCAACAAAAACATGCGTGCAGTGCCATTATAATTTAATGGCACCCCAAACACGGGTAGCAGTCACACATTTTGGCACATATTTTGCGCACAGCAGAAAGCGCTGGGCTAGGTGACAAAATTTGGTACATGAGCTTCTTTAGTGCCTTTTGGTAGCTGAGAGAGGCCCATGCAAATGAATCGCGCCGCTGCAAAAACACGACGTGGTAGCGTCGCTCAAGTGTGTACAGGGCCTTAAGCCCTGTACACACGATCGGATTTCCTATGGTTTTTAAACCAATGGATTTTTCCATCGGAAAACCGATGAAGCTGACTTCCATCAGTCTTGCCTACACACCATCAGTCTAAAAACCGACCGTTCCAAACGCGGTGACGTAAAACACTCCGATGAGCCGAGAAAATTAAGTTCAATGCTTCTGAGCATGCGTCGACTTGATTCTGAGCATGCGTGGGTTTTTTATCCGATGGAATTCCCCACAGACGATAGTAATTTGCTATCGGTTTTTTAACCATCAGACACATTTAAAACATATTCTATTTTTAAACACCGACGGAAAAAAGACCGATGGGGCCCATACACGATCGGTTTGTCCGATGAAAACAGTCCATCGGACTGTTTTCATCGTTAAAACCTATCGTGTGTACGCGGCTTTAGAGTACATTTACAGGAACCTATACCTTAATATTACCCCAACATATTTTGGATTGTGTATTTCCATTCGGGACCTTCTCCATTTATGTTAAAATGGCAGAAACTACATCAAGACCGCCTCATCAGTTCATGAAGTTGATCGGGACACTCACTATCCTCAAAATAATCTCATATAATTCCCTTCCAGTCTCAATTATTTTTCAAGTCTTAAAGTATAACTAAAGGGAAAACTTTTTTTTTTTAGCTTTGAATGGAGTAGAGAGGGATTAGAAGGCTTGTCAGTTTTTATTGCTGTCTGTGCTTCCATTAGGGAGATTCACCCTCTCTATTTGTCCTGTTTACCATTAGCATTGAAAGTAAAAGAAAATCCCAGAGTTTGTGTTGTCCCCTTTGTTTTATACACAGAATGTGTACAGAACGCCCCCCAGATATGAAATTTCCCCGCTTAATCATTTTACCAGAATTCTACACTAAAATACAAGTCAGATATCAGGCATCACCTGCAGCAAAAAATTTCATTTTTGGTGAGATACTCCCAATAGGAAATCACATCTAAAGGGATGCAGACCCTGCAATTTTTCCTCATAAGAACCCTGCAAGTGCAGCAGCTGATTGATAATCATGACACCACTCCCATTAGATTTCCACATGGACACAGACAAACACACAGGGATTTCTTCAGAATAACAAAAGGTAGGAATCTGTAACAAAGTTTGTTATAATCCTTGCAATGTACATAGATCACCCAAAGGGGAATGTTTTTTTCTTAACAAAAGTGGAGTTACTCTTTAAAAATGACCTGTACCTGTACCTGTACATCATTCAAGTGGTTGTACCGGGGTGATACCTGCAGCTGCAGGCTTCGTCCCGGTACCCTTTTTTAGAGCCGACGGTCGGCCCTCTTGTCATAACAACTGATTACAAGCAGCGGGAGGGGATGTTCACCCCCCTCCCGCTGCCTTATGCGGCTCACCAGGAGACCCGAGCCGCCAGCCGGCACATCCGGAATCGGCTTTGATTAGGTCTCGGATGTAGTAAACCGGAAGCGACATCACAACGTCCCTTCCGGTTTACTCGGCAGCCAACGGTGCCATTTATAAAAAATCAAAAGTATTCAAGAACACAGATCTTGGCGTTTTTAATACTTTCAAGTGCAGAGGAGAGGTTTGGGGTCCTTTAGACCCCAGATCCCTCAATGAAGAGTACCTGTCACTGCCTATTACTCACAAGGGATGTTTACATTCCTCGTGACAGCAATAAAAGTGATCAGAATTTTTTATTTTTAAAAGGACAGTGTACAAAAAATAAAATAAATACGATATATTTTTTTTAAAGCACTCCATCTCTCTCGCACGCACAAGCGAACACATATGTAAGTCGTGCCCGCAAATGTAAACAGTGTTCAAATCACACATGTGAGGTATCGCTGCTATTGTTAGAGCGAGATCAATAAATCTAGCACTATGCCTCCTCTGTAACTCTAAACTGGTAACCGGTAAAATATTTTAAAGCGTCGCCTATGGAGAATTTTAAGTAACGAAGTTTGTCGCCATTCCATGAGTGTGCGCAATTTTATCTATTTACTCAGCGTAACATGATCTTTCACATTATACAAAAAATTGGGCTAACTTTACTGTTTATTTTTTTTTTAATTTGTGTATTTTTTCCCAAAAAATTGCGTTTGAAAGACCGCTGCGCAAATATAGTGTGACATAAAATATTGCAGCAACTGCCATTTTATTCTCTAGGGTCTCTGCTAAAAAATATATATATATATAACGTTTGGGGGTTCAAATTAATTTTCTAGCAAAAAATACTGATTTTAACTTGTAAGCAACAAATGTCAGAAATAGGCCAGGTTTTTAAGTGGTTAACAATCATTCAAGACATTTATCATTTTTTGTTACATCCATTTGATTTTTTTTATTGCTATGCTGCTTGATTTGACCCTTAAAAAATGATTACTGTGCATACTATTAATTAAAACTAATTTATTACACTTACATTCCATCTGCCAATAACAATAATCATACAAGCTGACCACATTGACACGAGAAATGTTCGACTAGTTGGTATTCTGTTCCATCAGAAGGTTCTGACTGCGCAGACTGAAAACGTCACATTACAAGTTAAATGATTGGGCTACAGACCGATCATACAAGGCACCTTGTAATAGGATTGTAACTTGAGGCATTATAACATTTAAAATGCCTTTATTTATGAAGAATCACACCTTTGTTAGCACTCATAAAAATGTTAAAGGTGATTTAAAATGATGGGCAGAACTGAACAGACTAGGATTAAAGATTATTATTAAATTGTTTTTATTTAGAAAATTACTGTGACTATATATCTGGCCAAACATTTGTAAATGCCTGCCTGTCCATCACACACCATATGGCCAGAAGTATGATGTGGATATCCTTCTAAATGAGTTTCGAGTGAAAGGTACTGTTAATGTTACAGCACACAAAGGCATTCTTCCAACCTTGTGACTACATTTGGGATAAGGTCCTTTTCTGTTCCTGCATGACTGTGCCCCTGTGCACAAGTGAGCTCTAGAAAGCGCCATCAATGTTACAAACAAACCAGCTCCCTGCTGCCTTGTGATCAGCCACTGTAAAAAAACTACCCATACTCATACTACTCAGCCCCCATGCTGCCTCTCCCTCTCTGACCAGCCAGTGTAAACGTCTACCCCAGACTCATACAGCTCAGCCCCCCATGTTGCCTTTCTCTCTCTGACCAGCCAGTGTAAAAGTCTTCCCCAGACTCATACAACTCATCCCCCATGCTGCCTCTCTCTCTCTGACCAGCCAGTGTAAAAGTCTACCCCAGACTCATACAATTCAGCCCCCATGATGCCTCTCACTCTCTCTGACCAGCTAGTGTAAAAAAACTACCCAGACTCATACAACTCATCCCCCATGCTGCCTCTATCTCTCTGACCAGCTGATGTAAAAAAACTACCCAGACTCATACAACTCATCCCCCATGTTACCTCTCTCTCTCTGTGATGGGCCAGTTTAAAAGTCTACCCCAGACTCCCTGCTGCCCTGCGATCAGCCACTATAAAAAAAATACCCCCTACTCATACAACTCAGCCCCCATGCTGCCTTTCTCCCTCTGACCAGCTAGTGTAAAAGTCTACCCCAGACTTATACAATTCAGCCCCCATGCTGCCTTTCTCCCTCTGACCAGCCAGTGTAAAAGTCTACCCCAGACTTATACAGCTCATCCCTCATGCTGCCTCTCTCTCTCTCTGACCAGCCAGTATAAACACCCATCACGCTCACACAGATCAGTTCCTCTTAGCCCCGGTTAACACTAAGGGGATGCGGGAAACGCAGTAATTCCTGTGCATTTCCTGCACTGCATAGGAATCTCACTATGTGATCTGCTGCAGATGTAAATTAAAAGTTAAAGCGGAGCTCCGCCGGAAAAAAAAATATTAAAAGCCAGCAGCTACAGCTACAGCAGCTGCTGGCTTTTAATATTTGGACACTTACCTGTCCTGGAGTCCAGCGACGTCCGCAGCAGAAGATGAGCAATCGCTCGTCGCTCTGCTGCTCCCTCCGCCATCCTCGCTGAGGGAACCAGGAAGTGAAGCCCTGCGGCTTCATGCCCGGTTCCCTACGGCGCATGCGCGAGTCGCGCTGCGCCGTTCTGATTCGTCCTCCTGTGTTCTGGGAGCCGAGTGTCTCCCAGAACACAACGGGAAGTCTGGGGGAAGTGACGTCACTCCCGCAGATTCCCGGAGAGAGGACTCCCGGATGTGGGTGAAAATACCTGTCTTAGACAGGTATCTGCACCCCCTTCCCCCTGAAAGGTGTCAATTGTGACACCGGAGGGGGGGAGGAATCCGAGTAGCAAAAGTAAAAAATTAGGGTGGAGCTCCACTTTAACAACACTCCAAAAGCAGCTCACAAAACTCAGCATATTTTCCTAAACCGGATCGCATTTTCCCATGCGATCTGATTCCATTGCAAACAAAAAAAAGATGCCTGCACCTTTTTCATGTGCGATTTGAGACATTCAAAATGAACAAGCTTAAATTACACCGCACAGAATCGCATGTGATTTGCAGCTCCTTCCTGTGCAGCAATGTGAATCGGGTTTCCTCCGCCTGTCATCAGTGTGAAAATCTATCATAGACACACATAGGGGTTAAAGGGGTTGTAAAAGCCTAAACATTCCTTGCATTAAAGTGGTTGTATACCCAAATTTTGTACAAGCACCTACAGGTAAGCCTACATTAAGGCTTACCTGTAGGTGCTTGTAATATCTCCGAGACCTACACAGTCTCGGAGATATTTGCAAAAAAAACTGTACCGCTATCTACGGCGCATGCGCGCCGTAGATAACGGCGCAGGCGCACTGAGCGCGGCGGCTCTTGAATGGAAGCCTGCCGTACACTGCCGGTAGTTCGCGCATGCGCGGGGATCGTACCGTTCCCCGCGCATGTGCAGGAGTGACGTCATCGCCGCTCCGGCCAATCACAGCGCCGGAGCGGCAATACCCGGAAGTCACTCCGGGTATCATGGATTCGACGGAGGACGCGTCCGAGGACCGCTGCGGGGGCTTCGAGCTAAGGTAAGTGATTGATAATGAGCTAGTATGCTAGTCATACTAGCTCATTATACCTTTGCCTTGCAGGTTGACCCAAAAAACAAAAAAAGTTTTGCGGTATACAACCGCTTTAAAGCGGAGCTGCTGACTTTTTATATTAGGACACTTACCTGTCCTGGAGTCCAGCGTCGTCCGCAGCAGAAGACGAGCGATCGCTTGTCACTCTGCTGCCCCCACTGCCATCCTCGGTGAGGGAGCCTTGCGGCTTCATGCCCGGTTCCCTACGGCGCATGCGCGAGTCGCGCTGCGCCGTTCTGAATGGTCCCCGTATGTTCTGGGAGCCGAGTGTCTCCCAGAACAAAACGGGTATTCTGCGGGAAGTGACGTACTTCCCGCAGATTTCCCGCAGAGAGGACTCCCGGAAGTGGGTGCAAATACCTGTCTTAGACAAGTATCTGCACCCCCCTGAAAGGTGTCAATTGTGACACCGGAGGGGGGGGGAGGGTTCCGATTAGTGGAAGTTCCACTTTAGGGTGGAGCTCCGCTTTAAGGTAAAAAATATTTAAGTGTCAGCATCCCCCCTCCGGTCTTGCTGGCTTTGCTGGGGCAGCGGGAGCCATTGGCTCACAGTGCTGTCAGTCAAAGCCAGTGACTAGGGAGCAGGGGGGGCGGGGCCAAGTCCCGCTGTCTGTGTCAATGGACTGAGCAGCGGGAATCAGGTGGGAGCACACACACGAGTTCCCCCATGGGAAGGGGCTTCCATTGAGGGCACTGAACAGAAGGGAGGGGTCTGGAGCGCTGGCGGGGGACCCAAAAAGAGGAAGTTTGCAGCTGCTCTGTGCAATTTGATTGCACAGAGCGGGTAAGTATAGATATGTTTGTTATTTTTATTTTTTTATTTACCTTTACAAGCACTTTCATTTATTAAAACTGGATGGTGAAATATCTGGTACAGCTGTGCATGGTAGCCAACAGTGTTAATTTCGTCGACTAAAACCGACTAAAACATTTTAGTCGACTAACTTAATATCATTTTAGTCGACTAAAATATGAGTAAAACTAAAACAATTGAGATGACTAAAATACGACTAAAACTAAAAAGGCATTTTAGTCAAAAGACTAAAATGAGGCTAAAACTTAAATGCCATTTTGGTCAAAAGACTAAGACTAAAACTAAATTTAAATTTGACGTCAAAACTAACACTGGTCTGTAGTGCATGTTCATACCTCAATACCATTAATAATAACATTTTAGATTTTTCTCTCCAGCAGTAAATAATGAGTTTGGAAATTGCAGAGAAATGCTTAAATAATGCATTACAATTTACCTACACCCATTCCATTTTAGATGACTAAAATGAGTTTTAGTAGACTAAAATGATTTTAGTCAACTAAAATTTCCTGGAGATTTTAGTACACTAAATAATACTAAAACTAAAATAATTGCAGAAGACTAAAATGGGACTAAAACTAAAATGCCATTTTAGTCCTAAAACTAATTCGAAATTTGCTGCCAAAATTTACACTGATAGCCAATCAGCTTCTAACTTCAGCTTGTTCAATTAAGCTTTGAAAATAAAACCTGGAAGCTGATTGGTTTCTATGCAGAGCTGCACCAGATTTTGCACTCTCCAGTTTTAGTAAATGAACCCCACAGTCGTCTCTTAGGCTCCATTCACACCAATGCGTTTTTTCACGCTTTTTGCAGAAACGCAGGACATTATTTTTAAACTTGGGTTCCTATGGAACAGGTTCGCATCAATGCATTTTTATGCCTCTGCGGTTTTGGAAAGGGTCAGGGACTTTTTTTTTTATAAAAACTGTGCTTTTTTTGCTTTTTTGGGTTAAAGTGGTTGTAAACCCACTTATGCAACTTGCACCTACAGGTAAGCCTATATTAAGGCTTACCTGTAGGTGCAAGAAATATCTCCTAAACCTACACAGTTTAGGAGATATTTTACAAAGAATAATGCACCATTGTCTACGGCGCATGCGCGCCGTAGACAACGGCGCATTCATAGGGTTAATCCCATTCACAAATCCGGCCTAGCCGGATTTGACGGCTCCCGCGCGCATGCGCGGAGTCACGTCTTCGCCGCTCCGGCCAATCACAGCGCCAGAGCAGCGCTGTGATTGGCTGGAGCGGCGATACCCGGAAGTAACATTCCGGCTATCGCCGCAGCGATGGCTGCGGCTGGAGAGGGAGACGAGGACGGCTTTGGGGGTAAGGTAAGTGATGCATAATGAGCTAGTATGCTAGTCATACTAGCTCATTATGCCTTTGTCTTGCAGGTGGGATTTAAAAAAAAAAAACATTACCAGGGTTTACAACCACTTTAATAGACTTCAATGGAGAAGCTGCAGAAAAGCATGTAGTGCATTTTACCGCGATTTTGCGTTTTTAAATCTGGCCAACAACAAATTTACCTAAAAAAAACACAAAAAAACTCAAATTGTGGTAAAATCGCAGTAAAAAACTTAAAACTTAAAAAGCACTGCAGAAAACAACATGCATATGTGTGAGGCCGGGTTCACACTGTCGCCGCATGCGGCGCACAGCAGGGGTCCGGTGCGTGTTGGTTCACCGTTTCAGGTCTGAATTCAGCCCGAATGTGGGCTGAAATCGAACCTGAAACGCACCAAAAAAGGCACGCGTTTTTCCGGCACACCACACCGGACACGCTGTGGAGATATGTGAACCGGCTCCATAGAGAGCCAGTCACATTCTCCTGCTATGCAAATTGAATACAGAGAATTCGCATAGGGTGAACCCAGCCTGAATGGAGCCTAAAGCAGGCTTTAGATGGCTATTTCTTTGTGGTCAGCCAGGGGGCGCCACAATAGGGGTGGATAGAGGAATTCTCTCCACTGAGACATTGTATTCTGACAGTGGGGACTCTCTGCTGTCAGAATTCATTGATCATTGGTTGTAGCCGCTGATCCAGAAACATTTTCCAACAAGCCCATTTAACAGAAACGATTGTTAGATTGACTTGTGTTGAGCGGGAACGGCCACACATGGATTGAAATTTGACGGGTCCCTCTAAATTTTCAATCTAACTATGGCCAGCTTTAGGTTCTCACTCTGGAGCCAGCCAATGGAAAAATCAATTGTAGTAACAAATAGATGTGTCCCCGTTGTTAACTCTCACCCTGTGACCAGCCAGTGTAAAAATCCATCACACTCGCATACAGACAAGCCCCTGTTGCTGCCTTTTGCCCTGCGACCTTCCAGAACTACACTGAATTCCTAATTTTTCCAAAATTCTCCTTTAAAACTCACCTTGATAGATTTTTCCTATGCACAGTCACATGACTGGAGCTTAAAGGGGTTGTAAATCCTCGTGTTTTTACATCTTAAAGCGGAGTTCCACCCAAAAATGGAACTTCCACTTTCAGGGGATGGAGGGAGCATATACCTGTGTAATCCAGGTATTTGCTCCCACTTCCGGGCATAGATCACTGCGGCGAGCTACGCCACGTCCGGCGCCTCCCCCCCCGCTGTCTTCTGGGAGACATACAGGTCCCAGGAGATAGCAGGGACCAGTGGGATCATGCAGCGCGACTCGCGCATGTGCAGTAGAGAACCAGGAAGTGAAGCCGCAAGATGGCAGCGCCTCAACCCAGGAGCTGAGGTAGAGATCGGCTTTGGGTGCCGACATCGCGGGCGCCCAGGACAGGTAAGTGTCCTAATATTAAAAGTCAGTAGCTGCAGTATTTGTAGCTGCTGACTTTGAATTTATTTTTTTCGGCGGAACTCCACTTTAATGCATCCTATACATAAGAGCCCTTTCACACTGGAGCGCCCATAGCGTCGGTGGTAAAACACCGCTATTTTTACCGCCGACGCTATGGGCGGATTTGTGGCGCATTTCGGCCGCTAGCGGGGCGGTTTTACCCCCGCTAGCGGCCGAGAAACGGTTAAAGCCGCCCGCAATGTGCTGCTGAAGCAGCGCATTGTCGGCGGTATAGCCGTGCTGTCCCATTCATTTCAATGGGCAGCAGCGGTGGTGGAGTGGTAAACACACAGCTCCTTCACCGCTGCAAAGATGTGGATAGCAAGACTTTTTCTAACGTCCTGCTAGCGCAACGCTCCAGTGTGAAAGCCCTCTGGCTTTCACACTGGAATGAATGGGGCAGCAGTTTAGCAGCATTTTGCAGGCGCTATTTTTAACGCTATAGTGCCTGCAAAACGCTCCAATGTGAAAGGGGTCCTAAGGTGAAAAATCTTCTGACACTGACCAGCTCCCCCAGCCTCCCCCCCGTTTTACTCAGCTGAGCCTGTTGCGTTCCCTTGGCGGAGTACCTTTCTGTCCAGGGTCGCACTGTACCTCTCTGCCCGGGGTTCTCGGCTCTTGATTGGATAGATTGATAGCAGCGCAGCCATTGGCTCCCGCTGCTGTCAATCAAATACAATGACGCGGGCGCCGGGGGACGGGGCCAAGTCCGGCTTTCTGTGTCTATGGAAGCAAATGCTGGACTCGGGAGCGCGCATGCAAGGTAACCCCCAGGGGGGTTTACCGATGCAAAGGAGGAGCCTCGAGTGCCGCCAGGGGACCCCAGAAGATGAGGATCGGGGCCACTGCACAGTGGAGGTAAGTATGACATGTCTGTTATTTAAAAAAAGAAAAAAAAGGTTTACAATTACTTTAAATTGGATGTAAAACTCAGACATGAAATAAGAACAAAGCATATACCTCTATAGTGTGTACTTGTCTCAATCAGGAGCACTAAGTGTCATTTCTCTGCTATCTGCATGAGTCGCTTCTGACATGTTTTCCTGACACCAAAAGAAAAATGGTGACAAGGGAGGGACCTCCAGCTGATTGACAGCCTCACTGTGATGGGGGTGTCCCTTCCCGCCAATCAGCTGTCAGAGCTCTCCTCACTGAGCTCTGAAGAGTAACTTCAGCTATCCCACCCCCCCTGCTTTTCAAAGCTGAGAGATCCGGTGTATTTAACAATTGTAAATATTGTATCTGTACTTACAATTGACACAGAGAAAAGAAGACTGCAGATAAACTGGTACAACGTATGGAGGAGGATTTGTTTAATCTCTGTGTATCACCGGAGGACAGTCACTTTATTGGGTATATGTAAGTGTTTACCTCCACTTTAAATCTTTAAAGTTTTAAAACTGTCTACAGAAATGAGGCTTGAAAATGATATATATTTATTTATTTTTAACAGCTGGACCTCCGTGAGAGTGGAAGGGAATGACCTGCGAATGTCCCTGGCCACTCGGACACATGACACGGTGTGACAAGCTGAAGGCAGCTGTCCCCTCACAATATCCAAGCTGCTGGATGGCGGCAGAGAACTAAATATAGGCTGACATGTGCTCCCGCCAGACCCAACCGCCACCGCTAACCCGCTGAAAGACTCCAGAGAGACTCCTAACAGAGGGCATGATCTGTAATAAATACAATGCTGATAAAATAAAATAATAAAAATAAATATTAAATTTTGTTGCCAGCGGTTTAGACATTAAATCGGAGGTCCACACAAAAAGTGAACCCCCGCTTTTCGGAACCCTCCCCCCCCCCCTCCGGTGTCACATTTGGCACCTTTCAGGGGGGAGGGGGGTGCAGATACCTGTATAATACAAGTATTTGCACCCACTTCCGGGAATGACTCCCACGGGAGTCACTCCACTCCCTGTCCCGTCCTCCCCGCTGTCTTCTGGGAAACACACAGTTCCCAGGAGACAGCGGGGTCCGGTGAGGGCGCGCATTAAGGAACCGGGCAGTGAAGCCGCAACGCTTCACTTCCTTATTCCCTCACCGAGGATGGCGGCGGGGGCAGCCGAGAGACGAGCAATTGCTCTGCCTCAGCTGCCGACATCGCGGGCACCCTGGACAGGTAAGTGTCCATTTATTAAAAGTCAGCACCTGCAGTATTTGTAGCTGCTGGCTTTAAAAAAAAATAAAAAATTGGGTGGACCTCCGCTTTAATGGCTGTGTGTTGATTTATTTTGAGGGGACAGCAAGTTTACACTGTTATACAAGCTGTACATAGGGTTGCCACCTGTCTGGGATTCACCCGGACAGTCCAGGTTTTGAATAATGTGTCCGGGTTTCAGGCAGACTAAAACCCGGACACATTATTCAGATTGGGCTGTGGCTCCTCAAGTAACCAAGATAGTCATAAGGATGACAGGTACTCTTTATGAGGAGATCTGGGGTCAAAAAGACCCTAAATCTCCTCTTTACCTTTTAAAAGCAAAAGATTAAAAAAAAGAAGATCTTTCGCTTTAAAAAAAAAAAATCCAGCCTGGGCTAGGATTGTCACCTGTCCAGGATTCACCCGGACAGTCTGGATTTTGAATCATGTGTCTGGGTTTCAGGTGGGCTGTGGCTCCCCATGTAACCAAGATAGTCGCATACAAATCTGTTGCCGTCCGGGAGCTGTGGGCGGCTGTCTGGGGGCAGGTTCGGCATCACTAAGGGGCAGGGTGATGATGTCAGCATTAGCAATTTGGACATGCCCACATTTTTCCGCGGCATGGTATGCGCACGCATTACTACTCTCCTTGGGGCATCCAAAGGTGTCCCAGACCGCTAAAGTGTTCGGGTTTGGCTTGAAGAAAAGGTGGCAACCCCTAGCTGTACACTCACTACTTTACATTGTAGCAAAGTGTCATTTCTTCAGTGTTGTCACATGAAAAGATAGAAGAAAATATTTACAAAAATGTGAGGGGTGTACTAACTTTTGTGAGATACTGTGTGTGTATATATACACACACACACACACACACACACACACATTTATATACTGTATATATACTGTGGCAAGGCGGCTCTGCTGCGCAGGCTCGCGTACCTAGTACATGATTCTGGGTCTGGGGCACGACGTGGCGGTGGCAGCCTTCTCCCGCTATGATTAGACACAGCGGAGCGGATCGGCAGGTATGGCGGACTCGATGTCCACTGGCCCCCACTGATACTTCAGTACACAGGCAGATTGCCACTACAGAAGGCATGGATCCTGTGTCTCTGCTAAGCAGGGGAACCAATCCATGCCTTCTCCTAGTTCAAGCACCTCCCCCACAGTAGTAAAGCACTGGTCAGGCACACATTTAACCCTTTGATTGCCCCTGATGTTAGCCCTTTCCCTGTCAGTGTCATTAGTACAGTGACAGTGCATATTTTTTTTAGCACTTACTACTGTATTAGATCCACTGGTCCACAAAAAGTACCAAAAGTGTCAGTGATGCCGTGTACACACGATCGGATTTTCCGTCAGAAAAACCTTGGATGGTTTTTCCGACGGAATTCCGCTCAAGCTTGGCTTGCATACACACGGTCACACAAAAGTCCTCTGAACTTTCGACCGTGACGTACAACACTACGACGAGCCGAGAAAATGAAGTTCAATGCTTCCGAGCATGTGTCGATTTGTTTCCGAGCATGCGTTGGACTGTTGCGCGTCGGAATTGCTACAGACGTCGGAAAATTTGAGAACCAGCTCTCAAATTTTTGCTGGTGGAAATTCCGACAGGAAAAGTCCGATGGAGCATACACATGGTAGGGAATTTCTGACCAAAAGCTCACATCTGACTTTTCTTGTCGGAAAATCCGACTGTGTGTACGGGGCATGAGTGTCCCGACTGTCTGCTGCAATATCGCAGTCCTGCTTTAAGTCGCTGATTGCCGCCATTACTAGTAAAAATTAATAAATAAAAATATTCCATAGATTGTAGACACTATAACTTTTGCGCAAACCAGTCTATTTAAAGGGGTTGTAAAGGTTTGTTTTTTATTTTCTAAATAGGTTCCTTGAAGCTAGTGCATTGTTGGTTCACTTACCTTTTCCTTTCATTTCCCTTCTAAATGTTTTTTTTCTTTGTCTGAATTTCTCACTTCCTGTTTCTCCTCAGTAAACTTCACACCATCATCCGAGTGGTGTGGAGTCACCCAGAACAGCTTACTGAACAGCTTACTGAGGAGGAACAGGAAGTGAGAAATTCAGACAAAGAAAACAAAGAAAAAAAAACATTTAGAAGGGAAATCGAAGGAAAAGGTAAGTGAACCAACAATGCACTAGCTTAAAGGAACCTATTTAGAAAATAAAAAATGAACCTTTACAACCCCTTTAAGCTTATTGGTATTTTTCTTTACTAAAAACATGTAGCAGAATACAGATTGGCCTAAATTGATGAAGAAATTTGATTCATTTAAAAAAAAAAAATATTGGATATGTTTTATAGCAGAAAGTAAAAAATATTGTTTTCTGTTTTCAAAATTGTCTGTCTTTTTTTGTTTACAGCACTAAAAATAAAATTTGCAGAGGTGATCAAATACCACCAAAGGAAAGCTCTATTTGTGGGAAAAAAAGGACATAAATTTTGTTTAGGTACAACGACACGACCGCGCAATTGTCAGTAAGATTGCATTCACACCTGAGCGTAGCGCTTTGAGCGTTTTTACCAACGTTTTTACCGGCGTTTTGTCGTGCGAATTTGCGCCCGTGGAAACGCTCGTTGTCGCGCTAAACGCTTAAATCGAGCGTTTCCATTACATTCTATGACTCCTAAAATGCCCAAATCTGCCCGATTCGCGCGACTAAAAAGGGTCCGGAACTTGTATGAGCTTCAGGCGTTTGGCTTCAGGCGTTTTGGAGTGGAGATGTGAACCATCTCCATAGAGAATAATGGATTTTTTCCCCTCTAGCGTTTTGTAGCTTCAGGCTTCAGGCTACAAAATGCTCAGGTGTGAATGCAGCCTTAAAATAACGCAGTGCCGCATCGCAAAAAATGGCCTGGTCGTGAAGGGGGTAAATCTTCCTGGAGGGCAAGTGGAAATATGTATGTTATTTAGATTGGCGCATCCCTACAATTAGACCTTTGAATGTTCAAAATATGAAGAGGGAGTAAAATATCAGATGGTGCGTTCTCCATGGATTAGCGCCCCCTGCAGACCACCATGGAATACCGCAAGCCACTTTATCCAGCTTAGGTTTGCAGAAATGTCTCTGCATTTTGCCAGCACAGATGGGGGTGACTCATTTGGGTCCAGTTTTAAAAGAGAGTGTCAGGAAGGAAGAGAGTGGATGAATGCGGCTCTTCCTGAGGCTGCATTGTGTGCTCAGCCTCATAGTCTGTGCACAGAGACTCTTTAGATAAGCGGCTGCGGACAGCGAACTGGGAACTGTGCCAGGCTGCTTGTGATTCCTGGTAAAGCCGGAGTCTAATTGGGCATCTGGCTAATCTGTCGGAAGCCAAGGGCTGGTCTGGAAATGGACAATTCACTCCTGAGAAGGAAAGAAGGAAAGGAACCAGCTGGGTGGCATAAATATGAGTTACATGGATGGTGTACCAGCTGGATGCCAATGACAAGTTCTCCCTAGTGTGTGTTCTCCGTTCCCAGACTCTACAGACCAGCGCCCACTCATGCCAGGAAGCATGGTGGATTAACTCAGTAGCTGCCAGTTAGCTCAAACACCTTGGTTGTTAAAGCCCAACTCTATTATCAGAAAAATATGTAAGAGTCTGGTGACCTTCAGTATAAGCAGCTCTTGCTGCAGCACCCTGGGCACTAGTCTCTGCCACCTTAAGGAGTCTTCTTCCTTCTAGACTACAGAGTGGAAGGGTCCTTTGGGTGACTTATACACTTTCTACTGGCTGTCCAATAGTGGGATTCTCTAAGGCTCCAGAAGGCTGCACCAGTGTAATGTGACTCAAGACGATGGTCAGCGGCGGGCACAGACCGCAACATTGGATCACTGATCTCTATATTAGAGTGAGGAACACCAGACCTTTCAGTCGCTTCCTCCGTCACCCCATTCATCCACTTGAAATAATGATGATTAGGACAGCCGCACTCCAATCCAACGTGGCTTTATTATCAAAGTAAAATAAAAACAGGCACTACATGTCACAGCAACGAAAACTTAAGCACTCCTAAGTGTGAAACGCGTTAGTTGTCCCTAAGTTTTCGTTGCTGTGACATCTAGTGCCTGTTTTTATTTTACTTTGATAATAAAGCCACGTTGGATTGGAGTGCGGCTGTCCTAATCCTCATTATTTCAATTGCCTTGTGCATTGCCAGCACCCTCGGTTCCTGGAAAGGAGATTATTATCAGGGTGGACCTGTCTGGAGCGGCAATCCCTGTTTCGCATCCCATTCATCCACCAGGAGCAAAGGAAGGCAGCTGTGTAAGCTCTAATTGGAGCTTACACAGGGCAGCACTAGACCAATCCTCAATGACCTGCCACATGCAACTATTTACAATGCCCCCAGAAGGGTGTGTGTAAGAAAAACGAGAATATAGTCCAGACAAGGGGGGGAATAAAGCAACACTGTTGTTTTTTCCTGCATGTAAAGCACAGAAAATATATAACATATCCAGACACCGTACATTTTAAAACCTTGGCAGACATCGGTAATGTTCCTTATACTAAACTGAACACACTAATGCCCAGTACACACGATCGGAATTTCCGAGGAAAAAAGTCAGACGGAATTTTTTTATCGGATATTCCGACCGTGTGTGTGCCCCATCGGACTTTTTCCGTCGGAATTCAGAAAGAGAACATGTTCTCTTTTTTTCCGACGGAAAAAATTTCTATCGGAAATTCCGTTCGTCTGTAGGGAACTCCGACTGAGAAAAAAAACATGCATGCTCAAAATCAAGCCGACGCATGCTCGGAAGCATTAAACGTAATTTTTCTCGGCTCGTCGTAGTGTTGTACGTCACCGCGTTCTTGGCGGTCGGAATTTGGTGCGACAGTGTGTATGCAAGACAGCTTGAACGGAATTCCGTCTGAGTTTATCCCGACGGAAAATCCGATCGTGTGTACGGGGGGGGGGGGGGGGGGAAACATGTCTAAAAAAATGTAGAAGGCTACCTTGAACTCTTCTTCACTTTTTATATATGTGAGGCCTGCTGTTGTTTTCTAGCCATTGTTTTGCTTATTTTATCTCTGACTTCCATTATTTTTGTCCCATTGTAATTGTGGGCTCTTATCTGCACATTTATGGGCCCATTATGTGGACTGTACACAGGGCAGAACTGGAGAAAAGGAATGTGATGAGTTTACAGTACGAGTTATCTGTGCGGAAACAACACAAGAAGGAGTCAGCTGACTAATAGATGGCGATTATCGCCCAGACACAGCGACTGCTTTATCAGTCTGTGGCCACCATAAAGGTCTTTCTTTTATTTTCAAGGGGACATTTTTAAGGCCTCATGCACACTGGATGTTTTACAGCTGCTTCTAGGGGCATCTGGTGTTTTTTTTCCTTGCCTCTAAATGCCCCTCCATGTTAGCCTACAGTGCCTTGAAAAAGTATTCATACCCCTTGAAATTTTTCACATTTTGTCATGTTACAACCAAAAACATAAATGTATTTTATTGGGAATTTATGTGATAGACCAACACAAAGTGGCACATAATTGTGAAGTGGAAGGAAAATTATAAATGGTTTTCATTTTTTTTTTTACAAATAAATATGTGAAAAGTGTGGGGTGCATTTGTATTCAGCTCCCCGGAGTCAATATTTTGCAGAACCGCCTTTCTCTGCTATTACAGTTGCAAGTCTTTTTGGGGATGTCTCTACAGCTTTGCTCATCTAGAGAGGGACATTTCTGCCCATTCTTCTTTGCAAAATAGCTCAAGCTCTGTCAGATTGGATGGAGAGCGTCTGTGATCAGCAATTTTCAGGTCTTGTCACAGATTCTCAATTGGATTTAGGTCTGGACTTTGACTGGGCCATTCTAACACATGAATATGCTTTGATCTAAACCATTCCATTGTAGCTCTGGCTGTATCTTTGGGGTCGTTGTCCTGCTGGAAGGTGAACCTCCACCCCAGTCTCAAGTCTTTTGCAGACTCTAACAGGTTTTCTTCTAAGGCTGCCCTGTATTTGGCTTCATCCATCTTCCCATCAACTCTGACCAGCTTTCCTGTCCCTGCCGAAGAAAAGCATCCCCACAACATGATGCCGCCACCACCATGTTTCACGGATGGTGTGTTAACGGTGATGTGCACTGTTCGTTTTCTGCCACACGTAGCGTTTTGCTTTTAGGGCCAAAAATTTTAATTTTGGTCTCATCTGACCAGAGCTCCTTCTTACATATGTTTTTTGTGTCGCCCACATGGCTTCTCACGAACTGCAAACGGGACTTCTTATGGCTTTTTTTTAACAGCGGCTTTTTTCTTGTCACTCTTCCATAAATACCAGATTTGTGGAGAGCACGACTAATAGTTGTCCTGTGGACAGATTCTCTCACCTGAGCTGTGGATCTCTGCAGCTCCTCCAGAGTTACCATGGGCCTCTTGGCTGCTTCTCTGATTAATGCTCTCCTTGCCCGGCCGGTCAGTTTAGGTGGACGGCCTTGTCTTGGTAGGTTTGCAGTTGTGCCATACTCTTTCCATTTTCGGATGATGGATTGAACAATGCTCCGTGAGATGTTCAAAGCTTGGGATATTTTTTTTATAACCTAACCTTGCTTTAAACCTCTCCACAACTTTATCCCTGACCTGTCTGGTGTGTTCCTTGGCCTTCATGATGTTTTTTGTTCACTAAGGTTCTCTAACAAACCTCTGAGGGCTTTACATAACAGCTGTATTTATACTGAGACTGGGGTGGACTCTATTTACTAATCAGGTGACTTCTGAAAGCAATTGGTTCCACTATATTTTAGTTACGGAGTAAAGGGGGCTGAATACAAATGCACGCCACACTTTCCAGGTATTTATTTGTAAAAAAGTTTAAAAACCATTTATTATTTTCCTTTCCCTTCACAATTATGTGCCACTTTATGTTGGTCTATCACATAAAATCCCAATAAAATAAATTTTTGGTTGTAACATTTCAAAATGTGGAAAATTTCAAGGGGTATGATTACTTTTTCAAGGCACTGTATGTAACCATAGTAGTGCTACTAGGACTCAATGAGCCTAAAAAAACAGCAGGTAGGAGAAAGGTTCCTCTTTCTGTGATTCATACACCTCAGCCAGGTGGGTGACACTATCCTACATAAAAAGCCCTGTACACACGATCGGTTTTACCAATGAAAACAGTCCGATGGACCCATGTGTGTGGGCCCCATCTGACTTTTTTCCATCTGTGAAAAAAAATAGAACCAGTTTTCAATTTTTCCGATGGAAAAAAACCAATAGCAAATTCCGATCGTCTGTGTGGAACTCCATCGGAGAAAAAACCCACGCATGCTCAGACTGAATTAGGAGACGGGAGCGCTCGTTCTGGTAAAACTAGCGTTCGTAATGGAGATAGCACATTCGCCACGCTGTAACGGACTCAAAAGCATGGAGACTGAAAAGCGCGAATCGGCTCTTACCAAACTTTTACTAACACGCGGTAACATGAAATCAGCAAAAGCAGCCCAAAGGGGGCACCATTGGATTTGAACTTCCCATTTATAGTGCCTTCGTACGTCACAGCGTTTGGGACGGTCGGAATTTTGTCTGATGGTGTGTAGGCTTGACTGATGGAAGTCAGCTTCATCGGAATTCCGATTAAAAAATCCATCGGATTTGGTTCCATGGGAAATCCGATCGTGTGTACAGGGCTTTAGAGTTATGGTGGTATCACTTTCCCACTCACAACCTGCTCAATGGACCAAGAAGGAGCAGAAAAATACTTCCCCTTTGCTTATTTTGCTTCCTCCTCCTGTCTGCATATGGGCATGTAGCACATTTGATTGGCTTCCATTGTTACCACTGCCTCTTCCAATCTAAGTGCTCTTGTGCAATGGATGAAAGAAGCTATCAAGACGGATTCAGGTACTTTTGCTAGTTGCAAGTAAAATACATTTATTTTAAATGTTTTAAGGGATTGCATTACAGTTTTGTTTTATATCTGCCAGTAAGAAAGCTATAGGTTTGGCATTATTCTTATACTCCACAACAGTAATGGGATCTGTTTACAGCATGACCCAGGCCTGTTTCTGCCGTGCCATGGATTAATGTAAGCTAAATCCCATAGTGTATATAGAGAAACCAGAAGCCGCTCTATAAACACAGACAGAACTTACAAAGAGGCCTGGAATGTGTTAATCGAACAGCACGAGGCTTCTGGGGTTTTGAAACGTAAAAGATACATGGAAGTGTGATCTAGACTGTTGGTGGGCCTCCTGGCAAAGTGTAATCCTGAGCCTGGATGAAGATATTTTTCATATGATATGATGAGTGGTTGGCCATATGCCCATTGTCCAAATGCACATTGCGATATACACGCACATACTTGGATGGCTGCATTTTAGTTTTTTGTTTATTGAATAAACCAGTTTATATTTCAGGCCCTGGGGTCCCGGGATAACAAAAGATTGTTTGTTTTAAACAAAATGTTTTCCCTTTCTAAATAATTTTATCAGTTTAACTGAAATTATATGGTTTAAATAACAGTAGAGCCTCCTTAACCACTTGCCACCAAAAAACGTACCTGTACGTCATTGACTTCAAGTGGTTGTAGGCATCATTCCGGTACTGTTTTTTAGAGCTGACCGTTGGCTCGTCCCCCCCCCCTCCGCCGCTCGCCCGGGCTCTCCCATCCCACTGGGAGACCTGAGCGACCAGCCAGCGCGTCCACAAGAATCGCCTTTGATTGGGTCTCGGATATGGTAACCCAGAACCAACGTCGTCACATCACTTTCCGTTTACTCGTAAACCAATGGCGCCAGTTTTCCAAAATCAAAAGTATTCAAAATTGCAGATCTTGGTGTTTTTAATACTTTAAAGTGCAGAGGATGGATATGGGGTCTTATAGACCCTGGATTCCTCCATAAAGAGTACCTGTCACTGCCTATTACTGTCACAAGGGATGTTTACTGTCACATAGGATGCATTAAGGTGAAAAAACATGAACCTTAAGGCCCCTTTCACACTGAGGCGTATTTCAGGCGTTTTTGCGCTAAAAATAGCGCATAAATAACGCCTGAAATACTCCTGCCCCAGCATTCTCAATGTGAAAGCCCGAGGGCTTTCACACTGAGGCGGTGCGCTGGCAGGAGACAAAAAAATCTCCTGCAAGCCGCATCTTTGGAGTGGTGAAGGAGCGGTGTGTATACCGCTCCTTGCCATTGAAATCAATGGGACACCGCGGTAATACCGCCCGCAAACCGCGTCTGTAGCCACAGTTTGCGGCCGGTATTAACCCTTTTTCGGCCGCTAGCGGGGGTTAAAACCGCACCGCTAGCGGCCGAATATCGCGGTAAAACACGACGGTATAGGGCACTGAAAATCATGCCGCTATACCGCCACCGCATATGCCCGCCCCAGTGTGAAAGGGGCCTTACAATCCCTTTAACTTGTAAGCAACAAATATCAGAAAAAGGCCAGGTCTTCAAGGTATCTCTGTATGTGTCTCACATTCACCATAAATCACAAAAAATAAGGTATTCCTGATTTTAGTATGCAGGCAAAACTGTTCCTTTTTGCCTATCCAGAAAAAAAAAAAGGTTTGGATACAATTTATGGCTAAAGGTTGGAGGATAGCTGATCATCACACCTCTTTGACATCTTTTTAAAAAAAAACATGGGCATTAATATAGAGTTGCCTTCGTCTTTGCAGTTATAACAGCCTCCATTCATCTTGAAAAGCTTTCAATAATATTTTGGAGTGTGTCTGCAAGGACCCATGTCCATTCAGTTGGTGGACACTTGACCATCACACCTACAGTATATGAGCTTGTTGGACATTCAGTTCATGGGCACTAATATAGAGCTGTCTCCCACTTGCCACTATAACAGGCTCTACTTTTCTGGGAAGGCTTTCCACTTGTAGTGCCCTACATGCAGGCTACAAGTGTTAGGAAAATGAATTTTTTGGCCTCCCTGTAATCAGGGAGAGCAGCAATCTGTCACGTTTACCCCTAACCCAGGTAGTCAGACACTATAGCTGGCTTCTGTGTTTTCATCACCTATAGCAGCTCCCTTTCCCATAAGGCAAGCAGACCTACCGGTACTCTGTTGCCCATAGGACTCATACACAATGCTAAAGTGCTGGCCACCACGCCAGGGCATTCACCAACTGAGCAAAGCAAACCGGTACTTCCGTTGCAACATTTCCTGTCCAGGTGGAGCTCATGCCGAGAGCCAGGCTGCTTCCACATACATTTACATTTTTGGACCAATGTTTTTTTTTATGTAAGTGGCTTTTATTTTAGTAAGTTCTAATAAAAATACCTAGCAGTTTTCACACTATGAGAGGATTCCTCTCCTTCCTTTTTTAATCCCTCTTGAATGATTTAATATTTCTCTAGAATGAGCACATATATAATTTATTTGTATTGATTATAATGGCAAGTGCTGTCTAGTATTTATGTTGTTTTGTATACAAGCCAGAGGTTGATAGATAGCAGCTGCAATTGTAAATTACAGGTTGATTATACTGGCTCGGGTGTTTCTTTTTGTATATACAAACAGGTACTTGTGGTTGGCAGACAGGCAGTGGTTCAGAGAATACTCAATATCTGATCCGAGGTCGTCAACGAGGGAATCCAATATAGCAGGGTAGACAAGCAGGGAGCTTGGAACATGTTTAACAAATGCAATATCACAAGCATGAGACTGCAGGCTTAAATCAGGTTTGGTCTCCACCCAGAGACTGACCACATCAATCACCTTGCAAGTGGACAGGCAGAGCGAATGTATCACAACCAAAACCAGGATGCTGGAATGAGACCAGCAGCTGTGAAGGATCAGGGGTGCTACACACTCCTGACACAATTGTTGTTTATTGTCTTTTCTAGGTTCTGCTGGTGCAGGCTCAGCTATTTTCCCCTGCATCCCACTGAACTAGGGGGTATAGTAGGTAGATGAGCTTTGACCCTGGCCTCAATATTCATGCTTCTTCAGCCAATTCCTGACCAGGAGAGTGAGTGACCAGCAGGGGGCTGCAAGGGGTATAAATTAGATGAAGCCCAGAACAGCTGCCTCTTGTCCCTAGAGGAATAAGACAGGGCTGAGGCATCTGTGAGAGACCACCTGCAGCATTCAACAACCCTTTTTTTGGGGTCCCAGCTCCTGCTTGGGCTGGGAGACCTCTGGCCTAGCCTCCTGAACACATGAAGAAGGCTCAACTGAGGACCCAGGGCATAGGCAACAAGTACAGAAGCTGACTGATACTGCAGATGGCAACAGTATTCAGGAAACAGTGAATATCAGCTTTTTTGGACTCTAGAGACTTTCTATGCTTTATTCAGGAGAGCTTATAATAGAACATCTAGGTCTATCCCTGTTTGGAATGAGTTTATCCTTCACATTCAAGGGGTGGCTTTCACCCTGAAGTAGCAGATTATATTTA
This sequence comes from Rana muscosa, assembly GCA_029206835.1. Taxonomy (NCBI): domain Eukaryota; kingdom Metazoa; phylum Chordata; class Amphibia; order Anura; family Ranidae; genus Rana; species Rana muscosa. The sequence goes on along the minus strand of CM055127.1, from coordinate 146,417,375 downwards.
AAATCCTCAACTACAGTTTGTTACCAGTTTCGGAGTATTCCAACTGTATACCAGTGGCAGCTTGTCCAATAGGGGCGCATGGGCGCCGCCCCCCCCGTCCATGAGTTGGGCCCGATTCCAATAGGGGATTTTTTTTTTAAGCACGTGATTAGAGCCAGAGGCTTTAATAGGCTTTGAAAAAGAGTGAACATTCGCTATCGTCACACTGATTCTCCTCCCAGCCAATCTCCTGGCCTCGTTTCCCACCAAGGGGGGTGGTGTTGGTTTGCTGACGCCCCCCATCAAGAATTATCAAGCACCAGCCGCCACTGCTGTGAACTGTTGTGTGTGCCTGGCTGCTGTGTGCCTATCAGGGAATGAAAGCTGGGACCAAACAGCCAGACCAGGTCCCTGGTCTGCGCTACACACAAAAGTGTGCCCATTCAGCCAAAAGAAGCACTTGTGTGGTTTTTGGACGAGACCTGGTTCCCAATCGGCAATCTTGTTTACCATAAAGGTGCTCAATAGGGTTAAAGTCAGGGCTCTGCGCAGGCCACTCATATTCCTTCCCACCAACCTATTAAACAATGTCTTAAAGTGGTTGTAAACCCAACCACACAACTTGCACCAACAGGTAAGCCTAGATTAAGGCTTACCTGTAGGTGCAAGAAATATCTCCTTAACCTACACGGTTAAGGAGATATTTGCAGAAAACCCTGCACCGATGTCTACGGCGCATGCGCGCCGTAGACAACGGCGCAGGCGCACTGAGCGGTGACGGTTTTCTGAGTGGGAGAATGCAGGCCCCGCGTGCATGCGTGTGACGTCATCGCCGCTCCGGCCAATCACAGCGCCGGAGCGGTGATACACGGAGGGGACATCGAGGCAAGATAGGGCCGGCGGCGGAGGGGAGCGAGGAGCAGTTTGGGGGCTTCGATCTCAGGTAAGTCATTCATAATGAGCTAGTATGCTATGCATACTAGCTCATTATGCCTTTCTTTTGCAGGGTTTTAAAAAAAAAAAATACCGGGTTTACTTCCTCTTTAATGGAAGTGGCTTTGTGCACAGGGGAACAGTCATGGTGGAAAAGAAATGGGTTTTCCCCAAGTAGTTACCATAAGGTTAGAAACATAAAACTGTCTAAATTGTGATTGTATGCTGTAGCATTGGTACCCTTTAGTGGGAAAACCCGAACTCAATCATTTGAAGAGGTGTCAACAAACTGTTGGCCACATAGTGTAGGTATGGTGGTCAGATGTCCAGAAACATTTGTCCATTTAGTGAACCTATTTAGGAGTCAAGTGTGCAAAAATAAAGAGAGAGATTTACTGGTCCAGCATTAACATTTTTGCAGCCTAATGCCCTGTACACATGATCGGAATTTCCTATGGGATAAAATCCGATGGAATTTTCTGTCGGAATCCCGTTCAAGCTGTCTTGCATGCACACTGTCAGACCAAATTCCGACCTTCCAAAACACGGTGACGTAAAACGCTACGGTGAGCCGAGAAAAATTAAGTTCAATGCTTCCGAGCATGCGTCGACTTGATTCTGAGCATGCGTGTTTTTTTCTCCGTCAGAGTTCCACACAGACGATCGGAATTTCCGATAGGATTTTTTTCCAACGGAAAAAAATAAAACATGTTCTATTTCTAAACTCAGACGGAAAAAAGTCCGATGGGGCCCACACACGGTCGGAATATCCGATGAAAAAATTCCGCCTGACTTTTTTCATCGGAAATATCGATCGTGTGTACAAGGCATTACTCTACCATTGAATATTTTTGCAAGTTATAAATAATATAATGAAAAATTACAATTCTCATCCATATGAGCATGTTATTTATTGTTTTCTTTTGTCTTTGTCAGCTTTCGCCACGTTTCCAACTTTGACTGTGTGACAGGAGGGTCACGTTGGACACAGGGTGAGCCAGGAAACCATGGACATTAAGAATATGGCTTGGATTGCTTGAAATTGAAATAGTAATATTAGTCCACAATATTGTTTTTTTCTGAACTTAACAGGTTAATTGAGAGATACTGAGGTGTTCAGCCTCAATCACCTGTCTGCCTAGTGTAATGCTAATGGATTCCAGCTTCTAGAAGACCTGTTCATTGTTTGTGGTGATGTGGATTGGGGAAATTAAGTCTGTCCTTGTGTGTATTGTAAAGTATCAGACAGTCTGGTGAATATAAAGGTCATGCATAGTCATTTAAACATAAAGGGGATTAGAACCTGTTGTCTCCTAGCAGACGTCAAAATAATGTGTATTGGCTCTTGTTATGTTGTGGGTGGAGCTGGACCATTGTTCATTTTAGGTTAATGCAGTATTGGATTGGTATAAAAGTTTCAATGTTTTTCTCAATAAAGTCATTCGATCCTAGGAAGATACAGAGTGCATCTCGTTCTTCCAGAAGGATTAATTCCTATGGGAAGGGGTCGTCTGACTGTGGAGGATCGACAGTGAATTTGTGTCCAGGAGAGGGAAGATATCTAAACGGCGTTACCCCCTTTCATATTTGGGGTGCCGTTACAGACTGCTAAAAATCATAACCTTCAATTAGGAGCATGTTCTATTTTTTATTAAACCGCAGTCCAGGTTTCGTGGAAATGTGTAAGAAGGGAATGTGGAAACTAGGGTTAAAAGTATAATTTTTCTTTTTAAATATTGGTTACTATAAAATTTGTCAAATTGTTTGTTATAAATTTTCCAGTTATATGCCTTATTCTAGATTTGTGCCAGAAAGATCAATTTAGCCCATCCTGTAAAGATTTAGCCATGATGCCCCTCGAGGTCTTTGCTTGGTTCTATTACCAATCGATGAGGGCTCATTCAACACCCCTCCCTCTATTCCCAAGCAGATCACTCTCAAACCACAAGCCTTTTATCGCTCTCTCTGTGGCTCAGATTGCAGGTTGATATGGAGGGGGTTTGGTACAGTCATTCGAGCTCATCTCTAGGCTGGGTTGTCTGATTTTATTATGTTTCCATTAGCACAAAGTGCTGGCGACAAGCGCTTGCTGCCATGCTTGAGAATCCAGGAAATGCAGGAATAAAAAATAAATTAGGATTGGCCTTGGTGGTCCCGGAGGGGCCTCAGCCTGTGCAGACTTGGTGGTATCATTTCAGCTATATGACGTTTTATGAACTGTGGCTTGATGCCATAGTGATTGAATATTTATTGCAGTCATCTTAGGACACGTGACTAGTCTGAATTTCGTAAGCCAGTAACAGGGGAAGCTTGAGGTCACTTTCAACTTTTTCAATGTTACAGAAAAGGATCCTGTATTTTAATGTTTGATAGGGAAGTTTTGTACTACACTTGGTTCCTCCATTAATGTAGGTCTTAGTTGATTTTTGAAAATGTTTAAAGTAAAAGCATAGGCAGATACAAATTGCGTATTCAACTCATCTATGTATGGCGAAGAGAATGAGCGTGCAGAGTTATAGAATTCAGTGTCTTGCTGCTCCTTAAGGCCCCTTTCACACTGACACGTTTTTCATGCGGTTTAGCGCTAAAAATTGCACTGCTATACCGCCTGAAAAAATCGTGCCCTACAGTCTTCAGTGTGAAAGCCCGAAGGCTTTCACACTGAAGCGGTGCGCTAGCAGGACCGCTCCAAAAGTCCTGCTAGCTGCATCTTTGCAGCGGTGAAAGAGAGGTGTGTTTACCGCTCCTTTACAGCTGCTGCTCATTGAAAGCAGTGGGAAACCGCGGTAATACCGCCGGCAATGCGCCTCTGCAGAGGCTGCATTGCCGGCGGTATTAACCCTTTTTCGGCCGCTAGCGGGGGTTAAAATTACCCCGCTAGCGGCCGAATATCACGGTAAAAACAACGGTATAGCAGCGCTAAAAATAGCACTGCTATACCGCCAGCGCACCTCCCCGCCCCAGTGTGAAAGGGGCCTTATTATCCAGTCACAGGCAGAGGCTGTCCTTGACCAAGGTGTATTGCAGCCATTCTCAACCAGAGTTCCATGGAACCCTGGGGTTCCCCCAGAGGTTGCTAGGGGTTCCTTGAGCTGTGGCTGATGAACCACCTATGTGATGATGCCTACAGAGTTCAAGGTTCAGCACCACTTAGCAAAGCCAGCAGAATGACACCAAATATCTTTTTAGCTGTCTTTAAGGGTGGCATTCTGAGCACCACTTTAAGGGGGGCATTCTTCCTATTAATCACCAATATAAGGGTTATTGTTCCTATTGAGCCCTGATGAATTGGTTTTAGTAAGAGTTCCTTGAAACAATGAAAATTAATTTTTGGGGTTCCTCTAGGGTGAAAAGGTTAAGAAAGCCTGGTGTAATGCTTTAACTGCACCAAACTACACTATTAATTTGTGTCTCCCCATTGCAGACAGACCAATGCTTCCATTCTTTTATATTTTTACATAATCCATTCTTTATATGAGTGAGTTTTGGAGACCATTTATCGACTGAGGAGTCTTAGAGAAGGACCTTACGTGAAGACAACATCTTACCACTACCCTAGTCAAGGGACAGCGTGATTGACCTTCTGTTTGCTCAGAGATCCATATGTAGTTCTGGGGGAGGAGACGATGGTGATTGATTGAAGCACCCCATTTTCCACCTAAGAAGTTTTGCAACTTTGTTGCCTTTCAACATCCTCTGGCCTCATCTTGCTGCATATTGTTTTGGACTTTTGATGCTATTTTTAGTTTAGTCTTTAGTGCTGCACTGCTTTTTTATATATACTATAAACATAGTGCTTTTTACACAAATTTAAATATCTCGCTATGCCATACATACTTTGGTCAACTTACAGCAGAAACACTGCTTGCATGATGAAAATAAATAAAGTTGCGCTCAATACGATTAGACCATTAATGTTCAAATGTGTTCATAAAGTCCAATAAAGCAACATAGGCTGAATAGCAACAAAATAAATATAAATGAAAATAAATAGACATGAACTGAAAGTGCTTGCGTTGAACCAAATCCAATAAAATGCTCCACCTTGTGACGTCACCAACATTAAGGTCAAGATGTGCTCTTACCCCAAGTAATGGACCCTCTATTAGGCTGAATTCACACCTATGCATTTTTTGCATTTTGCACTACAGCACGTGTTCCATAGAAAACCATGTAAAATGGACTGTAGTGCAAACCTGCAAAATGCAAAAAGCACTAAAACTGCATAGGTGTGAATCAGGCCTTATGGAAGGTCAAATAGGCGTTTTGGATATCCCGGTTGTATCTATAGAAGATGTAGTGCGGATGATCCGTATCTCATAAGCTATTCCTCCATGAAACTGCAGTGATTAGAACAATGTCTAAGCAAAATAGTATTGTCTTTCACATTGCAATGATATCCAACATAGCAGTTTCTCTATAGAAATGTGTATTCCACTCAAGGAGAGTGGATCAACATTGCAAAATCCCCAAGTGCTGTTCATTTCACTCCGGTAGTTCACTCAGAAAAGAAAACAGTATGCAAGAGACACAGTATCAGCCTTTTTGGACTCAGTACATCCAGGTCTATCCCTGTTTGGAATCAGTTTATCCTTCACATTCAAGGGGTGGCTTTCACCCTGAAGGAGCAGATTTGATTTAAAATTCTCAACTACAGTTTGTTTCCAGTTTCTGAGTATTCCAACTGTAACAGTGAAACAGTGGCAGCTTGACCAATAGGGGTGCATGGGCGCCGCCCCCCCTCCCATCCATTAGGGTGACCACATGTCCTGAATTGCCCGGGACAGTCCCGCATTTTACAGGTCTGTCCCGGGCACATTCATTCCAGGACAATACAGTGTCCCGGAATGAAACTGACACAGCCACCCCCTGGGCCAATCTGATGCCCCCAAAAAAGGCCGCCACATCACCGCTTTACTCACTGACAGTACTTGTCCTGGCCAAGAATGCCTGGAGGAGCACAATCCCGCCCCCTGCTTGTGATTGGAGAAATCATAAATCCCGCCTCTTGTGTCCAATCACTGTGCTGATTCGTTACAGCACAAGCTGATTTTTGGGAAGGGAGGGTGTCCCTGAATGGTAGTTTGGAAATGTGGTCACCCTACCATCCATGCGTCCGACCCCCTGATCTACGTGCGGGGCGCTGGACGCATGGATTGCAATGGGGGATTTTTTATTTTTTTTGAAGCACGTGATTAGGGCCAGAGGCTCTAATGGGCTTCAAAATGGATTGCTGCACTTCATAGTAGTCTATCTTATGTGATATAGTCTCTATTCCATGGTTGTCGCTCCAATGAGGCAGTCTTTATAACAACATGGCAGGGCAACTTCATTCTTACAGTAAAGTTGTCCTTTAAATGTCCCCTGTACCTCCTGGGTGGCAGCCACCTACCTATATTTTTACCTACATCTCTGTTTCCAAGTTCTTCACTGTGCGTTCCTGCCTCGTGCCACATGACTTTTTCAAAAAGAAGTATTTGAAGCTTCAAGCTGGTGCTGACTCCTCTGGATGGCTGAGAGATGCCAGGAGTATAGACCAGGCATAGGAATGAATGGAGAAAGCACAACAGGAGCAAGTAGCAACCAGGAATTTTTTTCTGCAATTACTGTGTCGATCTTGAAAGGCCTGCATAGTGAAGAACTAAGGAGAAACTAAAGTTAAGTATTTAAAAGAGATGTATGTTTTTTTTTTTTAAGAATCATACTTACCTAGGGGGATGCAGCAGCGGTCCGATGCTGCATCTGCCCCCCTGCACTTCTAACACTTAGAACTGAGCGATCGAACACCGCAGATCGTTTGGTTCTCAGTGCTCTCTAAACAGAGAGCCGGTGACTGTCAGTCACCGGCTCTCTGTTCTGCTCTCTCCTCGCTCACTGGAGCGCTGGGCTGTGAAGGGGGGCGGAAGCGGCTGGCTCAGGGTCTCAGCGGCTTGCTGAGAGGCTGAACTGGGTGCCAGTCCAGGCATGTGGGCAGATCCGAACTTAATTGTCGTGATTTTGCTCGAGCCTGGACCGGCTCTGTAATGCCAGATGACAGCAGGCTTCAGCCCACTGTCTGCTGAAAACTGGTCACAGGAGTGCAAAACGAATGATCCACAGAAGTACAGCCAAACAAGCTTTGGCTGTCATTCTTCTTTAACCACTTGCCGACCGCCACATGAACATTTACGTCAGCAGAATGGCATGGACAGGCAAATGGGCGTACATGTACGTCCCTTTAAATTTGCCGCCGTGTGGGTGTGCTCGCCCCTGCCGCAAGCTCCGTGACCATGCCCACGGACTCGATGTCCGCCGGTGTCCCGCAATCGTGTCACAGAGCTGCAGAACGGGGGGATGCCTGTGTAAACAAGGCATCTCCCTGTTCTGCCTTGTGACAGGACACTGATCTACTGCTCCCTGTCATCAGGAGCAGTGCTCAATGTCGTGTCACTGGTAGCCCAGCCCCCACACAGTTGGAATCACTCCCTAGGACACACTTAACCACTTGATCGCCCCCTAGAGGTTAACCCCTTCCCTGCCAGTGTAATTTACACAGTAATCAGTGCATTTTTATAGCGCTGATCGCTGTATAAATGACAATGGTCCCAAAATAGCGTCAGATGTGGCTGAAGTGGTTAAGTAAATGACTGTAACTAAGGGGGGGGGGGGGACATTTAAATGACAGATGTCCTTTAACATGTCAGGCAGCACACTCCTATAACATTTGTAAGTACTGATAACAAAATCGATCCTCATTTCTTGATGTCATTGCACTTCAGGCAGTGACAGTTTCAAGTCTAGAAATTCCACTTACACAATAAAGCAGCCTGACAACATTGAGGGCTTTAATAGAAGTAAGAATTACCTGCACAAAGGGAGCCAAAAATATTGTAGGATAGCACTGACTACTGTAACAGGATAAAGTTTATTTTCCAAGTAAAACTTATCTTAAAATAAACCAAAAAAAAAAAAAGTTTTGCCCTCTATTTTTCCATGCTTGGATCATTAAGCACATTTCCCAGCATGCTTCGGTGTCCATTTCGTGCCATCTTAGTGTATTATCATAAGCCTCTTAGAGTGGAGCACAGATGTGTAAATATATTATGCTGCACTGATTCCTCTCTGTTTACTACTAATGCGGTGGGTGATGTTCAATGCAACTGAGACATGCACATGGGGGACATGTATGAAAATTGATACAGACAAAAAAGCCAATGTTATACCTATCAAGACACTCTAGTCAAAAAAATAAAATAAAAATTACATTATATACAGTATATATTATCAATGCTCATCTGAAATATTTCTGTGCAGCCAGTCTTTGCTTTTATCAGCATTTGTTGTATATTTTTTATTATATCTTGTCATGTGACAACACTGAAGAAATGACACTTGGCTACAATGTAAAGTAGTGAGTGTACAGCTTGTATAAAGCCGCGTACACACGGCCGTTTTTAATGTCATTGAAAAAAACGAAGTTTTTCTCGACATGATTTTTCGTGTTTCCTCTCAAGCCTGCCTTGCCTACACACTATCGTGCAAAAAAATGCTCGAGCAAAGCGCGGTGACGTACAACACGTACGACGGCACTATAAAGGGGAAGTTCCATTCGGATGGCGCCACCATTTGGGCTGCTTTTGCTGATCCTCATGTTAGTAAAGTTTGGTAAGAGCCGATTCGCGCTTTTCAGCCTCATGCTCTTCAGTCCGTTACAGCGTGACGAATGTGCTATCTCCATTACAAACGCTAGTTTTACCTGAACGTGCGCTCCTGTCTCATACTTAATTCTGAGCATGCGCATTTTTTTTACCCTCGTAAAAGCATATAGACTACCGTTTTTCCCGACGTTAAAAAGAACGACGTGAAAAAATAGAGCAGGTTCTAATTTTTTTTAGGCCATTTTTCACGTCGTTAAAAATGCTCTGGAGCCTACACACAATCGTTTTTAATGACCAATTTAAAAAATGGCATTTTTTCAGGCCATGAAAAATGGTTGTGTGTACGCGGCATCACAGTGTAAATTTGCTGTCCCCTCAAAATAACTCAACACACAGCCATTAATATCTAAACCGCTGGCACCCCTGAGGCCTGGTTCACACTGGGGCGACAAACGCTCCGACATTGGGAGCTCATGTCGCATGACGTGTGAAAATCAATGTTTCCCTATGGGAGCCGTCTTAACTGGTCCGACACATGTCGGTCCGACTTTGAGAATGCTCCCTGTACTACTTTGGTCCGACTTTGATCCGACTTCAGCCCATTGACTATCATTGAAGTCGGATCAAAGTCGGACCGCAGTCTTGCATGGTCCGACTTTGGCATGCGACTTGTGCTGTACTGCTCTTGAGGGGGAACTCCAGGCCAAATTTTAAATAAAAAACCGGCATGGATTTCCCCCTCCAGGAGCATACCAGGCCCTTAGGTCTGGTCTGGATTTGAAGGGGCGCCCCTACGCCGAAAAAACGGCGTGGGGGTCCCCTCAAAATCCAAACCAGACCCTTATCCGAGCACGCAACCTGGCAGGCCGCAGGGGAAGAGGGGGGACGAGAGAGCGGCCCCCTCCCTCCTGAACCGTACCAGGCCGCATGCCCTCAACATGGGGGGGTTTAGTGCTCTGGGGCGACCTGCGGCCCCCCCACCCCAGAGCACCCTGCCCACATGTTGATGAGGACAGGGCCTCTTCCCGACAACCCTGGCCGTTGGTTGTCGGGGTCTGCGGGCGGGGGGCTTATCGGAATCCGGGAGCCCCCTTCGATAAGGGGGCCCCCGGATCCCGGCCCCCCACTCTATGTGAATGAGTATGGGGTACATCGTACCCCTACCCATTCACCTGGTGGAAAAAAATTGCAATAAAAAAACCACACAGCTTTTTAAAGTATTTTATTGCACAGCTCCGGGGGTCTTCTTCCGTCTTCGGTGTCGTCGCCGCGCTCTCCGGTTCTTTCTTCTGACGGGCCTCCGCTAACTTCTTTTTAGCTCTTTTGCTAACGGAGGCCCGGTCTTCTCCGTCGCCTTCTTCTTCTCCCGCTCTCCGGTTCTTCTCCCGCTCTCCGGTTCTTTCTTCCGCCGGGCCTCCGCTAACTTCTTTTTAGCTCTTTTGCTAACGGAGGCCCGGTCTTCTCCGTCGTCTCGTCCGGCTCTCCGTTGTCCTTCTGCCGGCCCCTCCACTAACTTCTTTAGCTCTTTTGCTAGTGGAGGAGCCGGTCTTCCCGTCGTAGCCCTCGGCGTCTTCTTCCCTCTTCTCCTTCTTGATGTTGACGCGTCGCTTCCTCTCGCTGTAATACTGGCTCTCCGCTCCGCTCCGCATTAATATAGGCTTCTCATGACGTCACAGTCACATGTTCCCATGACGTCACAGTCACATGCTCCGGGGCCATGTGCCCCGGAACATGTGACTGTGACGTCATGAGAAGCCTATATTAATGCGGAGCGGAGAGCCAGTATTACAGCGGGAGGAAGCGACGCGTCAACATCGAGAAGGAGAAGAGGGAAGAAGACGCCGACGGGAAGACCGGCTCCTCCACTAGCAAAAGAGCTAAAGAAGTTAGTGGAGGGGCCGGCGGAAGGACAACGGAGAGCCGGACGAGACGACGGAGAAGACCGGGCCTCCGTTAGCAAAAGAGCTAAAAAGAAGTTAGCGGAGGCCCAGGAGAAGGAAGAACCGGAGAGTGCGGCGACGACACCGGAGACCCCCGAAGTCGGAAGAAGACCCCCGGAGCTGTGCAATAAAATACTTTAAAAAGCTGTGTGGTTTTTTTATTGCAATTTTTTTCCACCAGGTGAATGGGTAGGGGTACGATGTACCCCATACTCATTCACATAGGGTGGGGGGGCCGGGGGCCCCCTTATTGAAGGGGGCTCCCGGATTCCGATAAGCCCCCCGCCCGCAGACCCCGACAACCAACGGCCAGGGTTGTCGGGAAGAGGCCCTGTCCTCATCAACATGGGGACAGGGTGCTCTGGGGTGGGGGGCCGCAGGTCGCCCCCCTGCCCCAGAGCACCAAACCCCCCATGTTGAGGGCATGCGGCCTGGTACAGTTCAGGAGGGGGGGCCACTCTCCCGTCCCCCCCTCTTCCCCTGCGGCCGGCCAGGTTGTGTGCTCGGATAAGGGTCTGGTTTGGATTTTGAGGGGACCCCCACGCTGTTTTTTTGGCGTAGGGGCGCCCCTTCAAATCCAGACCAGACCCAAGGGCCTGGTATGCCTCTGGAGGGGGAACCCATGCCGTTTTTTTATTTAAAATTTGGCCTGGAGTTCCCCCTCAAGATTCATACCAAACACAGTGCCTGCTATTGGCGGGGATCCAAGTCGGATCCCCGTTCATTGAAAGTCGGACATATGTCGGCTTCATGTCGCAGGGCGACGTCGGATCCAAAGTAGGACAGATGTCGTGTCGCACTAGTGTGAACCCAGCCTAAGTGAAAATGTCCAAATTGGACCCAATTAGCCATTTTCCCTCCCCGGTGTCATGTGACTCGTTAGTGTTACAAGGTCTCAGGTGTGAATGGGGAGCAGGTGTGTTAAATTTGTGTGTTATCGCTCTCACTTTCTCATACTAGTCACTGGAACTTCAACATGGCACCTCATGGCAAAGAACTCTCTGTGGATCTGAAAAAAATAATTGTTGCTCTACATAAAGATGGCCTAGGCCAGTGATGGCGAACCTTGGCACCCCAGATGTTTTTGAATTACATTTCCCATGATGCTCATGCACTCTTCAGTGTAGTTGAGCATCATGGGAAATGTAGTTCCAAAACATCTGGAGTGCCAAGGTTCGCCATCACTGGCCTAGGCTATAAGAAGATTGCCGAAACTGAGCTGCAGCACGGTGGCCAAGACCATACAGCAGTTTGGGTCTGATGGCGACTCTGATGTAAGGAGGACATTTATGGGGATCCTGATGTTACCAATACTCTATTATAAGGGGGACCCTGATGTTAGGAGGGTATCTTATGAGAACTCTGATGTAGGAGGGACTCTGATGTAAGAGTGGTTCTGTTGGGGATCTTGATCTTTAGGGGGGGGGGGGGTCTGATGGGGACTCTGATGTAATGGCGACCCTGTTGTAAGGGTGGCTCTGATGGGGATCCTGATCTTTAGGGGGGGGTCTGATGGGAACTCTGATGTAATGGCGACCCTGTTGTAAGAGGGGCTCTGATGGGGACTTTGATAGGGATTTTTTTCAGTCCATTAATATCTGTAATATATATGCTGTATCCCTGCCAGTTCTAAGCCTGTACTGTGTAGCAAATTTTCTAAATCTCAGGGCTTGATGGACAGAAATAAAAACCCTTTTGGCAGTTAAAACACCCCATATACTGTATATACATTTCATTAGCTTATTATGGTTTTTGCCTAGAGCTCAACCCTAATGATATCTTGTCTATAGGAGGTCACTGGTCCCCAGCTGGTCACTGTGTGTTGAGGCAGGGACAACCGATTAGACAGGTCCCAATAACTGCTGTTCCCCTTGATAAGCCAATAGCAGTTTCCTACTTCTGTCTTCCCACCCTTTGCCCCTCCATGGACATGTAGCGATCAGCTTGTGTAGCTATGCGGCTCGGAGGGGTCAGAGGTTGCTGAAGGCTGAAACATCATCTAGAAACTCAACACTGTCAATAGATTAGTGATAGATATCAGAGCTACTGATGTGACCGTGCCACCCTGTGACAGCTGCACAAAGCAATATTTGTTGGCTGAGTCTTTATAATAATAATTGTGTAAAGGAGGAGCATTGGCCTATAAAACGTGTTTGGATAAGGCAGAGTAACCTTGGTGAGCTATTCTATAGCAGATGGAGATTAATGCAACAGGCAAGAGCCCAGCACATTCTGAGCATGCGTTGTTCATCATAGCCATTTAAAGCCAAAGTTCGCCTTCATATCAATTTTTAAGTCTAAAATTTATTTTTGCGGTGCAATATTTTAGTTTTTTTAAATGTATACTTGTCTATTTCATACAGAACGTCTGTTGTAAAAATAATAATATAAAGATGTTTCTATCAGCTATCAATTATCATGGCCCGTTTCACACCAGTGACCACACTCTACCGCCGTGAAGAGTGTAGTGCCGATGCATAAATGACACATCGATCTGTTTGCATTTTTTTCAACCCTATGTCACAAAATGTCACTTTAAACATCTTTATTCCCTGCAGCCGATTATTGTGCGGTGTATTGGATTTGCAACACTGCATTATGGGGTTGTTCCCACGAGTGCCTATTATTGCTCTGCTTCTGCAAAGTGATCTGCAATAGACTGCTTTTCAGAGGGCATTTGTCAGGTGGTGAGGAGGAAATATGTTGCCTCCTCACCGCCTGTTTTAAACCCTCAAAATGCCCACCCACCATACTACAACCAGACGCATTGCACTTGGTTGCATTGTGGCCCCATCACCAAATCCGACCCATTACTGCCTGCTGAAGCATCGTGGACATGGCATGAATACAGCCCTGAGTGAAAACTATTCACAGCCCCTTGTAACGTCACCGCCCGGGGCATGATGGGTCCGTGACATCACAAGGGGGCGTGGCGAGAAGGAGAAGACTGGAGGAAGAAGAAGATATTTTTAATAAAAGACTTGTCAAAAATTGTCTACTGTATTTTTTAACACTACACTACTTCTTTTTTGGTGAATGGGTAGGGTACAATGTACCCCATACACATAGGGTGGGTGGCCGGGATCTGGGGGGGCCCCTGGTTAAAGGGGGCTTCCAGATTCCGATAAGCCCCCCGCTCGCAGACCCCTACAACAACTGGGCAAGGGTTGTCGGGAAGAGGCCCTTGTCCCCATCAACATGGGGGCAAGGTGCTTTGGGGTGGGGGGCGCACAACCCCATAATGCAGTGTTGCAAATCCAATACACCGCACAATAATCGGCTGCAGGGAATAAAGATGTTTAAAGTGACATTTTGTGACATAGGGTTGAAAAAAATGCAAACAGATCGATGTGTCATTTATGCATCGGCACTACACTCTTCACGGCGGTAGAGTGTGGTCACTGGTGTGAAACGGGCCATGATAATTGATAGCTGATAGAAACATCTTTATATTATTATTTTTACAACAGACGTTCTGTATGAAATAGACAAGTATACATTTAAAAAAACTAAAATATTGCACCGCAAAAATAAATTTTAGACTTAAAAATTGATATGAAGGCGAACTTTGGCTTTAAATGGCTATGATGAACAACGCATGCTCAGAATGTGCTGGGCTCTTGCCTGTTGCATTAATCTCCATCTGCTATAGAATAGCTCACCAAGGTTACTCTGCCTTATCCAAACACGTTTTATAGGCCAATGCTCCTCCTTTACACAATTATTATTATAAAGACTCAGCCAACAAATATTGCTTTGTGCAGCTGTCACAGGGTGGCACGGTCACATCAGTAGCTCTGATATCTATCACTAATCTATTGACAGTGTTGAGTTTCTAGATGATGTTTCAGCCTTCAGCAACCTCTGACCCCTCCGAGCCGCATAGCTACACAAGCTGATCACTACATGTCCATGGAGGGGCAAAGGGTGGGAAGACAGAAGTAGGAAACTGCTATTGGCTTATCAAGGGGAACAGCAGTTATTGGGACCTGTCTAATCGGTTGTCCCTGCCTCAACACACAGTGACCAGCTGGGGACCAGTGACCTCCTATAGACAAGATATCATTAGGGTTGAGCTCTAGGCAAAAACCATAATAAGCTAATGAAATGTATATACAGTATATGGGGTGTTTTAACTGCCAAAAGGGTTTTTATTTCTGTCCATCAAGCCCTGAGATTTAGAAAATTTGCTACACAGTACAGGCTTAGAACTGGCAGGGATACAGCATATATATTACAGATATTAATGGACTGAAAAAAATCCCTATCAAAGTCCCCATCAGAGCCCCTCTTACAACAGGGTCGCCATTACATCAGAGTTCCCATCAGACCCCCCCCTAAAGATCAGGATCCCCATCAGAGCCACCCTTACAACAGGGTCGCCATTACATCAGAGTCCCCATCAGACCCCCCCCCCCTAAAGATCAAGATCCCCAACAGAACCACTCTTACATCAGAGTCCCTCCTACATCAGAGTTCTCATAAGATACCCTCCTAACATCAGGGTCCCCCTTATAATAGAGTATTGGTAACATCAGGATCCCCATCAATGTCCTCCTTACATCAGAGTCGCCATCAGACCCAAACTGCTGTATGGTCTTGGCCACCGTGCTGCAGCTCAGTTTCGGCAATCTTCTTATAGCCTAGGCCAGTGATGGCGAACCTTGGCACTCCAGATGTTTTGGAACTACATTTCCCATGATGCTCAACTACACTGAAGAGTGCATGAGCATCATGGGAAATGTAATTCAAAAACATCTGGGGTGCCAAGGTTCGCCATCACTGGCCTAGGCCATCTTTATGTAGAGCAACAATTATTTTTTTCAGATCCACAGAGAGTTCTTTGCCATGAGGTGCCATGTTGAAGTTCCAGTGACTAGTATGAGAAAGTGAGAGCGATAACACACAAATTTAACACACCTGCTCCCCATTCACCAAATGCGACCCATTACTGCCTGCTGAAGCATCGTGGACATGGCATGAATACAGCCCTGAGTGAAAACTATTCACAGCCCCTTGTAACGTCACCGCCCGGGGCATGATGGGTCCGTGACATCACAAGGGGGCGTGGCGAGAAGGAGAAGACTGGAGGAAGAAGAAGATATTTTTAATAAAAGACTTGTCAAAAATTGTCTACTGTATTTTTTAACACTACACTACTTCTTTTTTGGTGAATGGGTAGGGTACAATGTACCCCATACACATAGGGTGGGTGGCCGGGATCTGGGGGGCCCCCTGGTTAAAGGGGGCTTCCAGATTCCGATAAGCCCCCCGCTCGCAGACCCCTACAACAACTGGGCAAGGGTTGTCGGGAAGAGGCCCTTGTCCCCATCAACATGGGGGCAAGGTGCTTTGGGGTGGGGGGCGCAGAGCCCCCCTGCCCCAAAGCACCCATCCCCCCATGTTGAGGGCATGCGGCCTGGTATGGTTCAGGAGGGGAAGTGCTCGCTCGTCCCTTCCCTTTCCTGACCTGCCTGGCTGCATGCTCGGATAAGGGTCTGGTATGGATTTTGGAGGGGACCCCCACGCCATTTTTTTTATGGACCTGGGGAGGGGACCCCACGCTGGTTTTTTTCAGTATTTTTTTTTAGCCGGCAATTCTTTTTTTTTACATTCAGCTGATGACTCATCGGTTGTTAAGGATGCGGCGGCCGGCTTTCCGGCCTGCTCCTTAGCAACCAGATATATACAGTGGAAAAAAAATGCAAATCGAGGCAAAATCGCGGTAAAAACGCATGTCCAAAAATGCGGCAAGCATCGCAAAAAGCACTGCAGAAAAGCTCAAAAGCAACATGCATAGATGTGAATCGAGCCTTAGGCTCCATTCACACCTGAGCGATCTGCAGTCACAGCTGCAGACACACGTTTTTTTTTTTTTTAGCTTTTTAGTTTTTTATTTGAGCATTTTTGAAGTGGCACCATTCATTTGAATGGGTGTCCCTCCACTCTGAAAACACTCATAAAGCAGCTCATGTACCAAATTGTGGCACTGAGCCAGGAGCGTTTGCGGTCGTGATTTTCGCCGCAATTGTAGCGTGATTTGTCGCTCGACAGTCACAGCAAAAACGCACTGGGTTTGGGGTGCCATTAAGATCCACCCGCGATCCTAGGAGCCTAAAATGCGCTAAAATGGACATTGTCGCAATACATGGCAATGCACCTGCTTTATTTGTGGTGCATAGTGGTTTCATTCATTGAGACGGGACACCTCAGCTCACTGTGCTGTAGAGCCTCGGGCACTACATACCACAGGGCAACACAATTCATATACCCAGCATTATGTGTACATGTGTTTTCATCTTGTTTACTGCATTGGCAGTCTATTAAGCTGGCATAACAAAATGCACATTAACGCATGCCACAACACACATCACCACAGTGTGCATTAAAGTGGTTGTAAACCCACTTATTTAACTTGCACCTACAGGTAAGCCTAGATTAAGGCTTACCTTTGGTGCAAGAAATATCTCCTAAACCTACACGGTTTAGGAGATATTTTACAAAAAAGAATGCACCATTGTCAACGGCGTATACATAGGGTTAATCCCATTGACAAATCCGGCTTAGCCGGATTTGACGGCTCCCGCGCGCATGCGCGGAGTCACGTCTTCGCCGCTCCGGCCAATCACAGTGCCGGAGCGGTGCTGTGATTGGCTGGAGCGGCGATACCCAGAAGTAACATTCCGGCTATCGCCGCAGCGATGGCTGCGGCTGGAGAGGGAGACGAGGACGGCTTTGGGGGTAAGGTAAGTGATGCATAATGAGCTAGTATGCTAGTCATACTAGCTCATTATGCCTTTGTCTTGCAGGTGGGATTAAAAAAAAAACATTAACAGGGTTTTCAACCACTTTAAGGCCTGATTCACACTTGTGCAGGTTGCAGTTTGCATATTGCAGGTGCCTTTTCAGTATTTCAATACACGCTTTTCATCCATTGAAGTCTATGGAACCAAAAACCAGAAATAAAGTCCCTGGCCCTTTCCATAAAATGCATAGATGTGAACTACATCCATAGAAAACCATGATAAATGGACTGTGGTGCATTTCTTCAAAACTAAAAACGTGCTAAAAAATGCATGGGTGTGAACCCAGCCTATCACACTACAATGGAATATTTAAATGTAGTGAATTATAAACCATAGAACAGCTTGAGAAATGCCCCTATTGATTGCAATGGATTTGCAGCATCTGTTGTAAGATCAAACACGTTTTAAGATTTGATCTTTTTAAAACATGGAGTTAAAATCAATCTTATAAAGATTTAATAAAAAGAGTCATAATCCCAACTGAATATTGGAGCGAATAAAAAAATGAGCCTAATGAAAAATAAAAACATGAAAATGGCAAAAAAAATAAAATAAATAAATACCCAAAACAAACTAAAAATGTAATATAACAGCTCTCTATACCGCTCTTGCACTGCTCTTTCTGTAAATCCAGAACCTCTGAAGTTTCAGAGGTGGAGAAGGGGGAACCATTTTAATAAGCTATGCCCTTGCCCCGCCCACCGCGCATCTTAATCATCAACGAATTCCATCACTGCTATAAAAATATGAAAAACAATCACAGGGTGGGCTCTAATATAAAGACCAATATAAATACATTAGGCATTGTATTTATTTATGACACATTATAGTTATAGATTTATTATATTCATAACACATTATATTTATTGTATTTATTTATAACACATTATATTTATTTATAACATATATTTATTTATAACACATTATATTTATTGTATTTATTTATAACACATTATATTTATTTATAACATATATTTATTTATTTATAACACATTATATTTATTGTATTTATTTATAACACATTATATTTATTGTATTTATTTATAACACATTATATTTATTGTATTTATTTATAACACATTATATTTATTGTATTTATTTATAACACATTATATTTACTAGCTATAGGTTTGCATGACCTATAGAAGGACAATTATGGAGTAAAGAAATACAGAGAGATCTGGATCTAAAAGGTGGACTCTGTTCCTTTAATAAAGGCCCATTCTCAGAGCTACATAAATGGATTTGAATCAAGCAGTGTTGACTTAAAATACTGAGGAACTACAAGAGCCAGCATAGTATGGTTGGCAAGTAGAAACTACAAGTGCCAGCATTGCTCGGCTGCTGAGACAAGTACTGTAATTTTGTAATGTAATTATAAAGACATTTTGTAATGTCTACATGTCACTTCCATAGCAGTCTCCCTTCTGATTTAATACAATGCATGTGTTTTTCATGCAATTCAACTCTGCATGATGCCTTTATGTTGCGGACTACAAGAGCCTGCATACAATGGCAGATGGGACTTGCAGTTCTGTAACATCTGGCAATCCATTTGTTGCTTCCCCTGCCGTGTTGCAATAAAATTCATGTATTGTCATGCAATGTAAACCTGTGTGATGCCATTCTTTCAGCTGCCGTTTAACCTCCCTGGCGGTATGATCATGTCAGATTTTTGACGCTGAAAGCGGTACAATGTTTCGCATGAAAGTTTGGCGTTTTTCTTATTGTAGGCTTGTAATTCTAAAGGCAATAACTGCCTGATGGACGTGTTGTGTCGGATAATCCGACCGTGTTGTATGCTCCATCAGACAATTGTTGGCGGAATTAACGACAACAAATGTTGGCTGCTCATGCCCACCAACTGTCTGACCATAAATCTGTTATGTCGGAATATCCGATCGTGTGTACACAAGTCCGTCGGACTAAAATCCAAAGTACAAACACGCATGCTCCGAACCAGTGTAAAACATCAGACAACATTAGCAGAAGTTGCCCAAAGGGTGGCGGTAAAGAGCTGAAAAACCACGTGGTTTGGTGAATGTTGGCTGATAAAGCTCTGCCGTCTGTATGCAGAACAAGTTCACGGCCAACGCCCTTCGGACAAAAATCCACGGATTTGTCCGATGGAAATCCGATTGTGTGTATGAGGCTTTAGAAATAACTCACTTAAATCTGTCCAAACAAGAGTCTAGTAGACATCCCGGGTATGATAAAGTTTGAAACACGAAATCATAAATTATAATATAATAAATAACTATAAATAATCATAACAAATAATAATATAATAAAATGTATTCAATAATGTAATCAAATCAAAAACACTGAAATTTGCTCAGTTGCAGAATTGTTGCTGTCGTTACTTTCAGTGTTTGATGACGAATTTCCCCACAAATCGCTATTAGTGATTCTAATTTATTATCGCTGTTTTCTAGCTGGTCTAAAACCACTTTTGACGTAAAAGGGACACTTTTTGGTTGCTATGGACAATCTCCAGTTTCCAGGCAGAAAGAACAGTATTTATAATATAAAACTGCATGCAGGACACTGGACAGACCACTAGGGACAAAGGGGATGTGGAATTATTTGATACAGTACTGTAATCTGTAAGATTACAGTGTACTGTATATATTGTGCGTTTTTCACTTTTTGAATTTGACGCTGAGCTCCGTCGTCGCGCCGCTCGCAGGGAACGGAGCTCGGCACTCTGATACATCGAGCGGAGACACGGCTCACACACACAGCGGGGAGACATCGCAGGATCCTGGGGACAAGGAAAGTAAGCTGTACCTTTTTGGGTGTTTCTCTTTTGAGTTATCCCCACTATCTCTAAGCTGTACATGGATCGATCCTGCAATGCGAGTGTGGCTCGGGGTTACCGAATTTGGTACTGAAAATTCACCCCGGGCCACACTCGGGAATACCGCCAGGGAGGTAAACTACAAGAGCCTGCATGAAACGGCAGCTGGGACCTGTATTTAGGGCCGCCATCAGGAGGGTACAGGCAGTACACCTGTAAGGGGCCCGGATGTCTCCAGGGCCCCGGGTGGCAACCCCCTTTTTTTTTGTTCTTTTTTTTATTTATGGTCGTCAGCACCCCCCCGCTTTTTTAAATTCGCGTCACCCCCCCCCTTCTCAATTTGCGGCTGAAGCACCCCCCCCCGGTTCTCCTCTGCTGCTCCAGGGGGCCCATGCCTGAAGCTGTGTAAGGGGCCCCAAAATTCCTGATGGCGGCCCTGCCTATAGTTCTATCAAAGCTGGCAATCCACATTTTGCTCCATCAGCCTTTTCCTTACTGATTGCAATGGGGGAGATTTACTAAAACTGGAGAGTGTAAAATCTGGTGCAGCTCTGCATAGAAACCAATCAGCTCCCAGGTTTTATTGTCAAAGCTTAAAGCGGTTGTATAGCCGCTGACTTTTTTTTTTTTTTTTTTTACACCTGTAAAGGAAAAGGCATAATAAGCTTGTATGCACAGCATACAAGCTTATTATGAAATACTTACCTTAGAACGAGGCATCGTTAACTCACCTGGTCCACGCCGAAGGGAGATGACATGTTGCCTCGGCGTGTCTTCCGGGTATCGCGGCTCCAGCGCTGTAAGTGGCTGGAGCCGCGATGTCTCACTCCCGCGCATGCGCGCGGGAAACTTCGTTCCGGCGAGGTCCGGCGTCTGCCGAGCCTTCAGCCCGAGAATCCTATGTGCGCATGCGCCGCTGCTGTCAGCGGCGCATTGCGAGGGGAATATCTCCTAAACCGTAAAGGTTTAGGAGATATTTCTTTTACCTATAGGTAAGCCTTAGGGTCCTTTCACACGGGGCGGATCCGTGCAGATCCGCCCCGTGAAGCTCCGCTTGCTCAGCGGGGATCGCTCCGTTGATCCCCGCTGAGCCGACGGATGACTGGGCGGTCCCCGCACACTGTGCAGGGACCGCCCTGTCAGAGCGCCGCTCTTCCCTATGGGGAATCGGATGACGACGGACCGTAGAGTCCGTTGTCATCCGATCCGCTCCGCCGACGGAAGGAAAAATAGGGTTTTCCTCCGTCACACTTTGGCGGAGCGGAGCGGATGTCAGCGGACATGTCTCCGCTGACATCCGTGCCTCCATAGGGGTACATGGAGGATCCGTTTCAGGTCCGCCTAAAAAACTGACAGGCGGACCTGAACGGACCTCCATGTGAAAGAGCCCTTAGCCTTTACCTGTAGGTAAAAGTAAAAAAAAACACTTTACAACCGCTTTAACTGAACATGATGAAGTTAGAAGCTGATTGGCTACAGCTGCACCCGATTCTGTGTTCACCAGCTTTAGTAAATCTACCCCAGTGTGTTCTTAATTCATCAAATACATCTCATCGCTCTGGGTTCTGCGGAACTACAAGAGCCAGCACTGAACAGCAGCTCTGTAATAGGCAGCTGCCAATCCACATGTTGCTTCAACCGCTGCCTCCTTCTCTTGTAAGGAAATGTATGTACAACTCACACCATGCAAAGCTGGGCAATGCCACTGGTCCAGATGTTGAAGAACTACAAGAGCCAGGCTGGAATGTCAGGTGAGACTTGTAGTTCAATAACATCTGGTTATCCATATGTTGCTTCCACTTCTGATGCTGCCTGCCACAACACAACGCATGTATAATTCCTACCATACATCTTTGCATGATGTCTTTCCTCCAGCTGGCGTGGAACTACAAGAGCCAGCATAAAATGGTAAGATAAGATAGCTGGCAATCAACATGCTGCATATACAGTGTTCTGATGCTGCCTGCTGCAATACAATACATGTGTAATGGATTGAAATACAATGCATATGTAAATCAAACAATGCCATTCCTATTCCTCCAGCTGATGCGGAACTACAAGAGCCAGTATAGAGAAGTAGCTGCCTAGGACATTTTGTTTTGTAACAGCTAGCAATCAACATGTTGCATCTACAATAGTCTTATGCCTCCCTTGCTGAAATACAATGCATGTGTTGAAACAATGGGGTTGATTTACTAAAGGCAAATAGACAGTTGCCGTTGCTCTGCAAGTACAGTCGCTCCAGGGCTTAGTAAATGAGGGAAGGTTTCACTTTGCAAAGAATATCCAATCACGTGCAAGGAAAAAAAAAAAAAAAAACATTATTTTTGATTGCACATGACGTGATGATGAAAGTCAGCAGAACTTCTGATCATTTACTAAGCTCTGGAGCAACTGCAATTTCATAGTGCAAATGCACTTTGTAAATCCACTCCATAGTCATCCCTCTGGTTGCTGTGGAACTACAAGAGTCAGTAGAGAATGGTAAGCTAGGACTCCTGTCCTGTAACAGCTATTAGTCATCCTATTGCATCTACACTATTCTGATGCCCCCCGCGCTGCTGTAATACAAGGTATGTGTGGTTTGAACAATGTCATCCCTCTGGCTGCTGTGGAACTACAAGAGCCAGTAAAGAACAGTAAGCTGGGACTTCTGTAACAGCTAGAAATCAATATTTACATCTATAATATTCTTATTTCCTCCTGCTGCCATGTAATGTGTCTTCAATGCAAACAATGCCATTACTCCAGCTGCAGTGGAACTACAAGAGCCAGCACAGAATAGTAGCTAAGGCTTGTAGTCCTGTACCAGTTAGCTATGGCCATGTGGCTTCCACATCCCCCCTGCTTTAATACAATGCCTGTGTAACTCATGCAATGCAACAACCCTTTGTGATGACACCATGCTGTGGAACTTCAGGAGCCTGCACAGAATAGTAGCTAAGGCTTGTAGTCCTGTACCAGTTAGCTATGGCCATTCAAATAAAATTCAAAGTACTAACAATAATTTACAAAGCCACCCACAACTTGGCCCCCAGCTACATCACTAACCTAGTCCCAAAATACCAACCAAGCCGCTCTCTTTGGTCCTCCCAAGACCTTCTGCTCTCTAGCTCCCTTGTCACCTCCTCCCATGCTCGCCTCCAGGATTTCTCCAGAGATTCTCCCATCCTTTGGAACTCCCTACCCCAATCTGTCCCCTAATCTATCCATATTTAGATGATCCCTGAAAACACTACTCTTTAAAGAAGCCTATCCTGCTTCTAACTAACTTGTACTTCCTACATCAGCTCATCCCCCACAGCTATTACCTTTTGTATCAATTGACCCTCCCTTTTTAGATTGTAAGCTCTAATGAGCAGGGCCTCTGATTCCTCTTGTACCAAATTGTAATGTAACTGTAATGTCTGCATTTACTTTGTAAAGCGCTGCGCAAACTGTTGGCGCTATATAAACCCTGTATAATAATAATAATAATAATAATAATAATGTGGCTTCCACATCCCCCCTGCTTTAATACAATGCCTGTGTAACTCATGCAATGCAACAACCTTTTGTAATGACACCATGCTGTGGAACTTCAAGAGCCTGCACCCCCATCAGATTGTGGCTGTCAGGGCATGCTGCCCACTGTAGTTCCCAACACCTGGCAGTCCTCCTCTGTTGCAGTCCTGCAGTGGATGATGATACTTGTGTAATGAGTGACACTCAGCAGTCACGAACACCCCCCCCCCCCCTCCTCCTTCATCATCATCCTCCTCTCCCTTCCTCCTCCCTCACTGCTCTCCCCCTCCCTTCCTTGCAGGCTCTTGTTTCTCTCTCTCTCTCTCCCCCTCCTCCCTTCTCTCCTCCCCTCCTCATCCTTTCCCTAGCTGCTGCTCTGCTCACATCTCCCTGCCTGCTCCAGGGCTGTACAGACACCCGATCTGCTGCTGTGATCCCTACTGCCAGAGCCTGCCCCCACTCTGTGCACTACCACCCTAAGCTGCCAGGGGTGGGGGGAGAGGACCACCCTCCCTGCCCCTACTGCTGCCCTCTGACCCCCCCCCCCCTGCAGGAAGAAGACTTGGAGCCCACTGGGGTGAGTGTGTGTCTCTTTTTCCTATTTAGGGTGTGCTGTTTACATCTGGAGGAGTGGAGGGGAGATCAGCCTATACACCGCCTTCCAGCCCCTGTGCCCACTCTTTGCCATCCCTGGGCCCTGTTGCATGAGATGTCTGCAGGAAGAGGCCTCTTCTTTTTTTTTGGGTGTGGGATCACCCCCCTCCAACTCCTCCACCTATTTATTTACGCCCCAAGGGCTTGTATGAAGGCGCTCCCCCTTCCCTCCATCCCGCTTGCCGTCAGAGAATTCCGGTGGGCAGAGTATCTTGGCATCTCTGGTTATAATAACCTCCCTTGCCCAAAATACCCGTTGGCACACTATTGTGCTTGTACTGCAAGCTGCTGGATACGGCACCTCTACACATGGAAAGCACCCCACCCTGTGCCCACGGCGTGCCGCTAGTGCCCACCCACACTGGCCATGGAGCAGAACCCTACGTCTGTTTTTATTGTTCATTTTTTGGGTGCCTTTTTTTTTTTTTGGTATTATTTTCTTTAAACTTTACAAACTGCTGGGAAGAGATTGCAGGAGTCCCCTTTGCACTTTTTGTTCCTTGCGGTGGGGGGAGGAAGTGGGTAGGAACTTTTTGGGATAGGGTAACACTTAGGACTTGGTATCAGAAAGCATTGTTGAAAAGGGACTTAGATGACCCCTTCCCCCCCCACCACCACAATTTGGCATTTTTTAAGCTCTTTAAACTTCTTTTGTGCCGTGGAGACCACCTGACCATTGGGATTTGTCTCTTTTCACCTCTTAAACTTCATTCATTGACCTTTCAAAATGTTTTCCAATGAATGGTGACCACACACCTATCAATGAGATCATACAATGACCCAATCGAATAAGAATAACAAAAACTCAAGAGCCATTCGATCGATTTAGTTCTTGATGGAGAGTTGACTGGCCGAGGTGGAGTTTTGCCGATCACTTCTGGAGGATTAAACGAATATCTGTGTATTGGTCGGGGAACGAGTCGTACTATAGATCAATTAAATATTACATTTTTATAGATTTTTCACATTTATAAATGACAATTTTATATCTTAACCAAAAATAATGTATGTGTTGCATTGGATTGATGATAAATCGCTTGTTTTTGATTGATCGAGCCCAAATTGATTACAAAACAATTATAGCTACATCTGGGGCTCGTTTACTCCAGTCCACATGCATTATGCACCATTTAACGCGTGCGCATTGGTAGGCTATGTCTAGGGGCTCATAGCACTTACTTCTTTTCTTTCTTTTTTTAACTTTTGCGTTGGTATGCGGCGTAGAGTGTTGCGTACACAGTGCACCTCAACACAGGGCTATAGTGTGCACAAAGCACATAGAGAACAATCGTTTTCTATGCTCCCTTGCGTTGAGCCTGCGCAGCTCAGCGCAGCCGCTGTGAACGAGCCCTTACGCCTTCCTTTATACGGACTTGATTCTTGCAAATCGAAAAAGCCGCAGAACCTGCTTGCTATTATTTTCGTAAGCACAAAAACGACGCCCGGGAGTGCCTTCCAGGCTGGTATATTTAGTTTGCAAAACAATCAGTTGTAACTTTTTTGTTTTAAGTGGGAATTATCAGACTCATTGTATGTTATCAGACTCATTGTATGTTATCAGACTCATTGTATGTGGAAGCTCCTGCGACAGTGGTTACGAAAGCCGGGGCGTGCTGACATTTTTGTGCCGTGGGTAGGGTTCCAGACGTAGAAGGAATTTATAATCACATCTTTTTTTGGTATGCTGTTTTTTCGAGAGCACATGGATGGGCTAGTTTGTAAACATCCTTTAAACGTTGGGTTCATATTAATATAGAGATGAAGAAATACGCGCATTATCTGAGCCATTTGTTTACTTTCCCAGCATACTCTGCTCAGGATAACTACTGCCCAACTGTCTTAGGCCCCTTTCACACGGACGTTCCGTATGTCCGTTTTCGGATGAAAAACGGACATACATGTATCCCTATGGGATAGCGGATGTCAGCGGATGAACATCCGCTGAAATCCGACGACATCAGTCTCCGCTATGGTCTGTTTAGCATGATGGAGGAAAATCCTACTTTTCCATCCGTCTGCGGAGTGGATCGGATGAAAACCGACAGACGGTCCGTTTTCATCCGATCCCCCCCATAGAGGAAAGCGGCGATCCGACCGGTCCGTTTCTGCACAGTGTGCAGAGATGGACAAGTCATCCGTCGGCTCAGCGGGGATCAACGGAGCGATCTCCGCTGAGCAAGCGGATATTCACGGAGCGGATCATGACGGGATCCGCCCATGTGAAAGAGCCCTAAGATGATGGCCTAGTCCAGTGAAGGCGAAACCTTGGCACCCCAGATGTTTTGGAACTACATTTCCAATGATGCTCATGCACTCTGCAGAGTGCATGAGCATCATGGGAAATGTAGTTCCAAAACATCTGGGGTGCCAAGGTTCGCCATCACTGGTCTAGTTCATTGGGGTTGGCACCACCAGAAAAGCTGGCCACCGCAAGAATTTTTTCGGATTCCTGTGAAATCTAATGCCGCGTACACACGACCGTTTTTCATGACGAGAAAAATGTCATTTTTTTATTTGGTCATTAAAAAAGATCGTGTGTGGGCTCCAGAGCATTTTTCACAACGTGAAAAATGGGCATTAAAAATTTGGAACATGCTCTAATTTTTCTTGTCGTTTTTCACGTCGTCGTTTTTTTCGTCATGAAAAACGGCCATGTGCAGGCTTTAACGACGTGAAAAAAACGCGCATGCTCAGATGCAAGTGATGAGACGGGAGCGCTCGTTCTGGTAAAACTAGCGTTCGTAATGGAGATAGCACATTCGTCACGCTGTAACGGACTGAAGAGCACAAGGCTGAAAAGCGCGAATCGTCTCTCACCAAACTTTACTAACACAAGGATTCAGCAAAAGCAGCCCAAAGGGTGGCACCATCCGAATGGAACTTCCTCTTTATAGTGCCGTCGTACGCGTTGTACTTCACCGCGCTTTGCTCAAGCATTTTTTTTCATGATAGTGTGTAGGCAAGGCAGGCTTGAGAAGAATCACGTCGAGAAAAACTTTGTTTTTTTCAATGACATTAAAAACGGTTGTGTGTACGCGGCATTAGAAGCCATGTGGAAAAATGGTTGATTAAACATTAATGCAACCACTGTTTGGATGTTCTGACAGGTGTTGATTGGCAGAATACAATAGCCAGCAGGGGAGAGCGGTCCATCCACGCGGAGTCGAGTAATTTAGAATGTAGAATTTTGTAAGTAACGAGACAGAATCAAAATCTCTCGCCTGCCAATTCCATGGTTCCTTCATGGACTCGTCAAATTTTGAATGACTTTTTCGTTTGAGTACCATGTCAATGTATCAATTTTTGTAGAACAAACATTCTACTTCAAGGTGAACTTTGACAAGTGCAAGCGCATAAGACTTGTTACTATTTTTCTCAGCAGCGAATCCAGCGTTAAGAAATTAATTCTCTCTCATTGGATTGAACATAAATTTTTCATCCTTGTCCTCCGATTTTTTTTTTTTTCCCTAGTTAATACCAATTGTCAAATTGTCCTCTGCAACTCTTATGCCGCGTACACGCGGTCGGAATTTCCGCCAGCAAAAGTCCGATCTGAGCTTTTGGTTGGAAATTCCGACCGTGTGTATGCTCCATCGGACTTTAGCTGTCGGAATTTCCGCCAGCAAAAGATTGAGAGCAGGTTCTCAATTTTTCAGACGGAAAAAATTCCGATCGTCTGTAGCAAAATTCCGACGCATGCTCAGAAACAATTCAACGGCATGCTCGGAAGCATTGAACTTAATTTTCTCAGCTCGTCGTAGTGTTGTACGTCACCGCGTTCTTGGCAGTCGAAAGTTAAAAGAACTTTTGTGTGACCGTGTGTATGCTTGCCAAGCTTGAGCGGAATTCCGTCGGAAAAACCTTGAATTTCCGCTCGTGTGTACGGGGCATTAGAGACTCAGAAGAAACATCCTGATAAACAACTATTTTTTATACAAAAATCTACAGGTGTAAGGCCTGTTTTAGGCATAAGATAAAGAAAGATGTACAAAAAAATAGATGCAAAAGGGCGGTAAAAAGATACAACTGGAGTTCCGATGTTCTACAGAAAGAGTAGGATGCTTTCGGTTGAGCACACGTGTTTACAGCCTTCAATGCAAGCTTTCCAAACTTCATCTTGGTATCATGCTAACCATATATGTTACAGTCTAATTGTACAATCTCCTTTAACCTGGCCATATATGTTACAGTCTGGTTGTACGATCTCCTTTAACCTGGCCATATATGTTACAATCTGGTTGTACTATCACTGTACAATCTCCTTTAGATTTTCAAAAGCTAGTCAATGTGAGGTTCTACATAAACAACCCATTTAGTTTTGTATTCAGCAACATGTTAGCTTACTGGTAGAGTGTGGTAGGGCAGCCCCTGGATTCTTATATGACTTGAAAACTCCATTATCAAGATCTCCCTGCCATAAAACCTGACTCTGTGCAAGTAGGAGTTTTGGGTTTTCCTGTCCACCTCTATGGTAGATCTAAAGGAGATTGTATAATCAGATTGTAATGTGTATTGCCAGCTTAAAACGTTTTTTCAGCCGAATTTTTTTTTTTTTTTTAAAAGTCAGCAGCTTCAAACACTGTAGCTGCTGACTTTTAATAAGGACAGTTACCTACTTACCTGTCCAGGGAGCCTGCGATTTCGGCCCCCTGAGGCCTATCCGTCCATTGGGTCAGGTGCCGGCACCGCCATTCCAACTAAGGGAAACCGGCAGTGGAGCCTTGCGGCTTCACTGTCAGATTCCTACTGCGCATGCGCGAGGCGTGCTGTGAATGGCCAGCTTGTCTTCTGGGACATGTCAACGGGGGAGATCGCCGCAAAACAGGGCGTGACGTCATGGGCCGCGGCCCGGCTGGATCGGAAGTACATTCGGTAATTCCAAAAAGGTAAGTAAGAAAAAAAAAATGCAATATCCAAAATCGAGGTTTTGAGAGGCGTCTTTAGTTAAAGACCACCTCTCAAAAATGGATGGAACTCCGGACACCTATGTCATGCAAGGGCCTGTCTGACTGCATACAACCTCTATGAATTGTCTAGGTAGGGGATTAGACAAAGATTGTGCAATCAGATTGAAATATTATGGACACCTTTAGATTTTCCCCCTGAGGTTGTTGGAGGCTGCCTGCGCAGGTAGGGGTTACCCACAGACATTGATCGTTTTTTGATCCAACTGCTGCTGGCCAAATAAGGCCTCATGCCCACGGACGTTTTTACAGCCGCGTTTTTGAGCGTTTTTTACAGCTTAAAAAACACCTGCCCATGTTAGTCTATAGCTTCATGCCCACCTAGGCATTTTTGAGCTGCAAATAGCATAGGTGTTTTTAAGCTGTAAAAAAAACCTAGGACCAGTGCGTTCCCCGGCATCGGCGTTAGGCATAAAAAAACGTGAAGCGTTAAAAACATGCAAAACCGCGCAAAAACGCAGCGATTGCGTTTTTGAGCTACGGCGTTTTTTTTTTTTTAGAAAAGAATACGGTCGAAAAATTTATACAATAATGGACAGGCGTTTTTAAGCTGTAAAAACGCGGCTGTAAAAACGTCCGTGGGCATGAGGCCTTAGGATCATCCTTAAAGGAGGAGTACAGGGAAAGCTCTTTTGACTGTACTTCTCCTGTGGATCACAGAAGTGCAGTCCGCTCTGCGCACCTGTGACTCGTTTTCAGCAGACAGTGGGCTTAAGCCACAGAGCCGGTCCAGGCTTGTGAAAGATCATGACCATATGGTCGGGATCCGCCCATATGCCTGGACTGGCACCCGGCTCAGCCGCTGAGAACCTGAGCCGGCCGCTCCACAGAGGCAGTGTCATCAGCTCTCTACTCAGGGAGCTCTAAGAAACGAGCGATCAGTGGTGTTTGATCGCTCGGATCTCGAGGGGGAACGATGATGCATCCACCTAGGTAAGTACGATTCTAGGAAAAAAACTTCTCTTTTAAAGGGTTACTGCCCTTTAAGCAGGATCATCTGCTTAAAGGGCAGTAACCAAAAGCAACCAATCTGAAATCACCTGAAGGCAATATACGTTGAAAGCCTATTTAT
Organism: Rana muscosa; assembly: GCA_029206835.1. NCBI lineage: Eukaryota > Metazoa > Chordata > Amphibia > Anura > Ranidae > Rana > Rana muscosa. The sequence goes on along the minus strand of CM055127.1, from coordinate 146,387,086 downwards.
AATTGGTGCACTACCATCACTGGACAGGGGGTTGCCCACCTTACAATTCAAATAGATCTGAACCCAATCACCAACATCTAATATAGTCAATTTAATTTCAAAAATCATTTTCAATACTTGTTATAATAATTTAATTTGAATGAATAAGTTTCACTTGGAATTTGTTTGTAGTATATGATTTAGAACAATAGAAAAAACTAAAGCAATACAATTCCACATAAACTGGAGCCCATAAGAGCCCCCCTTATATGAGAGTTCCCATCAACGCCCCCCTTACATCAGAATCCCCATCAAAGTCCTCCCCTACATGACAGTCCCAGCAGAGTCCTCCCTTACATCAGGGTCTCCAGCAGAGTCCTCCCTTACATCAGGGTCTCCAGCAGAGTCCTCCCTTACATCAGGGTCTCCAGCAGAGTCCTCCCTTACATCAGGGTCTCCAGCAGAGTCCTCCCTTACATCAGGGTCTCCAGCAGAGTGGGCAGCAGTTCGGAGAACTCTGCCCTATTAGTGTAGCATGTGATAGGAACTGGTAATGCAACCAGTTGTTTCACCAATGCTCTGTTCCTTTAACTCTGAGATTGATATGTACAATAAGGCAACCAAGGCGACAGGAACTTGTTCAGGTCCTCCTGGGAGTTTTGCATGTTACAACTTCTCACGTTACATTATATTTAAATAATATTCAATAAATAAATGCAGCAGGAATGGTGGGAACCCCTCATATTAGACATGGTTGATGTGCAGACTCTGGAAGCATTGGGATCTCACTGATAGAATCCCCGATAAACTTTCCAAGAGATAAAAGAAACCGTAGGTGCTTTAATTCACCAGTGTCTACCAAAAACTTAAAGATCATTTTTTGATGGACCAACCCTTTAATTTTAACAAACATGAACATTAGAAGAGAAGTATGGGAATTTAAAAAATGAAAAACAATTATACTCACCTAGGTGCAGCGTTGGTGCGATGCTGCATATGTCCCCCGCTGCCTCTAAGACTGAGAACTGAGAGATCAAACACCTATGATCACTCGGTTCTTGGTCTTCACTGAGCAGAAAGCTGGTGAGTGACTCTCTGCTCTGCCCCACCAGTGCTCATGGGCGTGCCGGGCCTTACAGGGGGTGGGAGCAGCTGGCTCAACCTCTTAGTGACTCGTTGAGAGGCTGAGCCAGCTTCCGGTCCAGGCACCTCGGTAGCTCCCAACATTAAAGTCGGGATTGCTCCAGAGCCTGGATTAACAATGCCTAATGGCCCCCGTACACACGATCCGAATATCGTACGAAAAATGTCATCCGAGGAAGAATCGTACGATAATCGGATCGTTAGTACAGGGCTTCCGTGAGCCGATCATGACAGTTCATCCAATATTATTTTATCGGACATGCACGAAAATTTTCCTTGTACGATTTTTGTTTAGTCAGTACAGTTGTCGTCCTAAATACAACACAAATACATTACAACACATGACATCACTTCCAATTTTTTTTTCTGTCATAGGAGAATTTTCGTGACTTTAGTAACCTATTAAATTTCTACTTGCGACTAATAAACGAAAACAGTCGGACGATCTGTCGTCCGATTTTCGGATCGTGTGTACGGGGCATTAGGGTACATTCACATTGGAGGCGGATTTGAAATTGTGCCAAACTCGCATAATTTCAAACCCGCATTTCATTGCCAGTTCTGGGGCGATTTGAAAGACATCTGTGCGGGTTCATGCACAGATGTCTATTGAAAATCGCCCCGAAGTCGCCAAAAGTAGTACCCGAATCGGTGCGGCACAGTTGCCGTCAATAGGCTGCGATTTGACATGTCAAATTGCCCCGATGTGAACAGGGGCTAAAACAGGTCTTGCATTGAGTTTAAAAGGCTCGCATTCACACTTTACGAAAAACGTGTGTGGGTTTTCTGAAGAGATGATGTGGATGGACTCTTATGCTATAGAACTGTCCGATGCAGGGTAAGTGGTCTACATTTCGATCACTCTTCGTCAGTTTTTCATCTCCAAAAAGGATGTAATCTGTAAAATTGTGTTTGAGATTTTCGGAAAGCACATTGCGACAAACAGCTTTTTTTTGTTCTGATGCCATTTTTGATGGGAATACCATTTTTAACAGCAATTAAACATTATGGTGATCGTCAAGAAAAAAAAAAAAAATATTTGTGGTTTATGGAATCAAAGTAATCTTGAATAATATAGGCCACACAGTTCAACCATCAGGATTTATTACGACCATGATCTGTGCAGCAACCTGCTGTCCGACCCTCACAGCACAGTACATTTTACTGATCTAGCAAGTCCAAATCCGATTACATCTCGTCTCCTAAAGTTGCTCCTGACTAGTTGCCATGGGCAACAGATCGGTGGTTATGTTTTTTCTGGAATTTCTGTAAATCAGGCCCAGAGTTTATATATTTGTTTCTGGTGGTCCCATAGTTTGAATATTGGTTTGGGGGACAAAATGGCTGCCGCTTCTGCGTTCAGGTTGAATAGTAGGCATTGTCATTTCACGTGTTGAGCAACTACAAGTGTCATCATTTCCTTACTGCTGATTCATCTTACATAGTAAGGGGGGTTTTGTCATCAGAAATGGTATCTGATTTTGCAATCTTCTTGCTGTGGTGTTAGTCATCATGCTGTAGTGTCGGATTCACCTCAGATTTGCATGTTTGGAGAGCCAGTAAAACATCAGAGAGGGTTTTACACACAGGCAGCCGGTAAGGTTTTTCCGTGTTTATTGTGTCAGAGGAGCACCATGGTGATATAAGCCCAGGAGGAATGCTTTATTGTGATATCCTTTCTAATCTGTACTACTAAAAATAATCCATGAGGTAACCCCTGACAACCAAACAGCAACCATCCCAGATTTATAGGCCTGAGGCAAGGCCATGAGGTAACCCTGACAATCAAGCAGCACTTATCCCAGATTTATAGACCTCGGGCTAGGCCATGAAGTAACGACCAACTGGCTACCATCACAGATTTTTAGGCCTGAAGCATGGCCATGATGTAACTCCTGACAACCAAACAGCAACCATCCCAGATTTAAAGGACCTGAGGCAAGGCCATGAGGTAACCCCTAACAACCAAATGGTTACCATCACAGATTTATAGGCCTGAAGCAAGGCTATGACGTAACTCCTGACAACCAATGACCATCCCAGATTTATAGGACTGAGCCAAGAGGCAACCCAGGACAACAAACAGTAACCACCTCACATTTTTAGGCTTGAGGCAAGGTTATGAGGTAACCCCTGAAAACCAACCAGCAACCATCCCAGATTTATAGGACCGAGTCAAGAGGCAACCCTTGACAACCAAACAGTAACCATGGGGTGACCCCTGACAACCAAACGGCTACCATCACAGATTTATAATCCTGAGGCAAGGCCATAAGGTAGCCCCTAACAACCAAACAGCAACCATCCCAGATTTATAGGTTTGAGGAGGACCATAAGGTAACCCCTGACAACCAAACAGGAACCATCCTAGATTTATAGGACTGACCCAAGAGGCAACCTTTGACAACGAAACAGTAACCATCTCACGTTTTTAGGCCTGAGGCAAGGCCATGAGCTGACCCCTGACAACCAAACAGTAACCATCCTAGATTTATAGGTCTAAGGCAGTGTTTCTCAACTCTAGTCCTCAAGGCGCCCCAACAGGTCACGTATTCAAGCTTCCCATTATTTTGCACAGGTGAGTTGATCAGTTTCACTGCCTTAGTAATTACCACAGCCATTTCATCTGGGGAAATCTTGAAAACATGACCTGTTGGGGTACCTTGAGGACTGGAGTGGAGAAACACTGGTCTAAGGCAAGGCCATGTGGTAACCCCTGGCAGCCAAACAGCAACCATTTTTTCTTCATACCAAAGAAATGAAAGCTAAAAAATCATATTGGATGTTGCACACCAATAATTTGCTGTCAAGTAGGGGCCCCTACTTGGGGCAGACGTACCATCTGGTTATTTAAGAGCTGATGTAAGGCGCAGTTCAGTTGGCTCTGAGGAAGAGGGAAAGCCCGTGAAACGCGTTAACCTGTTGGACTCATGATATCCTGTTACGATTTATGAAGTAACGTGGACTCAATGCTATTGTTGTTGTAGCTTGACAAGCTTTTATACACCTGTTGGTTTGTATTATACTTATGGCTTTTCTAATAATAAAATACATATTTTGAGAATAATGCGCTATGCGGGTGCACCATCTTTTTTATGTTTTCCCCAGTTGTAAGAGAGCAGCAAGGCACAGCATGTCCATTAAAGCCAAGATGGGAATCTAGACAACTGCCACCTGTGGGGTCCACTGTTAAGTGCAGGAGGATTCAAATGTGTTTGTTGGTTTGGAGTTAAGGGAAATCTCCCTGGTGGGACAGAAAAAATAACCTTCCCTGCTGTACCAAAAACGAAAAAAGTTTTGGCTATGTATACACTTTTACTTGGAGGCACAAAAGCGGCTATCTAGGGTGTCTGGTTCCTCCTTTTGTGGCCATAGACCACCTTCCAGTCCAACAGTATTTGACTAGTTCAGGTATTTTAACAACTTGTTGACCACCCGCCTGCAATGTACTGTGGATGGGCAGCCCACACAGGCAAAGCGATGTACCCGTACGTTGCTGCCTGCTTCAAGGTAGTTAGGCACACATTTAATGCCTCGATTTCCCTAGAACAGGGGTCTTAAACTAGGGACCCTCCAGCTGTTGCGAAACTACAAGTCCCATCATGCCTCTGCCTGTGGGAGTCATGCTTGTAACTGTCAGCCTTGCAATGCCTCATGGGACTTGTAGTTTCGCAACAGCTGAAGGGCCGCCAGTTTGAGGCCCCTGCCCTAGATGTTAACCCCTTCCCAGCCAGTGTCATTAGTACAGTGACAGTGTATAGCGTTATCACTGATTGCTGTATTAATGTCACTGGTGATGTCAGTGGCTGTTAGTCAGTTCCCCCCCAGCATCAGTTAGTGTCAGATTGCTCCGCCGCACTATGACAGTCCCATTATAAGTTGCTGATCGTCGCCATTACTAGTATAAAATAAGTATATATACCATAGTTTGTAGGCGCTATAACATTCATGCAAACCAATCAATATACACTCTTTGGGATTTTGTATGACATGTAGCAGAATACATTTTGGCCATAAATTTTTTTTATTATTATTATTATTAGATATGTTATGTAGCAGAAAGTAAAAAATATAGTTTGTTTTTAAAATGTTTAGTCTTTTATTGCTTAAATCTCCAAAAATTTAAAATCCCAGTTATGATCAAATATCAATTAAAAGAAAGCTCTATTTATGTGAAGAAAAAATATATCAATTTTGTTTAGATGGCATGACCGTGCAATTACCAGTTAAAATAGCACAGTGCTAAACAGCAAAAGGGGGTAAAATCCAGTGGCGGTGCGTCCATAAAGGGTGCCGCCCCCTCTCTCCTGCCACCTGTTTATCACCAATAGATAAATTCATGCATTGCATGAATCTATCTATGGTCGCCGGTGCCACCCCCTATTCAGGTGTCCGGCCCCTTTTCGGGCACCGGGCACTTGAATTACAGCGGCAGGGTATTTTTTGGAAGCACCTGATTAGAGCCATAGGCTCTAATAGGCGTCCAGAAAGGTGAACAGCGGGCGCCAAGCTGGGCACTCGCTGTTCACTCAGCGTTGTGTTAGCAAAGCGAATGAATATTCACTTTCCTAACACTGAACAGCCAATCAGGTGCTCGGGTCTGCTAGCTGTCATCTGATTGGCTAAAACGACAGGCGCTGTGATTGGATGCCTATCGCAGAGGACGGGAAGACACAACGGGAGAAGACAGGAGTGTGGAGGACACCGGACACCACTGCCGCCGTGACCTGCTGCCCCACCGAGACAAGGTAAGTGCCGGGCGGGCGATGCACACTGGCAGCAATTGGCGATTGGCAGTGCATATGGGCACTGATTAGCAGCACTGTTGGGCACTGATTAGCAGCACTGGTTGGCAATGATGGGCACAGTGTGGGACCGATGTCCCTGTAACAGAAGCCTGTTACCAGCTTTTTTCTTTCTCCTCACGCTGAGAAAAAAGCCGGTAACTGGCTTCTGTTTACTTCCCTGATCAGCTGTCATTGGCTGACAGCTGATCACGATGTAAAGGGCCGCTGTGATTGTAGCCGTCTTTTGGCTATAGCGGTTAAAGGTTCATTTATATTACCTAATATTAGATTAATAAATGGAATCTATTGATTCTCTCAGGTGGCCACCCCTATGAATGTAACCAAATATGTAATCCGGTTGCATCCCCCTGACATCAATGCGTTCTCCCACCTACCGTTATTTTGCATTTGAATGGCGAACCGGACCGAGGAAAGGGGTGGGTCACGTGATCCTTTTATCAGCTGTCATGTGATCAGTTGTCACCTTGTCCTATTTAGGCTCCAGATTCCAGACAGAAGTAGCTTGAAAATAGTAACAGACTTTAGGAAGGTGTCAGGCACCTAAAAAAAAGGAAATTATTTAATGGTTTTCGTCCAGCGTTTGTTTATAGGGATAAGTGGCACTGCAGCCACAAGTCAGTCGTGAAGCAGAACAGATGCTCGTCGCTGGGCAACCTGTAATGACGTTACGGAAAATAGGCATAACATCGTGTGGTTCCACATATTCATCAATGAAACAGTGTGCCCGGGAAAGGTACACACAGTACAGCCTACTGTACACACTCATATTTCACACAGCCGCCGCTTATTTGTTCCCTTACCACGCCGCTGTATACCAAACCAATCGTTGTGAAATGAGGCGATTTCTCCAAGCTTTAGTAGTAAATGTTTCCTTTAACCTTCAAGGAGAAACAAAATAATTACATTTTCCATAGTCTGTTCCGAAGCCTTGAGTAATTGTTTAAGTATACTCGCCGCCGCCTTCCATGTTGTCTGCTGGACCACAATCCTTTAATAAACAGTTATGTGACTTAAAGCTACATTACAAGGAAATGCAAAAGACACAAATCTGTGCAGGTCTGTATTTATTATTACATTAGCAAATGTGTTTTTTTTTTAACCAAGCAATGTACCGTATATACTCGAGTATAAGCCGACCCGAATATAAGCCGAGGCACCTAATTTTACCACAAAAAAACTGTGAAAACTTATTGAGTATAAGCCTAGGTGTCCATCTGCATGCCTCACTGTGCCTCACTTTGTCCATGTGCATGCCTCACTGTGTCCATGCCTCACCGTGTCCATGCCTCACCGCGCCCATGCCTCACCGTGCCCATGCCTCACTGTGCCCATGCCTCACTGTGTCCATGCCTCACTGTGTCCATGCCTCACTGTGTCCATGCCTCACTGTGTCCATGACTAGACTGACGCTTAACATGGGAGTCTATGGAAGGGGTGCCTGGCTTTGAAAAATCAGTGCTCCCTGGCTGTAGGTCCCCCAGACAACAAACTTTGCACACTTATAGAGGAGAAATGAGGCTATATGTGTGCCAAGTGTCGGGTCCAGGGGACCTACTACCAGTTGGTACCGGGTCCCCAAAATCACCAGAGAAATTACCGTTTAACATTGGAGTCTATGGAAGGGGTGTCCGGGTTTGAAAAATCGGTGCTCCCCGGCTGTAGGTCCCCCAAACAACAAACTTTACACACTTGTAGAGGAAGAGTGGGGCTACATGTGTGCCAAGTTTGGGGTCCAGGGGACCTACGGTCGGCCAGTACCGGGTTCCCAAAGTCTGGGAGATCAGGCGCAAAAAGGTGACGAGTATAAGCCGAGGGGGGCATTTTCAGCACAAAAAAATGTGCTGAAAAACTCGGCTTATACTCGAGTATATACGGTAATTACTTGAATTTAACCTGGTATGTGAATCTTGAAATCCTTGTACAGCAGAGCTGAGAGGGAAACGCAGCACAAGCAGCTGTGCATAGTGTTCATGTGCTAACAAGGACCGTACTGATAGGAGGAGAAAGCGGAGTGACAAAGGGATGAGCTTATCAGTCTGCTACTTCTCCTTTCAATGTCCAGTCACAGGCTGGGGGAGACTGGTCATACACTGGTTGAATTTCGTTCCAATTTTCCATTTTAGGTGCATTTGTTTAGTTTTGTAATGGTTAGTGGGTTATATTAACATTTGTGTTCAACTGCAGTGATGAGAAAATTTAAAAGAGGATGGAAAATTGTCTTGGAATGAACAAATTTGACAATTTATGTGGTTTTCGTTTTGGGGAAGTCCATCCACTCCAAAATAAAATGTTAAACGGAAACAACCTTTTGAAGTATTTGTGAAGTAATTTTGAATAACATTTGTCAGGTGAAGATCCTTTGTCAGAACTTTCGATAATACCATTTCGTATGAAAATTTTTGAAAAACTGTGGAATGCACTGCGATTAGATGGAAGACTACCTGAAAGATTACTTTCTAGTGGCTGCAATAAGCTGCAAGCCTCCTATTGCTTTCAATAGGGCTGCGTCTCATAGCTAATCGCGGGAACCTCTGCTGAGGTTTATAGTGCAGGTGCGTTTGCGAGTGTGAATGCACCCTTAGAGCCGGTTCACACCAGGGCGACTCGTCAGGCGACTCAGTCGCCTGACAAGTCACGTCCTACGCTTTTCAATGGAACCGTTCTAAGTAAGAGCGACTCAGGTTGCTCCGACTTAGAAAAAGGTTCCTGTACTACTTTTTGGGGGCGACCCAAGGCGACCTGCATAGACTTCTATACAAAAGTCTTATGCAAATCGCCTCGGCGGGCGTCTCAAGTCGTCTTTGAGATCGCGCCGCCGAGGTCGCCCCCACAAGTCGTGCCGCCCTGGTGTGAACCGGCTCTTAAGCCTCGTACACACGAGATCCGATTGTTGGCCAACCCAGCATCAGATTTTTGTCTTCAGGGCGTGTGCCTAGATCTTGTCTTACATACTAACGGTACACAATTGTCGGCCAACAAACACGAACGTAGTGACGTACTACGAGGAATTTCAGCTCTTGAGCTTTAGGCCCCTTCTGCTAATTTTGTGTTTGGTGAGCATTGATTCCAAGCATGCGTGTTTGTACTTTCAACTTTTGTGTGACGGACTTGTGTACTGACCATCAGAAAATCTGGCAACCAACCGTTGTCCGCCGAAAATTTACTAGCATGTCATCCAACATTTGTTGGCAGAAAGTTGGATAACAGTTGTCAAAAGGAGCGTACTAATGGTCAGATTTTAGGACAACAGTCTGTCAACAGACAATCCCCTGCTAACAATCGGATTGTGTGTACGAGGCTTTAGGCCGGTCATTCATGGATCGATATTCGGCCAGTTCCGCAGGGACTGGGCAAGGTTTGATCCATCTATGGGCAGGCTGATTGTACCCATCGATCAACTTGGGTACAACTAGCCTATCAGATTTTTTACATCCGATTATTGCCTGCGGCTACAGCAGCTAGCAGTAATTGTGTTTTGCTGGTTGAGAAGGATCCCTGCCCTGACCTCGAAAGAGAATCAAATCATCTATGGGCTGTTTTAAAATTAGAAATTCAGTCAGAAGAGAAACCAAAAAAAAAATCCATCTTTAATTTTCTCATCACCGTGGTCAAAAACAATCATCTATTTGACCACCTTTACCATTAGAAAATTGCATGAATGTTAGGAAAACAACCATTTAATGATGTCCTGCCAGTGTATGAGCTAGCTTTACTCCCTTATCCTCCCATCTGCCAAGGTTATCTGTGCTGCCCTTTGGCTGCTCCTGTTGGGTCCTTCCGATACCTCTCTGGACTCCTCACATGTTCACCAGTCATGCCCTTTATGCCCTCAGGCTGAATACCCTCCAGCACACATTTGCATTAGTAATTTGGCTTAGGTTCTAACTGGTGGAGCTCCCTTTTATTGGGAAGCTTACTCCATTCTCACATGGCCCCTTTTAGAGTCATGAGTTTGACTCTGTGGTTTTACGGATTGATGTGGTAACCTCATTTGAATTCTGCCTGCCCTGACCTTGTTTAGCTCCCTGATGACATGTTTGCTCTGATTAGCCATAGCAATGAGCTATGGCAATACTCAGACTGGCTTTTCTTTCATCCTGGATCACTGTCTACTTGCAGTTGTTTATGACCCTGCTAGTTTATCTGCTTCCCTCTGATCATTATCACAGCCCTGGACTGCTAAAATGCCTGCTAGCCAAAGCCTTGAAGCTTCAGCCCCCCAGACCAAGCTACAGTATATAATTTGATGTTCTACGTTTTTGGGAGTCACATGACTACCAACATACAGTGTCCTAGATAGAAGGTTTCTACAGGTCAGGGGTGCCCAACCTTTTGAAGCGCAAGGGCCATTTAAGCGACTTGGTAACTGGTCGTGGGCCACAATGAGCGGAGCAGGTGGATGGCAGGTCCGTGTCCGCTCTGCAGACATAGCAGGATCGGATTGGAGGTAGGACACAAGTCGGATTACATCTGCCACTCCTTAGAGGTGAATGGAGGGTCCAATTGGGTCGGACTGACCATGTAAAAGGGGCCCATGGCTGCGTTCCCACTGATGCGCTGCGGTTTACTCGCACCGCGGGTGCAACGCAGTGTACCTTTGGCTTTTCTGCACTTTGCAATAGACTTCTATTATATTCTGCAGGTTTGGTGCACTTTCAGAAAGCTCACCAAACTCGCAGATAATAACAGAAGTCTATGGCTCTGTGCAGGTAACCCACACCAGCACTGCTCTGCACCTGCGGATTCATTTGAAAGCAGTCCAGTAACCACTGCAGAACAGATATGCCCATATATACACTGTCATTTTAGTAATAAACTGACCTTAACAGTATTCTATTCTATTCTATTCCATCCCAGAGCAGAAGGTCGCGGGCCACATCAGAGGGCTCCGCGGGCCACATGTGGCCCCCGGGCCACTGGTTGGGCACCCCTGCTGTAGGTAAAGAGCCAAGCAGCTGTAGAACATAGGTTAGAACCCCTAACTTACACTTGGCTTTAAACTCATGAACATTGCTAGAAGGTACAAAAAGGCTGTTAGTGTTGTGTACTTGATATAAAAGAAGATATAATTAATTTAAACCTATTTTTTTCCCATTCAGAGCAAAAAAAAACTATAATGCCGGCCCACCAGATACACCTACTTACTTTCCTTTGAATGCCTCCATTTGGCCTTCTTCTAAACCTGTGGAACCTCCAACTTTTGAGTTGCATCTATAGAAGGGTGAGGACTTTCTCCACAGTCCCATGTGACAGTGCTGGGTGCCTGAGCCGCCAATCACCAATGCTGGAAACCGAATGCGGAACGGCACCACACTAGATGAGTATCATGCCCTGTACACACGATCGGATTTCCGATGGAATAAAATCCGATGGATTTTTCCATTGGAATTCCGATAAAGCTGACTTTCATCAGTCTTGCCTACACACCATCAGTCAAAATTCCGACCGTCCAAAATGCCGTGACGTAAAACACTCCGACAAGCCGAGAAAAATGAAGTTCAATGCTTCTGAGCATGCGTCGATTTTATTCTGAGCATGCGTGAGTTTTTTGTCCGATGGAGTTCCACACAGACGATCGGAATTTGCTATCGTTTTTTTTTCCAGCGGTAAAATTTTAAACAGGTTCTAGTTTTTTATACCGATGGAAAAAAGACCGATGGGGCCCACACACGATCGGTTTGTCCGATGAAAAAAGTCCATCGTTTTTTTTTTCATCAGAAAAAAAGATCGCGTGTACGCGGCATAAGGCAAATCCCATAACCATTCCCATCTGATAGGCGCTTGCCCGGCTCGCCAACCTGATAAACCAGAAAAATTTGAAGAAATGGCCACACACCACAGCGTTTAATCATAATTGGTTATGACTAAGCACTTTGTTGTGTGAAACGCGTTCATCCTTTTGTCCTGTGCCGCATGATCTGTCAATTTTTAGAATATAGCATAGTACTGTATCCCACTGTGGTGTGCAGCCATTTCTTCTAATTTTCCTGGTTAAGCACCAATGCTGTCCTGTGAAAAGGAAGAGAAGCAAGGCACATGCTCCCCCATACCTGGGAGTGCCAAGCATGCAACTTTGAAGAGCTGAGAGAAGGGGGGAGCAAAAGGAAAAGGGAGTATGTTCGGATGGGGGTACCATCATTAAAGTAAACCTTTTTCTTTGCTCTACACAGAACACAGGTTCGCGTTAGTAATAAATATATGGGAGCTGCCATTACTAATCAATTTCTGAAAATGCCAGTTGCCTGGCTTAATTAAGTGACTCAGAGCAAGTAAAGTTGAGGAAAAGTCAAACATTAATTTCTGCATACTAATTCTGGTTTGGTGAGTACTGAAGCTAGAGCAGCTTTTCTCAGCCTTTTACTCCAGAAAAACCCTTGAAATAATTTACAAGTCTGGGGAGGACCTCTGCTAAAAACAATTCATCCAGGGCTGGTGGGAAAAATACTCTTGCCATTGGTGGTTAGTGGAAAGAATTCCCCCCAACATCTTTGTCTCTTACAATTGGCATTGGTTCCAGATCTATGCAGTTACCATCAACCGGGAGGTCAATCAGCCACAGCTCCAACAACCTCTTGAGGAACCCTAGGGTTACATGGAGCCCTGGTTGAGAATGGCTCTACTAGAGGTTAGGCACTACCGCCAAGCATTTCAGAAGGAGAGATCAGCAATGGCAGCCTCGCTATTTTTCACATGAGAGATTTATTTTAAAATTTTAAAGCGGACCTATCACCTATGCACGATAGTGGTTAACGTCTTCTCATTTCGAGAAAACATGATAAGCATCTTCGGTTCGCTGTGGTCTTAGGTTGTGAAAACGGTACGGGAACCAGGGGAAAGAAATATGATATATGTGATGAGTACGTGTCTAAAATATAAGTTACCGACCATGGAGGCTGAAAAATTCTGCTAACCTTCTTAGGGAAATTCTAGATGTTCTAGAAAGATGATTAACTGATAATTGTTTTTTAATCCACTTATAGTAAGTATTTCCTTCCTAGTACATCATACTAGTTGATGACACTGGAAGATATAAAGATATAATTAAGTTATTGTTATTGACACTGGAAGATATATTTGAAACAGTTATGTCCTAGTTAAAAAAAAAAAAATATATATATATATATATATATATACTGTATATACTCGAGTATAAGCCAAGTTTTTCAGCGCATTTTTTTGTGCTGAAAATGCCCCCCTCGGCTTATACTCGAGTCACCTTTTTGCGCCTGATCTCCCAGAATTTGGGAACCCGGTACCGGCTGACCGTAGGTCCCCTGGACCCCAAACTTGGCACACATGTAGCCCCACTCTTCCTCTACAAGTGTTTGTTGTTCGGGGGACCTACAGCCGGGGAGCACCGATTTTTCAAAGCCGGGCACCCCTTCAATAGACTCCAATGTTAAACGGTAATTTCTCTTGTGACTTTTGGGACCCGGTACTGGCCAGTAGTAGGTCCCCTGGACCCGACACGTGCCACACATATAGCCCCATTTCTCCTCTATAAGTGTGCAAAGATTGTTGTCTGGGGGACCTACGGCCGTGGAGCACCGATTTTTCAAAACCAGGCACCCCTTCCATAGACTCCCATGTTAAATGTCATTCTAGTCATGGGCACAGTGAGGCATGGACACAGTGAGGCATGCACATGGACACAGTGAGGCAAAGTGAGGCATGCACATGGACACCCTAGGCTTATACTCGAGTCAATACATTTTCCCAGTTTTTTGTGGTAAAATTAGGTGCCTCGGCTTATACTCGAGTATATACGGTATCTATATATAATATATATATCTATATATACCGTATTTTTCGGGCCATAAGGTGCACTGGGTTATAAGGCGCAACATCAATGATCGACTGGTAACAAGTTTATGTTCGTACATAAGATGCACCGGGTCTCTGATAAGTCTGATAAGTCAAACTTTATTCAACTCTTTCACAATAACAATAACTCTCAACATTGTTCAGTTATATAAAATACAAAACAATACACTCACTTTTTCAGTTTATTCCTCTACCTCAAATCCATCAAATTCTTCATCTTCGGTGTCTGAGTTTAACAGTTGGGCGATTTCGGCATCAAGCATGCCCGGATCCCTCTCATCGTTATCATCATTACCCGAGTCAGTCTCATTGCTGTTACCTAGCTGTTCAGTGATGATTCCGGCCTTCCTGAAAGCTCGGATGACACTGGAGACTGATACCTTCGCCCAGGCATCCACGATCCACTGGCAGATAGTGGCGTAACTCGCCCGGCTTTGCCTTCCTGTCTTGGGAATGTGTGTTCGCCTTCTGTCATCCAATGCTCCCACACAGCTCGCAATTTAACTTTAAACGACCTGTTGACACCAATATCTAGCGGCTAGAGTTCTTTGGTTAATCCACCCGGAATGACGGCAAGCAACAAATTTGTTTTCTTCACTTGGGCTTTGACAGAATCGGTCAGATGGGCGCGCATGGAGTCGCAGATCAATAGGGACGGAGATTGGTGGAAAAAGCCATCCGATCGCTTGACGTAAACCTCTCTAAGCCACTCACTCATCTTCTCCTCGTCCATCCAGCCCTTTGGGTTAGCCTTGATGATGACGCCAACCGGAAACTTTTCTTTTGGTAAAGTCTTTCTCTTGAAAATGACCATGGGTGGTAGTTTCTGGCCATTAGCCTGGCAACCGAGAACTACAGTGAAGGATGACTTCTCGTTTCCTGTAGTGCAGATGCGGAGGAACCCACCTGTATACCCCTTATCAACTAAGCCTGAGCGGCAAACAAAAAAAAAAAAAGGTCATACTGTGTTCTCCTAGTGGGGTAAGCCGTCCCCATCTGGAGAAGACAGTGGTTATTGCTAGCGGCTTTGCAAGCCGCTAGCAATAATCGCATGTAAAATCCAGCAGGCTGGTTGTACCCCAAGGTGATTGATTAACTAGGTACATTAAGCCTGCCCATACATGGTTCAAATCTCAGCCGGTTCAGGAGGACTGTCGAAACGTCTATGGCCGGCCTGTCTATGGTACACCCGATCCGAAAATCGGACGAAAAATACCGCTTACGACGCGATCGTACGATAATCCGATCGTTAGTACAGAGCTTTCTACAGCTGATCACGACAGTTCATCTGTAATTATTCGATCGGACAAGCACGAAAATTTTCCTTGTACGATACCGGATCATACGATTTTCGTTTAGTCAGTACAGTTGTCGTCCGAAAATACAATACAAATATGTACACTACAACACATGGCATCATTTCCGATTTTTTTTTTCTGTCATATGAGAATTTTTGGGAGTTTAGTAACCTATTTGATTTTTACTTGCGACTAGTAAGTGAAAAAAGTAGGACGATCTGTCGTCCGACTTTTGGATCGTGTGTACGGGGCATAAGGGGAGAGATTGCACAGAGAAGGATTTTTTAATGCAGAGAATGCAATAAGGTAAAATCCCTCAGCCTTTATAACCACTTTAATTTAGTGTACTTGGACATTTCTTTCTCTAGATAACACTTGGTCTTGTGAATATAAGTGTCTGTGTATCCTAAGCTAGGGTGACCAGACATCCCCGGTTCCCGGGGACAGTTCCTGGGCTGAGGACACTGTTCCCGGCGCCAGTCTGTCCTCAGATTGCCTGTGCCCGCCGTCACACAAGTCCCGTCTCCTGGTTTTGACTGACAGCACACTTGTCCAATGCCGGGACATGTGCAGTCTACCATAGGTAGGAGCCAGTCAAGGAGGCGGGACTTGTGTGATGGCGGGCACCCAGCGATTCAAATAAAAGCTGACACAGTGGGCGACGACAGCCTGACACAAAATATTTTGCAGGTCTGTCCCGGGCACATTCATTGCAGGACAATACAGTGTCCCGGAATGAAACTGACACAGCTACCCCCGGGCCAATCTGATGCCCCCAAAAAATGCTGCCACATCACTGCTTTACACACTGACAGTACTTGTCCTGGCCTGGAATGCCTGGAGGAGCACAATCCCCGCCCTCTGCTTGTGATTGGAGAAATCATAAATCCCGCCTCTTGTGTCCAATCACTGTGCTGTGATTCGTTACAGCACAAGCTGATTTTTGGGAAAGGAGGGGTGTCCCTGAATGGTAGTTTGGAAATGTGGTCACCCTACCCCGGATCTCATTTTAAAAATCTGGTCAATTTAGCCTAAGTCAACCAATAGGAGACTTTCTTTTTTTTAACCTGCAGTGGAGAGAGGGCAGCGGGATTCTGGTTGCTGAGGGTGTCATTCACCATGTTCGGTATTTTGTCATCTCGCTCTGGGCTATGGAAGTAGGAGTTCACTTTTGGAATCCGAAGCATCCCCTGTCCTCCGGCTTATCAGCACGCCTGATATATTTTGGGCATAGCCTGAGAGGGCACCGCAAGGTTATTTATCCGAGCAAATAGGAAAATAACAAGATTATAGGTGCTAAAAGAGACCTGTCCACACAGATTTCTGACCCTGAGATTTCAATCTTCTACATTCTTCTATCCCTCTGGGGTCTATATGGTGAGATCTCTGCAGTCAAAGTCTGAGGGGCTCCCTCCATCCATGTTGGATTTGTATTCTTTTTATATGATGAAGAATGTAAAAGGGAAGGGCTGGGACACAAAAACCTCTCTGGGAACAGCGTCAGGAATTGTGACAGCTTCTCTGAAAAGGACTGGTACAAAATTTTCAATGTGTGTCAGTTAAAGGTAAAAAAAAAACTCATAAGGCCTCATAAACACTGTGCGTTTGCTCAGCTCCTTTGAGCGCCTATTCTCCTGGCAGAAGAAAAGCAGTTAAAAAAATGTGGTAAAAGCCCCGTATTGCACACACATTTATGCATTCTATTATAGGGTGACCAGACATCTCCGGTTTCAGGGGACAGTCCCCGGATTGAGGACACTGTCCCCGGACTAAGTCTGTCCCCGGTTTTGTCCCCGGATTGGATTTGAACATGGACTGGGGCAATTTCAAAGACAGTCAGTGCAGAATTAAAAATAATCTGAATTACACATCCCTACTGCTCCTACTAGTTTAGGGGGGTGTATTTTTCTTCATTATCTGTGCCCCTTTCTGATGATCATGTGCTGGTCGGAGCGGAGGGAATATTTCTTCAGTTTCGGGTGCCCATTCAGCTCCACTCACATGTTCTTCTGCCTTGGCTCAAGTTCCGGCCAGCCTCCTGCCTGCTTATCTTCTTGCCTCCCCTGGCGGAGTGATCTTCCTCCACTCCCCACCCAGTAGTAGCTGGGGCCCGGAGAGTAAGACTTGACAGGCTGTGAGGCGGGCGGCGGCGGCAACGGGCAGAGAGTCGCTGATTGCCGCCTTTACTAGTAAAAAAAAATATGTCCCCGGATTTCATTTTAAAAATCTGGTCACCTTATTCTATTAGCCAAAATATTAATTTATCCTGCGCATTAGAATGCATTAGTGCAAATGCACCTGATGAGGTTTTTTTTTATGCCTGTAAATGCAGCCATGCATCCCAACTGCACCTTGCAAAATCCTTTTTAAAACATTGGCACCCATGAAGAGGAAGTAGAATTGATATGATCTGTAATTTTTGGGTGGAGTTTAGAGGTGATTTGGTTATGACGTTGCTTCAAGGCCTCTTCATGTTTTGCACTGCACAAGAGGTATATCTGTAACCCATAGCAATGGAATTCCAGTTGTCATTTTTTAAAGGCCCCAATTAGTTGATGTGGACAGCACACATGCATAGCAATCAAACTCTAGTGTTGATTTTTTAAAGGCCCCGATTGGTTGACACAAACAGCACACATCCATAGCAACAGAAGTCCAGCTTTCATTTTGTTTAAATGTCTTGACTGGTTGCAATGGACACGACACATCCATAGCAACTGGTTTCTAGCTGTCACTTTTTTAATGGTCCCGAGTGGTTGTTGTGGACAACACACATCCATAGCAACCATAGTTTACCTGTCAATTTTAAAAGTTACTGATTGGTTGCCATGGACAGCACACATCCATAACAACTGGATTTCAGCTGTCAATTTTTTGATGGTCCTGGCTGGTTGTTGCGCATTACACACAGCAATAGCAACCATGTTCCAGTTGTCATTTTTTAAAAATCCTGATTGGTTGCCATGGATAGCATCCACCCATAGCAACTGGATTTCAGGTGACATTTTATTTTTTTCAATGGTCCTGGCTGGTTGTCGCGGATAACACACAGCAATAGCAACCATAGTCCAGCTGTCATTTTTAAAAGGTCCTGATTGGTTGCCATGGACAGCACACATCCATAGCAACTGGATTTCAGCTGTCAATTTTTTTTTTTTAATGGTCCTGGCTGGTTGTCGCGGATAACACATATCCATAGGAACCCTATTTTAGCTGTTTATTTCAAAAGGTCCTGATTGGTTGCAATGGACAGCACATATACATAGCAACTGGATCCGATCTATAATTTTTAAAGGTTCTTTATTAATTGACAAGAAGAGAACACATTCATAGCAACCAGAGCTGTTATTTTGAAAAGGTTCATATTGGTTGCCATGGAAAGCACAGAGCCATAGCAACTGCAGTCCAGCTATCATCTTTTAAAGGTCTCGATTGGTTGCAGTGGACAGCACACATCCATAGCAACTCCGTAGCAACTGGATTTCAGCTGTCATTTGTAAAAGGTTCCAATTGGTTGCCGTGGACAGTACACATCCATAGCAACCAGGATCCAGCTGTCATTTGTGTTTGCTGTCCATTGGTTGCTATGGACAATACACTCTCTTAGCAAATGGAATCCAGGTGTAATTTTTTAAAGGCCCCAATTGGTTGACGCTGACAGCACACTTATCAATAACAAACGAATTGCAGCTATCACTTTTCAAAGGTCCCAATGGGTTGTCAGACAGTGCCCGGGCAACCCACGCCTCTGGCAGATATAGGTGGCACAGTTAGGCCTGCAGGGTGACTGAGTGTATTTAGTGGCCCCTCCTGGCTCGTTTCGTAACATCCTGAGTTTGACTGCCAGTCTGCTGTAGACATTCTCCAGGAATGAATTCCATGTGTCTGGAAGCGGCCCAAGAAAAGTGTGTGGCTCCTCCGCTGACGAGAGCGTGTACTCAGGAACCTGCTCCCACTTGCTTTATGACTTAACAGGATGCAGACCTGCGGGATTATGTCCTTATAAAGAGACGGCGACTCGGGCTGTCACCGGGAATTAGCACTTAGGATCACAGAGACTTGTATATGTTCACCAATCATACGCCACTATAAGACATACAGCAACATATGAAGTTGGAAAATGTATACAGGAACAATGTTATTATTGCTTACTCTAGGGCCCCTTTCACACGGGTGCCAATAACAGGTGATTTTACCACCCTGACTGCCCACCTAGGCCTTCCACAACAGCAAGAGCGGGTGGGTTCACATGGTGCTGTCATGATACTTTGCTTCTTGGTTGCGGCAAATTTAAGTTGCCCACTGGGGTCATTGGGCCCGCGCTGCAACCGCTAACCAAACACATGCATTCTGGAGACGGCGGGATCGTCTCTTGAATGCCTGGAAGCTGCTGCTGAAAAGCGATCCACCGCACGGTGGAACACTTTACAAAGGAAGGTAGAACCAGCCTCTCATGTGATAGAGGCCTAACAGAAGAGTTCTTCTTACTTACTGTTCCAATGACAAGGGGGCACTGAGACAGGAAGTGATGAGAAATCGCTCCAGTGAGAACAGAGACAACAAGAACATCATTTCCTTTTAGCAGAATGGGCCATGAAGTGTGGAGAGAGTGAAAGCGCCACGATTATAGTGCAAGTCCAGTAACATACGGCTTTGAAATTGTGCGATTTCAGATGAAGTCGCATGATTTCAAAGCCGCATTCAATGTGAACGAGGGCTTAAAGTCGTATGCTTCTTGTTTTGGGTTGAGCAATCTACCAGCACACCTATGTTAGTGGAATTCAAAATGAATAAATTGGGTTAAGGTTAGAAGCACTGTGAGCTTTTTATTGCTGTCTGTGTGTTCCTGTCTGCTGATATCCATTCCCTTCTTTTTTGGTCCTGGTGTCACGGTGACAGGAAGTGAGAGGAAATATTCCTAACAGAGTCACAGACAGCAGTAAAACTGTGACAGACGTTTTAGACCTTCAGCATTATTATTATTATTATACAGGATTTATATCGCGCCAACAGTTCGCGCAGCGCTTTACAATATTTGGGCAAACAGTACAGTTACAATACAATTCAATACAGGAGGGATCAGAGGGTCCTGCTCGTTAGAGCTTACAATCTAGAAGGGAGGGTCAAGTGGAACAAAAGGTAATAGCAGTGGGGATGATCAGATGGAGAAAATGAAAATACAGTTGTTAGGTGTGGGTAGGATAGACTTCTGAAGGGTTTTCAGGGATCGTCTAAAAGCTAATAGAGTAGGAGATAATTGGACAGTTTGGGGTAAGGAGTTCCATAGGCACGGAGAGGCTCTGGAAAAGTCCTGAGGCGAGCATGGGAGGAGATGATGAGGGAGCTAGAGAGCAGGAGGTCTTGAGAAGAACAAAGGGAACGATTAGGTTGGTATATATAGCATTCTATCCAAGGGTTGTCTTAAGATTTTATAAATATAAAAAGTGCAGCGCTAAAACATGACAATACAAAATAATTGATGACAGTGAATCATTAAATAAAGAAAAAAGTGAAAAAATGAATAACACAATAATAAGAGAACTCTTGTATACAGTAAAACCTTGGATTGCGAGCATAATTTGTTCCCGGGAAACATGCTTGTAATCCAAAGCACTTATATATCAAAGCAAATTTCCCCATAAGAAATAATGGAAACTCAAATGATTCGTTCCACAACCATTTATTCATAAGTCCTTCAGCCTATAGTCCATATAAAAAGATTATAGCAATGTGACCAGGTTGTGTAACCATAAAAATGTCCATCCACAAATGGAAGCCTCCACAAGGGGATTTGAAGCAAAATCCAGCAGGAGCTACAGAGTATAAAAGAGAAGAGAGGGGCCCCTAAGTGTAGCAATATGTTGCTAAATGTTGTACCTTCATTAAATGTAACCAAATTGCTACACTTAGAGGCGCCTCTCTTCTCTTTTATACTCAGTTGTGACATGACGCTACTTGTATATCAAAACATCGCTTGTATATCAAGTCAAAATTTATTAAAAAAATGTTGCTTGTCTTGCAAAACGCTCTCAAACCAAGTTACTTTCAAACCAAGGTTTCACTGTAGTTCATATAGGTGAGTCCATAAACTTTGTGATGCCAAGTAATGATGATCAATCACCCAAAAGCAAAAAGAAGAGTCACCGCTGTGAAAGACTTCTGTCACCAAATGTGATATAAGGAGGCTTACCGGAACGTATGGACCCTATTCAGCTTATACTAAATGGGTCAGCCAGACAGTGGTGTATCAACACCTAGGTATAGATGGTTTGCTGTAATCTTCTCCAATAGATCTTATGATATTTAGGAGGGTTTCTCAACAGTCACCGGTGACAACATAGGAATGTAACTGGTAGATAGGGACAGAGTGTTGTCACCCTAGGTACCTAAACAAGGGTCTTCAACACAAGTATTATTTTAACAAAAGCTGAACATTTTGAAAAGCTGAAATTTTTAGCGGTTGGCATTCCATATACTGTAGTTTAGGAGTCTTTAGTGAGATTTTGGGCGCCTCTGGAAAAGAACAATGTGCACAATCTCTGCAGGGTTTGCACGTCTGCTGTGTGAATCAGGACGCTCTCTCTAATCCAGGAAAGCCCATGAATGTCCCCATTTATAGCGTAGCATGAAGCACTCTCTGTCTTGCTGTCTAACAGCAAAGTTTGTATTCTCTTCCTCCTCCCTGCAATCACAATGCCCGCTTGTCTGCCTTCCTGTCTGACTATGACAGACCAGGACAGATGATACTGTTACATTAATCAGGGCACGTGCAGCCCCCGGGAGATTTCTTGGCATGCTGGGACTTGTAGTGGTTTTGTCTAGGAGAACAGTCACTACTATCATCAGTATTATTAAAGTGTAAACTCTCGTGACACAGCGGCTGACGCAACTATATACACTCCTGAGAGTATACTACACGCCTCACAGACTATACGGTATGGGACTGCTGCCCGCACCGACCTGTACGAGATGTAAAAGAGACCATGGGGACCTGGATACACATGCTCTGGCACTGCCCCAAGTTGCATACCTATTGGAAGGGGGTGACAGACACGCTGAACACAGTATTCCAGGTGTCAGTCCCATTAGATCCGAAACAATGTCTTCTGAATCTGCTAGATGAGCTGGAATGGGAACCCCATATTAGGGAAGCCCTCACTAGGGCCCTTTTCATGGCCCGCAAAATGATTATGCAACATTGGAAGTCTGAATCACCCTCCACAGTCAAGGAATTGATTAATGCACTTGGTAACGCACTGAGAATGGAAAAGGTTATATACCAGCATAGGGGATGCTCTGGAAAGTTTGAAAAATTATGGGACCTGTGGTTGGGAACACTGGGGCTAGCTCCGGACGACCTAATTATGGACAGACTTTTGAGACTAAATGTGGGTTGATATGCTACTTAAGTGCGTAGGCACGGGAGTATAATGGGCAGATTGTCCGGGCACAGACAGTGACTTGGGGGAGATGCGGTGGCCGCTCATGGCAGTATGAATACTCAGGATGGTGACAATTGTGTTTAAAATTCATTGCATGTATTGTAAGTAGTACGGTCATGTTGACTGTATTTGAAGAGATTATGGTACTTTGGACTGTAAGTGTCAAACTTGAATCAATAAACTTGGTTTTTTTTTTCTGGAAAAAAAAAAAAAGTGTAAACTCTTATTTGCTCCCTTTTTGGTCAGTTATATATTGAAAGCTTTTCTGTTTGATATGTGGGGGAAAAAAAAAAAAAACATTGATTATGTCAATCCAGTGCTATCCTGTGCACTCTGAGGTGTCATCTGAAACATTATCAGCCCTGCTCAGTTCTCCTCTGTGAACTACAGAACACCCCCTCCTCCTGTTATGAAGATGGAGAGGGGGTGGCGTTTTGTAGGCCCCTTTCACACTGAGTTTTTCAGGCAGACCCAATTGGACCATCTATTGCTCTCTATGGACCCGCCGACATCCCATTCTCTCTGCTAAAAACAGACAGATGGGGATTGGTTCCCTGTCCGTCCGGCAGATCAGATGACAGGCAGTCCGTTTCCATCTGACAGCTCTATAGAGAAAAGCGGGCTGTGTCCGTGTCCGCTCTGCATCAGCGGAGTGGACATGAACCTGTCATCTGCCTGCTCAGTGGGGATCAGCAGAGAGGTCCCCTGCTGAGCGGCTGATCCACTGGTGGAATCCACCAGTATGAAAGGGACCATAGTCCTAACACACTTTCTCTCCAAGGGTGACAACATTGCTTCTCCATAGATACAGTGCTGTGAGGGTTATCTTATGACAAAGTGTGTTACTGGCAAGATCACCTGGTCAAAATAAATGGAAATAAGCCTATAAAAGAAAACGAATGAAGCCACCACATCTATGGCCTTATTCACGTGGGGCGTAACTACAGCAAACGCCTGTGCTAGGCGGCCATTTTTAACCTGCATGGGGATGCACAAGTGTTCTGTGCATCCCTGTGTAGGCAGTCCCCTTGATGTGAGTTGGGATGCAGCAACTGCATGGACATAGCCGCTGCTTCCAATTTGACAGCTGTATGGTGTGGGTCCCAGAACTCACGTTGTCTAAGTTCAGGGCCATGCATCTGCACCCACACTGATGTCAAATTGGGAGGAGCACCTTTGTCTGTGAAGCTGCTGCATCCCAATTGACATCAATAGGAGTGTGTGCACGGTAATGCATGGAACACCTGTGCATCCCTGTGTGGGTAAACACGGCTTTGCATGGGCATGCGCTGTAGTACACAACGTGTGAAAGAGGCCTTAGGACAGATAAATATATTAAAGGAGAAGCTCGCCTGGCTGTACTTCTCGTGTGGATCACTGAAGTGCAATTCATTGTGAGGGGGAGGGCAGAGCAGAGAGCGGCGACTGACAGTGACCAGCTCTCTGCTCAGGGTGATCGGTGGTGTTAGATCGCTCAGTTCTCAGTCTTGAGGAGATGCCGGGGGACAGATGCAGCATCGGAGCGATGCTGCATCCACTTAGGTAAGTACAGTACATCCCGAAAGTATTCACGTTTCACTTTTTACACATTTTGTTATGTTACAGCCCTATTCCAAAATGGATTAAATTCATTATTTTCCTCAAAATTCGACAAACAATACCCCATAATGACAATGTGAAAGAAGTTTGTTTGAAATCTTTGCAAATTTATTAAAAATAAAAAACAAAAAAAATCCCATGTATATAAGTATTCACAGCCTTTGCTCAATACTTTGTTGAAGCACCTTTGGCACCAATTACAGCCTCAAGTCTTTCTGAGTATGATGCCACAAGGTTGGCACACCTATTTTCAGGCAGTTTCTCCCAATCTTCTTTGCAGGACCTCTCAAGCTCCATCAGGTTGGATGGGGAGTGTCGGCAGGGGAGAGCTGGGCCAGGGGGCAGGGTGGCAATTGCTAACTTATGTTCAAAATGGCCGGCAGCCGCTGTCCGCTACCATTTTCTTTTTTATTCTGGTCTAGGAAGTCGGGCCGGGGGCATGGCCATGGCGGCCGACCACTAGCTGTTGCATTCCGGGAGTTGTAGTCCGCACTCAAGCTTCTGGTGGGTGGAAAACACAGCAGCGCAGAGGAAACTACAACTCCCTGGGACCGGATTCTTGGAAGCAGGCAGAGGCAGGGCGTGCCAGGGAGTCGGGATGCAGGGCTGCAGGGCTGGGCGCTGGCTGCAAATTGACCCCAGGATCAGGAGCGTCCCCCCCCCCCAAGAAACCGTGGCGTGCAAGGACCTGCTGAGCTGAGATCGCTGAGGTGAAAGACCCTGAGCTGACCCCCCATCTCCCCCCCATACACCCCATGTAACCTGCCCAGGTGATCAGGCTGCATTGATGGGCACTGGAGTTGGCTGCACTGATGGGCACTGGTGAGGCTGCATTGAAAAACCAGGTGGGCCATGGATGGTGAGCTGATTCGGCGGTTCAATGGGACACTTGACTGGACTTGCCCCCCAGGCCTAAGGCCGCCAGCCCTCCCCTGAGTGTCGGTGCACAGCCATTTTCAGATCTGTTGTAGAAATATCTCAAGGATGATCAGTGGAAACAGGATGCACCTGGACATGGGCATCCGCAGAACTTTTTTCAGGGGGGGCATCATTTTAGGGTCACCCATGGTCCGCCCCTTTTTGACAATGTCATGAAGGGGAGGGGCTTTGTCATTATCACATAAAGCTCAGGCATGCAAAGATTTGAGAAACCTGATGCAAAAGCTTAATAGAAGGATCAAGTTTCCCCCATATGGATACCCCTTTAGAGCAGGCCAGGGCAGGTCCCCCATAGATCCCCCTTTAGAGAAGTGCAGGGCAGGTCCCCCCATAGATCCTCCTTTAGAGCAGACCAGGGTCCCCCATAGATCCCCCTTTAGAGCAGACCAGGGTCCCCCATAGATCCCCATTTAGAGCAGGCCAGGGTCCCCCATAGATCCCCCTTTAGAGCAGGCCAGGGTCCCCCATAGATCCCCATTTAGAGCAGGCCAGGGTCCCCCATAGATCCCCGGTTAGAGCAGGCCAGGGTCCCCCATAGATCCCCCCTTCAGAGCAGGCCAGGGCAGGTCCCCCATAGATCCCCCTTCAGGGCAGGCCAGGGCAGGTCCCCCATAGATCCCCCTTCAGAGCAGGCCAGGCCACGGTCTCCCATATAAATCCCTCTTTAGAGCAGGCCAGGGTAGGTCCCCCATATAATAGATCCCCCTTTACTTAGTCTTCTTACTCTTACCTTTTTTTCACCTGTATATAGAATCCCCCAGACAGTCCCACAGATCACTCCGCACGCAGGCAGGGCTCCAACCTCACTCCACTTGACTGCGCGTCTCTGGCCCGCGCCGGCCAGATCTACAGCTCTCTCTACACAGTACACAGGAGGGACTGGAGCGGAGCCGGGGCTCAAACCATCACATCAGGGGTGAGGGAGGGACGGTCTTAGTGAGTCAGAGAGCAGCAGACTCAGAAAAGTCAGCGGCGGCCGCGGCGGACCCTGCAAGGATAGTTTACAGACACCTTGCCGATCCCAGATTCAGGGGGGGGGGGGGGCACTCGCCCCCCTTGCGGACGCCCATGCACCTGAGCTCAATTTTGAGTGTCATGGCAAAGGCTGTGAATACTTTTTTATTTTTAATAAATATGCAAAGATTTAAAAAAAAAAAATCTTTCACATTGTTATTATGGGGTATTGTTTGTAGAATTTTGAGGAAAATAATGATTTTTTTCCATTTTAGAATAAGGCTGTAACATAACAAAATGTGGAAAAAGTGAAGCGCTCTGAATACTTTCCAGATGCACTGTATGATTCTTAAATAAAACAAAAACCCATACTACTCTTTGAAGCTAAAACTCTATTCTAGTCTTACCATCTGTGTCTCCCAATTTCCCGTCCCAAAGTTAAACAAGAAAAATATGAAGAATCATGTGCCCGTTATCTAGGGCGCTCTGCATGCAAAAACCACCTGCATAGAATCACCCACTCCTCCAGACTGACACCCACTCATCAAAGCATTTTGATATTTGCAGAAGTGCCAGCCAACTGATTGAATCAGAGCTGAGGGCTCTTGAGACAACTACTGAGGCAGGGTGCTGTGATGTTTAAAGGGAGCTACACGCAGCATACCTGCCAGCCCTTCTCACCAGCCATGATCTGCCTGCATTGCATAGAGAAGCACTGAAATGACATCACTGGGTATGATATAAGGTATGCAAAGAAAACGGAAAGGTTTTTTCCGAAAAATAAAGTTTAATCAGCTTGTTGAGGAGAAGGGAGGGAGGAACCAGGAAAGCAAAATATTAGCAGATTAAACTTCAAATTCCTGTACAGGGATTGTGTAGCACTCTGCCATGGCACAAAATCAGGTTGCTTCTTTCAGATTGACATGCCTATGGAAGAGTGGTAATTTTCCCAGTTTTTCTGATCTGCAGCCGAGCCAAAACTTGCCATGCAGCCAGGCCTAAATGTGGCAAAGCCCCCCACGATGGCTCTCATGCCCTTATCTTAGGTTTCACGTTCTCCTCCGGAACGCGTCGTCATTGTGTTTATTTATTCGATTATTGTTCACAGTGACAGGAAGTACCTGAACCTGTGACGGCCTGTTGTTAAAAAGACACAGGATCTTAACATGGGGCTGAGAAAGAATGTATAGAGGGGTGAAACCAGCTCAGGAAACCCAAATGCAAAGGCAGACATTAGAAAGGCTTTCTTTGGATAGTGCGGCTTTGGGTTCTCTATGAACGATTTTTTTATTTTGGATTGTTGGATTAAAGGTGGAGCCTACTGGATTTAGTAAGCCCCTGGGTTTTTATACATCTTGGATTTTTTTAGTGGGATCTCCCTGCCATGACTCTGCTCCCGTCCTCCTGGGAGGTTTAGGGTGTTTCCGCACACTCTTCTGAATTCCAGTTCCTCCTCTGTCATTCTCCATAATATAAATACAAAGTCCAGCAGGGTAAGCGGAAAGGCCTCCTAATGGGCACAGCATGCGTGCAGACCCAACAGCTTACCAATAGAATTCTGAAAGATGAAAGAAACTCTAAAGCTGGCCATACATGAGACCAAATGCAGCCGGTTCAGCAGAGACCAGACGAATTTTGATCCATATGTGGCTACTGGGGTTAAACAGAAGCCAACAATGAATACGGTAGAGTTTGCTCACGTGGTGGTTAGTGGAATATTGCCTTCTTACATTGATAGCCAGTGGAAAAGTACCACTTTACACTGGTGGTCAATGGATTAGGACCCCCTTACATTGTTGGTGGGTGGAGAAAGACCCCCTTACTTTGGTAGTCAGTGGAGTAGGAATCTATTATATAGTTGGTCAGTGGAGTAGGATTCTATTACATTGGTACTGAATGGAGAAGGACCCCCTTACATTGCTGGTGGGTGGAGAAAGACCCCTATTACGTGGGTGGTGAAGGACCCCATTACATTGGTGGTTGGTGGAGTAGGACTCTATTATATTGGTGGTCAGTGGAGTAACATTCAATTGCATTGGTGGTCAGTGGAGTTGGGCCTCTTTACACTGTTAGTCAGTGGAGAAGGCTTCTATTACTTGGTGGTCAGTGGAAAGTATGCCCCCCTTACAGATGACTAAAAATCTAATTGGTGTATTTGGCTACTTATCTGAGAGGCTGAAATTGCTCAGTGTTCACAGAACCCCTAGCAACCTCTGGAGTAACCCTAGTAGAGAAAGGCTGCTTTGGGAAAATAACGTTAGTCGTCCCCTATGGTGTAGAACAGGGATATGCAATTAGCGGACCTCCAGCTGTTACAAAACTACAAGTCCCATCATGCCTCTGCCTCTGGGTGTCATGCTTGCTGCTGTCAGAGTCTCGCTATGCCTCATGGGACTTGTAGTTTGGCAACAGCTGGAGGTCCGCTAATTGCATATCCCTGGTGTAGAATGTGGGATCCGCAAGCAGTGGGCCCCTGGCTCATATGATGTATTGGCCAGTAAGTGCGCTCGCCTTGGACAGAAGTGAGTAGACAAGTTTTATCCACAAGGATAGGGCTTATCCATCAAGTCAATGCCTTATTAAAATAATAGTTAAGGTTTGCACAGAAGAGGCTTTCATGACCAATAGCAGGTTACTGGTAACATAGATATGTTTAAAATCAAAACTTCATAATTGTGTTGCTTTTGTCCCCAAAGTGGAGATTTTCTCTCACTCCATTCCCCAGGGGTGTCAAACTCAATTTCATCAAGGGTTGCATCAGCAGTATGGTTTCCTTCAAAGGGTCAGTTGTATCTGGGGTGTGCTACATACAGAGTGCAAGGTTTAGGATTACGCTACGTATAGAGTACAGGGTTCAGAAGTGCACTACATACAGAGTTTAGGGGTGCGCTATGTACAGAGTGCAGTTCCAGGGGTGCACTATAGATCTGTACAGAGTGTAAGGTTAAAGGGTGTGCTATGTACAGAATGCAGTGTTCAGGAGTGCCTTAAGTGCAGAGTTCAGGGGTGTGCTGTGTACAGAGTGCAGGGTTTAGGGGTGTGCTATACATGGTGTGCAACCTCAACCCCAGTGGCAACTAGCAAAATCTGAAAAATTTGGCTGGGACAGAAGGGCAATGGGGATTATGTATGCTGTCATTTTAATATATTTCTGTGGGGGGAAAAAAAAACTACTCCACTGACCCTTTCTTTTTTTTTTTTTTGTCTTTTTAGCTCGTAGGGTCTCAAAATGTACGAGGGTTGAGGAGATGCTTTTACCGAAAATTGGATCACGCTCCTTCTCATGTGTGGACGATTCATTTCACAAAGGATTTACTACTCTACATTTGATTGTGAGGACATTTCAGCTGTGGATTTTCAAGGCTGTTTTATGATTTAGATTTTTTACTGTGGATTTTTTTTTAAAACTTTTTTAAACCATACAAAAATGACCACCTCATCTATTCGGAGGCAGATGAAAAACATTGTAAATAATTATTCAGAAGCTGAGATTAAAGTCAGGGAAGCCACCTCCAACGACCCATGGGGTCCTTCTAGCTCCCTTATGACGGAAATTGCCGACTTGACTTACAACGTGGTGGCTTTTTCCGAAATCATGAGCATGATCTGGAAGAGACTCAATGACCATGGGAAGAACTGGAGGCATGTTTACAAAGCTTTGACCTTGTTGGACTATCTCATCAAGACTGGCTCTGAGAGGGTGTCCCACCAGTGCAAGGAGAACATCTTCGCCATACAGACGCTAAAGGACTTCCAGTACATCGACCGGGACGGCAAAGACCAGGGGATTAACGTACGGGAAAAATCTAAACAATTGGTGAGCCTTTTGAAGGATGATGAGAGGTTGAAAGGTGAGAGAGCCCAGGCACTTAAGACCAAAGAGCGTATGGCACAGGTGGCTACCAGTGTGGGGAGCAACAACCAGATCAGCTTTGGCCGAGGATCTAGTCAACCTAACTTGTCTACAAGTTACTCAGAGCAGGACTACGGAAAGTCAGGTGGATCTCCAGCGTCATACCATGGATGTAAGTAGATGTCCACATCTAACTATGGAGAAGATGGGTTAACAGCAAACTCCTGTATTTTGTTCAAGAAAGCCTAAAGCCTCGTACACACGACCGAGTTTCTCGGCAAGAAACTTGCTGGCAGAGATTTCTTGCCGAGAAATTCGTTCGTGTGTATGGTTTCTCGTCAAGAAAACCGACTAGAATCTCGACGAGAAAATAGAGAACCTGCTCTCTATTTTCTCGTCGAGATTCTCGTCAGCCTGTTTCTCGACGAGAAAATTGTGTGTGTGTGTACACTTACCTGTCCTCCGGGAAGCCCGCGCATGCTCGAAATGACTTAAACGCATGCGCGGTAGCTTCCTAGGCATAGGATAGGGTGTACAAAGATGGCGGCGATGGCATCGAATGTGACGAGCGCATGCTCGTCATATTCAATTACGTCACCGCGTTCGCTCCCTTCAAAGAACCGCGGGTTCTTTGAAATGAGCGTGTGTACACTCGGCCGGGACAAGTTTCTTGTCCAAGGATCTCGTCGAAAAAAACGACGTGTTTTTTACGACGAGATTCTCGGCCGTGTGTACGAGGCTTCACTCTAGCGAAAACATTGTATTATGTTTAGGATAGAGAAGGGGAGGGTTAAAATCTGCAATGGGAAATCTATATGATGCGAACACTGACAAAACCATATTTTTTGGAAATTAGGGAAGGGTTAGAATTTGACAATATTTTTATTGCAGCCTATCCCTTTCTGTTCTTGTGACAACCTCTCCCCCAATTTGTTGCCCTGTTGTCACGGGAACAGAAAGTGAGGGAAGATCTCTCTAGTGAGGTGGTCAGTGGAGAAGTGACCCCTACATTTGTGATCAATGGAGAAGTGACCCCTTATATTGGTGGTCAGTGAAGAAATGAACTCTTACAATCGTTGTTATTGGAGAAGTCACCCCCTATAATGGTGGTCAGTGGAGAATGGACCCCTATTATTGTTGGTCAACAGAAAAGTGAGCCCCACCATGACTATGCCCCGTGGGGTGAAACACGTTTGGGGGGGGGGGGGCTTAGATGGAGCTATGCTGAAGCTGCTACTTGTGTGATGGACAGGCTTGCATGGTGTACAGTATCCTGGGATATTTTTTCTGCCTACGGTTGTATAAGGTTAGGATGGACCCATAGCTGGATCCTTTAGACACAGCCGCACAAGCCTGAGCGGAGACCTGAAGCTTTTGATAGGTTTACCCTCATATTGGTGGTCACTGTAGGTAGCAGATCAATTCCCCATTGCTCACTGCTAAAGGAACCCTCAATAAACACAGATGGAACCCTCATTGAGAAAGGCTGGTATAGAGTATCACTTGTGTGACAGTTTTAAGTCAGCAGTCTCAGGGCTTTTAGAGGTCTACACAAGGGAGACTTTGAGATAAACAACATGCATAAAATATGTGTAATTGTAGTTGGAATGACTGGGTCTGACAACAGGGTCTCTATAAAAGGTCAGTCCACCCAAAGCTGATGTTTTTTATACTAGGCTGGGATGGGCTATATCCTTCACTCTCATGTCTCTTGAGTACTCATGAACATATCTCTGTTGATCCCGCCGGAGCTTTAGTGGGCTGCTAATTTTCTGTGTTGCATTGTTACCGGTAATCTCTATGTAGTACAAAACACCCCTCTGTATGTTGTTGGAAAGAGAAAGAGGGTGTGTTGTGTAGTCCTATCTAAGGGTGACAACGTTGCTCCTCCACAGATACAGTACAGTGATTGAGCGTTGTCCCCCTAGGAAAGGAAGTGTGTTACTGGCAAAGATTCTAATGGAAAAAAATTAACTGAAAGCTAATGCAGTCACCACATCTAAGGCCTTGTAAACTGCAATATACCGTATATACTCGAGTATAAGCCGAGTTTTTTAGCCCATTTTTTTGATCTGAAAATGCCCCCCTCGGCTTATACTCAAGTCACCTTTTTTGCGCCTGATCTCCCGAAATTTGGGGACCCATTACCAGCCAAACTTGGCACACATGTAGCCCCACTCTTCCTCTACAAGTGTGCAAAGTTTGTTGTCCGGGGGACCTACGGACGGGGAGCACTGATTTTTCAAACCCGGGCACCCCTTCTATAGACTCCCATGTTAAACGGTAATTTCTCCAGTGATTTTGGAGACCCGGTACCGGCTGGTTGTAGGTTCCCTGGACCCGAAACTTGGCACACATGTAGCTCCATTCCTTCTCTACAAGTGTACAAAGTTTGTTGTCTGGGGGACCTACGGCCGCGGAGCAGCGATTTTTCAAAACCGGGCACCCCTTCCATAGACTCCCATGTTAAACGTCAGTCTAGTCATGGGCACAGTGAGGCATGCACATGGGCACAGTGAGGCATGCACATGGACACCCTAGGCTTATACTTGAGTCAATACGGTTTCCCAGTTTTTTGTGGTAAAATTAGGTGCCTCGGCTTATACTCGAGTATAAACCGTAATACACTTTTTTTTCTTGGGTTTACATTGACTTGAATCCCTTTTGTGATTCCACTCTACTCTTGAACACACTGTGGGAATATTGAGCTTGCCAGGTACACAGCGTCTCTGACAGTGTTATTTTTAGACAGATGTCACAAGTTCCTACGTGTCCTAAGTTGTGTTTTTTTAGAAGCAGCCACTTATCTTTCAAGTCAATCTAACATACGGTACGCCTTGGTGCCGTCACTCCGCATTGTTCTGTGATAAACATATGTCCTACGTTGTCAGCAAGGGGATCTTTTTATTGTTTTTTTAGGGATTTTATAGGATTTATTTTATTATTGAAAAGCTTGGACTTTGGTACAAAATGTATTTTACATAATCGGGACATATTTACTAAAAGACTGAAGATGCACTTTAAAGCTTATAGGATTTATTGGCCCTTACTTTTATTCGTATAGTGTTTATGGAGAAAAGTGCTAATAAGGTTATTATTAGTTTTACTGCTGCTCTATGTCCAAATATTAGAGCAGAGTAATGTGCCCTTTTTATATTGTTTTACCACTACTACACCAAAAGGAACAACTCACTGATCTTAATGCTATCTCACACACCAGCAGTAAATCAGTATTGATAATGTATCAGTGATATTGAGGCCTTGTTCCACTGTAATCCACCATCCAAATAATGGGCCATACAAAGAAGTTCAGCTTGTCATGATTAAGCCCTGTTGTGGGTGAAACATGTTGGGAGCATGGCTTTGGGTGGGATTGAGCAGTGTGCTGAATGTCCTCAGTGTGTGGCCCATTACTTGAATGGTAGAATACAGTGGAGCAAGAGCGGACTCCAGGGCCTTAGCACCCGGCTGATTGCAGGGAATCGAGGAGGACACAGGCTGGTCTGTGAGTGGTGAAGGGGTTTGGGTTCATCGGATATTTAGGCCTCCTTCACATGGGCAATTAGGGATGGTGGCAAGAATCATCAGACTCCTGCAGCCAGAATTGCGGGTTTTTACATTTAGCTGCGGTGGATCTTTCTGTGTAAATGAATGACAGGATGACAGCGGCTGTGGCTGCCGGCTGGTTAAATTCACATGGAGCCTTTACCTGCGGTTAGGGACAGATGATTGCCACTTCACACAGACAGAGGGGTCCAGGCTTGGACATCCGTCCCTAAATGTAGGTAACCGTTCCATGTGCGATTACATGCGAACGGAGATGGCTCCTCTCAGCCTGTCATTGTTTTGTACAGAATGAGTGCCCACCGCTGTTCACATACCCATCATCCCAGCCCCAATAATCTGTTGATTTTTGCTGCTTGAACCAGTTGTATGCCCCTAATCGCTCCTGTGAAGGTGGCCTTAGGCTCCATTTATATTTTTGTGTTGTTAAGCTTGTATCAAATTATGATAATGCATGCCAGAGCAATGTTGTGCCATTGAGTTTGAATTACACCCCAGTGCACTAAGCAACAACATGCTTTGCAGTGTGTTGTATTACAAAAATTGCGACACATCTTATTTTCTGGATGTTTGGTGCGTTGGCAGGCCATTGAGCTGTACTGAAGGTCTTGGTCTTCTGACTTGCACAAGTGAGCGACACTGAGCCCCCCCATCTCTCCTGCAGCCCAGCTTTGGCTTCCACAACAAATAATATCATGTTGTTTGAACTTGTCCTTACCACCCAACACTTTCATCCAATCAGAAGCTACGAGTTCACAATAGATGACAACGTCTGACATCACAGGTGGTGGAGGTGGGTTGTGGAAAACATGGCAGGCCTTGATTCTGAGCCCTGAGTTGAAACATTGGCGGCACCCAGGGAAGGATTCATTGGATAGAAATGTAGACAACTAAAACCTTGGGGAAGAATCATAAATGATATCTTCATGTAAACATATTTAGTAAAGTTGACTGTCTATGTTACAAAGAACAAAAGCTGGAGTTCCTCTTAATAAGGCCATTTATAAAAAATCCTGGGATATGATACAATACTGTATCTACAGACCGGGGGTACTGTCTCACCGATACGTTCGGTGGTGCTATTCCCCTCAACTCCTAAACACTGATGATACTGACACACTAAGGTTGGGGAGGACCTTAAAGGGGTTCTAGAGGAGGAAGGGAATAAAGCAACTGCAGTCTCACCATAGAGTGAGATTGTGGTTGCTTTATTCCCTTCCTCCTCTAGAATTCCTTTGGGGTCCTCCCCAACCTTTGTGTGGAGTTTCCCTTAAAGCCCCGTACACACGATTGGATTTTCATCGGACAAAGCGTAGGACTTTTGTTCTGAAGGGCGTTGGCCAGGAACTTGTCTTGCATACAAACGGCAAAGAATTGTCGGCCAACAAACACAAAACTACCTGTTTTTTCAGCTCTTTAACGCCACCCTTTGGGCAACTTCTGCTAATGTTGTGTTTGGTGAGCATTGCTTCCGAGCATGCGTGTTTGTACTTCTGTCT
Organism: Rana muscosa; assembly: GCA_029206835.1. Taxonomy (NCBI): domain Eukaryota; kingdom Metazoa; phylum Chordata; class Amphibia; order Anura; family Ranidae; genus Rana; species Rana muscosa. The sequence continues at coordinate 146,352,184 of CM055127.1, read as the reverse complement.
GACGGACTTGGGTACACACGATCGGATAATCCGACAACACTCAATTGTTGGGGGAAAATTTTAAAGCATGCTATCCCACATTTGTTCGTGGAAAATCCGACAACAATTGTTCGATGGAGCGTACAAACGGTCGGATTTTCCGACAACTGCCTGTCATCACACAATTCCCGTTGGATAATCCGATCGTGTGTACGAGGCTTAAGCCTACATTTACACCAGCGATTTGTGCAAATTGCAGCGTCAGGAATCTCATAAATTCCTGCTGCTGCTGCGATGGGCTAGGTGTGCCCGCTGACCCCGTTCACTATAATGGCGGGTCAACAGCAGCTGCAGCTATTCACAGCTGTCTTCCCAGCCAGCGAGTACCTGCGGTGAGCGCTGCTGGATGACTGTGAGTGTCCACCAGTGATCACCGCAGGTAATCGCTGGCTGTGCTGATAGCTGCGAATAGCTTCAGCTGTCAGGAAACGGTCATCATACTGAACAGGGCTGGCGGGCACACCTAGCCCATCACAGCAGCAGCAGGAACCAGAAGATTCCTGACGCTGCAATTTGCACAAATTGCCTAAATCGATGGTGTGAATGTAGCCTAAAATTAGCAACACCATACTACAAAAACTAAATTTCATCTAAAAACTTATTGCAAAATTGAAGTGTTAGGCAGCTGAATTTATCCAAAACAGTCAAGCCTCGGCGCTCACTCCGCCTCACATCAGACTGTACAACAGTAGTATCTCAGGCAATGCTGCTCTCCTTGAGCGGGGAAACTCAATAAGAAAATAAAGGGGGACTCAAACACCTAGTGCATTACCTTAATCACCGTAGAACTTATCAAGAAGCCAAAGGCATACTCACAAACTTGAGGACATCACAGGGCTCTGAAGAAGGGAGACTGAATCCCGAGACGCGTCAACTTTTCCAACATAGCGATCTGGGTTCCACCATGTTAGAGTTGTGATTTTAAATGCTTGTGATGTCCTCAGGTTTGTGAGTATGCCTTTGGCTTCTTTATAAATGCTATGGTAATTAAGGTTTGCACCCTCCTTTATTTTCTTGCAGCTGAATTTATATACAAATCTCATCCTCTCACCAGGCCTCCCTATTGGACCATCCTCGGTGGGGGAAGGGTAGACTCAAGGACCAACAGACTGCTCCAGGAAGAGACAATAACGGCAATTAATGCCGCTGGCTTTTGACTCGTCACTGTGCTGCTGCTGCTCTTGAATCATCCAATAAGCAGACAGGAGACGTGTCCTGCCCCAGGGCTCTGGAATGAGCTGTGAGAGTTGAGTTGAGAGTTGAGAGGTATCTTAATATAGCGCGGTCTTACCCCGAAGGGTCCCGACGCGCATAGCAGAGTTTCTGGGAAAAGAGGACCCCGGGACCAGAAGTAGCACAGAGCGGCAGAAAGGGTGGAAGAGAGAGGCTACACAGGGAAAGCTTGCGTGAAAAGCCAAGTCTTCAGTAACCCGCGGAAGACCGGAATAGTAGGGGCCTCCTGGAGCTCGACAGGGAGGCTATTCCACAAAACGGCACCCTGGTGGGAGAAGGCCCAACCACCACGCCGGATCCTCTTGGGCACCGAGATGTGGAGGAGATCTCTGCCGGTAGATCTGAGTGATCTAACAAAAGCTTGTTTATGAAAACAAGAGCAGAGATAGCTTGGGGCCAGGCCTCTCATTATCTTAAACATAATACATCCGGCCTTAAATAAGGTGCGATAGTGGACTGTGCTGATGTCATAGACCTGACTGTAGTGTCTATTAATTCTAACTGGATCATAAAGTTCTGTCGAGAAGTGCCCCCCCCCCCCCCATCGAATAGTGCCGGGACGAAATACGCATGCACCGTATGTCATAGCACATCTGCTGATTTGCCGATCAGCTGGGCTGACGTAACCATGGCGCATGCGCACATCGTAGGAGGTATCTCTCGATGGGGGATAACATTTCACAGCCACAATTTAAACCTATACAAACAGTGGGGAAACTGGACCATCAGCACACTGTAAAGCCGCCCCGCAACAAGGAGGCACAATGTGAGAACTATGGTCTCCCCCATAGATTTCAATTGTGCCCGTGAAATGGTATCTCCCATCGAGAGATACCTCCTACGATGTGCGCTTGCGTCCTGTTCACGTCACTCCAGCTGATCGGCAACTCGGCTGGAGTGCGGCTCTGTCTTGCGCATGCGCGGGCATTATTCGATAGGGGGCACTTCTCGACAGAACACCGGCTAAACAGAATTACAAATGCTTTGATTACTAAAACAGTTCATAAATCCATATTTCAGCTGTGTATTTCACTGCGTCCCCAGAGTTTATCTATGAACCTAGGTCTGTTTTTAAAGTTTTAGGAGGGGCACATAAAACAGATCAAAGTTATCTGAGGGCGGCACCATCCCTCTAATGAAACGAAAGTCAGCAAATGAACAGCTGCTCTTCTTCCTTATCTGTAGCATAGAGACACATCTAATCTCTCGTTTCTATACATGCGGTGTGACAATGCGCAAGTCCCGAGCTCCACCCTCCGTCATTATCACCCCCTGGCTAATCCAATTTAGCCGTCTTTTGAAATGGAGAATGGCGTTCTGCCTGCTGACTTTCGAAATCCAAACTAATTATCCCTTGAAGTCGGCGGAGTGTTAAAAGCTTAGTTGATTTTTTTGTTTTGCATGGCTTGAAGGACAGGAACAAAATGGCTTGTATTTGCAGATGGCGACGCAGTTCTGATTGCATTCCTGTGATTCCATTCATTTGCAACAGAAAGCTACCCATTTGCATCTTTGTTGCAAATTTGATGTGTTAGAGTGAACGAATATCAGTGCAATTTACAATTGTTTTGTCCAGATCTTTAAGGCCCCTTTCACACTGGGGCGGGAGGTGAGCTGGCGGTATAGTGCCGCTATTTTTAGCGGCGCTATACCCTCGGAATTGCGTCTGTATTCGCCCGCTAGCGGTGCGGTTTAAACCACCGCTAGTGGCCGAAAAAGGGTTAATACCGCCCGCAATGCGCCTCTGCAGAGTCGCATTGTGGGCGGTTTAGCCACGGTTTTCCATTGCTTTCAATGGGAAAGAGCGGTGGAGGAGCGGTAAACACACCGCTCCAAAGATGCTGCTAGCAGGACTTTTAGAGCGGTCCTGCTAGCGCACCGCTCCAGTGTGAAAGCCCTCAGGCTTTCACACTGGAGAAACAGCAGCCGCTGTTTAGGGTCGGTTTGCAGGCGCTATTTTTTGCGCAATAGCGCCTGCAAACCGCCCCAGTGTGAAAGGGGTCTTAGTCAACCTGTGCTTTACCAATGCAAGACAAAGAAACAGGTTTAAATGGGAACTTTATATATACTTTTTTTAATTCCTGGGAAATAGATTGTCTAGCACAGTGGTCTCCAAACTGCGGCCCGCGGCCGAATGTGGCCCTATGCTTGCTTATATCAGGCCCTTGGGGCAGTATTTTATTCACGGACACCAACGAAGGGACACGGTTCATTCCAATGACACCAACAATGGGGCCCAATAATACCAATGATGGGGGACCATTCCTTCCAATGACACCAACAATGAGGCCTAATGACACCAATGATGGGGGACCATTCCTTCCAATGACACCAACAATGAGGCCTAATGACACCAATGATGGGGGACCATTCCTCCCAATGACACCAAAGATCAGGCACTATTCCTCCCAATGACACCAACGATGGGGCACAGTTCCCCTCAATGATCTCAACAATGGGGCACCGATACCAAAAATTGGGCACCGTTTACTCCAACTGATGCTGGGACAATATCTACTCATGAGCCACAGTCTGGCCCCCCTAAAGTCTGAAGAAGAGTAAACTGGCCCTTTGTTTAGAAAGTTTGGAGACCTCTGGTCTAGCAGAAGAGACTTTGCATGTCTTTTCTGCTAAAAAAAACAAACAAAAACAAACTCTGTACAATGTCAGGAATGCAGCCAGCGATGATGTATTTGCTGCATGCATGCACAGGTATCCTATTAGGCATCTGCTTCTGATGTATCAATGACTTGAAGACATGGCGAAGAAGACAGTGATGTCGGAAGATAACAGCATTGATCTGTCATCGCTAGAGTTGCAGACTGAGTAAGACTGGCCATACATTATTCAATTTTCTTGCACAACTTTCCTTTAGATTTACCAAAACCATATAATATGCAATCAAACCTGAACACTTTTTAATATGTATGCAATCAGGCAGGCTCTTGCACTACATAGTTGAAGGTAAATCTAAAGGAAATTGAATAAATAAATTGTATAATATATGGCCAGCTTAAAGTTCTGCTATACTCACAGCCACCATGCTACCCAACTGTTGATCAATCTAAAGGAGAAGATATAATCTGACTGTAACATGCATGGTCAAATTAGGGACTATTAGGAAGAGTGCCCTAACCGCAACATGGTAAAGCACGTTACAAGTGCTGTTGCACTACAACACACCTTCCCCATAACACTACATGGGGAAGGTGCATCGCAATGCATAGCAACCCAATATCATGTATTGCGGTGCACTGACCAACCTTGTTGTGGGTACGATTTTTTCAGTCTTCTCGGGTGTATCCTTTTAAAGGGCTGCTGTAAAACAATAGGGGAGATTTACTAAAGCCGACGCGTGCAAAATCTGGTGCAGCTCGAAATAGAAACCAATCAGTTTCCAGATTATATTGTCAAAGCTTAATTGAACAAGCTGAAGTTAGAAGCTGATTGGCTACCATACACAGCTGTATCAGATTCTAAGTGTTCCAGTCTTAGTAAATCCCCCCCACTGTATGATATGGCATATTGACATGAATGTGTTAAGTGCACCACAGTGGACCTCCCAGGTGTAACTGTGTCCATAACGTAAAACAGAAAAGGGGAGGTCCCACTGAGAATTATATTTTAGGCCTGGTTCATACCTGTCAGGCTGTGGTTTGTAAGGAGGGCGCGTCTTATCTGTCATTCTTTTTAGCCAGTTCTGTGATCCAACGCCCCTGCTGGACAGCATAGCCAGGTTGGTGACCTCACTTTACAGAGAGAAAATACAGATGTTAGTCTTTTTGGCAGGTGATCATTTGTCAGAAAATATACAGTGAATCTTGGGTGACATTTGATCCTTTATGTATGAGTAGACTCATCTGACGACTAGTGTAATGGATAGGCTGCGTGACTTCAAAATGTAAAAAACAAACAAACAAAAAAAAAAAACACGGGGACCATAGAAAAAGTGTTATGCCTAGTACACACTTACGGTTTTCCCAGCGGTAAAAAGTGAGCGGGTAAAACCGAGAACCTGCTCGGTAGCTTTTCCCCCCTACACACGGGCCGGGTTTCCCAGCAGGAAAACTGCCATGAGAGCTTTGGTCGGGAAACCGGCCGTGTGTATGCTCCACCGCAGTGTTTCCCCATAGGAGAACTGCCGGCTTAAAACCGCCGGGAATCCCAGCAGGAAAATAGAGAACTAGCTCTCTTTTTTGCAGCCGCGATTCGCTGCATTTTTCCTGTCGGGAAAACTGCGACGATACTCCGATACACACGGCCGGTTTTCCCGGCAAAAAGCTCTCATGGCAGTTTTCCTGGCTTAAGGCCCCTTTCACACTGAGGCGCTTTGCAGGCGCTATTGCGCTAAAAATAGCGCCTGCAATGCGCCCCAAAAAAGCCGCTCAATTGTATCCAGTGTGAAAGCCCGAGGGCTTTCACACTGGAGCGTTGCGCTTGCAGGAGGGTCAAAAAACTCCTGCAAGCCGCATCTTTGAGGCGCGATAGGAGCGGTAAAAATACCGCTCCTATAGCGCCCCTGCCCATTGAAATCAATGGGTTAGCGCCTCCAAAACGCACACAAAACGCCGCAAAGAGGCGTTATTGCGGGCGTTTTTAACCCATTTCCGTCCGCTAGCGGGGGTTAAAATCCCCCCGCTAGCGCCCGCAAATCACGTTAAAAAATACGGCATAACCGCGCTAAAAATATTGCCGCTATACCACCAGCGCCTCAGTGTGAAAGTAGCCCTAGAGGTTGAATACTGGATATCTACCTCTAGCAGCTTGCATTTTCACACCTGCTTTAAAAATGTTGGCTCTTATCTGGCCACTATAGGCAGCTCGGAATCTGATCTTTGCACTGGTATTGATAGGTGAGCACCATGGTGTTGGCCTATAATTGGAGCACTTTGGTTTGTGTAGACATAGCCAGGATGTATGGCATACGAGTCATTAATATTATAATAACATGGATGGTTGTGTTTTGTTATCTGCCTGCAGTTATGTGCGATGTCCTCACAGGTGAGTGTATTGTCTCAGGCATGGCAATTTGCACGGTTTGCATGGCTCCAGTTGACACCACCAGACACCCCCCTCGCTGGCCAACCTTAGGAGACATGGCCATAGGCTGTGCTGCAAATCTTTGGATAATTGCTCCTTTTTTTCTATGAAACAACATGGCGATGGAGGTGTCTGGTCATGCTTCCAACCCCTGCTCCTTTGGTATAAACATGCACACTTGATTGGTCTAAGCATACATGTTTATGTGAGTATCTGTATAAAGATCACATGATGCAGGTACAAGCCAACCACCTAACAATGTCTGTGACCAGCTTTAAAGATAAGAATGGGCTCAGCCTGGGAGAGCTGCATAGTACATCCCCGCAGGAGATCGGTGAACAGAATACGATGCACAGCCTGTGAATTCCAGTTAACATAATACGGGTGATTGTCCCGAGGCTGGCCCGTCTGCATCTATTGTGGTCAAATCATGTGACTCCTCCATGGCCGGTCCCTGATCTAGATGAAAGGTCTGGATCTCTATACAGCAACACCCAATGTCTCCAGTTTATATACAGCTCATGGGCATGACCCGATCAACGATCTGTATGGGCAGCTGCAGACAGACCAGGTCAGGCCTGGCCAAGAAATTATAGAGGAAATAAAGTAGAGGAAAACCATGCCCAATAACTGCTGTTTTTTTCCAAGATAGGCAGGCTTTGGAACTATCTGCAGAACATCTGTGTCAGTCTCCCCTGCTTCTCCCCATTGGTTAAATATGGTTCTAGAAGAATAAGACCCCTTTCACACTTGTGCGACTGGAAAAAGAGAACATGTTCTCCTTCTAAATTCCGACGGAAAACGTCTGATGGGGCACACACACGGTCGGAATATCCGAGGAAAAAATTCCGTTGGACTTTTTCCATCGGAAATTCCGATCGTGTGTGCAAGGCATAACTCACTGTCTCCGGCTTCACTGTGTCTCCAGCTCTGTGGTGTCTCGCAGCAGTGTCACCTATGCCGAAATCAGGAGATAGGGTCTCCTCCAGCCCCTCCCACTTCAAATTCCTCACCAGTCAGCTGACCTCTAGTCTCTGCCCCCCACCCATGCCGTAAATTGGATGGGCGGCTGCGAAGAGGTTGAGTGAACGGCCGAAGGCTCCAGGAACAGCCCAGCTGGGCGGCCGCGAAAAGGCTGGGAGATCGGTCCGGGCTTCAAGAACAGCCCAGGATTCGGTGACCCCTTGCAAATCGTCATTCGACCCCCGAGGGGGTCCCGACCCCCAGGTTGAGAACCACTGTTCTAAAGGCACTAAAACCTTCATCCCTATAAGAACCAAACACTTTGTTGGCTCCCCCAAGCCTCCTCCGGCCTTAAAAACCCATCTTTTTGTTCACTGAAATAGAGAGCTGTAAATCAGCCCAATAAAGTAATATGCTTTGTAAACGTGGTTTGTATAGTATGTATCATTTAGTTTTATTTTGCTATCTGCTCTTCTGCCCAGTAGCATTGAATGGCGCCCCGCAATGGATAATACTGAAATGCTTTAACAAGTCAGATGTATGTGTATATAAAGAAACCACCTATGAGGACATACGTTCCGGTTATCGGTCACTAACTTGCTCCAATTTTTATTTCCTGCAGTAGATACAGCGAGGTGCACCGGAACCAAAATGACAAGCTCGCAGCACCTCCATTCACCCAGTTATGGCAGTTGATGGTTTTTTATTTGTTCGATAGTTTTTTTTACTATTATTTTTTTAACAGCTGTAGAGTTAGTAGTACAGTACAGCAGCGGATACAGTAGTTGAAGTACAATAGATAACAGTGTATACAATAGGTCAGGGGTGTCCAAACTTTTTTCAAAGAGGGCCAGATTTCATGAAGTGAACATGCATGAGGGCCGACCATTTTACCTGACTTTCTTTGAACCATTAGGCCTCATGCCCACGGACGTTTTTACAGCCGCGTTTTTGAGCGTTTTTTACAGCTTAAAAACGCCTGCCCATGTTAGTCTATAGCTTCATGCCCACCTAGGCGTTTTTGAGCTGCAAATAGCATAGGCGTTTTTAAGCTGTAAAAAAAACCAGGACCAATGCGTTCCGCGGCGTTGGCGTTAGGCATAAAAAAACGCGAAGCGTTAAAAAACTCTCGAAAAAGCCGCGATTGCGTTTTAGAGCTCCGGCATTTTATTAATTTTTTTTTTTTTTTTTTTTTAAATACGGTCAAAAAATGTATACAATAACATGGACAGGCATTTTTAAGCTGTATAAAACGCTCAAAAAGGCGGCTGTAAAAACGTTTGTGGGCATGAGGCCTTAAAATGAAATGCAAATTAGATATTTTATACAAAGTTTATTGCAAACAGCATACTTTTCATTTTGTAACATGATGAGCTTGGGTGTTTTATGTACTTATTTTAAATAATATTCTTTCCTTCTGCAGCCAGCCAGCCAGTGCCTCTCACTATGTTTTATATACTTTTTTGTATTTTTGCAGCGAAGTCTCCTTCAGCCATTTAGCCCTCTCACTGACTGGAAGGTCGGTCGGGCGTGTTCATAAGTAGATGTGCCCGAGCCCGCAAGGAAGATGACAGAGCGCAGCGCCACCGCCAATCACAGGCACTGTGACATTTCCAGATCTCTGCACCTGCGGACTGCAGATGCAGAGATCGGGGAAATGTCACAGTGCCTGTGATTGGCTCTGCGCGCTGTCAGCTTCATAGCGGCTCTGGCAAATAGACTTGTGAACACGCCCCGCTACACATCCTAACAATGAGAGCGGCGCTCGGGATTTGTCATGCTGAATATGTATCCAAAACTTTTTTTAAATAACACGCGGATATACTTGGGGGGCCACATTGGAATGTATATGTAAATCCCAAGTGGGGGCCACATCAAACCGGAACGCGGGCCACAAATGGTCCACGGGCCGAACTTTGGACATGCCTGCAATAGGTAAAATGAATATCCAAGAAAAGTAAGGTCTCTTTCAGACAGGCGGCAGCGCTTACCACCTTCTGCAAAGTGATCTGCGCTGGAGCCCTTTTTGGAGGGCGGTAAAGCAGTGTTTTTTTTTTTTTTTTACTTTTTTTTTTTAAATTGGCAAAAAGCTATTTTATATTGTGGGACTGCCGCCAAGTGCAGCAGCATTGATCTCAATGGGTGAGTTTAATTGTCGCCTGTCATACTTCCCAGCTCGGGTTAGAAATGCTGCGACTGCGAAGCAAAGCATTGCTGCCGTGTCATGTGTATAGTCCTGTCAGGTTGTATGGTTAGCAATTCGGGCGGGTGGGGGTGGTAAAACTCATTCGCTTCTTTTACCCACCACCCCTGTTGCTCTTGTGAACGAGCCCTATGGACTTTTGCACGCAAACATAATTTACTGATGTTTATACCCAGGATCTTGGTGGCAGAGACTGGCTGTTCTGACTCAACTACAAAGCGATAAAGTTCATCTCCAGGTTTAAGTAGGCCTTACTCAAGCTGGTTTGATATTCATCCCTTGCATCGATACAGGCAGTTTAACTCAATGAATAAACTCACAGTTAGGACGACGGACGATGAATCCTTTCGAATGTTCCGTTTAATGATGGATATTCATAGGTAGAAAAACGTTGCAGTTGTAAGCCACATGTAAGATGTTTAGCATGGAAGATATACAGGAGTAATGACCAGAATCAGGAAGTGGAGGAGATATATAAAGAACTACGGTGAGAGAGAGTTCAGCTAGAAAGAAGGGGACAGATCTTAAAGACACAGAGCAAGAATAATCACATAGTGTAACACAACACTCCCCATCTGAAATCTTTAGATTTCATAACCTTAAACTAATATATATATTTTCAATAAGTCCAATACTGATAAATGTCCTGGAACCTGTAATGAAAAACATGCAACAAGCAAATAACAAACGTAAGTTCAACAGGATGAAGAACATAAAGTCACAGTATGATGTCTTCAAATAATTCCAAAGTTCTGAGTAGAACCTGTAGATGGCAGCAATGTACTCCCCGCCATGCCAACAGCATGGCTAGTCCTTGCACAAGTCACTCACCTGGCAAAAGGAGTACTAACTCTGTAATTGGTCGACTAAAGGTTCGTGTCGATCCTCCCTTGGTTACCTTGACTTCTACCTTCCGGACTTTGTCATCGTCGCTGGGCATAACTTTTAGTAATAAGACCCATAGGCCACTCATTCCGACAAACTTCCTTGTCTTTTAGAAGGATGAGGACTCCAACCTTAAGATTCGGCTTAGATGCTTGCCATTTGTTACGACCTTGAAGGTGGTGAAGATACTTTTTCTTCCAGCGATGCCAGAACACATTGGCTAGATGCTGCACCTGCTTCCATTGATGCTCGTAATGGTGTGACCGCAGCTTCTGTTTTGTACTTACAGAAGTGTGGAGTGAGGTGTTCACAGTTCTTATTTCCTTATCATCTTCAGGGTTTACTAGCCCATAGGTGGTGTCAATAGGGAGTAAGTAAGAGTCCTCACACAGAAACCTTGGAGGTGACAGCCATAAGCTGTCCTGAAGAGCGGCAGGTGACACGGCTCTGGTCCCACAGTCAGCTGGGTTGAGTTCAGTGGGAACGTGATGCCATTGACTTGGTAGAGAGAATCTCTTGATACGTTCAACCCTGTTGCTGACGTACACATAAAATTGTTTTGTTTGGTTGTTTATGTAACCAAGTACTACCTTACTGTCTGTATAGAAGGTGAAAGAATCAAGTCTAGTGTCCATTTCACTTCGTATGACCTCGGCAATTTCTACTGCTAGCACGGCTGCACAAAGTTCAAGTCTTGGTATGGTATGTGCAGGCTTGGGAGTGAGTTTTGCCTTGCCTAGGACAAAACTACAGTGTGATTCTCCATTCAGTTCAGAGGTCTTCAAATAGGCTACTGCAGCAATAGCTTCAACTGATGCATCAGAGAAAATATGAATCTCTCTCCGGTTAGCAGTTGAAGTGGATCCTGGAACATAGCAACGGGGAATCTGAAGTTTTTCTAGTGACTTCAAAGAATATCTCCACCTTTCCCACTTGTGTTGATTCTCACTAGGCAAGGGAGTATCCCAGTCTATGTTCTCAGTAGACAACTGTCTTAGTAAAATCTTACCTTGAATGGTAACTGGAGCAAGAAAACCCAGTGGGTCATAGATGCTATTCACCACGGACAGGACTCCTCTCTTAGTGAAGGGTTTGTCACAAGTTGACACTTGGAAGGTGAATTTGTCTTGCTTGATGTTCCACAACAAACCCAGACTTCGCTGTACAGGAGGCACATCTGTACCTAAGTCAAGGTTTTTTAGACTAGTGGCATAGTCCTCAGAGTGAAAGGCATTCATAAGTTCCTGGCTGTTGGATATAATCTTGTGTAGTCTAAGGTTTGCTACAGACAGCATCTCCTTTGTTCTGGTGAGAAGATCAATTGCTTCTTTAGCAGTTGGAAAGGACTTAAGTGCGTCGTCAACGTAGGAGTTTCTTTCAACAAATTGACGGGCATCAGATCCATATTCAACTTCTCCAGTCTGAGCTGTTCTCCTTAGCCCATAAGTTGCCACTGCTGGGAAAGGACTGTTACCGAAGACATGTACCTTCATGCGATAATCTATAACTTCCTTGTTGAGGTCATTGTCCTTGTGCCATAGAAACCTGAGGTAGTTTCTGTTGTCTTCTCTGACGATGAAGCAGTGAAACATCTGTTGAATGTCGGCCATTACTGCTACAGGCTCTTGTCTGAAACGAATCAAGACTCCTATTAGACTGTTGTTCAAGTTGGGTCCAGTAAGGAGCATGTTGTTAAGAGAAACACCTTCGTGCTGAGCACTGGAATCAAAGACAACTCTGATTTGGTCTGGTTTGCGTGGGTGATACACGCCAAAGGATGGAAGGTACCAGCATTCTTTTCCCTCCTTTAGTGGGGGAGCAGGCTCTGCATGATCTCTGTCAAATACATTTTGCATAAAGTCCACAAAGTGCTTTTGCATCTCTGGTTTCCTGCTTAAGTTTCGCTTTAAGGAGGAGAATCTACTGATGGCCTGCTGTAAGTTGTTGGGCAATCTCTCCCTTGGGAGACGAAAGGGTAGGGGTGCTACCCAGTTATTGGAGTCATCTTGAAAGAACTCCTTGTCCATTACCTTGATGAATTCTATGTCTTCCAGTGAAGGAGCCAGTATGTCATCTTCACTGGTTGCATTAAACACTGTAGAGCCGAAGTCGCCATCATGGCAGGAGAAAGGGCTTGTGTCACCTGAGATACCATGTTGCCATTCGTGGCTGGCTATCTTCTCTTTCACCCAGTAGTGATGTGGGCATGGCTCAAAGTAAGTGTTTCGGCCATTTGGCAGAACATTTGTCTTGAATGACGAAATGTTGGTAGGTCTTTTCATTTTGCCTATGCAGACATTGCCTATGATGACCCACCCTAGATCCGTGCGCTGGGCAAATGGGGCATCTGGGGGTCCACTGACTTGTCTGTGTACCTTGTGAACTCTTAGAATGTCTCTTCCTAACAGAAGAAGGATCTGAGCATCTTTGTCAAGCGGTGGTATCTCATTTGCTATTACCTTGAGGTGAGGGTGATGGAAAGCAGCAGCTGGAGTAGGGATTTCTTCCCTGTTAGCAGGTATCTGATTGCACTCAACAAGTGTAGGTAAGGGTAATTGCAAGTTACCTTTGAGAGAAGATACCATGAGTCCATGAGCCCTTCTTCCAGAAACCTCTATAGTTCCACTACAGGTACCCAAGGTGTAAGGATGAGCTTCGCCTTTTATTTCAAATAGATTGAACAATTCCGATTTTGCAAGTGATCGATTGCTCTGATCGTTTAAGATAGCATATGCCTTTAGAGACTTTTCTGGTTGATCCTTGTGGTATATGTTCACCAAGCATATCTTAGCACAGGACTTACCACAGCGGTCTTCTCCACAAACTTCAGTGCAGGATGAAGAAATGATGGTAGAATTAGGCACTTGGTCTGTATTCTCCCCGCCATGCGTTAACCTGGGAGGAGCGTTGGCAGGTTGTGCAGAGCTGGGCTCAAGAGGATGGAGGGCTTGCACATGTTCTTCAGAGCCACACTCTATGCACTTGATGCACACATTACAGTCCCTTGCAAAATGTTCTGTAGAAGCACAGCACCTGAAACATACCCTAAATGTCTTTAAAAGCTCCTTGCGCTCTTCCAGAGGCTTTTTTCTAAAGCCGATACATTTATTGAGGGGGTGTGGCTTCTTGTGTATGGGACACTCTCTGTTAGGGTTTTCAATCTTCCTACTCTGTTTGTTCGTGGCCAGAACTGTGGTAGGAGTGGGAAGGATGTCAGTCTTTTTCACGGACACTGGGCCTCTATGGTTTCTATAGTTGCCCTGAAGACTGGTACTCTTAGGAAAGGGTGAGAAGAGGCTGTACTCACCGTAGGAAAAACTTGGATCGTTCTTGGTCTCTGCAATTTTCCTGATGAATTCACAGAAGAAAGAGAATGGAGGGAAGGAAACCTTGTTCTCTCTTTTGTATGATGACCCTAGTGCAGTCCATTTCTCTTGCAAACCATACGGGAGCTTGGAGGCAATTGGGTTTACCCCTCTTGGAGTGTCAAGGTAACTGAGTCCAGGTAGTTTTCGGTCTGTCTTGGCTAGCTGAAGCTCAAGGAGAAGGTCACTCAGTCTCTGGAACTCCTTGTTGTCCTTACCGGATATCTTTGGGAAAGTTTCCAGACGCATGAACAAAGCATTTTCTATAGCTTCTGGACTGCCATAACTTTGCTCTAGTCGCTCCCATGCAGCTGTGAGGCCTGCAGTAGGATTGTCCATGAAAACCGATCTTAATGGCTTAACACGTGCAGCAGATAGAGGACCAAGCCATTTGATCAGCAGATTCAATTCTTGATCAGCTGTAATGCCAATATTGCTGATTGTAGTTCTGAAGGCACATTTCCAACTTCTGTAGTTCTCAGGTTGGTCATCAAAACTTGTAAGACCAGTCTTTGTGAGCTCTCTGCGAAGCATGTACCTCACAAACTCTTCTGTCTCAGTTGTCTCCGCCTTTATGTGAGATGCTGTTGGCTGTATGGTGCTGATTGCGTTATCTTTGACATTGTTGTTAAAGGACACAGGGAAATATGGTGCAGCAGATGCATCCAGGTGAGTTGCTTGCTTGAAGTCAGTTGTTCCAATGGTACGTTGATTCAAGGCTGTACCGATGACTGGAGATTAATGACTTGCTTGAAGCTTGCGCTGATGCTCTGTGACGTATAAAGGCAGGCAAGGTAGGCAGGTAGGAAATGCAGTGGAGTGATTTTGAGTGCAGGAAGTTGCTGGAACCTCTTTAACTTGAAGCTGTGAAGGAGTCTCTATGTAGTCGGGAGCATTGGAGACAATGGAGTGTGCACTGCAGTGGCTTAGGACATAGTCTTTAGTGCGTTTGAGGGGGTCTTCCATATCTGCTATGTTTAGGTTAATGCTGTCTTTCTCACTTGCACCTTCGTCTGCACTGATAGCTTGCTGTAGGACCCTTAGCTTTGCCATAGCTGTGTCATGTTTACACTGTTCATTTAAGGTTTCCATTGTTGCTCTTTTTTTCGTGCTGACTGCGCTTCTGACTCTGCTCTCTGAGCTTCCAACTCTGCTCTTTGACGTGCTGACTGCGCTTCTGACTCTGCTCTTTGACGTGCTGACTGCGCTTCCAACTCTGCTCTTTTTTCTGCATATGCCACCTGCACTTTGCTGGCTTCCACTTCAGCGCGGGCATTAATAAGTCGCTCACTGAGTGTTGAGTATCTTGAACTATGGGATCTTGACGAGTTTTTAGAACGTCTGGTGGAAACAGATCTGTGAGATGCAGTGTCCTGTAACAGCTTTATTTTTGCTTCTGCCTTTAATCTGGTTTGCTGGATAAAACTGTCTCTTTCAATATTGAGAGCATTGACGCGCTTTAATTGCATCATCGCATTTTCTGACTTCATGTTTTGTAAGACATTAGTGGATTTGATGCTGGTAAGCTGATAAAGCTCATATGAGGCAGAAAGTTGTTTAATGGCGCCCTCTAGTGTCAGTAGTTCACGTTCAACAGACACTGTATTGGCTTCAGCAAGGATTTTCTCCCAGACTAATTCCAAGCTATTTGACAATTCAGTCCTTGAAGCTTCATAATTCTCCATTACTTTCCAAGTGGGTTTAACTGAGCGTTTGGGTAACTCAGTTTCTTCAGGAACTTGTGGGGAGGTAGATGTGAGTTCACATGCAGAAGCTTGGTCACTCATGATAGCAGACTGACTTTGAAAGCAGGCAGGATCTGTGTGCTGAAATATGACACTGTGCAGATTGTCTCAGGCTATAAGGCTGCCATGTGCTGCTCTGTCCCTTCTGTCTTGCTATGAGGGCAGTAAATCTTGTCTGTTTCAGTACTGACATGCAGAAATCTTGTAATTAGGCTGTGAAACTCCGTTTTTCTACTGTTCTGACTCAACTACAAAGCGATAAAGTTCATCTCCAGGTTTAAGTAGGCCTTACTCAAGCTGGTTTGATATTCATCCCTTGCATCGATACAGGCAGTTTAACTCAATGAATAAACTCACAGTTAGGACGACAGACGATGAATCCTTTCGAATGTTCCGTTTAATGATGGATATTCATAGGTAGAAAAACGTTGCAGTTGTAAGCCACATGTAAGTTGTTTAGCATGGAAGATATACAGGAGTAATGACCAGAATCAGGAAGTGGAGGAGATATATAAAGAACTACGGTGAGAGAGAGAGAGTTTAGCTAGAAAGAAGGGGACAGATCTTAAAGACACAGAGCAAGAATAATCACATAGCGTAACACAACACTGGCAGAAGGTCCTGTGTAAAAAAAAAAAAAAAAAGAAGAAGAACTTGCATGCACAGGCGTGTAAAAGTGCGTATTATATATATATATTTTTTTTTCAATGGATTTTTATGCTGCTGATTACATTGTCCCATAGTGCTAATTCAGACATGTGGTCTGACTGCCCATCTAAACAAGTGCATTCAGCCACTTGTACGGCCGCAGGCTGCACACATGAGCAGTAAAAATGAAATGGCATGTCATAGTAGGCAGGCGGTACCGCTGCAAAATGTGACCCATGTAGTGGTTTTGCATTTTTAGTGTTAAAATAGGTCCTGTAGAGTCAGTGGTTCTCAACCTCAGTCTTCAAGTACCCCCCAACGGGCCATGTTTTTAGGTTTTCCTTTACTTTGGACAGCTTCTTTAAATCAATATCAATGAAATGTTATTGATAAGAGCTATTTTATCTAAGGGCCAGTTCACTCCACATGCAGTCCAGTGTGTTTTTTTTCTGCATCAAAAACGCATGGAAAGTAGGTTATATGGTTTTCAATGGCATAGTTCACACCAGTGCTTGCAGTTCCAGTGCGTTCCGGTTCCAGAAAAAAAAGTAGAACATGCTGCATTTTACCTGCACTGGAACGCTGTAAAACGCATCAAAATGCACCGGAACGCACCAAAAACGCACTGGAACACACTTGTCCTGATCTAAGGTTAATAAAAAAAGAGGGGTGAAAAAAAGCACTGGACTGCATTAAAAACGTACTGGAACGCGCCAAAAACGCGCATTCAAAAAAGCACCTGGAACGCATCCGGATTGCGTTTCTATGGTGTGAACTGGCCCCAAGGGAAGTTCCAGAAGCATGGCATGTTGGGGGTACTTGAGGACTGAGGTTGTGAACCTCTGCTGTAGAGGAGACACCTGTATGCAGGATGTGTAATAAAACAACCTTACATGGCTACAAATGAGATAGTGTGCAAGCCCTATGGATATGTAAAGCACAGAAGATAGGATCCAAAGAAAGTGGTCCCTTGGGAGTTGACCCTTTGAATTAAATCAGTGACTATATGTACTGGGGGGTAGGATTGAGCTAGAGCAGATATAGGGGCAAAGGGTAGGGGGGCACACCTGTGTGAAATCCAGGGGTACCTTTTCACCAGATATTTTATTTTATTCTAGAGAAAGGGTCTCTTTACACTAAGGAAAAGTATTGTATGGGTTGTAGCTGTGAGATGCAGATACAGGAATGTACAGCAGAGGAGTGGAAGTAAAGCTTACTATGCACATACCAAGGCCAGTGGGGGAGAAGACATTGTAACCGGCCTCCCTTCCTCTGTATGCTGGATTTCCTCTCTGCCTACACATTAACCCCCCCAGTGTACCAGAAACAAGTCTGGATATCTGATCACCGATCACCGCTACACGCGGCTGAATTGGTCTGTTTAAATGGGTACATCTGGACATTTGTGGTCATAAAGTGATGGTGTAGTGACAGCTTGTTTTCTGATTAGCTGCTTCTGTACTCTGTGAATTTTTTGCAACAATGAAGCCTTCTCTAAGGGATATGTATGAAAGTAGCCCAAAAAAAAAAAAAAAAAAACCTGTCTTATTGTGGCCATACACACATTGATAAATGATTTATTTTCCGATTGATCTCTTCCACTAGGAATAATCAATCCATAGTTGACGACCCATTTGATCAATATGCCACACACACAGAGATGTGGATTTTGAGTCATGGCTATTCATTTGTTTGCGGATTCAATCACTTGAATCATGTATCAATTGGGGGGAAAAAAAATCAAAGTTTTGCCACCATGGAGGGTTGCATCTTCCACCAAAATATTGTAATTTTTTGGGTTAAAGCGGAGGTCCGCCCACTGCTGCAAAAATTAAAAGCCAGCAGCTACACATACTGCAGCTGCTGGCTTTTAATAATAGGACACTTACCTGTCCTGGAGTCCAGCGATGTCGGCACCGCAGCTGATGTTTCTATCAGATGTTGGGTGCTGCCGCCTCCATTGTGGGTAAGGGAACCTGGCAGTGTAGCATTACGGCTTCATGCCATGTCCCTACTGCGCATGCGCGAGGCACTGCTGCACTCTTCTGCTGGCAGTGGGGGAAGGAGGAGGGAGGCAAGCTGTGACGTAATTCGCCTCGGCCCAGACTCCCGGAAGTCGGGACAGGATACCTGTCAAAGACAGGTATCTGCCCCCCCCCCCCCCGAAAGGTGCCAAATGTGAGAGAAGACAAATGAGCAGAAGTTCCACTTTTGGCTGCACAGCCCTGTAAGCCAGGTCCACGGCAGAAGTCCGGTGATCCCTACTCCCTTCCTCCAGCAGGTCTCTACCTTCATACAGCCCTGAGGCTTTGAGAAGACCTTGCAGGAGTCTGTGCACTGCACCGCGCTACAGGCTTAATTTTTTTATTATGTATTTTTATTTCTGGTACTTACCGTATTTATCGGCGTATAACACGCACAGGCGTATAACACGCACCCTAACTTTAAGGGGGAAGTTTCAGGAAAAAAACGTTGCACAGCCCCCTGCGTATAACACGCAGGCACAGTTTACCCTCTATTTTCAGGGTAAAAAAGTGAGTGTTATACGCCAATAAATACAGTATATAGCGATGTCAATTTACACAGTGCTTTTCATATAAAATTATACATTCACATCAGACCCTGCCCCAAAAAAGCTTACATTATAAGGTCTCGAACTTACTTACATTCATGCATACACAATTACACACACTAGGGCCAATTTAGACAGTAGCCAATTACCCTACCAGCATGTCTTTGGAGTGTGGGAGGAAACCGGAGAACCCGGAGGAAACCCACACAGGAACAAGGAGAACATGCAAACTCTAGGCAGGTAGTGCTATGGTTGGGACCAACGACCCCACTGCTGCTATAATTGCAAATATTAGTAAATTCCCATTGATCATTATATCAATGTTGCCACATTTACTACTTTTTGCAAAAAGTGGGGGGCAAAAGAGCGACCAAGTCTTTAAAGTGAACCTGTTGTTTGCCAGTAATAGGCGGAGTAACTGTTTTTATTTATAGAATGCACTGTAGGGTAGCTGTGCTCTCTTCTCATACACCTCCAATCTGTTACCAGTCCCCCCAAGGAATACCCAATACTCCCAGGTACTGAGGGACACTTCCGCTGCCTCTCAATATCGCAGCCCGGTTGCCTAAGTGGCCAGTTTCTAGAGGAGCAAAGATGCTTGAGGTGTCTTTTGTAAGGACAGCCTAATACTTTAGTATGATCAAGGTACAGACTTTTTTTTTATGCAACTAAGCCCAGGTTCACACTGGGGCTGCGGGAGTGAGCCGTGCGAGTTCAGCTGAACTCGCACGATTTCACTCCTGCCTGTCAGTCCCGATTTCAGCTCGATTACAGAGACATCTGACACAGATGTCAATGTAAATCGCGGCTGAAATCGCAAAAAAGTAGTACAGAAACTACTTTTTGTAATCGGTGCAGCGCCGCAGATGCGGCGTCGCACCGATTAGGACAGTGCCATTGGCCGCAATTTGCAGCAAATATCGCCGATTTGACATGCGATTTGACATGTCAAATCGCATGTCAAATCGCACCAGTGTGAACCAGGGCTTAAGCAGATTTTTTGGTAAGCTAAGTATTGGGACAGTTAGTGACAGAACTGGAATGTTCATTTTTAGAGCAAGGCTTGGTGAGGCTCCGGACCAAGCCGATGGGAGCTACACTAGGGCTGGAGATGGCAAACATGGAGCATGGCCTACACTAGTTCTGCATGTCTCACCATATATCTGTACATTTCCTGGATACGCTCCTATACCATCTATCACTGTATTTCCAGGGTTCCTGCCAGTACTTCCAATGCTGCTTCAGAATCTCTGCCAGTACTTCCAGTATCCCTGCCAGAGCTTCCAGTGGCCCTCTTAGAATCTCTGCCAACACTTCCAATGGTGCTCATGGAATCCATGCCAGATTTTCCAGCATCATTGCCAGTACTTCCAATGTTACTCATAAAATCTCTACCAGTATTTCCATTGGGGGTTAACAGAATCCCTGCCAGGAGTTCAGTTCTCTCTGAAATGACGCTGGGTGTGTCCCCTGACCCAGAGGGATATTTAGGCATCAGCTCTGGAAGTGGTTGGTGCTTTGTGTTTTTTTTTTTTGCTAGCTACTCTGCTGGTATAAAAGACCTGTATTATACGTCTGGCTGCATGTTTCATTATTAACCTGACTTCTATTGTGTTTGCCGCCTACCTTGACTCCTTCTTCGACACAACTTTTCTCTCTTCATTGCTACCTACCTAGACCCCTGCCTGAACCCAACTTCTCTCTAGATTGCTGCCTGCCTTGACCTAACTATTATTTTGTGGATCCCCCAGTGTACGGTCTTCATACTGTAGCCTTCCCTGTCCCTGATCACCCCTTGGTAGGGTGATCCTGGAGGCCTTGACCTGGTGCCAGCACACACTGGAACACCATCTCCACCACCAGGAGCTCTGGTGAAAACCAGCTGGTGCTTAGGTGTCCGTATATGAAGCAGTGAAATCTATTCACTGCTTCATTCGCCGGCATTCACAGTGGAGATCTTTCTCCTCTAGGTGCCAGTTTATGAAGAAGAGTAGATCGCTTCACCCTTGGAGGAGTGAAGTGATCTACCAATGCTTCCAACACTGGAGAACGGCCCCTGATACTGGAATCTCGTGAGACTTTACGATATTACACTACCAGAAATTCACAGAAACACAGAGATGTCAGTTTAGTAAACAGTGATAAATAATCACCGCTCAATACACTGACAGATGGCGTTGGTTAATGTTAATAAAATAACAAGGCCCCCTTCATAATATATATATATATACACACACATACACACACACACACACAATATATATATATATATATATATATATATATATATATATATATATATATATATAGGTATATACACACACACACACACACATTACATATATATATATACACATGTACACATTCTTTTTTTGTTTACAAACTTTTTTATTGTGTACAAAATAATGGTACAAACATTATGTCATGACATCAGAGAATTACAGTATTTTCAATCAATAATTATAATGATTTATGACAGAGTAACCGCCTTTATTTATTTATGACAACATCTATTACATATAAAAAATAAATGATTCAGTAGTATTTTGAAATGCAGGGTTGTTTTTGTGTATAAAAGAATTGGATGTGAAAAGGGGATTCTAATATGGGTCTAAAAGGTAGTCTGAATATTTGAACCATAGGTTCCATTTTTTATCCAATAGGTGCATGGTATTATGCAAGGTATGCAAAAATTTTTCCATAAGGTAAATGTCGTTTATTCTAATTTTCAATTGGGAAATTGGTAACGATGGGGATTTCCAATGATAAGCTATTAGCCAATGGATGGATACACATGTACACATTCTTTATATATATTTATACACATAAATATGACAGGGGGACATGGTTACAGTGTTGGGGGGTCTGAACGAGGTAGAAAGAAGTTAAAAATCTTCCTCCTTCCTCCTCAGATCCCCCAGGATTCCCTCTTCACTCCCCGATTCACCACCTCTGAGCTGGTGAATCGGGGAGTGTGAATTCTGACACAGATCGCCAGTGAAGCGCTGAGATCGCAGCTTCATAAACTGGCTGTTACTGTGTCATTCAATGAGACTTCTCACTGTGCAGAGATCCTCGGCGGGACTTCTCCCCTCGATTATCTCCCTGTCATAAACTGGTTATGGACTGTGATCAGTGGCGATCCTTAGGATCACCGCTGATCACTGCTTCATAAACGGACACCTTAGACTTAGGGTTGACACCTCATCCCTTTAAAACCAAACACATATAAGCCCTGGTTCACACTGGTGCGATTTGACATGTCAAATCGCATGTCAAATCGGCGATATTTGCCGCAAATTGCGGGCAATGGCATCGTCCTAATCGGTGCGACGCCGCATTTGCGGCGCTGCACCGATTTCAAAAAGTAGTTTCTGTACTACTTTTTGCGATTTCGGCCGCGATTTACATTGACATCTGTGTCAGATGTCTTTATAATCGCGGCTGAAATCAGGACTGCCAGCGAGAGTGAAATCGTGCGAGTTCAGGTGAACTCGCACGGCTTCACTCTCGCAGCCCAGTGTGAACCTGGGCTTATTTACACAGATTCTGTGGCTAATTAAGGTGGTAATTAAACTCACATGGTGCCTTATCTGCATTAAATTAGCCTCATCACCTTTGTAATTCCTATGTGTTCGGGTTTAAAGAGATGAGGTGGCAACCCTACTTAGGCTCCATGCACACTGGACGCTAAAATAATGTTATAAAAACGCCAGTAGCTTTGCAGTGAGTCTTTCAAAGATTTTTAAAATTTTTGCAATAGCGTTTATTAGTGTTTTTCCGCGTTAGCGGTTTTTAGCTATTTTTTTTTTCAATGGATCAAAAACGTTAAAAACGCTGGCGAGCCACGTTTTTGAGCGTTTGGCATTTTTTGTGGTCAGAAAAACTACTCCTGAATGTGATTTTAGGGTGTTCAGAAAACAGCCCATAAACTCCACTGATGATAAACGTCTAAAAAACGTCCATGTGTGCATGGACACATAAGATAACTTAGGGGGGAGTTTATGGGCTTTTAAAAAAAAAAAATGCCCAAACTCCAAAAAACGGCCGTTTATGAGCTCCAGTGTGCATGGAGCCTAAAGCCTCGTACACACGGTCGGACTTCCATCGGACTTTTCCGTGGATTTTTGTCCGAACGGAGTTGGTTGGGAACACCTATAGCATACACACCACAGGACTTTTCTGCAAACTTTCTTAAAACTTATTACAACATCGCGTGTTTTTTCTGCTCTTTTCTGCTCTTTACTGCCACCCTTTGGTCAACTTCTACTATTGTTGGTTGATTTTAACATTAGTTGTTTTGTCCATCGGATAAAATCCGATGGTTTTCTGTACACACGGTCGGACTTTGCTCCATCGGACTTTTGTTGGGCAAAAGTTTGTCCGTTTGCAGACCCAACTTTTGTCCGATGAAATCCAAAACCAAACGAAAAAAGTTTGTCCGATGGAGCGTACACACGGTCGGATTGTTGGTCCAAGTTGCTTAAAACAAAGTTTGTTGGGCAAAAGTCAGACCGTGTGTACGGGGCTTTAGACTCCACGACTTGGGTGAGCCTGCATCACCTGTCAGGGAGTGTAGGCTTTGTAGCCATAACATGCAACATGTTTTCCTATCTACAAAATCCCTCAATAAGGCCTGGTTCACGCTATTGCGGGTGGTTGAAGGTGTGGGAATCGCTGCTGTTCCCGCACCTGCAACCAACTGTAGCCAAAACATGCTGCTCTTTAGAAAGGAGCGGGGCTGCCGTCCATTTTTAATGGCACCCCCACACATCACGTGGGTGTGGGAAAGCAAAAGCACCATGCAATTTGTCTGCCACAGTGTTTTAAAAATGGTACAGGAACCTTTTTCCTGCATGAAACACAGGCACAGCAGTCCATTCAAATGAATAGGCTGCTGTGTCTGCACAATAGTGGGAACCAAGCTTGAGGGCTTTTTTACACCAGGTGTGTTGAGCACAATGCAAGGGCACATAGAAAACCATTGTTTGCAATGTGCGCTGTTCACACCATACATGTGCGGAGAGGTGTGTCACATTGGTGCGTAGCATTGAATGAAATGTGATTTTGTGACCCTTCAGTTAAGTAAAAAAAAAGAAAAAAAAGGAAACGGTGTGTAATGTGTTGTAACAATGCACCACACTGCCCTACACAACGCACACCAGTGCATGCAAGTTATACTGGAGCATAATTGTTCCCCTGCTGGTATGAACTGCCTCCAATAAAACGGATTTGTAATTCTCTTTTCAAAGTTCACATAACCTGACCTTTCATAAATGTACTGGTTCTGTTATCCAGACAGTGGCTCCGCTTTAAATTGAGCCTGTGGAGGCAGCGATAATCTGCCGCCTGTGACATGTGCCCACTTCTCCCGTCCCCCGCTGGCTGCCGGCTTGGCACAGCAAACACGAAGGACAGGAGACAGATGGTGCAATGGGAATCCTGCTTTAGTGATTAGCAGAGTTTGGAATTTATTTCTGCTGCTGTGGAGGAGGCCCGGGATGACCGACCATTCCTGGTAAACCAAGATGGAAGCATCCAGAGAAGAGGGGCCTTAAGGTTTTATTCAGATGTGCGTTGACACCCATTCTGCTTGAGGGCCTCGTTATGTATTGCATCTGTATCCACCCTGAACTGCGCACAGGAAGCCTATTGAGTTTTACCCAGTCACAAAATTTGACATGTATCCTGCAGCGGGTGCAAGGATCTGAGCGCACACTGCCTTTATTTGGATCTGTGCACCCGCTGCTGCACACATGTCAAATTTTGACACGGAGCTTTCCGTGCAGCCGCTGCACCTGCAGCCACCTCAATAGACTCTCTACATGCAGCTCGGGGCGTATACAGGCGCAATAACAAATGTAGCCCCCATACAGAAAGGGTATAAACGCCCATCTGAATGAACCCTTATACAGCACAGCAGAAAAAAGTACTCTGCAGACTATTATAGGGACATGTCAAGATGAAAATGCAAATGCTGCCAATGCTGGCTTATTTATAAAAGGGCCAGGCTCTGGGGGTGTCATCCTAATTCTAGCCTCACAACCAGTGAAGTCAGTCTTGATGTAGGCAAAGGGGTTTTCTGATCTGTTACAGAGCAAAAAACAGCTTACAGCCTTAAGGGCCCATTACTACGGCAATGCACGATACTTAACTGATGCAATTTGGTGCTATTAGTAATGAACTGCACATCAATGCACCTCGCCAATGGACTTGCACATAGAAGTCTATGACAAAGCGTAGCTAACCCAGAAAAATTGCAGATGCACTGCACCTGCAGGTAAACCACAGCACATCTGTGTGAAAGCAGTCTTATAGGGGGCTCAGAACAGTAAGGGTTAATTTTCATTTGCAGTTTGGGGGGGGGGGGGGTGGTAAAACCCCATAATCAAATTGTGTTTTTATCACCCCCGCCACAATCACAACCCATTTAGCTGCAGTGGCCAGGGGTGTACACATGTTGCAGCCGCAGCAGGAGTTATATGCCTTGTCATGGTTGGTGGGTGTAGCACCTGCCAAGCACGACCCATTCAAATGAATGAGACCCACTCTACAAGTGCCCTGCAACTTTGTGCAGTACAGCAAACAAGGGGTTAAAGCAGGCAGCGTTGTGTTGCTTTCTCACCACCTGTTTTAATCCCTCGGACCCCGCAGAAGCATGCAGTTGTGGGGTCCCTGCAGAGTGGCCTTGTTTACTTGAATAGATCGTGAGTGGCAGACGATAGCACCCACCAAAAGCAACAGGGGGGTTCAATTCCTGCTGCGGCGTGTGTACACCTTTGGCTGCTGCCTCAGCAGCTAAAGGGGGTGGTAAAACCACTGCTTAACACTGCATGGTTTTACATGTACATGTGAACGAGCCCTAAGGCTGGATTCACACCTATGCAGTTTTAGTGCTTTTTGCATATTTGCACTACAGAACATGTTCCATAGGAAACCATGGTGAATGGACTGTAGTGAAAATCTGCAAAAAGCACTAAAACTGTCTAGGTGTGAATCCAGCCTAAGGGTGTCGCTGCCGAACACAACTAAGGGCTCATTCACAAGTGCAGCAGGCACTGCTGCTCCTCTGAAAAGCGATCCGAGTGTGTTTGACGGGTGGTGAGCAGGCGATATGTTGCCTCCTCACCACCCGATTTAAACCCATGATTGCCGTTCATTGCATGCAATTGTGACACAGTAGTACGGCGATTAGAGGTTTAAAATAGGTGTGAGGAGGCGACGCTGTTCCCGGTGATCTTAGACTTCTCCCCTTGTGTTCAGGTAGATCTCCACCTCTTTAATACCGGGCCAAAGTCATATGACGTCCCCGGCTTCTTGCCCGGGGGCCTGTAGCGTGGCATTCAGGGATGAGGCAATGTAAACCCTTCATTTATTTATTTCAGGTACTTATATAGCACCATCAATTTACACAGCGCTTTACAAATATATTGTACATTCACAGTCCCTACTCTCAAGGAGTTTACAATCTAAGGTCCCTAACACACATTCATACATGCACATACTAGATCCAATTTAGACCGGAGCCAATTAACCTACCAGCATGTCTTTAGAGTGTGGGAGGAAACCCACGCAGGCACAGGGAGAACGTGCAAACTTCAGGTAGAGGGTGTCGTGGTCAGGATTCAAACCAGCAACCCTTTTTGCTGCTAGGTGAAAGTGCTAACCACTACACCACTGTGCTGCCCATTGGTAAGGCTTACCTATAGGTACTGTAAATATCTCCTAAACCTGTGAGGTTAAGGAGATATTTGCTGTACACTGCGTCGATGATGACCCAAAGTCACCTGACCGGCGGCTCCCACAAGTATGTCATGTGACTCCGGCTAGGGTTGCCACCTCATCCCTTTAAACCCGAACACATATGAATTACACAGGTTCTGTGGCTGATTAAGGTGGTAATTAAACTCACTTGGTGCCTTATCTGCCTTTAATTAGCCTCAGAACCTGTGTAATTCATATGTGTTCGGGGTTTAAAGGGATGAGGTGGCAACTCTAACTCCGGCTGGTCACAGAGCTAGAGTTTGTGGCCCCGGAAAGAAGAGGGGCAAACATGAATGCGGCCTGCAGCGGGGACAGTGCTGGCTTCATTTACAGGTAAGTGTCACATAATGTGCTAGTATGCGATGCATACTAGCACATTATGCTTTTACTTTGCCGGCGGGAAAAAAAAATGATGTAAAACCCATCAGGGATTACTTCCTCTTCAAGCCCTGGTTCACACTGGTGCGATTTGACATGCGTTTTGACATGTCAAATCGCATGTCAAATCGGCGAAATTTGCCGCAAATTGCGGCCAATGGCACCGTCCTAATCGGTGCGACGCCGCATCTGCGGCGCTGCACTGATTACAAAAAGTAGTTTCTGTACTACTTTTTGCGATTTCAGCCGCGATTTACATTGACATCTGTTTCAGATGTCTTTGAAATCGCGGCCGAAATCGGGACTGCCAGCGGGAGTGAAATCGTGCGAGTTCAGCTGAATTCGCAAGCTTCACTCCCACAGCCCCAGTGTGAACGTGGGCTAAGGTTGCCTTCCCCTGCCTTAAAATATATGTCCAGCCAAAAGTTTTTTTCTTAGCTCTGAGCAGAGTGGAGAAGGGTTAATACCCCTATCGGCTTTTTACTGTTGTCTGGGGTTCTTGTAGAGCAGTGGTTCTCAACTCCTGCCCTCAGGACCCACTAAGGGCCCTTTCACGTTTTCGGATGAAATACGGACATACATGTATCCCTATGGGATTGTGGATATCAGCGGATGAACATCCACTGACATTAGGGTTACCACCTCATCCCTTTAGCCCAGGTTCACACTGGGGCTGCGGGAGTCAAGCCGTGCGAGTTCAGCTGAACTCGCACGATTTCACTCCTGCCTGTCAGTCCCGATTTCAGCTCGATTACAGAGACATCTGACACAGATGTCAATGTAAATCGTGGCTGAAATCGCAAAAAGTAGTACAGAAACTACTTTTTGAAATCGGTGCAGCGCCGCATATGCGGCGTCGCACCGATTAGGACGGTGCCATTGCCCGCAATTTGTGGCAAATTTCGCCGGTTTGACATGTCAAATCGCATGTCAAATTGCACCAGTGTCAACCAGGGCTTAAACCCGAACACACATAAATTACACAGGTTCTGAGGCTAATTAAATGCAGATACGACACCAAGTGAGTTTAATTACCACCTTAATCATCCACAGAACCTGTGTAAGTAATATGTGTTCGGATTTAAAGGGATGAGGTGGCAACTCTAACCTCATCCCTTTAAACCCGAACACATATGAATTACACAGGTTCTGTGGCTAATTAAGGTGGTAATTAAACTCATATGGTGCCTTATGTGCATTAAATCAGCCTCAGAACCTGTGTAATTCATATGTGTTCAGGTTTAAAGGGATGAGGTGGCAACTCTAGCTGACATCCGATCTCATCAGTCCCCGCTATGGTCCGTTTCTGCAGACGGAGGAAAAAAGGGATTTTTATAACAGCTTACCTGTAAAATCCTTTTCTTGGAGTACATCACGGGACACAGAGCGACTTAGTCATTACTAATGGGTTATATAGATTACCTTCAGGTGCTGGCACTGGCCACTTCCAAACCGGAAGTACCCTCCCCTATATAAGCCCCTCCCATCCGGGAGCACCTCAGTTTTGTAGCAAAGCAATAAGTGTCCCAAAAAGAGGGGTGGGAGCTCTGTGTCCCGTGATGTACTCCAAGAAAAGGATTTTACAGGTAAGCTGTTATAAAAATCCCTTTTTTTTTTCGTACATCACGGGACACAGAGCGACTTAGTCATTACTAATGGGACGTCCCAAAGCAATGCCAAATGAGGGGAGGGATACATAAGCTGGGCGCCATCAGGCATGAGGATCTTTTGCGGCCTGCAACACACTGTGCCCAAAGGCGACATCCTCCTGACTTCTAACGTCTACCTGGTAGAATCTAGTAAACGTGTGTACCGAAGACCATGTTGCGGCCTTACATACTTGAGCCAGGGAGGCCTGGTGATGCACTGCCCATGAAGTTCCAACTGCTCTCGTGGAGTGCGCCCTAACTTTGAACGGAGGCGGTCTGTTTCTCAAGCCATAGGCTTGTATTATGACCTGTCGAATCCACTTGGCTAAAGTAGATTTTGATGCTGCCTGACCCTTTCTGGGGCCTTCCGGCAGAATAAACAAAGTATCCGTTCTGCGAATCTGAGCAGTGGCTTTAAGATAAGCTTTAACTGCTCTTACTACATCCAAAGAATGTAATAACTTTTCCTCTACCGAGCTAGGTTTGGGGAAAAAAGAAGGAAGAACCACATCTTGGTTCAAATGAAACCTCGATACCACCTTAGGAAGAAAGGCTGGATGAGGACGTAATACTATTCTGTCCTTATGGACAACCAGATATGGCTCCTTACAGGACAAGGCGGCTAATTCCGATACTCTTTTAGCCGAACAAATGGCTACTAAGAAAATCAATTTCCTGGTGAGAAGAACCAAGGAAATGTGTTCCAATGGTTCAAACGGTTGTTTTTGTAGAACCGACAGAACCAGGTTTAAGTCCCATGGACATACGGGAATACTAACCGGAGGGCTAATACGCATCACTCCTTGTATGAAAGCTTTGACTAGTGAATGCGAAGCCAAGGGCCTTTGAAAAAATATTGACAAGGCCGAAATCTGACCCTTGATAGTACTCAAGGCCAGCTTCCTATCTACAGCCCACTGTAGGAAGTCCAAAATCCTACCTATCACGTACTTACGTGGATGCCATTTCTTGGCCTCACACCACGTAATGTACGCCTTCCAGATCCTATAATAGATCTGCCTGGATACCGGCTTCCTGGCATTGATCATGGTAGATACCACAGAATTAGAGAGCCCTCTCTTTTTCAGAATGTGGGCTTCAATAGCCAGGCCGTCAAACCTAGGGCTGGTAAGGAAGGGTGGTATATCGGTCCTTGCGACAGCAGGTCCGGACGATGTGGGAGGGTCCAAGGACTCCTCACTGACATTTTTACAATCTCCGTGTACCATGCCCTTCGGGGCCACGCTGGAGCCACCAGAATCACTGGTTTCTTTTCTACCCTGATTCTGCGGAGTAATCGCGGTAACAATTGTGGCGGTGGGAATGCATATATCAGCTTGAACTGATCCCAAGGGAACACTAGGGCATCCGAGCCGCAAGCTAGGGGATCCCTTGTCCAAGAGGCAAACCTGTCCACCTTTGCGTTGAATCTGGATGCTAGCAGATCTACATCCGGTGTTCCCCACCGCTGGCATATTGCCTGGAAAACCTCGGGGTGAAGAGACCATTCCCCCGGGCATAATTGTTGGCGACTTAGAAAGTCCGCTCTCCAATTTTCCACTCCTGAGATGAAAACCGCGGATATGGCTGGGACATATCTTTCTGCCCACTCCAGGATGCAATTTGCTTCCCTCTGGGCTGCACGACTCCTGGTGCCACCCTGGTGATTGATATATGCCACTGCCGTGGCATTGTCTGATTGAATTCTGACAGGGGACCCTTGGAGTTTGGATGTCCATGCTACTAGGGCATACCGGGCTGCTCGTATCTCTAAGAGATTGATGGGCAGGGCCTTTTCTGCTTCTGACCACTTGCCCTGGAGAGACCATTGCTCCAGTACTGCCCCCCAGCCTATGAGGCTGGCATCTGTAGTGACCACCTTCCAAGAAACCGGACTGAAGGGTTTCCCTCTTTCCAGATTCTGGGGCACCAACCACCAATGGAGGCTCTTGCGAACGGAAGGGGACAGGGACATTGGTAAGTCTAAAGCCTGAACTTTTTTGTTCCAGGCTGACAGTATGGCCCTTTGCAAATTCCTTGAATGGAATTGACCGTAGGGTACCGCTTCGAATGAAGCCACCATTTTTCCCAGCAGCCTCATGCACAGGCGTATGGATGGTTTTCTTTTTGTACCCACTAAGTGGGTCAAATCTTTTAAAGACGACACCTTCTCTGGAGGTAAGAAAATCTTTCTCTGATTTGAATCCAGCCTTAGCCCTAAGTATTCCAGACTTTTGACTGGTCTTAGAGCTGACTTGTCCCGGTTGATAATCCAACCGTGATATTCCAGATACTTGATTGTCTTGTGAATAGCTACTTCCAGTTTTTCCACTGAGTGGTCTATTAGTAGCAGGTCGTCTAGATATGCCATTATCGTTACACCTTGTGTTCTTAGATTGGCCAATAGTGGGGCCAGAATTTTTGTGAACACTCGTGGTGCTGTGGCCAGACCGAAAGGCAAGGCTCTGAACTGAAAATGGCGCCCTTCTACTGCAAAGCGTAGAAATTTCTGGTGGGCCGGAAAGATGGGAATATGCAGATAAGCATCCCTTATGTCGATCGAGGCTAACCATTCCTGCCCTTGTAGGGCGGTGGCCACCGATCGGATCGACTGCATCCGAAAAGTCCTGATATTTAGGAACTTGTTTAGCCCTTTTAGATTTAATATGGGCCTCACGTCCCCATTTGGTTTGGGGACTGTGAAAAGGTTCGAGTAAAACCCAAATCCGCTTTCTTCCAGGGGAACCTTCATGATTACACCTTGGAGCAATAGTTGTTCTAGTGCCAGAAGGAGGGATCCTCTCTTCTGGGGATCTCTTGGCACGTTTGACCTCATAAATTGGGCAGGAGTGCCTTTTAACTCCAGCTTGTATCCCAGACTTATTGCGGAGAGCACCCATCTGTCTCTGATGGTGTCCCGCCAGGTCTCTGTGAACAACTGAAGCCTTCCCCCCACCCGATTGAGTGGGGGCAACGCTTCATGACTTGGGGGGAGGTTTTGTACCTCTCTTAATCCAGGGCTTCTTGTTACCCTGTGATTGTCCCTGATTTCTGCCCCCTGAATTTGACCGGGGAGGCCGTCGGAACTGTTTCAGAGCCGATGTGCCCGGGACTGGAGAAGTAGGCCTCTTAAAAGAAGGACTTCTACTCTTGTTCTTAACCGGTAAGAGTGAACTTTTACCGGCAGAAATTTTCTGGATATATTTGTCCAGATCTTCTCCAAATAAGCGTTCTCCATGAAATGGGAAGCTTACCAGCAGTTTCTTACAGGGAGCTTCAGCAGACCAGTTTTTGAGCCACAGAAGCCTACGCATATGTACTATAGACAGCGTAAAGCGGGAGGCCTGTTGGATTGTATCCTTTATGGCGTCCACCGCAAAACACAAGGCTCTAGGCAGGTCAGCTAGGGCAAGAGCCTGCTGATCTGGTAAGTCCCTTAAGACTTGTTTCAACTGATCTTTCACTGCTTGGCAGACTCCAATCGCTGCTACCGCAGGTTGTGTCACCATGCTTGCTGTAGAGAAAGCAGATTTTAGTAAAGACTCCAATTTTTTATCTATTGGGTCTTTGAACATTGGAACATTATCTACTGGACATGTCAGTGATTTGTTCACAGAAGAGATGGCTGCGTCCACTGTAGGGACCCTCCATTTTTTTATGAACTTATCCTCCATGGGATAGATCACCGGAAATCTCTTGGGGGGAGCAAATATTTTATCAGGATGCTCCCAATCCTGGTAAATAAGCCCTTCTAATAAAGGGTGAATTGGGAAGGAACAGACAGCCTGGGGAGCTTTTAGCGACCCCAGCGAGGAAACCGTAGTGGATAGTGGTTCCGCCAGAGGCATTTTAAATGCTGATCGGACCATGTTAGTCAGAGACTGAACCCATAATCTTTCAGCCTGAGATGCTGAGAAAGGTTCTTCCACTGTTGATTCCTCCATAACTGAATCAACCTCATCCTGATCCCCTTCAGGTAGGTCGATCCCTGTGTGGGGCTGTTCCTCCACTAACAGGCACTCTGAAGGAGGAGACGGAGATCGGACGCGCTTTCCCTGTGACAGGGAAGCAGCGATCAATGCTGTTAATCTCTCTTCCAATCCTCCCAGAGTTGAGGATAAAACCTCCTCTGTTATATATACAGGAGCAGGTGGACTGGGGACAGCCGCAGCACCAGGCACTCCTGCAGGGTTTCTACGGCTACTGACCTCTGAATTCTCAGGGGAGATTGGTGCAGTACAAGCATGCCCAATATCCTCAGAGCCCGATGGAGACCCCTTTGGCTTCCTGGAAGACTTATTTCCGGAGCGTCTGGACGACATATCCTTTAAGCACAAAGCTGAGGTATTCCCGTCGTCATACACCAATTTTGCTGGTAATAGTCTAACACAGTTGCTGCTATATACCAGCTGGTGTCCACTAAAGTGCCTTTCTATGGGGATGCCTGCATCAACCGCCTCTGTGTGCCACTGTTTGTTGCTAGCTCTGTTTGCATCCAGCTGACACTTGTACTGTGTCTTTATACAAGCTGGGACGCCTGCACATGCGCAGAAGCGCCGTGGCGCGCATCGAGCGTCATCCACCCGCCCCGCCCCTTTTTTTTTTCATAGGAGGCGCGTGCACGCGCCCGTGCGCCATTGGCGCCCTTTTCGAAACCAAACAGGGACTAGGAGCCAGGGCCCTTTTTGCCGGAGGGCCTGTGCGGTGGATGAGCGCAGCAACAGGGCAGAGGAAGTGGATTCCCACAGAGAAACTTACCAACTGCCTGGATCTTTTGACTTGAGAAAAAACCAAAGATCCACATGACAAGAAAAATGGACCACAGCGGCCTCTAGTGGTTTAACACAGGTACCGCGGTCCTTTTTTTTTTTTTTTTCTTGACTACTATTAAAATTTTAAATTTTCAGTAGTTACAGGCATACACAGATATTAGCGGGAATACCGTTAGGTAACAGACAGAAAGACAAATTAGGCTTGGGGGTCCCCCAATAGAACCAAGTTCCTGGGGGCCCCCACTTACCTGATCCCCGCCGCAGGACTCTGTTTGGCCCACAGAAGCCCAAACTTCACCTATCACGGCAGGCATTGTAATTAAACCTTCAGGGACCGGGTTCCCAAGGATTCCACTCCCCTGGACCTGTATAGCACCCTGCACAGAAAACATCTTGGTCGTGGGTATGACCAGAGCTCTGGATCCCAGGGTCCAGCTCTCCTAAGAGAAGCATTACAGGCAAAACCTTGCTCTTCTCTGCAAGGCCCGGGTACCGACCGTTTAGCTATGAAGCTTTTTTGGTCGGATCCGGAATAGCTTACTGAGGCCCAAAAGCACCTGTACGCAAGCTCAGTGAAAAACACATGTTACTCTTTGGCCAACACCTTAGACACTGGCAAAAAACTGAGGTGCTCCCGGATGGGAGGGGCTTATATAGGGGAGGGTACTTTCGGTTTGGAAGTGGCCAGTGCCAGCACCTGAAGGTAATCTATATAACCCATTAGTAATGACTAAGTCGCTCTGTGTCCCGTGATGTACGAAAAAGAAATCCTATTTTTTCATCCATCTGCGAATCGGATCGGATGAACATGGACAGACGGTCCGTGTTCATCTGATCCCCCCATAGAGGAGAGCGAAGATCTGACAGGGCGGTCCCTGCACAGTGTGCAGGGACCGCCCTGTCATCTGCCGGCTCAGTGGGGATCAACAGAGCGATCCCCGCTGAGCAAACGGATGTTAAAGGAACGGATCCTCACAGGATCCATACGTGTGAAAGGGCCCCTACAGGCCATATTTTAAGTATTACCTTAGAGAGATGCAATTCCTGAGCAGCAAATGATATCACCTGTGATGTATTTCACTTATCTTGCAAACCTGGCCCATTAGCGCAGTGGTTCTCAACTCCTGTCCTCAGGACCCACTAACAGGCCAGATTTTAAGTATTACCTTGGTGAGATGCAGACTAGAATACTGCAATCCCTGAGCAGCAAATTATATCACCTGTGATGCATTTCAGTTATCTTGCAAACCTGGCCTGTTGGTGGGCCCTGAGGACGGGAGTTGAGAACCACTGCATTAGCGGGTCCTGAGGACAGGCGGTGAGAACCACTGTTGTAGAGAGATTTCCCTCCCTTCCTGTCCTGCTGACCACAATTTACTAGACCGGAAGTAAAACACAGACAGAAATAAAAACACTTCCTTTCCTTTTATTTTTAGTAAAGTGAGGGATGGTCAGGTTTTTATTTCTGTCCGTCTCCCTTAGCAGATTTTCCTTTACTTTCTTTCTGGTAAACCAAAGTCACTGGAACAGGAAGTAGGGGTGCCACCTTTTCTTCAAGCCAAAACCAAACACTTTAGCCACGCACGGCAATTTTTTTTTTTTAAGGGCGAATGCTGTGGACTCTGGTGTAAAGGAGAACTCTGATGTAAGCTCCCAGTTACTTTAGAGTTCCCAGCATTCCCCCTTAAATCAAGGTTCCCAAAGTTTCCTTTAGAGTCCACAGGGCACCCCTTGCATCTGAGTCCCCCTTACCTTAGTGTACTCACAGACATTGGATGGTGAGCTCACCCGAGGATGGAGGCTCAGACACCGACACCTTTCATCCACAATGTATCTGCCGGCTGCTGAGCTTAAAATTTCTTGCCTGCCCAATCCCTTTCCTGAGGCACAGAACACCGGGGATTGGAGTGTTGGTGGGCAGACAAGAGGGGTAAGGGTGGGAGGAGGAGCAGCAGATTGAGCCATCTCTCCTCTCCTGTCCATGTGTGGGGGTGGGGCCCGTGCACACACCTATGTACTTGGCGTGTGTGGTACTCAGTTACTTGGGGAACTGCAGTTCATTCTGAATAATGTGTCCGGGTTTCAGGTGGTCTGAAACCCAGACACATGATTCGAAACCCGGACTGTCCAGGTCAATCCTGGACAGGTGGCATTCTAACAAGAAGTGAGGGAGAGTCTGACTTAAAGCGGACCTTCACCCTCCCGCAGCACTCTCCTCCTCTCCATCCTGCTCCCCCTCCGCGGCGCCGATATTGTTTTTTTTTTTTTCATCAAAGGCTCGGCCCGACCATGGTTTCCACAATTCGCCTAGGCGAATGACGCGGTGCCTACTGGGATGCATGACGTGCAGTCCCATTTAGCGGGGGGGCTTGAACATGTGCAGTGGCTGCAGAGAGAAGGATCCCAGCAGCTCAATGCTGGACCCGCTGGCTAGGTGTGTATGCTTACTGTGCTGAAGAATTTAAAAGGCATGCAGGGAAGAAAAATGGAGGGGGGGGGGAAGGCTGCAGTTTTTCTTTAACCACTTCAGCCCCAGAAGGTTTTACCCCCTCCAATTTTTTTTGCGATACAGCACTGTGTTATTTTAACTGCCAATTGCGCAGTCGTGCGACGCTGTACATAAACTTGATGTCCTTTTTTCCCCCCACAAATAGAGCTTTCTTTTGGTGGTATTTGATCACCTCTGCGGTTTTTATTTTTTGCGCTATAAACAGAAAAAAGAGCGTCAATTTTGAAAAACAAAAAACGATATTTTACTTTCTGCTATAAAACATATCCAATAATTAATTTTTTTTTTTTTTAAATCTAATTTCTTCATTATTTTAAGCCAATATGTATTCTGCTACATGTTTTTGGTAGAAAAAATCCCAAAGAGCCTACATTGATTGGTTCTGGCACAAGTTATAGCAGCTATAAACTATGGGATATTTTTATGGCATTTTTATTTTACTAGTAATGGCGGCGATCAGCGTTTTTTTTTTTTTTTTAGCAGGACTGCGACATTGCGGCAGATAAATCAGACACCTGACACTTTGACACCTTCTTGGGAACCAGTGACATTATTACAATGATCAATGATAAAAAAAATGCACTGTTACTGTACTAATGACACTGGCCTAGAAGGGGGTTAACACCAAAGGGTTAAGTGCATCCCTAGGAGGTGCTTGCCAACTGTGTGGGGGATGGACTGACTGGATGAAGACAAAGATCTGTGTTCCTGCTTAGCAGGACCACAAGATCTCATATCTTCTTCCCTGTCAGAATGGTGATCTGTCTTGTTTACATGCCTCTCTGGGGAACGATTGCGAGTGGACGGCAGACATCGGGTCCGTCAGACTGCTGATTGGCTCCCCCTCTGTCCAACGGGCGCACGCCCACAGTATCTATTGCATGAAATTACGTACAGGTACGTTGTTTCGTGCAATAGAGACGCCCCTCTATCTGCAGTAGGCAGTCTTTAAGTGGTTGAGCCCAGGTTTACACTGGGCTGCGGGAATGAAGCCGTGCAAGTTCAGCTGAACTCGCACAATTTCACTCCCGCTTGTCAGTCCCGATTTCGGCCGCGATTACAGATTATAATTTTAATATGACACTTCCCTGTGCAGGGATCCTGCGATGTCGTCACCCCTGGCTTCTGGGACCTGTGTCCCCCCCCCAGAAAACCGCGGTGAAAATTGCGTAGATCACCACACAACGATTGCGGCGATCTTACGCAAAAGTGGGAGTGAGCATCTGGTTTTGAGCATGGCCGCATTCAGCCATTAACTTGTATTGACAGATGTACATGACATGTGCGGCTCCCTGGGCACCAAAACGCATCAGAAGTTTAATGCCGCTGCACATAGAAGCTGCTAAGTCCATGTGCACGAGACCATACATTAGGGTGACCAGACATCCCCGGTTTCAGGGGACAGTCCCCAGATTGAGGACACTGTCCCCGGGCCAAGTCTGTCCCCGGTTTTGTCCCCGGATTGGATTTGAACAGGGGCTGGGGCAATTTCAAAGACAGTCAGTGCAGAATTGAAAAAAAAAAATATCTAAATTACACCCCCCACTCCGCCGCTCCTACTAGCTTGGGGGGGGGGGGGGGTGAATTTTTTCCATTATCTGTGCCCCTGTCTGATGATCATGTGCTGGTCGGAGAGGAGGGAATATTTCTTCAGTTTCGGGTGCCCATTCAGCTCCGCTCGCATGTTCTTCTGCCTTGGCTCAAGTCCCGGCCAGCCGCCTGCCTGCTTATCTCCTTGCCTTCCCTGGCGGAGTGATCTTCCTCCGCTCCCCACCCAGATGTAGCCGGGGCCCCGAGAGTAAGACTTGACAGGCTGTGAGGAGGGCGGCGGTGGCGATGGGCAGAGAGTCGCTGATTGCCGCCATTACTAGTATATAAAAAAAAATATGTCCCCGGATTTAATTTTAAAATCTGGTCACCTTACCATACATGTCACATTATAATTATAATCAAGTGTTAGATGAAATAAACACCTGACTTTGGTCAGCACTTTCTAGTCTTGGGTAGAGCAGGAAAGGGTCACACTTGTGATCCTGTCACTGGTGACAACTTGTCAGCTACAGAATTTCTACAGAGTGCACAGAAATACACAAGTGTTTCCATGGCGATGCCTCCTCGCTGGCTGGATGAGTGAAAGTGGCGTTCCCTGGCTGGTGAGGGAGATTCCGCAGCGTTTTTGTCAGCCAGGGAGTGACGACGCCTCACCCATCCGGCCAGTGATGGAGCAATGCCATGGAAACAGGTGAGTGTTATTCTCTGCCCTTTCCAGCCATCCTCATGCTGGATTGTTGTCGCCGACTACAGGAAGGAAGGAAGGAAGGTGTGAACTCTGAATTAACCCTTTGCACACTACTATACACTCACCGGCCACTTTATTAGGTACACCTGTTCAATTGCTTGGCAACACAAATTGCTAATCGGCCAATTACATGGCAGCAACTTAATGCATTCAGGCATCTAGTTGTGGTGAAGACGACTTGCTGAAGTTCAAACCGAGCATCAGAATGGGGAAGAAAGGAGATTTAAGTGACTTTGAACATGGCATGGATGTTGGTGCCAGACAGGCTGATCAGAGTATTTAAAAAAACTGCTGATCTTCTAGGTTTTTCACCCACAACCATCTCTCTGAGTTTACAGAGAATGGTGCGAAAAAGAGAAAATATCCAGTGAGCGGCATTTGTGTGAAGGAAAATGCCTTGTTGATGTCAGAGGAGAATGGGCAGACTGGTTTGAGATGATAGAAAGGCAACAGTAACTCAAATAACCACTCGTTACAACCAAGGTATGCAGAATACCATCTCTGAACGCGCACAACACATCGAATCGAGATGGGGCTCAGGTAAGTATTAGGGGGGGGCTGCTGCACACTGAAGGTTTTTTCATCTTAATGCATAGAATGCATTAAGATAAAAAATCTTCTGTTTTTACAACTCCTTTAACCACTTGCCTACAGGGCACTTTCACCCCCTTCCTGCCCAAGCCATTTTTCAGCTTTCAGCGCTGTCACACTTTGAATGACAATTGCACGGTCGTGCGACGCTGTACCCAAACAAAATTTGCGTCCTTTTTCCCCCACAAATAGAGCTTTCTTTTGGTGGTGTGACAGCAGGAAGGTAAAGTCACCTGGTTGCATCCAGGGGGGTAGATATATTTCGCCCAGATTCAGGCTTTACGCCGACTTATACAACTAGGTGGAGAGTTGTATAAGGCTAGTGGGCTCATGGATGACTCATACCTCTAGGGAGAGTGTGGGGCGTCGTGCAGACAGAGATGAGGAGACCAGCTGAACCTTGTCAGCTCATTTAGGCCTCTATAAGAACTCCCAGATTCATTAGGTGTTAGCTCATGCCTGGAACCAGACCTGTGTGGACTGTCTAGGGAGAGTGAACCCCTGTGCGGTGAGACAAGCCTGTGTGGCTATTTGCTTGGACATTTAAAACCAGGGACTTAGGGACTAGGACAGCACTAGGCTGATCCCAGTTGTTAGTTAGGAAACCTGTATGTTTAGTCAGAGGTCAAGTTGACCAGGATTTATTTTGTTTATGTTTCTTTTGCTTTGCTGTGTTTTGTCACTGTAAATAGAAAATAAACCGCACCTTTTTGATTTTGAAAACCACAACCTCCGTTTGCTGGGCCTGTTTTTGTGTGGGGAGCCCATCTCGGGGGTCACACACACCCGCTGCCGAGCTAACCCCCTCACAGTTGGTGGAGAACCAGTGGCAGTTTTTTTTTTTAAGCCAGCATGGAGGAGATACTGAAGCAGCTGGCTCTAGCAAATGCCAATCAACAGCAGACAAATGCAGGTTTGCAAAAGAACTTCGCAGCCCAGCAGCAAGCTCATCAACAGAGCCTTGCAGCCCAGCAGCAGACAAACGCAACTTTGCAACAGAGTCTGGAGGCTCAGCAACGAGCCCAGCAGCAATCTGAGGCCCGCTTCATAGACCTGTTGCAGAAGCAAGAGCAGAGACTACAACAACAGATGGAAGCAGTAATGCAGCAACGTCCGCAGACAAGTGAGGAAAGCCGTCCCACTAATACCGCGTCCTTTGGGGTGAGTCGTTTATTGACAAAAATGACTGGAGAGGATGATCCAGAGGTATTTTTGACCACATTTGAAAGGACCGCTGAAAGAGAAAAGTGGCCTGAGGAGCAGTGGGCTGGACTGGTGGCTCCTCTGTTAACTGGTGAATCGCAGAAAGCTTACTATGACCTAGAGCCTAACCAAGCAAAAGACTATGTGATGCTAAAAGCTGAAATATTGGCAAGGCTGGGTGTCACCCAGGCTGTCCGGGCTCAGCGTGTGCATAACTGGACTTTCCAGCTTGGAAAACCCCCCAGGTCTCAAATGTATGATCTCATTCACCTGAGCAGAAAGTGGCTACAGCCAGAGACTTTGTCCGCACCAAAGATTGTGGAACGTGTTGTAATGGATCGGTTTTTGAGAGCTCTTCCTACTGCCATCCAAAAGTGGGTAAGCCATGGAGACCCAGAGACGGCCGATGGTCTTGTGGATCGTGTGGAGAAATACTTGGCTACAGAGAACCTGACGGCCTCTTCCAGAGACACTCGGACTTTCCACCCTAAGACCAGACCATCCCCAGGGGCGGATAAGAGGATTCCAAGGGGT
The DNA here is from genome assembly GCA_029206835.1 of Rana muscosa. Taxonomy (NCBI): domain Eukaryota; kingdom Metazoa; phylum Chordata; class Amphibia; order Anura; family Ranidae; genus Rana; species Rana muscosa. Next base: position 146,311,792 of record CM055127.1, on the reverse strand, counting down.
GAGGGTGGAGAGAGTGAGAGGGTGGGAGCTCTACCCCAAGTTTGGCGAGAACAGCCTGGGAAATCAGCGGCTCAAGAGGCCGCAAGAAGGATCGTTTGCTACCGCTGCCGGCAAGCGGGACATATTGCAGCCAATTGCCCGGTTGTGGAGGAACCCATGCAGTGTGACTTTCTGACGGGCAGACGTCAGTCGCTGTGTGCGACAGTCGCATGCACTGCCATTCGAGGAACTGAGAAACATTTATGCAAAATGTGTGTTAATGGTAGAAATGTTGTGGTATTACAGAGATTCTATTGGCCGGGGGTGATGAAGGACATAGAAAATTATTGTTCCTCCTGCCCTGTGTGTCAGAGGTCGGCCCCGATGCCACATTTCCGTAGCCCGCTGGTCCCTCTACCCATCATTGAGGTCCCGTTTGAGAGGATCGCCATGGATTTGGTAGGTCCTATAATCAAGTCCGCTAGGGGGCACCAGTACATATTAGTTATAATGGACTATGCCACCCGTTATCCAGAAGCGATCCCTCTCCGAAATACCTCGGCCAAAACCATAGCCAAAGAGCTATCTCTTGTGTTTAGCCGGGTGGGTATTTGTAAAGAACTGCTTACGGACCAAGGTACACCCTTTATGTCCCGGGTTATGAAGGAGCTGTGTAAATTGTTCAAAGTGACGCAATTACGTACATCTGTGTATCACCCCCAAACCGATGGGCTGGTTGAAAGGTTCAACAAAACCCTAAAACAAATGTTGAAGAAAGTGGTGGATAGAGATGGAAAGGATTGGGACTGTCTACTTCCTTATCTGATGTTTGCTATTAGGGAGGTGCCCCAATCCTCTACGGGATTCTCCCCCTTTGAGTTACTGTATGGGAGACACCCAAGAGGGCTGTTGGATATTGCCAAGGAAACTTGGGAAAGTGAGAGTTCTCCCCACAGGAGTGTGATTGAGCATGTCGCCCTGATGCAAGACCGAATTGCACAGGTAATGCCCATCGTGAAGGAACATTTGGCCCAAGCGCAGTTAGCACAGCAGAGAGTGTACAACCGTGGAGCCAAGACCCGTACCTTTTCCCCGGGGGATAGGATACTGGTACTTGTCCCTACGGTTGAAAGTAAATTCCTTGCCAAATGGCAAGGCCCCTACGAGATAATGGAAAAAGTGAGCGAAGTGAATTACAAGGTCAGACAACCAGGAAGGCGAAAGCCCGAACAGATCTATCACGTTAATCTGTTGAAAGCCTGGAGGGATAGAGAGTCCCTAGTCGCAGACACTTGGTCACCAGCTCAAACTGGTTGCGTGATTCCTGAGGTTGGAATAGCAGCCACCTTGTCACAACCCCAACAACAGGAGGTTAAGGAGTTTGTGCTTCGCAACAAGGAGGTATTCTCTGAGCTGCCGGGACAAACATCTGGGGTAGAGCATGACATCATTACCCCGCCCGGTGAAAGGGTGAAGTTAAAACCCTATCGGATCCCAGAGGCCCGACGGGAGGCAATACGGGAGGAAGTACAGAAAATGCTGAACTTAGGGGTGATAGAGGAGTCCCAAAGTGATTGGTCTAGTCCCATTGTGTTGGTGCCTAAACCGGATGGGAGCTGGCGATTTTGTAACGATTTTCGTCAGTTGAACAAAGTTACAAAATTTGACACCTACCCCATGCCACGTATGGATGAGTTGATCGACCGGCTGGGAACAGCCCGATACATGACGACTCTTGACCTCACAAAAGGGTATTGGCAAATCCCCCTGGCCAAGTCGGCCAAAGAGAAAACCGCATTTGTAACCCCAGACGGGGCGTTCCAATATAAAAGAATGCCGTTCGGGTTACAGAATGCGCCGGCCACATTCCAGCGGAAAATGGACCAGATGCTGAGGCCCCATCGGAAGTATGCTGCGGCTTACCTGGATGACATAATTGTCCATAGCACAGATTGGGCCTCACATCTGCCAAAAGTGCAAGCAGTCCTGGACTCTGTTCGGGAAGCGGGGTTTACGGCTAACCCCAAGAAGTGTACCATTGGGCAGGAGGAGGCCAAATATCTTGGGTACACCATTGGGAGGGGAGTAATAAAACCCCAACTCAACAAAGTCGAGGCCATCCAGAGTTGGCCACGTCCCAACAGCAAGAAGCAGGTACGAGCCTTTCTGGGAATCGCTGGGTATTATCGGCGATTCATTCCCCACTTTGCTTCTAAGGCTGTGCCCCTAACCAACCTGACGAAGGGGAAAGGGTCGGTCATGATTAAATGGACCCCCGAGGCTGAGGCAGCATTCCAATTCTTGAAACAAGCCTTATGTAGCCAGCCAGTGTTGTACTCACCCGACTTCTCTAAAGACTTTGTCGTACAAAGTGATGCGTCAGATGTGGGGTTAGGAGCAGTATTGTCCCAGGTCTGGAACGGGGAAGAGCACCCAGTCATTTACCTCAGCAGGAAGTTGAAGTCCCATGAGGTAAATTACGCCACCGTTGAAAAGGAGTGTTTAGCGGTGAAGTGGGCTCTAGATTCCCTTCGGTACTACCTGCTAGGTAGGCACTTTGACATGGTTACGGATCACGCTCCGTTAAAGTGGATGGCTCAAAACAAGGAAACAAATAGAAGAGTGAATAGGTGGTTCCTGGCCCTCCAGGAATTCAACTTCACAGTAAAGCATCGCCCTGGCGTTCAAATGGGGAATGTGGATGCTTTGTCTCGAGTACATGAATGCCTGATTGCTGGTGTTCCAACCCCGAGGTTAAAACAAGAGGGGGGGGTATGTGACAGCAGGAAGGTAAAGTCACCTGGTTGCATCCAGGGGGGTAGATATATTTCGCCCAGATTCAGGCTTTACGCCGACTTATACAACTAGGTGGAGAGTTGTATAAGGCTAGTGGGCTCATGGATGACTCATACCTCTAGGGAGAGTGTGGGGCGTCGTGCAGACAGAGATGAGGAGACCAGCTGAACCTTGTCAGCTCATTTAGGCCTCTATAAGAACTCCCAGCTTCATTAGATGTTAGCGTGTGGACTGTCTAGGGAGAGTGAACCCCTGTGCGGTGAGACAAAGCCTGTGTGGCTATTTGCTTGGACATTTAAAACCAGGGACTTAGGGACTAGGACAGCACTAGGCTGATCCCAGTTGTTAGTTAGGAAACCTGTATGTTTAGTCAGAGGTCAAGTTGACCAGGATTTATTTTGGTTATGTTTCTTTTGCTTTGCTGTGTTTTGTCACTGTAAATAGAAAATAAACCGCACCTTTTTGATTTTGAAAACCACAACCTCCGTTTGCTGGGCCTGTTTTTGTGTGGGGAGCCCATCTCGGGGGTCACACACACCCGCTGCCGAGCTAACCCCCTCACAGTGGTATTTGATCACCTCTGTGGTTTTTATTTTTTGCGCTATAAACAAAAGAAGAGCGACAAGTTTGAAAAAAAACACAATATTTTTTACTTTTGGTATAATATCCATTTTTTTTCCTACATATTTTTGAAAAAAAAAATCTCAGTAAGCGTGTATTGTATGGTTTGCACAAAAGTTATAGCAGCTACAAAATAGGAGATAGTTTTATAACATTTTATTATTTTTTACTAGTAATGGCGGCGATCAGGAATTTTTATCGTGACTGCGATATTGCGGCAGACACATCGGAAACTTTTGACACATTTTTGGAACCATTCACATTTATACAGTGATCTGTGCTATACAAATGCATTGATTACTGTATAAACATGACTGTCAGGGAAGGCGTTAACACTAGGGAGCGATCAAGGGGTTAAATGTGTTCCCTGGGAGTGATTCTTACTGTGGGGGGAGGGGACTGACTGGGGGAGGGGTCCGATGGTTGTCCCTATGTACAAGCGACACACCATCGGTCTCCTCTCCCTGACAGGACATGGATCTATGGGTTTACACACACAGATCCACGGTCCTGCTCAGTTACTGGGCAATCGCGGGGGCCCGGCGGCCATCGCGGCCGCCGGGCACGCGCATCGGGTCCCAAGTGATGCGGCAGGTGCCCCTAGTGGCTTTGGAAGGCGCAACGTCATATGACATCCGCCCAGAACAACAGGGTCTTCCGCCCGCCGTCATTTGACGGTGGGCGGATGACAAGTGGTTAAACACATGAACACTCAAGAACAGGATCGCATTATTGTGCGTTTATAAGCGTTTGGCGGTCTTTCCACCCAAACACTCCTCTCCTGAAGACACTGGTGGTGCGTTTCTTTTTCTGCTTCTGAACGCCTATGTGTGAATGGACACCTAGGCTGACAAAATTGGCATTTAGAAGCAGAAAAAGAAAAAAGTAAAACACTGTTTTAAAAGCAGTGGTTTTGATGTTCTGTGTGCATGAGGTCTAAAGACCAATCCAAATATGGTTGTAAAGAGAACCTCGCGCCAATATATACTAATAAACTAAGAACCAATAACAAAAAACAAAAAGCTGCTCCCCTGCGAAGTGATAAACTCCCAGTGATAGTGTTGAATATAGGGGGCGCTAGTACTATTTAATATACCAAAGTGCTAAAATATAATTTAAACAATTTGACAACCTTATAAGCTCTTAATTGGTAACCCAATCTAAAGCATTAGTGACAATCCCAATATGAGTCCTTCAATTTACATAGTGTTTGAAGTCCATAATCAACATAAATACACATTTGCTGTTGTGATCAATCTTGAAGAAAAAACTTTTTTTTTTTTAGATGAAATCCTTCTGACATCAGAACTTATTCATTCAATATCTCTGATATGGAAATAGTGGTGATATAAAAAGTGAATCCTCCACCAATGTTTTTACAACTACACACCCGACGTGTCAGTAGTTTGATTCTGCTTACCAGATTTAAATGACCACTTTCGCCAAAAAGTAGGTCATTAAGGCTTGCGCAGGATTGTGCCTGCTCACATAGATGATAATGGAGACGTACAGTAGCCTTCCTCCTCACAAAGTTGTGGCCGGATAATATGTAAAAATTATGAAAAAAATCCCCATAGTGTAAAACCGTTTATTGATAAAAAGTGTATAAAACAGAGAGCCAAATGGCTTACTCACATTAAAATGTGCCCATTCCCGCCACTGGGGCTGCTGGTTTTCAGAATTCGTGTGCTGGCGGGGAACTGTTCTAACGCGGCCACCTCCGTCTGCGGCGTGCCATTTGGCTCTCTGTTTTATACACTTTCCATGTATTTCAATAGTCCCCGTTCTAATTGGTGCGAATCAAGTCGCAGCGACTACAAAAAAGGTTTTTCTAATACTTTTTTTTCGCGACTTCGGTGCAACTTGTTCTCCCATGGATCTCACCAGTCACATGACATTAGGGTGACCACATTTCCAAACTACCATTCAGGGACACCCCCCCTTCCCAAAAATCAGCTTGTGCTGTAACGAATCACAGCACAGTGATTGGACACAAGAGGCGGGATTTATGATTTCTCCAATCACAAGCAGGGGGCGGGGATTGTGCTCCTCCAGGCATTCTTGGCCAGGACAAGTACTGTCAGTGAGTAAAGCGGTGATGTGGCGGCATTTTTTGGGGGCATCAGATTGGCCCGGGGGTGGCTGTGTCAGTTTTATTCTGGGACACTGTATTGTCCTGGAATGAAGGTGCCCGGGACAGACCTGCAAAATGCGGGACTGTCCCGGGCAATCCGGGACACGTGGTCACCCTACATGACATGGCATCAAAAATCAAATTGCAAAGTCGCACTGTAAATCGAGCGACTTTGGGATCGTAATAGTGGAAACCTAGCCTAAGGGCTTGTTCGCACCACACAGTGCGAGGGCTCTAGTCTGGATGCATCCTGCAATGCATTGTTAAAACACATTGCAGTACTTGGTTTTAGCCCCCCGGGTATTGGTACTGGGTACCAGTTCAGGGGTGTTGGGAAGACTCAATATGGGGTACCCATTACAGCAGTGCAGGTTTTCTGTCTAATCTCTGCAGCAGATTGCAGCTCTGCATGTTTTCTGTGATAGGAATTCCGGGAATGAGGCCTAGTGACCCCGTACATCCAATAACCCTGCCCCTGCTTCCTGTCTCTGGGGCGCTCTGTGCTGGGGACTCAGCATTCTGCAATTCCCAGATTTTCTCATGTTGAGGCCTTGCATGGATCACTCAATGGTTTGGCACGCAGCGCCCACAGACAGCTGTGCGGATGTATAAACATACACAACGCGCACATATGATGGGGACCGGGCACTGGGCAAGGACAGCGATCTTGTTTGGTAGATTTTGTCTGACTCTGTGATCAGATTTCTCTTCATTCACTGTGCTGCTCAATTTGATCCCAACAAAAATCAGGATCAACATCAAATTATACTGTCATTTCACTGAAATGTTCATCATCCCAATGTCTATACAAATTGAAAGATAATCAAACCACAAATGTAGCAATGGCATTGTGGATGGAAGAAAAGGGTTTAAAGTGGAGTTCCACCCTGATTTTTTATTTATTTTTTCCCAAAAAATAAATAAAATTGAAAATATTTATTTTTTTAATACTCACCAGAAAGGGCGGTTGCTATGCGGAACTAGCTCTTCTGCCTCTTCCTTCACTGCGGTGGTCTTCTTCCTCGTCCTCTGTTGCGGTGTCTTCTGGTGAATGGGGCGCGCTGCCTTCTGGGAACTGTGTGTATCCCAGAGAGAAGCCAGCCCATTCACAAAGCACCGTGCGAGTCGCGCATGCGCAGTAGGAAACGGGCAGTGAAGCCGTAAGGCTTCACTGCCTGTTTCCCTTAGTCAGGATGGAGCCGCCGGGACCTGCCAGGACCGAGCAATCGCCGTCAGGGGCCCGATATCGCGTGCGAGTAGGACAGGTAAGTGTCCTTATTAAAAGTCAGCAGCTACAATGTTAGTAGCTGCTGACTTTAAAAAAAAAAAAATCGCGGGTGGAGCTCCACTTTAACTCCTGTGATCCTTGTTTGTGTTTTAATCACTTGCCTATTGGGCACTTTTACCCCCTTCCTGCCCAGAACAATTTTCAGCTTTCAGTGCTGTTGCATTTGGATGATAATTGTGCGGTCATGCTGTACCCATATGAACTTTTTATCTTTATTTTGAGACAGATAGAGCTTTCTTTTGGTGGTATTTAACCATTTTGCGCCTGCCATACGACAAATGACGGCCGCAAAGTGGTTCTAAAATGCCGGGAGGCTGTCATTATACGGCCTCCGCTCCTCTGGCCACTGGGGGGCGCGCACGTGCCTCGCGCATCACTGAGATGACGATGCGCGTGCCTGGCGGCCAGGTACCCGCGATCGGTCGGTACACAGACAAGGACGTGGATCTGTGTGTGTAAACACAGAGATCCACGTCCTGTCAGGGAGAGAGGAGACCAAAGCTGTGTACCTTGTACATAGGGACACAGATCGGTCACCTCCCCCAGTCAGTCCCCTCCCCCCCACAGTAGCAATCACTCATAGGGCACACATTTAACCCCTTCCTCGCCCCGCTAGTGTTAACCCCTTCCCTGCCAGTCACATTTATACAGTAATCAGTGCAGTTTTATAGCACTGTTCGCTGTATAAATGTGAATGGTCCCAAAAATGTGTCAAAAGTGTCCGATGTGTCCGCCGCAATATCGCAGTCCTGACAAAAATCGCAGATAACTGCCATTACTAGTAAAAAAAAATAAAAAAAAAAATTCAGAATTCTGTCCCCTATTTTGTAGACGCTATAACTTTTGCGCAAACCAATCAATAAACGCTTCTTGGGATTTTTTTTAACCAAAAATATGTAGAATACGTATCGGACTAAACTGAGAAAAAAAATCGTTTTTTTTTTAAAAATTGGGATATTTATTATAGCAAAAATCAAAAAATATTGTTTTTTTTTTTTAAATTGTCGCTTTTTTGGTTTATAGCACAAAAAATAAAAACCGCAGAGGTGATCAAATACCTCCAAAAGAAAGCTCTATTTGTGGGAAAAAAAGGACGTCAATTTTGTTTGGGAGCCACGTTGCCCGACCGTGCAATTGTCATTCAAAGCATGACAGTGCCGAAAGCTAAAAATTTCGCCTGGGCAGGAAGGGGGTTTATGTGCCCAGTAAGCAAGTGGTTAAAGGGGTTGTAAAGTTCACTGTTTTTTCACCTTAATGGATTCTATGCATTAAGGTGAAAAACCTTCTGTGGTGCAGCTGCCCCCCAGACCCCCCCCCCCTTTTACTTACCTGAACCCGATCTTTCCAGCGATGAGAACGAGCCCAGCAGCTCCAGCCGCTGTCTCGGGTGCTTATTGGATAGATTGATAGCAGAAGGAGCCATTGGCTCCCGCTGCTGTCAATCAAATCCTGTGACAGGAGTCGGGGGGCAGGGCCGAGTCCTGCTGTCTGTCTCAATGGATGCAGCAGCAGGACTCGGGAGCTTGCCCGCACAAGTGTGCCCATGGAATGTGGCTATCCGTGGGGGCACTCGATGAGGAGGAGGAGGAGCCAGGAGCGCCGCCGGGGGAAACCCAGAAACCTTGCACAGAGGAGGTAAGTATAACATGTTTGTTATTTTAAAAAAATTAACCTTTACAATCACTTTAATCACTACTGGGTTTTTATTTTTTTGCTAAATAAAATAATTAAAAAAAACAAAAACTGAAAAAAATAAAGTTATTCTTGTTTTTTTGTTATAACATTTTGTAAATAAGTAATTTTCTTTCCTTCACTGATGGGTACTGATTGGCAGAAAATAATAAGCATCACTGATGGGCACTGACAGGGATGCCCTGATTATCAGATAGGCCCCTTTCACACATGCTTTCCAATCAGGTCCACCGGTCAGTTTTTCTGACCTGGCCCGCCCCCTCTCTCCCCTGATTGGCTGACTGACTTTGATTGACAGACGCAGCAGCCAATAGCACCACTGCTGTGTCTCAGCCAATCAGGAGGAGTGTCCCAGATGGCTTAGACACTCGTGGACATCGCTGAAGAGAGATGGGGCTCAGGTATGTAATTGGGGGTTGCTGGGGAGGCTGCTACACACAGAAGGTTTTTTATCTTAATGCATTGAATGCAATAAGTTAAAAAACCTTCTGCCTTTACAACTCCTATGTAGATGTCCCCTATGTGGATTGCCGTTTACCGGTCCTCCTCTCCTCGTGTGCTGTTAGCATGAGGAGAGGACTGCCAATAACTGGCAAATCCTGTTTACATGTAATCAGCTGTTATTGGACACAGCTGATCACATAGTAAAGGGCCGCTGTGATTGGCCCTTTACCCCAATTTGTGATCAGCTGTGTCTGCAGTAGGGATGAGCTCCGGCGTGTTCGCACACTCCATGTGCAGAGCCCGCCAGGAAGTTGGCACGGCGCTGTGCTAATCACAGGCAGGGAGACATGTTCCGATGCGCGGCTGCAGAGATCGGGACATGTCTCCCTGCCTGTGATTAGCACAGCGCCGTGCCGACTTCCTGGCGGGCTCTGCACATGGAGTGTGCGAACACGCCGGAGCTCATCCCTGGTCTGAAGGCAGGGTTCTGGGGGAACGTCAATAGATGCCCTCCCGGAAATGTTCCACCGCTCTATAGCTGTCATTCATCTATAGCGCGGTGGGCAAGAGGTTAATCTGTAATGTACAGTGGTATCCGCGCTTAATGGACTGTCTAGGCTGCTGCCCCCCTTAGGTATCCTATAACAGGAACTGGTAAGTGAATGAAGAGAGATAGGGGTAGTGGTGCTGCCTTCTAAAGGGATGTTCACACAACGGTCTGTAACATACTAGTATAATTACTCCTAAATTGTGATATATTCTCCAACAGTGATACTATACATATAAACCAATGAGTGTTCCAAAAAATGAAAAATGAAAAACTACAGAAAAAAGTGCCTCTGGTCTCAGAAGAGCGATCCACAAATTGGTCGCCTTTCGTGGGCCGCTTCCAAAGACAGTGATGGAAGTGTCTATCCAATGCCAATGGATAGATGTGTGTTCCCATACAGCTATCAGTACTTAGTGGTAGGTAATAAAAGTGACAAATATCCTTGCATCAACATAAGTTATAACATAAGACTAAGTGAACAGAATAAATAAAAGAGAAAATCATGAGTGGTTATATTCAAGAAGAATCCTCCAAAAAAAATATTATATATAAATGTAGTCCAAAAATGATATTATTATTATTATTATACAGGATTTATATAGCGCCAACAGTTTGCGCAGCGCTTTACAACATCAGGGAAGACAGTACAATCACAATACAATTCAATACAGAGGGATCAGAGGGCCCTGCTCGATAGAGCTCACAGTCTAGAAGATGGCCTTATCAGGCAGTGCAATCAAAGTGAGTTAAAAAAATGTGTTAGTTTCCTACTTGATACGTCTCCTTTAAAATGAAATAAATAAAATAAAAAAGAATAAAAAAAAAAAAAAAACACCCCACTCTACACCAGTGGGCGTGGGGGACAACCCAGAGTGTCCCCACTATCACAGTCCCTTAGGGGTAAACGTTGGTGGTCTCCGTCCTGAATGTTGGTGGCACAACTAACAGCTAAAAATAGAAATCCTGTGACTTTTGTGAGCTTCCTAGCTGGTAAGTCTTCACTTTTGATCTGGTGACATGGGTGTCCCCCCCCCCCCTAAGAATTCACACTTACCGAAGGTAGATACCCCTGCAGGGGTGTAAGGCACATCAGGGGGTGGTAAGTAGACTCCTTGTGCTATCCGGTGGGCGCTCCTTATAACGCTCCGCCTCCCAGAACACCGCTCCACAGCTCCAGATATAAGTGAATGATTTCCTATGACCTCCAGCCAGGCTCCTCATAGGGTCAGAAAAAAAGCCTCCATTGTGTAAAAAGGTTTTTATTTATATAAAAAAAAAATATATATATATATATATATATATATATATATATATATATATACACACCTAGTATGTACATCAGCACCAGGCAAACTGATCCCAAAAAGACAGATAAAAATAGTAGCACAGGCCCTGGGAAAGGAGATGAACGGTCTCGCACTAGGGATGGCTGGTCGCCGGTAACCAGCGTGCGTTCCACCGCTCTCTCCCCGTGATCCGGAAGTGACGTGAGACGTGCTCCATGTCATCAGGTGATTGGACATCGAGACACCGACAGAACACCGGCCCCTCTCACTAGGCACAATTTGCCTGAATATCATAGAGAAGCACAGAGGCCTGGTGATGTCACTGGGTCTAAAATAAGGTATGAAATGAAAACCTGTTAAGGTTTTATTACAATCGTATTAGCATGAAACACAACGAATATTGGTGGATGGGATTTTAAGGTGCAAAAAGACACAATGTATATCAAAAGTAATTTTTTTTATTAATATGTAAAAATAGAATATGTATAAACATATAATAAAATTCATCTATATTACACTTAATAACCAAAGTAGTATACAGACAAATAATCTCGACGTTTCGCCAATTTAACTGGCTTCTTCAGGAGTCTTTGTCAAGTATTACTGAAACGTAAGATATACAACATAAGTATACAATAATAATACACAGATACATTTCTTTACAAAATAATATTCATGCGGTTTTTTGGTTCTTGTCTGTATCATTCCTGAGTTTGAATGTCTATGAATATTATTTTGTAAAGAAATTTATCTGTGTATTGTTATTGTATACTTATGTTGTATCTTACGTTTCAGTAATACTTGACAAAGACTCCTGAAGAAGCCAGTTAAATTGGCGAAACGTCAAGATTATTTGTCTGTATACTACTTTGGTTATTACCGTATATACTCGAGTATAAGCCGAGTTTTTCAGCACATTTTTTTTGTGCTGAAAATGCCCCCCTCGGCTTATACTCGAGTCACCTTTTTGCGCCTGATCTCCCGGACTTCAGGGACCCCGGTACTGGCCGGCCTTAGGTCCCCTGGACCCTAAACTTGGCACACATGTAGCCCCACTCTTTCTCTAGAAGTGTGCAAAGTTTTTTGTCCGTGGATTCTACGGTCGCGGAGCACCGATTTTTCAAACCCGGGCACCCCTTCCATAGACTCCTATGTTAAACGGTAATTTCTCTGGTGAATTTGGGGACCCGGTACTGTACGTTCGTAGGTCCCCTGGACCCAAAACTCGGCACACATGTAGCCCCATTTCTCCTCTATAAGTGTGCAAAGATTTTTGTCTGGGGGACCTACGGCCGGGGAGCACCGATTTTTCAAAGCCGGGCACCCCTACCATAGACTCCCATGTTATACGTCAGTCTAGTCATGGGCACAGCGAGGCATGGGCACAGCGAGGCATGCAGATGGACACCCTAGGCTTATACTCGAGTCAATACGTTTTCCCATTTTTTGTGGTAAAATTAGGTGCCTCTGCTTATATTCGGGTCGGCTTATACTCGAGTATATACGGTAAGTGTAATATAGATGAATTTTATTATATGTTAATACATATTCTATTTTTACATATTAATAAAAATGTTACTTTTGATATACATTGTGTCTTTTTGCACCTTAAAAATCCCATCCACCAATATTCGTTGTGTTTTACCTAAACGGGATGTGGTGCCATTTGATTTACAGATGTCAGACATTTTCTATTATTCTCAATTGTATTAGCATGTTGATGAGAGGAGGTGGAGTAACCAAGGAAGTCAAAGTATAATAAGTATAAGAAGATGACCTTTTAGCTTTAAAGTGAAATTTTCTGAATGTCTTGTTTGTCTCTTGTAGCTACGTCTCCCCGGGTCTCCTCGGAGCTGGAACAGGCCCGACCTCAGACAAGTGGAGAAGAAGAGCTACAGCTGCAGCTGGCACTTGCCATGAGCAGAGAGGTGGCAGAGCAGGTAAATAATAACTCCGGGGCTCACTGACAATGAATAGAGGTGACAGAGAATGGCGATGTCACCCATTGCAGTCTGTCAGGTATTTACATCAATGTTAAAGTGGTTGTAACCCCTATTTTTTTACTTCTATATATAGGTAAGCCTAGAATAATGCCGCGTACAAATGGCCGTTTTTAATGTTATTGAAAAAAACAACGTTTTTCTCGACGTGATTTTTCGTGTTTCCTCTCAAGCCTGTCTTGCCTACACACGTTCATTAAAAAAAAAACGCTTGAGCAAAGCGCGGTGACGTCCAACACGTACGACGGCACTATAAAGGGGAAGTTCCATTCGGGGTGGCGCCACCCTTTGGGCTGATCCTCGTGTTAGTAAAAGTTTGGTGGGAGCCGATTTGCGCTTTTCAGCCTCGTGCTCTTCAGTCCGTTACAGCGTGGTGAATGTGCTATCTCCATTACGAACGCTCGTTTTACCAGAACGAGCGCTCCTGTCTCATAACTTAATCCTGAGCATGCGCGTTTTTTTCCCCCTCGTAAAAGCGTACACACTACCGTTTTTCACGACGTTAAAAAGAATGATGTGAAAAAATAGAGCAGGTTATAATTTTTTTCAGGCCATTTTTCACGTCGTTAAAAAATGCTCTGGAGCCTACACACGATAGTTTTTAATGACCAATTCAAAAAATGGCATTTTTCACATCATGAAAAGCGGTCGTGTGTACGCGGCAGAAGGCTTACCTATATGTAGTGGAAATATCTCCTAAACGTGCGCCGTTTAGGAGATATTTCACTTGTAGTCTGCCGATAATACAAACGGTGCATGCGCTGGGAAGAAACCAAACTCTGTGCCGTTTCTTCCCTAGCGTGTGCCGTTACCGTGCGCATGTGCGGTGTGACGTCATTGCGGCTCCGGCCAATCACAGCGCCGGAGCCGTGATACCCGGAAGTAACCTCCGTGAGAGATGACTGCAGCCGGGGGGGGGGGGGGGGGGAGACGAGGACGGCTTCAGGGGCTTCGATCTAAGGTAAGTAATTCATAATGAGCTAGTATGTTGGTCATACTAGCTCATTATACCTTTGCTTTGCAGGTTGTTTTTTTTTTTTTGGGGGGGGGGGTTAAGAGGGTTTACTTCCTCTTTAAGTTTTGGGAAACTAGCAGATCACTGATCATTTCTACTAGATCTTCCAATGTTAGCAGTGACTGCATTCACTTAGACTGAAAATTAGTTCTGAAGCTCTTCTGAATTCTGAGCGCAGAAGTGTCACGTTTATATTGGAGTGGCCCCCCCTATTGTTTTCAGCCAAGGAAGCCGCCATCTTGGCCTCTGTTTAATCCACAACTGTCATGATGCTGCACATGTGATCAGTTATGACACCAGCCATTGGATGGTTTGAGAGTTTGGTTGAGAGCACAACCAATGGGATGGTTACATTTCTGGCACGTGCCGGACATGAAACTGTTTCATGGATGGATTTACTTCTGCTTTAAGTTACATGCAACCTGTTCATTTTGTGTCTGTTTCCCTACAAACTCACCTCCGCCTCACTGCACTGTTTCATTGGAAAATGACATTCCTGCCAGGTCTACTATTTATTCCATAATCTCCGCGTTTAACTTTAAATCTGAACTCCAGGCAGCTATAAAAGACACACATTAAAACAGACATGTAATTGTTCTTAAATTTTGAATTGTAAATTTGAAATACAAGTAGTGTAATCTAAATAAACTTGGCATTAGCCTCTTGCAGTCCCTGTACAGTTGAGCTCAGACTGGAAGAGGGATAGGCTGGACTGCCAATCAGAAGTGCTCTACGCAAATGTGCTGACAAGAAACTTGCCGATAGGAGAGAGTAGAGGTGACCTTTTATAAGTCTCTTGTATCTCCTTCAGTGTCTAATCAGCAGGTTGGGGGGTGGAGAAAGGACGCCGCTGTACTCCTTCTGCAGTCTATAACTGTAACAGATAATGTGGTGTCATCTATCGGGCTGTGCTGTGTGCAGAGTCTGTGTAAATCTTAAAGCTGGATGGACTGAAATGCAAATTCCAAGCAGGTACAACAATCCCAATTTATGCATTTTTTTTTCTGTGTATTAATCAGTTGGCCTGGAGTTCAGCTTTAATGGTCACCAGGATAAACAGAAGTGGTAAATCTGTCCTTAAGCCCTGGTTCACACTGGTGCGATTTGACATGCGATTTGACATGTCAAATCGGCGATATTTGCCATGTCAAATCGGCGATATTTGCCGCAAATTGCGGGCAATGGCACCGTCCTAATCGGTGCAACGCCGCATCTGCGGTGCTCCACCAATTTCAAAAAGTAGTTTCTGTACTACTTTTTGCGATTTCGGCCGCGATTTACATTGACATCTGTGTCAGATGTCTTTGTAATCACGGCTGAAATCGGGACTGCCAGCGGGAGTGAAATCGTGCGAGTTCATCTGAACTCGCACGGCTTCACTCCCGCAGCCCAGTGTGAACCTGGGCTAAGCCCTGGTTCACACTGGTGCAATTTCAGGTGCAACATGCGATTTCAAAATCGTACCTGAGTTCGCACCCCATGGATTTCAATGGAAATGTGCTAATTGGTGCGACACAAGACACTAGCGATTTCCAAAGGGTTTTTGTATTACTTTGTTGCGATTTCAGGTCGATTTAACATCCATAGAGTGCTATGAAAATCGACCTGAAATCGCAGTACTGTTTATATCAGTGCGATTTGGAGCAATCTTTTTTTTTTTTTGGTGATGTCATTGCAGCTTCAGCTGACCTGTCCCCTCCCCTAGCAGGCGTTTTCGTGAGGAGTTTGGAGCAGGATGGGGTTTTTTTCACAGACAGCGCTGCTATCTTTATTAAGTCACAAATCAGCTTGCTTTTCATTGGAATAGCCCAGGTTCACACTGGGGCTGCGGGAGTGAAGCCGTGCGAGTTCAGCTGAACTCGCACGATTTCACTCCTGCCTGTCAGTCCCGATTTTAGCTCGATTACAGAGACATCTGACACAGATGTCAATGTAAATCGCGGCTGAAATCGCAAAAAGTAGTACAGAAACGACTTTTTGAAATCGGTGCAGCGCCGCAGATGCGGCGTCGCACCGATTAGGACGGTGCCATTGCCCGCAATTTGCGGCAAATTTCGCAGATTTGACATGCGATTTGACATGTCAAATTGCAACAGTGTGAACCAGGGCTAAGTACAAATCATACTATCTGCAAATCGTAAGTAGGCTTAAGAAAACGCAAACAAATGCAAAAGAAATCGGAACACAATCAGAAGTGACTGGGAATGAAATCGGAGTGCCAAATCGCACTCAAAACATGAGATTTGTAAATCGTACCATTGTGAACCAGGGCTTTAGCCCTGGTTCACATTGATGCGGGATTGAAATTGTGCGAGTTCAGCTGAACTCACACGATTTCATTCCCGCATGTCAGTCCGACGATTTCAGAGACGTGTGTGTGGCTTCCTGCAAAGATGTCTATTGAAATCGCATAAACAGAAAAGTCAGTGCCACTACCCCTACACCACATAGATAGCAGAGCTCCCGGGTGCTCGATCCACAGTCGCTGGCTGAGTAGAGTCATGAGGAAAAGATGATCCGCACTCCGCTCGTTGCTCTTTAAATCTTCATTTTTATTGACAAGCCACAGTGAACAAACACACATGAGAAATCGCCAAATGTAGTACAGAAACTATTTTTGGGAATTGGTGGGGCGCCGCAAAGTCAGTGTCGCACCGATTCAGACACTTCCATTGCGGGCAATAGCCACCGATTTGGCATGCGATTTGACATGTCAAATCGCATCAATGTAAACCAGGGCTTAGCCCAGGTTCACACTGGGGCTGCGGGAGTGAAGCCGTGCGAGTTCAGCTGAACTCACACGATTTCACTCCTGCCTGTCAGTCCCAATTTCTGCACAGATGTCAATGTAAATCGCGGCCCGAAATCGCAAAAAGTAGTACAGAAACTACTTTTTGAAATCGGTGCAGCGCCGCAGATGCGGCGTCGCACTGATTAGGACGGTGCCATTGTCCGCAATTTGCGGCAAATATCGCCAATTTGACATGTCAAATCGCACCAGTGTGAACCAGGGCTAAAGGACACAGAAGATAACAAAAAAAAGCCAGAATGCTTCCCAATTTTACCGAAAACAATAAAAAGTTTTGGTTACAATTACAGTTTAATAGAATGCATAATTTGCAAAAGCCTTCTGCTTATTATGTCTGGGGTGATGGAGGTAAAAGGGTCCCCTCACAATGGTGGGATCAACAAAGACCTTTGTTTTAAACTGACTGTAGTTTATGTCTTCACAGGAGGAGCGAATCCGCCGGGGTGACGATTTGCGGCTTCAGATGGCCTTGGAGGAAAGTAAGAAAGCCACCACCAAAAAAGCGCCAAAAAAGAAATCGGTAAGGCTCCTCTAAACATCACAGTGGTCCTATTTAGATTTTTCTGAGAAGGGACAGAAGAGAGGGAGGACTGCTGTAGAGAGGAGGGTGTGGGATGCTTCATAGAGCAAAACAGTCCTCGTTTCTCCGGCAGACTAGATACAAGTACAAGTCTACTGACTATAAAGCAAAAGCAGCAATTGTACAGGTCACTGCTGGGAGAGGGAACAGCTACTTGGGCTTAGAGATTTGCTGATGGCCACTACAAAAATTGAACAGAAAGTTTAAAGTAGAACTCCAGGATTTTTATTTATTTTTTTACATTTCCCATCCTCCTGTATAAAAAAAATTAGCACCAATCTACATGTACTTGTTCTAAGCTCCAAAGTTGCCCCCGACTTCCTCCCGGTCCTGCACCAGCAGACCTATTCATGGCAAAACCACACTCCACATTCTTTCCATCCCAGCCTGTCATTTACACCTCCCCCTAGGCAATGCGTCATCATGCAGGCCGAGTCCAAGCGCAATATTCCCCACCCACACATTCAATAAACTGGCTGTTCAGTAATTCTAGATGCTGTAATGACCACAGGCTGAAAACCGTTGGTGATCAGAGAGAAGGAATGTCATCAGCACACCAAGGATTCCTCAAAATGGTCCAAAGCTTTATTTTCGTGGTCACATGATAAACATACAGCAATGTTTCAGAGCCATGCAGGGCCCCTTCGTCAGGCAAGTGACAAAGGGGCCCTGCGTGGCTCCAAAACGTTGCTTTATGTCTATCATGTCATGTGACCACGAAAATAAAGCTTTGGACCATTTCGAGGAATCCTTGGTGTGCTGATGATGACATTCCTTCACTCTGATCATGCAGGCTAAGCTCACAGTACTCCAGGACTGAGCAGCAATCACATGTCACTACATGAGCGCTATTCAGTCCTTAAAGATTGCTTGCCCTCCACAGCCGCTAGAGGAAGGAAAGGAAGCTGCAGTGACTTCACCGGACAGGCAAGATGGCTTGAAGAAAAAGGAGGAGGTGGTTAAATCATGGAGTTCCACTTTAATTGTTCATTGTTAAAGAGAACCAGTCGTGAAGGGAATTTGCAAAACTGTTAATCTCAACTTACAAGTGTGTGTATATATGTTTTGCCTCTTTAACCGCTTGCCGCCCGTCAAATGACGGCTGGGCGGTGCGGCTCTCGTTTTAGGCGAGTGTCATATGACGTCCTCGGCTTCCCGGCCCTCTAGGGGAGCCAATGCGCATGCCCGGCAGCCGCGATGTCCGCTGGGCACCCGCGATTGCCCGGTAACAGAGCAGGACCGTGGATCTGTGTATGTAAACCTACAGATCCATGTCCTGTCAGGTGAGAGGAGACCGATGGTGTGTTTCCAGTACAGAGGAACACCGATCGGTCTCCTCCCCTTGTGAGTCCCCTCCCCCGACAGTTAGAATCAGTCCCTAGGGAACACATTTAACCCCTTGATCGCCTCCTAGTGTTAACCCCTTCTCTGCCAGTGACATTTATACAGTAATCAATGCATTTTTATAGCACTGATCGCTGTATAAATGTGAATGGTTTCAAATAAGTGTCCAATATGTCCGCCACAGTATCGCAGTCACGGTAAAAATCGCAGATCGCCGCCATTACTAGTAAAAAAAAAAATAATAATAAAAATACCATAAATCTATCCCCTATTTTGTAGACGCTATAACTTTTGCGCAAACCAATCAATATACGCTTATTTACCAAAAATGTGTAGAAGAATACGTATCGGCCTAAACTGAGGAAAAGATTTTGTTTTTTGTTTTTCAAAATTGTCGCACTTCTTTTGTTTTTTAGCGCAAGAAATAAAAACTGCAGAGGTGATCAAATACCACCAAAAGAAAGCTCTATTTTTGGGTACAGTGTTGCATGACCGCGCAATTGTCATTCAAAGTGTGACAGCGCTGAAAGCTGAAAAATGGCCTGGGCAGGAAGGGGGTTTAAGTGCCCTGTATTGAGGTGGTTAACCACTTCAGCTCCGGAAGGATTACCCCCTTCCTGACCAGGCAATTTTTTCCGAAATGGTACTGCGGTCTGGCGACAATGTACCCAAATAAAATGTATGTTCTTTTGTTTTCCTACAATTTAGAGGTGTTTTTTTTTTGGTGGTACTTGATCACATCTGCAGTTTTTAGCTTTTTCGCTATAAACAAAAAAAGACCAACAATTTTGAAAAAAAAAAAAACCACAATATTTTTTACTTTCTGCTATAAAACATTTCCAATAAAGAAATTAGATTTTTGAGATTTTTTTTATCAGTTTGGGCCAATATGTATTCTGCTATACATTTTTGTTAAAAAAAAAATCACAATAAACGTATTTTGGTTGGCTTGCGCAAAAGTTATAACATCTAGAGACTATTTTGTTTTACTAGTAATGGCAGCTATTAGTGATTTTTAGCAGGGCGACATTGCGGCGGACAAATTGGACACTAAAGAATGTTGGATAGCATGCTTTAAAATTTTCCGTCAACAACGGTCTGTTGTTGGATTTTTCGAGCGTGTGTACACAAGTCCGTCGGACAAAAGTCCAAAGTACAAACACGGGTGCTCGGAATCAATGCTCACCAAACACAACATTAGAAGAAGGTGCCCAAAGCGTGGCACTAAAGAGCTGAAAAAAACATGTAGTTTTGTGTTTGTTGACCAACAATTGTGTGCCGTTTGTATGCAAGACAAATTCCTGGCCAACGCCCTTCGGACAAAAGTCTTACGCTTTGTCCGCGGAAAATCCAATCCTGTGTATGAGGCTTAAGTCACACTTTTTGGAGACCAGTGACACCAATACAGTGATCAGTGCTATAAAAAAAATGCACTGACACTGTATAAATGACACTAGCAGGGAAGGGGTTAACATCAGGGGCAAAAAAAGGGTTAACTGTGTTGCCTATGTGTGCTTTCTAACTGTAGGGGGGATTCTATGACTAAAGGAAAACAGAGATCCATGTTTCTGCTTGGCAGAAACATGAGATATCCATTTTTCTTGCTGGCAGAACAGCGGTCTGCCTAGCTTACATAGGTAGACCGCTGTGCTGCCTCTCTACGAACGATCACCAGGTTCCCGGCGGCCACGATTGGTACCTACTGTGTCCAATCACAGTGGGAGCGGAGCTCCGGCGGCGGGCGCCCGAAAGCCGAAGACGAGAATAACGTACATGTACGTGATTTTGCACTAAAGGGCCGCCCTGCCGCAGTAAATATACGTGGGGTGGTCCTTAAAGCGGAGGTCCACACAAAAAGTGAACCTCTGCTTTTCGGAACCCTCTGGTGTCACATTTGGCACCTTTCATGGGGGAGGGGGGTGCAGATACGTGTATAATACGGGTATTTGCACCCACTTCCGGGCATAGACTCCCGCGGGAGTCACGCCCCTTCCCATCCCCTCCCCCCCTCCGCTGTCTTCTGTGAAACATACAGTTCCCAGAACACAGCGGGTACCAGTGAAGACGCGCATCGCGACTCGCGCATGCGCAGTAGGGAACCGGGCAGTGAAGCCGCAATGCTTCACTTCCTGATTCCCTCACCGAGGATGGCGGCAGGGGCAGCCGAGAGACGAGCGATTGCTAGTCTTCTGCTGCTGACATCGCGGGCACCCTGGACAGGTAAGTGTCCATTTATTAAAAGTCAACGTTTTTTTTAGGTGGACCTCCGCTTTAAGCGGTTAAAATACAGAAAGTACAGAAAAATACTGTACTTGATCTGCCAGAAATCCATTGAGCTCCTAACTTCCTGTAGTAAGCCGACAACATTGCTGCACTGAAATCCAAAGCACTGTTGTCAGCCTAACCTGAGTGCTTCCCTGCTGGACTACAGAACATTTCCCCCTCTCCATAAGTTAGCCCCATTTAAGTTTTAAACCTGTCACTTTGCCCTTAGACCCCTTTCACACTGAGGCGTATTGCAGGCGCTATAGCGTTAAAAATAGTGCCTGCAATCCGCCCTCTAACAGCTGCTCCATTGTCTCCAATGTGAAAGCCCGAGGGCTTTCACATTGGAGCGTTGCGCTAGCAGGACGGTAAAAAAAGTTCTGCTAGCTGCATCTTTGAAGCGGTGAAGGAGCGGGGTGTATACTGCTCCTACACCGCTCCTTCCCCTTGAAATTAATGGGACAGTGCGGCTATACCGCCCGCAATGCGCTGCCTCAGCAGCGCATTGCGAGCGGTTTTAACCCTTTCTTGGCCGCTAGTGGGCCGAAATGCGCCGCAAATCCGCCCATAGCGTCGGCGGTAAAAATTGCGGCATTTTACCGCTGACGCTATGGGCGGCTCAGTGTGAAAGGGGTCTTAGTGGAACAATCAACACCGTCTTTTTTCAAGTGTTGATTATTAAAAATGACAAACCATGCTTAGTTCTTTAAACTCCTTTATAGCATTAATTGGACAAGTTATAATTCTAACAATTTGTTGCATTTCTGAGTAATTTTATGTGTATGCACATTTCGTATAGGCCATATGAATAAAGTTCTGCATGATTACAAAACACTAATTAAATGTGTGGAAATATTCAGCACAGCTGATTGCTGTATTTCCTCTCTACCCAGATTGGTGGGCTGGACATAGATATGGACGATGTCACCCAATGTAGCTGAAGTCTACCAGAGTGGCCAGCAATATCTTTGTGCCCACAGGTGGCTATAACTTCATGTTTGATTTACAGTGTTCATTGATTTACTCATTTTTAATTAGCAGCAGCACCAGCAGCCACCATCGTTGTTGGACCTAATAGACGCACTGCCTCCCGGGGCCCCGGCCCCTCCAAAATCCGAGCCTTGGGCAGCCGTATCGGTACCGACATCAAACAGCCAACCTGACCCTTGGGGGGCAACCGCTGCCGCTCCTGCCTCCATAGACCCCTGGCAATCTTTTGGTAAGTAAACTTTGTTCTTCTAATTCTTTCAAACCATGTGACGTGGTTCTGAGGATGTCAATATATAGTATAGTAGGAGCTTGCAGAAGCTTGCATTCTGGTGAACATTGGTTCAGCACACAAATTATTTAAAGTGGCCATATACACATGATATGTGATTCCTATATAGGGTGACCACATTTCCAAACTACCATTCAGGTAACGAATCACAGCACAGTGATTGGACACAAGAGGCGGGATTTATGATTTCTCCAATCACAAGCAGGGGGCGGGGATTGTGCTCCTCTAGGCATTCCCGGCCAGGACAAGTACTGTCAGTGAGTAAAGCGGTGATGTGTCGGCCTTTTTTGGGGGTATCAGATTGGCCCGGGGGGTGGCTGTGTCAGTTTCATTCCGCGACACTGTATTGTCCTGGAATGAAGGTGCCAGAGACAGACCTGCAAAATGCGGGACTGTCCCGGGCAATTCGGGACACATGGTCACCCTACTCCTATAATGTTCTGCAGCACTAATCTACCTTCAGTTCTTAGTGGCCCTGTATGCAAATGTTAACTTAAATTTACGTTAACAGTCTTTCGAGAATAGAAAAATGTTGCTCCAGTCCTTCAGTACTGGTCACATGTCTGAAGGTCTAAGTCAGCCTTTGTCAACCAGGGTTCTATGGGACCATATAGTTCCTGCAGAGGTTGCTAGAGGTTCCTTGAGCTGTAAGCAATAGTAAATCTTCCCCCCCACACTGACCGTGTAATCCAGCCCATAGATTATGCAATTTTCTTTCTTTCCAGCACAGGCGGTGACACACAGCCATTCAGACATGGAGCCGCAGCCTGGCCCTGTCTCCTCTCTCCTCATTGGCTCACTGGCTTTGATTGGCAGGCGCCAATGGCGCTTCTCTGCTGTCTCAGCCAATGAGGGTGGAGAGTCCCGGACAGCCGAGTCTCTCATGCAACATCATTGGATAAAGATGGGGCTCAGGTAAGTATTAAGGGGGCTGCTGCACACAGAAGGTTTTTTATCTTAATACATAGATTGCATTAAGATAAAAAAAAAAACTTCTGGCCTTTACAGCGATTCACGGACCTGCTAGTGGGCGTGTATGCTCTGGGGCATCTAGGAAATTAGGTTGGCTGCTGGGTGCCCGCATTTCCAAAGCAGTAAAATGCAAGCATGCCCGGCACCTACACAGGAGGGGAGGAACAGATTGGAGGGGAGAAGCAGCTGAATCGGAGGAACGGCTGAAGGTGAATTCACAAGCCAGGATAGATGGGCAGGGGAGGGGGCGGCACAGCTTCTTATTGAACAGAAGTGAAGGGGAAAAGGAGTGGTTCAGGAGCTCATGGAGGAATGTTACAAGGAGGCAGAAAATAACAGGAAGAAACAATTTAAAGCGGAATTCCGCCGAAAATAAAAAATTAAAAGTCAGCTGCTACAAATACTGCAGTTGCTGCTGACTTTTAAAATAAGGACACTTACCTGTCCTGGGCGCCCGCGATGTCCTCACCTTGAAGCCGACCCATCCCTCGGCTCCAGGTGGCGGCGCCGGCATCTTCAGTAAGGGAATCAGGAAGTTCTGGTTTCCTACTAGCGCATGCGCAAGTTGCGCTGCACGTCCTCACTGGTCCCTGTTGTCTTCTTGGACCTGTGTGTCTCCCAAAAGACTGCGGGGGGAGGGCGGAGGACATGGTGTAGATCGCTGCGGACACTGCGGCGATCTTTCGCCGGAAGTGGGAGAAAATACCTGTATTACACAGGTATCTGCTCCCCTCTCCCCCTGAAAGGTGCCAAATGTGACACCCGAGAGGGGGGGGGGGGAATCCAGATAAGCAGAAGTTCCATTTTTGGGTGGAACTCCGCTTTAATGAAAAATAAATTTAAGGGTCAGGAAGTGGATTTGTATTTATTATATCTGAAGAAAAGGGATTTTGTTTAGTGACACAGGAAGTATCAATCAATAACAAGAGATATTCCCTCCCCAAACAGCTGCTGTTATTTATCGCCTACAGAGAAATTGTGTGTGGGGGGGGGGGGGTTTCCATTTGTTGCTATGGCCCTCTCAGACCGCGTTTTCTTTCAGCCACTTGTAATCCGGAGTCACCTGCCGCTCTGTTTACTTCCCCTTTGCACAGTAGCCCAGTGTTGGGTTCAGCGGCGGAGCGTGACGTCACTCTACTGGCAGTTCAGACACATTCCTCAGTGGAAAGTCTCAGGGTAGCCAGAAAAAGATCTTGTTGAAATCTGTAGGAAGCGTTATGCCTAAGATGGGAATCCGTCTGACCACATTCTTGTCTCCATTTCTAATTTAAAAAGCCACATCATGTAGCCCTGTAATCTGTAACACAAATGGCAAAAAAAAAAAAAGTTTTGGCTCTGGGTATAAATATGAAAACCAAACCTGCTTCACTACACGCTCTCTATGTTAAAAATCCCTATTTTAAGGACGGCACCCAGCTTGCCCCTCCTGTCACACTAAATATATGGAGAACAAAACCTGTTTAGAAATACTGTCCTGGAGAAAATGCTGCTCCAAAATGCTCTCTAGTGTTGGTCACGTGACCCAGGCACTGATCACATGATCCCATATGAATGCGCTCATTGGACTAATGTTCAGGCTGAACTAGCCAGCTAGAGACTTTGCCTGAACTCTGAGCCTCCAATAAGGAGTGGCCATACGGCCTGTCCCAAGGTATTCATTTATGTGACTATCATCTCATTTGTTTTCCATATATTTTAGTATGGTGGAGAGTTCAGGTTAAAAGTTGTTTGAGTTAAGTAAACAGAAACCTACTAAAGCCTTAACCAGCCATACACGGTGCAAATTTATTTTTCTGCAACCGCGGGTTGCAGGAAAGAAATTCCCATGATTCCCCTATTAACACAGACCGTGCTGACAGAGGAATCAGCAATTGTCTTCTCCTGGCTGGGGGCATCGAAAGAAGACAGTAATTATCGCTAACGGCTATAGCATAGGGTGACCAGACATCCCCGGTTTCCGGGGACAGTCCCCGGATTGAGGACACTGTCCCCGGACCAAGTCTGTCCCCATTTTTGTCCCCGGATTGGATTTGAACAGGTGCTGGGGCAATTTCAAAGACAGTCAGTGCAGAATAAAAAAAAAACTGATTTACACCCCCCCCCCCCGCCGCTCCTGCTAGCTTAGGGGGGTGTATTTTTTCCATTATCTGTGCCCCTTTCTGATGATCATGTGCTGGTCGGAGCGGAGGGAATATTTCTTCAGTTTCGGGTGCATGCCCATTCAGCTCCGCTCGCATGTTCATGTTCTTCTTGCCTTGGCTCAAGCCCCTGCCAGTCGCCTGCCTGCTTATCTCCTTGCCTTCCCTGGCAGAGTGATCTTCCTCCACTCCCCACCCAGTAGTAGCTGGGGCCCGGAGAGTAAGACTTGACAGGCTGTGAGGCGGGCGGCGGTGGCAACGGGGAGTGAGTCGCTAATTGCCCCCATTACTAGTAAAAAAAAATATGTCCCCGGATTTCATTTTAAAAATCTGGTCACCTTACTATAGCAGCTGCTTGCGAAAATCGGAAATGAATCCAGCAGGATGGTTGTACCAAAGTTGATCGATCAACGTGGTACATTCAGCCTGCCTATTAAAAGTTTGAATCTCGGCTGGTTCCTCCCTCAAAATCAGGGATCCCCAAAATTTCTAAACAAAGGCCTGTCTGTATGCTGTCCTTCAGAATTAAAGGGGGGGGGGGCAGACTGTGGCCAATAAGAGTAGAAAATGCCCCAGAGTCAGTGGGAGCAAACATAGCTCCCAGCTTTGTGATCGCGTGGAGTGAAAAATTACCTGGCTGCTGTGGTCAGTGGGAGGTGGAATAATGCCCCATTATTGGTTCCGGTGAAATGAGTGGTGTCCCATTATTTCTGTCAGTGGCAGGAATAGTAAACCATCACTGGTGTCGTTGGAAAGATCATACCCCATCATTGGTATCTTCGGCAGGAATAATGCACCATAACTGGTATCAATGGGAGGTAGAGTGTTCAAGCATTGATATCAGTGGAAGGTATTGTGCTCCACCATTGGTATCAGTGAGAGGAATAGTGCCCCATCGTTGGTGTCAGTGGGAGGAATAGTGCCCCATCGTTGGTATCAGTGGGAGGAATAGTGCCCCATCATTGGTATCAGTGGGAGGAATAGTGCCCCATCATTGGTATCAGTGGGAGCAATAGTGCCCCATCATTGGTATCAGTGGGAGCAATAGTGACCCATCATTGGTATCAGTGGGAGGAATAGTGCCTCATCATTGGTATCAGTGGGAGGAATAGTGCCTCATCATTGGTATCAGTGGGAGGAATAGTGCCTCATCATTGGTATCAGTGGGAGGAATAGTGCCTCATCATTGGTGTCCGTGAGAGGAATAGTGCCCCATCTTTGGTGTCAGTGGGAGGAATAGTACCCCATCATTGGTATCAGTGGGAGGAATAGTGCCCCATCATTGGTATCAGTGGGAGAAATAGTGCCCCATCTTTGGTGTCAGTGGGAGGAACAGTGCCCAATCATTGGTGTCCGTGAGAGGAACAGTGCCCAATCATTGATGTCAGTGGAATAGTGCCCCATTATTGGTATCACTGGAAGGAATAGTGCCCCTTTATTGGTATCACTCAGAGAAATAGTGCCCCATTATTGGTATCACTGGGAGGAATACTGATCCATCATTAGTATCATTGAGAGGAATAGAGGCCCAGGGGACAATTAGAGAGAAAGGGTTGCAGACTGCAAACCACTTGTCTATATTTATCTATCCTATCTTGCCACTTCACACTGTGGATAAATTGCAGCTACCTGACCACTTGCAAAATGACTTTCTGTTGGCACTGTAGCTTATACCGCAAGCATGGATTTACAATGTCATTTTGTCCCATGTCAGTAGTGTTTAAAATCCCGAATTCAAGCCCTGCTGCTTTTATTTGTACATGAAATGAACATGTATTTAGCAGGGAAGGCATGTGCTTCCTGCAGGCTCCCTCCTTGGGATGCCCCCACCTACATGTGAAATGTCGCAGCCTGCCACTAACACTCAGAGCTAACAGGGTCCATCTGTTTATACGGCAGGTACGAAGACATCTTCCACCTCCGACCCCTGGGGATCAAGCAAGGTCTCTTCAACGCAGTCTCTTCCCAAAAGCCAAGACCCCTGGGCCCCCTCCTCTGCCACGGGAGCAGCTAATCCTACAGCAGACCCCTGGGGACCTGCAACTAAATCTAGCACAGGTGAGAGCATGCGGGTGTGGCAACAGATGCACAGAGCACTAAAAAAACTAAAAACAGCTGTCTAGTTAAAGAGAAACTGTCATAACCTACGGGGCATGCAAGAATTTAGATGTTCATTCCTAAAATAGAAATAAATATCAAACTATTTACTCTCTTTGTCATCCTGCACAAGGTAGTCTTAAGTCGGCCATTGAGGGTTTGAATCTCGACTGGTTCAGCAAGGACCGGCCTAGATCTGAACCATCTATGGGAAGGCTGATTGTACTCCTGTCAATCCATCGATCGACTTGGGTACAACCAGCATGCCATATCTGTACATGCGATTACTGCCAGCGGCTAGCAATAATCACTGTGATCTTTCAGCAGGGGCTGCCTATGCTGATGGGGGAATCGAGCGATCTTCTTTCCTGCAACCCATAAAAAAACTATTTAATGAAAAATAGATTACAGGGCCATTAAGTACTGGATGTGTATGGATTATTCTTGGAGAAGGTTATTGTTTAGTTTCACTTTAACTTTTTTTTTTTTTTTTTTTAACAGGGGGTCCATCCTTTGACCCATTCAGCAATTTAAATGGGACCGCAAAAGATGATTTTTCTGAGTTTGACAGCCTGAGGTCCATGTCAAAATTATCAGGTATGTAATTTGCAATACATCTTCGCTGTATCAGCTCCACATTCAAAACATTTTAGAGTGGTTCTAAAGGTAGATGCATTCTATGAATTAAGGTAAAAGATCTTCTGGGTGCAGCTCTCCCTTATACTTACCTGAGCCCCATCTCGATCCAGCAATGTGCATGAGAGCAGCGGCTCTCCCGGGTATCTAACTCCTTATTGGCTCACACAGCACCAAGATCATTGACTCCTGCTGCTGTCAATCACAGCCAGTGAGACAGTGAGGAGTAATTGGGGGACGGGGCCAACAATGTCCATTCACAGGAGCAAAGCTCAGGATTGAGCCTGCTCGAGTGCCCCCAAAGCAAGAGACTTGGTATTGAGGGCACTCAGCAGGGTGGAGGAGCCAGGACCGCCAGCCGAGGACCCAAAAAGAAAAGGACCGGGGCTGCTCTGTGCAAAACCATTGACAAATATGACATGTTTATTTTTAAATCACAACCTTTAGGCCCCTTTCACACGGAGGGTCTGTTCAGTTCCGCCTGTCAGTTTTTTAGGCGGACCTGAACGGATCCTCCATGTAGCCCTATGGAGCCACGGATGTCAGCGGTGACATGTCCGCTGACATCTGACCCGCTCCGCCAAAGTGTGACGGAGGAAAACCCTATTTTTCCTTCCGTCGGCGGAGCGGATCGGATGACAACGGACTCTACGGTCCGTCGGCGGTGCGGATCGGATGACAACGGACTCTACGGTCCGTCGTCATCCGATCCCCCCATAGGGGAGAGCGGCGCTCTGACAGGGCGGTCCCTGCACAGTGTGCGGCGACCGCCCAGTCATCCGCCGGCTCAGCGGGGATCAACGGAGCGATCCCCGCTGAGCAAGCGGAGCTTCACGGGGCGGATCTTCACGGATCCGTCCCGTGTGAAAGAGCCCTTACAATCACTTTAGTTTCTCTGGGTGTCCTTCAGAGAAAGTACTAAGAAGGTATTGGGGCCCATTTATTTCTTTCCAACGCGTTAATACATGTGCATTAATGTTAACGTGTTGTTATAAGGCAGCCAATAGAAAATAATGGGCTGCCAATGCTGCTCACACCTTATTTTTGTAACACAATGTAGGTTTGTTGCCTTACTGCTTTGGATTTCCAGTCAAAATAATCGGCACCGCAATGCAGTAAGGCATGTCTCCTGCGTAACCGTACATTGCCACCTTGAGGATGTCTAAATAGGCTCTTATTTTATTACCTCCTCAAATATCTCCTTTACCTCTTTATTTAAACTCACAGTTACCACCAGCCTGAAACTAGCAGGATTATAAGGAGTAGAAATCCATGTGATAAAAGTTTGTGATTGGACATGAAAGCAGTATTAAAGGGTAACTAAAGGTTCAGCTTAAAAAAAAAAAAAATGTCATACTTACCTCCTCTGTGCAGTTGATTTTGCACAGAGTGGCCCCGATCCTCCTCTTCTGAGGTCCCTCAGCGGCGCTCCTGGCTCCTCCTCTTCTCAAGTGCCCCGTTGGAGAGCCGCTCTCTCTCAGGGCACTCGTGCGGGCGCACTCCTGTGTCCTGCTGCTGAGTCTATTGAACCAGACAGCAGGACTCGGCCCGGCCCCGCCAGATTTGATTGACAGCAGCGGGAGCTAATGGCTGCGCTGCTATCAATCTATCCAATCAGGACCCGAGACACCTGTTGGAGTTGGTGTGCTGGTCCCCACAGCTGGAAAGACCAGGTTCAGGTAAGTAAAAGGGGGTGCTAATGGGGGGCAACTGCATCACAGGAGGTTTTTCACCCGCCGCCTCTGCACTGAGAACCTAGCGATCTAACACCGCCGATGGCTCAGTTCTCACACCTCCCCGAAAAGAGAGCTGTAGACTGTCAATCAGCAGCTCTCCTCTCTGCTTCTTCACACTCAGTGGAGTACTGAGCTGTGGAGGGGCGGCTTGCTGAGAGGCTGAGATGGGTATCAGTCCAGGCACCTGACGAATCCAGACTTTGTTGTCGGGGTGATGCGGTGCCTGGACCGATTCCTATGACATTTGCAGAGTGGACTTCAGCCCGCTCTCTGTTGAAAATAGGTCACAGGAGTGCAAAACGAATTGCACTCCTGTGACCCTTAGGAGAAGCCCAGCCAAACGAGCTCAGGCTGGACTTTTCCCTTTAAGCAAGCTATAGATGATGCAATTTTCTTTTCATGCAACCACGGGTTGCAAGAAAGAAAATCACTCAACACAGTGTTGATGGGGGAATCTCTCACTTATGCCCTGTCTGACTTTTTTTCTCGGAAAAGTCCGGCCGTGTGTAGCCTCCATCTGACTTTTTTGTCGGAAGTCCGGCGGACCTTAGATAGAGAACTTGTTCTCTTTCTTTCCGTCTGACTTTTTTATGGTTAAAAGTCCGACTGTGTGTACAAGGCATTAGAACCCCCAAAAATGATATATTTTTTTCACACTATAGAATTTTTTCAGCAGGCTTAGAGAATAAAATGGCAGTTGTTGAAATTTTTTATGTTGCATGGTTTTTGTTCACTTCCTGGATTTACACAGACACATGCCTCCAGCTCTGTAGCTTTCATTGGCCCTCTTATGACTCATCCCCCCTCCCTTCCTGGCAAACTCACCAGAGTGAGTGAGAGAGAGAGAGAGCTGTGCATGATGTCATAAGCCTAGGCTAATGACCAGACAAGAAACAGGAAGTGGGCTGTATAAGGTATTTACTGGCAGAAAAAAATAAGTTTTACTATCCAAAGTTAAAACAACAAGGCCAGAGGATCTAATAGATAGAAAGATGAAAAAATGGCAGAAGGTCCGCTTAAAAATCTCTAAAGGCAACATTTTAAAAATTTCCAGTTACCAGTTTAGGGTAAAAACAAGGAACACCGCTCAGGTGGGTGAATCCAGATAAATGAATGAGTGAAGTGAATTGAAGGACTCCTCTCAAGGGTGCTCGCCACGGCTCGCCCACCATACAAACTACAAAAAGGAAGAAATGGCTGCACTCGAAGATGATGAATAGGAGTCCTTTATTAATCCATCCAAGTGACACACCATAGCAAAAACAACATTCAAGGCATCAACGCAGACATGTTTCACACAGTATCATGTACTTAATCATGATTAAGCACATGATACTGTGTGAAACATGTCTGCCTTGATTGTCAATTTTCCTGTGGCATGTCACTTGGATGGATTAATAAAGGACTCCTATTCATCATCTTGGAGTTTAGGGTTACAGAGATGGTCCAATGCTAGAATTATTGCTCTCGCTCGGACATTCGCGGCAATACCTCACATGTGTGGTTTGAACACCGTTTACATATGTGGGAGCATCCTACGTGTGCGCTCACCACTGAGCGCAAGTATGGGGGGACTGAGGCGCTTTTTTTTTTTTCAATCATTTATTATTTTTTTATTCAATTTTTTTTTTTTTTTTTCACTTTGATTGCTATCTCAAGATATGTAAGCATCCCTTGCAATAACAATACAGCATGACAGGTCCTCTTATGGAGAGATATGTTTTTTTTTTTGATCTTTTGCTTTAAAAGAAAAAAAAGAAAGAATGAAAATCAATTTTTACATGCCTGGAGGAATCGGAAGTGACATCATAACGTCACTCTGGTCCTCCAAGGCATAGAGATGTGCGGAGGTCATCTTGCCTTGACTCATCTCTATTGCAAGCCATTAGTGCCGGATTGGTCCTGGGCCTCACAGATTGGTCGGGTAATCACGGGAACCACCAGAAAAGCGGTATGGGGGGGGGGGGGCAACACATCCGCCGCTTCTAAAAAGCAAATTTGCCACTTAGACCACTTTTATCTTGTAGAAAATTGCTGGCTGAAAAAAACAATACCGGGGTTATGGCATATTGCTGCAACTATAACCCCAGAATTTCACTTGCCGACCAGGACATATTGGTCTATGGCTCGGTTGGCAAGTTGTTAAACTTTCTACATGGCAGATTGTAATGTGTGTAGACAGCTTTGGACCGGTGATAACAATGGCTCGGATGAAAAGCCATGTCAATGAATGCGCGGTTTTAGGGCACTGAACCCTGGCCCAGCCCATCGGAAACAGATGACTTTTTGTATCTTATTTTCTGAACTAGCTTGATCTGTTTTTCTCAGGGCTGAGGTTTCTAGGAACGGCGTTCGCTTCCAGACGAGATTCTGAATGAAGTAACGCTCCTGTTTATGTTGGCCGTAACACAAGGAGACAACATGGCTTCTCTGAGTCTTTAGGGAGCCGTAACGTCCAGGCCTCCTCCCCTGCATGTCCCTCAATCCGCCAGCGGAACTCCAACTCCCATCATGCCTCAGTGCTGCGGTGGCGGCACAGCTGCACACACTGCCTGCGGTTAATTCATCCAGCAGTCATGTTCCCATTCTAAATTGAATCGCAGATGTTTTGCGTTCGGAACATTCCACTGGCAGTCCAGGCTCTGCAAGGATTCCTGGTTTCCTCTCCTCCTTTTGTTTCTATCTGCTTGGAAAGGCGGTGGTGAAATGTGATGTATCCCAGGTGTCAAGGAGCAGAACATCTGCTAGAATAACTGGCATGAGATGTAGAGGAATTTTGGATGGAGTGCAGGGGTCAGAGGTCACACATGTGCACAAACCCCTGTAGTCTGCAGACATATGGAGAGGAAGAGGCAGCTACCTAAACCCGAGCACAGAAAGAAGACAGGGAGTGTGTTCCTGCGATGTGCTGCAGCTGTACTGATTACATACACTCAGCGCTGGTATTCGTCTGTCCTCACTCCTGGACCGGCTTTGGAGCTTCGCTGGGTTTAAACCCGGGTTTATATCATATTTCATATTCTCACCTAAAGGAGAAAAGCTTTTTTGGGGAAAATGCAATTTTTTTAGTGGTGAAACCATTCAAAACTGCTTACGAAATGAACATAATTTAAAGTGGTTGTAAAGGCTAAAAGTTTTTTTTTTTACCTTAATGCATTCTCAGCTCACCTCCCCCAGTCACCCCTTAATACTTACCTGAGCCCAATCTTGATCTAGCGCTGTGCCCGAGAGCAACAGCGCTACTCGCTCCCCCCTCATTGGACTTCGTGAGAACAGCAGGAGCTATTGCCTCCTGCTGCTGTCAAATCCAGTGACGAAGGAGCAGGGGGTGGGGCCAGGCTCTGTGTGTGTCAATAGAGGCACAGTGCAGCTCAGGATCAAGCCTGCTGAAGTACCCTCACAGCAAGCAGCTTGCAAGGGGGTGTGCTTGGAAGGCAAGAGGAGCCAGTAGTGCTGGCAGTTAACCCCATAAAATGAGTATTGGGGCTTCTTTGTGCAAAATGATTGCACATTGCAGGTAAGTATAACATGTTTGTTATTTTAAAAAAAAACGTTTTAAAGCTGAACTCCAGCCTTTCCATCAGACTTGTACAGGTGTCTGTTCTGTACTGAAATTGCCAAATGGTTCTCTATCCAAAAGGCACAATGAACCCCACTTCTCATGATCAGCTAAAGCCAACCAAGTACTGGGTGGGATGTTCTCCCAAGGAAAGACCTCCACCCCTCAAAGAGGAAAGAACCTGATGGCCAAACTCTCCACCAGCACCACCCCAACTGCAGAGTAAGCTCAAAGACCCACATACTAGAATCCTGAGTGAAAGGTGACACACGTGAAAGTGAAAGATGTGAAGATTTTTTTTTTTATAAAAGGTGCCAATGTACAAGGCATCGTCTAGGCCAGTGATGGTGAACCTTGGCACCCCAGATGTTTTGGAACTACATTTCCCAAGACGCTCATGCTCTCTGCAGTGTAGTTGAGCATCATGGGGAATGTAGTTCCAAAACATCTGGGGTGCCAAAGTTCACCATCACTGGTCTAGGCCTTGCAGCATGGTAACAAAAATTGCCCCTGTCTCAGTCAAAAGCCTATTTTAGGCCCTGATGAAGGGGACAAAGTTTGGTCCCCAAAACCCTCTGGATTTTGTGTACAATCTTCCAGTAGTTATTTGCATAACTCCTTCCAAGAGCCAATCTACTGTACTGTTTGCATCAGGGCTGAGGGCTCTTGGGGAAAATACTGAAGCAGGGTGCAACACCCAGCCGCCCCCCTGTACCAGCCATGATCTGTCTTCATTACATAGAAGAGCACGAAAAATCTAGTAATTACGTCATTGGGACTAAAAGAAAATATGTAATAAAAGAAAAAGGTTTACTTTAAAAATGTCATTAGCATTATAATGGTGCGGACAAAGAATAAGCAGATTGAACTTCAGTTTTAAACTAGTACAATAAACCTTATTGGTTATTGGAGTATGGTCCCAGGCCATACCTTCAAAGGCAATTGATTGTTAACAGCAACATATTTAAATACAAGAACAGTGAGTTCAAAAATAAATTTTGATCCTGCCAGAATTTGAGTGAGGTCCTAACTGCTGCACAATCAACATGTGCTGAAATACAGAATACCTACCCTTTCCTTATCTTCTTCATAAAATGGGGGAAGGTCTGTAGTCCAGCAGGAGAGAACTCAGGCAGGGCTCACAGCGCTGCTTGGGATTTGGTCTCCTCCAGTTACTCTATTTAAAAAAAAAAACATTTGGCATTGGTGACTCTCTGGCTGACTCCATTTTGTCTTCCTCCTTCTAGCAGATTCCATATCTACATTACCGTCCTTACGCAGTGGTACCACCAGTCCAGACCTCTTCGACTCTCAGCCAGTGGCCATGACCACAGGCAAGCAGGCTCGCAAAACCCCAGAATCCTTCCTGGGACCCAACGCCGTCTTAGTGAACCTCGACACACTGGTGACGATGCCCACACCGCCTGCCCCTACGTTTAACCCTTTCCTGGCATCAGGTACATCTCAAATGTTTTTTAGCTGTTGGTAATTGACATTTGTGATAATGCTGTGTGAGAGCCAAAGGAAAGAAAGGCATCCTTCTTACCCCCTGGCTACCAATCCAAAATCCAGCTCTGTATTGTAGGCAGAATCCTGTTCTTCAATTGGTTGCTAGGGATTACTAGACATTTGCTTTCTGATTCACTAATGTTGGCCATACACTATACGAAATATCGTCCGAACCTATTTTCGAAAAACGAACATTCGGCCGTGAGTGCAAACGATAGTGCCGTCATGTAATGACCGATAAATCCGTGGACATAAATTAATCCATTTTTTTTTTTTTACATATACCTAGTGCAGACAGTTTGGACAGGAAACACAATTGTCCCAACGATTATCGATTTTGTGCCCATTAACTGCCCGAAAAACAAACAAACTGTCTAAATGACCGGATTTCGGCCGATTTTTCGTATAGTGTATGGCCAGCATTACTTTGAAGTAGTATGCAGATCAGAAGTATGTTTATCACAATCAAACTTCCTGGCATATTGTTAAAGGAACATTTGGCGGCTGTTCATAAGCAAGCAATTTGCACATTCATCTTTTTTTAAATCGTTATTCTTAATGTCATTTTATAATATGAATCTGCAGTAGGTGCAGATACAGTAAGTAATGTGAATTCGGGTGGAAGATGGTGACCAAGCAAGAGTCAGCATGGCAGGTCCTCAATAGGGGCCAATGGTAAATTGCTTATAATATCAGTGTTTACCATCCAGAAAATGGAGAATGTCAAATTCCGCTAGCTAAACCTAGCCTCTAGCCTACTCTTTAGTGCAGCTAATCCTGACCATACCTTCCGCCCTAATATAATCCTTACCAGACCTTACGTCCTAGCATAATCCTGACCATACTGTATGTACGTGCCAAACCCTAACCATACCTACCACCCTAATCATATGTTCCACCCTGACTTCATCCTAATCATTATCATACCTTCCACCCTAGCCTAATCCTGACTATACCTTCCACCCGAGCCTAATCCTGACTATACCCTCCACCCAAACCTAATCCTGACTATACCTTCCACCTGAGCCTAATCCTGACTATACCTTCCACCCGAGCATAATCCTGACCATACCTTCCACCCAAGACTAATCCTGACCATACCTTTTCACTTTAGCCTAATCCTGACAATACCTTCTGCTCTAACTTAATCCCAGTTATACCCTCTATTTCTGCCTATTCCTACACATACACCCGAGCCTAATCCTGACTATACCTTCCACCCGAGCCTAATCCTGACTATACCTTCCACCCGAGCCTAATCCAGACTATACCTTCCACCCGAGCCTAATCCTGACTATACCTTCCACCCGAGCCTAATGCTGACTATACCTTCCACCCAAGCCTAATCCTGACTATACCTTCCACCCGAACCTAATCCTGACTATACCTTCCACCCGAGCCTAATCCTGACTAATACCTTCCACCCGAGCCTAATCCTGACTATACCTTTAACCCGAGCCGAATCCTGACTAATACCTTCCACCCGAGCCTAATCCTGACTATACCTTCCACCTGAGCCTAATCCTGACTATACCTTCCACCCGAGCATAATCCTGACCATACTCTCCACCCAAGACTAATCCTGACCATACCTTTTCACTTTAGCCTAATCCTGACAATACCTTCTGCTCTAACTTAATCCCAGTTATACCCTCTATTTCTGCCTATTCCTACACATACACCCGAGCCTAATCCTGACTATACCTTCCACCCGAGCCTAATCCTGACTATACCTTCCACCCGAGCCTAATCCTGACTATACCTTCCACCCAAGCCTAATCCTGACTATACCTTCCACCCGAGCCTAATCCTGACTATACCTTCCACCCGAGCATAATCCTGACTATACCTTCCACCCGAGCCTAATCCTGACTAATACCTTCCACCCGAGCCTAATCCTGACTAATACCTTCCACCCGAGCCTAATCCTGACTATACCTTCAACCCGAGCCGAATCCTGACTATACCTTCCACCCGAGCCTAATCCTGACTATACCTTTAACCCGAGCCGAATCCTGACTATACCTTCCACCCGAGCCTAATCCTGACTATACCTTCCACCCGAGCCTAATCCTGACTATACCTTCCACCCAAGCCTAATCCTGACTATACCTTCCACCCGAGCCTAATCCTGACTATACCTTCCACCCGAGCATAATCCTGACTATACCTTCCACCCGAGCCTAATCCTGACTAATACCTTCCACCCGAGCCTAATCCTGACTAATACCTTCCACCCGAGCCTAATCCTGACTATACCTTTAACCCGAGCCGAATCCTGACTATACCTTCCACCCGAGCCTAATCCTGACTATACCTTCAACCCGAGCCGAATCCTGACTATACCTTCCACCCGAGCCTAATCCTGACTATACCTTCAACCTGAGACTAATCCTGACCATACCTTTCACCTTAGCCTAATCCTGACAATACCTTCTGCTCTAACTTAATCCCAGTTATACCCTCTATTTCTATCTATTCCTACACATACATTCGGCCATATTGTTACAGTGGTAGTAAAGACATTATTTTTTACATACAGGTATGCCTAAATAATCCCTCTCTTCTAGATTGTAAGCTGTAGCGAACAAGGCCCTCTGATCCCTCCTGTATTGATTTGTATTTCAAATGTACTGTGTGCTCCCATGTTGTAAAGCGCTGTGCAAACTGGTGCTATATAAAGCCTGTATAATAATAAATAAGGCTTACCTGTAGGTTAAATAAATATCTCCTAAACGTGCACCGTTTAGGAGATATTCTAAAGAGTAGCAGTCAGTGATGTCACTGTGCATGAGTTCTGAAGGAAAGGTATCCCGTGCAGTTCCTTCAAAGCTCTGTGCCGCGGCTGTTGCATCATTGTGGCTCGGCTATTCAAGCGGCCGTAGCCCGTGAACCCGGATGGAATACCAGGTGAAGATGGAAGCCTCTGCAGCGGTGCCACTGGAGGGCTTAGTTTTAAGGCAAGTCTTTCATATGCATATGTCTTTCATGTGCGATGCATACTAGCACATTTTTTTTTTTGCTTTTTTTTTTTTTTAAAGCCTTTACTGCTGCTTTAACTGTATGTTCACATTTAAGGTGGTTGTAAAGTCAGAAGGTTTTTTATCTTAGAAGATAAGATAAAAAACCTTCTGTGTACAGC
Organism: Rana muscosa; assembly: GCA_029206835.1. Lineage (NCBI taxonomy): Eukaryota > Metazoa > Chordata > Amphibia > Anura > Ranidae > Rana > Rana muscosa. The sequence continues at coordinate 146,273,921 of CM055127.1, read as the reverse complement.
AGCCCCCCCCCCCCCCCCCTAATACTTACCTAAGCCCATCTCCATCCAGCAATGTTGAACGAGAGACTCGGCTGCCCTGGTCTCTCCCTCCTGATTGGCTGAGACACAGCAGTGGGCACATTTGGCTCCCGCTGCTGTCAAAGTCAGTGAGCCAATGAGGAGAGGGAGGGGGTGGAACAATCTGTTTCTTAATGGACACACAGAGCAGCGGGTCTGGTGTCCCCATAGCAAGCTGCTTCCTGTGGAGGCAGGAGGGAGGGGCCAAGAGCGTCAGCGAGGTACCCAGAGAAGAGAAGGATCTAGGCTGCTCTGTGAAAAACCATTGTACAGAGCAGGTAAGTGTAGCACACCCCCATAGGCGCTGCTGGTTTAATTTTGGACCTTGCACATTACCTCAGTATTCGTTGTCTAGGGGAAGAAAGTCTGTAGAAACTCTAATGTCCACACAAGATGTAAAACCTTAAGCAGTTAGTTTTTTTTTTCTTTTGCATAAAACATTTGAAGCATAGTAGAAGGTTGAAGGGAAGGGGGGAGATTCAGGTACACAACACAGATCACTGGGGAAAACTCCTCACTATAAAGTCATTCACCACTCCTCCTGGAGTGGGTTTTGCTCACCCGGATAGGCCCCTCTCACCTGGCCTAGCAGCCGGCATGATGCACGAACGACAATCAGAACCAGTCTCTGCCACAGACTGGTGGTATACAGAATAGGATAATCCGGGATCCTCTGCCACAGGACTTAACACCCGAACTTCCAGCCAAACAGTCAAGAGCCTTTAAGCCGACCCGGCAGACTGCAAGGTAAACTTTACTTGTGGTGCATCCTCCAATAGAATTACCAGGCCCTCCTCAAGACACCAGCCTTCCGCTTGGTCTTTTCCAGGACAGGTCCTCCCCTGGTTTCCTCCATTGAGTGGCTTCCTCCCTCAGGATGGACAGCTCAGGATCACCTTCAAATTGCAGACCCAGTCAGCATAACTGGGCCTACTTGTTGGAGTTGCGGCCTCGGACCAGCATGGTTCCAAGGCCATAAATCACACACTGCACCCCCTCACGCCTGGAGGGCCGCGAGGGGACGAAGGACCCCAAAAAATGGCATCTGCCCCTTAAGTACCCTTCCCCAGCATGCTCAGCGAGTAGACCACGCCCACTGAACTGTTCCCGGGGGAAGGTACCCAATGTACTCTGGCCTGTCAGTCTTCCACATTGGTCCGAGATGGTAACGCCACCTACAGGCAAACAGTGGGAAGTCTGCCCAACACAGCCATAGCCGGAACAGAGGCTAATTTATCATTAATTATACACATCTGAGCCTAACTAGTGGCTCAGATACCCTCTAAATTGAAACATAGCGCCCAGTCATTGGGAGCAGGGCGCAACATAAGTATAACAGGTTTTTATTTTTAAATGGAAAAAAAAAACAGACTTTAGTATCACTTTAACCAAACCTTCTGCATTGGCCTCATTCTACCATATTGTCTGCTCTAGCCAAGTCAAAATTAAACTTCCTAGCCTTATGGAGACTATACCCTCTGCCCTAGCAAAGTCCTATTAATAACATCTGATCAAGCCTAATCCTAACCATATCCTCTGCCCTAGCTTTATCTTAACCATACCCTCTGCCCTAGCAGAAACTATCACCTCTGTCCTTGCATAATTCTAATTATAGCCTGTAACCTAGTCTGATATTAACCATACCTTATAAACTAGCCTGAATCTCTCTGCCCTAGCCTTAACATATCCATTATTTATCTTCTACCCTAAACCTCACCTTTGGCTCTGCTCAAGCCCAAACCTACCTTCTGCTCAGTCTAATTGTAAACATACCCTCTGCCCTAGCCAGTAAGGCCCCTTTCACACGGGACGGATCAGTCATTATCCGCCCCGTGAACCTCCGCTTGCTCTGGGGGGATCGCTCCGTTGATCCCCACTGAGCCGGCGGATGACAGGGCGGTCCCCGCACACAGCATTTGCAGTTTACAACATTCAATGCTGCTGGCCCCTGCTCCCTCAGTTCTGTTTCCCTGAACTTCAAGCGGAGTTCCACCCGAAAAATGAACTTCCACTTTAAGCACTCCTTGCCCTCTTACATGCCACATTTGGCATGCAATTTTCTTGGGGGGGGGGCACACAGCAAGAGACAGTTGCAATCAGACTTGAGTTACACGTACTGGTTAAGGCTCAATGCATACTGGCTTAAAAAAAACGCTGCTCCTAGGTTATCCTATGTGTCCATGCACTTTAGGTAGTCTAGGGGTGTTTTTTAAGCTCAGCGTTTAGAGGCAGAAAAAAACACTTCTGATTAGCATTATTGAGAGCGTTTTTCTGGTAGAAAAAAAACTAGGGCTGTTACTGATTCAAATTTTCGTGTTCGATTAATCGACTAATTTCGATTAATTATAACGCACATACAGTTTTTACAATTTTTTTTTTATTAAACTTTAAGAAAAACGTAGAAAAGTTAATAATATCCACATCTCCCCCCCCCATACTGTAATATCCACATCTGCCCCCCCATACTGTAATGTCCACATCTGCCCCCCATACTGTAATGTCCACATCTGCCCACCATACTGTAATGTCCACATCTGCCCCCCATACTGTAATATCCACATCTGCCCACCATACTGTAATGTCCACATCTCCCCCCCCCATACTGTAACATCTACATCTCCTGCCCCATACTGTAATATCTACATCTGCCCCCCATACTGTAATATCTACATCTCCCCCCATACTGTAATATCCACATCTGCCCACCATACTGTAATGTCCACATCTCCCCCCCCCCCCCCCATACTGTAACATCTACATCTCCTGCCCCATACTGTAATATCTACATCTGCCCCCCATACTGTAATATCTACATCTCCCCCCCATACTGTAATATCTACATCTGCCCCCCATACTGTAATATCCACATCTGCCCCCCCCCCCCATACTGTAATATCCACATCTCCCCACATACTGTTATATCCACATCTCCCCCCCCCATACTGTAATATCCACATCTCCCCCCATACTGTAATATCCACATCTCCCCACATACTGTAATATCCACATCTGCCCCCCATACTGTAATGTCCACATCTTCCCCCCCCATACTGTAATATCCACATCTGCCCCCCATACTGTAATGTCCACATCTGCCTCCCATACTGTAATGTCCACATCTGCCCCCCCATACTGTAATATCCACATCTCCCAACCCCCATACTGTAATATCCACATCTCCCCACATACTGTAATATCCACATCTCCCCCATACTGTAATATCCACATCTCCCCCCATACTGTAATGTCCACATCTGCCCCCCATACTGTAATGTCCACATCTGCCCCCCCATACTGTAATGTCCACATCTCCCCCCATACTGTAATGTCCACATCTGCCCCCCCATACTGTAATATCCACATCTCCCCCCCCATACTGTAATATCCACATCTCCCCCCCCATACTGTAATATCCACATCTCCCCCCATACCGTAATATCCACATCTCCCCACATCTCTGATTGTCCGCTCTTACCGGAATAGACAGCAGGCAGACCCATCCGCAGAGTAGATGACACAAGCAGGCGGGTAATGATGACGTCAGCGCCCTGCTACTAGGCCGCCGCCGGGTGGACCAAGATGGCCGCTGCTCCGGAGCTAGGCCAAAGCCGCGGCCTTTCCTATGGGCGAGACCGCAGAGCTCAATCCGCGAATCGTCTCCGATCAAAATTATTTTGATCGATCAAAGAAATTAACGATTAATCGGGCAATTAATCGTTAATTTCCGCAGCCCTAAAAAAAAAACGCTTGCGTGTTTTTTTCAAAAGCTGGTGTGCATGGAACCTTAAAAAGCAAATGGGTAAGGGGTGGGGGTACTTTGATGGGTGAAGACTATGGAGAAAACTCAGGGTCGTGACAGCAGCATGGTAATGTTAAGCAGCCCATACACTGAGCCATTGTCCTCTCCTGGTGTGGGGGCACGGAAGCAGTCCTCACTGGGAGAAGACCGTGATTATTGCTAGTGGCTATACTAGCCGTTAGCGATAATCATATGCAAAATCCAGCAGGCTTGTTGAACCCAAGTTTATTGATCGTCCAACTTGAAACATTCAACCGGCCCATACATGGTTAGAATTTTGGTTCTTGCTGAACTAGCCAAGATTCGAACAGTATATGGCCGGCCTAAACTAGTAGTCTGAAAAGTGGGGAGAATAACACCCTGGAGCCAAGACAATAGAAATATATGGAAAGTGTAGTCATCTTCTTTCCATTAATGGCAAAGTGACAGGTTCTCTTGATGGGGCACATTCCTACCAACCCACTGATACTCATCTTTCCCACACTGTCCCATCGGAGATTTCAGTACCTTCTGGTTTGGGGACACATGGGACCCTGTTTTTCCCAGGATGCAGTGTTTGGGCCTGGTCAGCCAACTGCTAGGTCCGAACACAAGGAGGAAGGGAGAAGATCTTTAACCCTCTCGACAAGGAGCCTAAGCAGGGACTAGACCTGTGGCACCAAAGGACTAACATGGCGACTAGGGGAGTGTGGTGAATGTAAGTGTCAATAGGTAGGGGTAAGTTGTACTCTATCGAGAGAACCGGTAACATTGCCCATTCAGATCCTTTTAAATTTTTTGCAGTCCCAATCCCATTTTTCACATGCCTGAGAGTCAAGCCCTGTACACACGGCCGAGAATCTCGACAGGAAAAAACCCGTCATTTTTCCTAACGAGATTCTTGACAAGAATCTTGTCCCGGCTGAGTGTACACACGTACCTTTCAAAAGAACCGCTGTTCTTTTGAATGGCACGAACGCGGTGATGTCATCGACTACGACGAGCGCGCGCTCGTCACATTCAATGCCGTCGCCGCCATCTTGCTACACCCTACCTATGCCTAGGAAGCTACCGCGCATGCGTCAAAAGTCATTTCGAGCATGCGCGGGTTTCCACGGCGACAGGTAAGTGTACACACGCTCGGGTTTCTCGTCGGGAAACAGGCCGACGAGAATCCCGACAAGAAAAAAGAAAGCAGGTCTTTTTTTCTCGTCGAGATTCTGGTCAGTTTTCCTGACGAGAAACCTGAAAACCTCGTACACACGGCCGGTTTTCTCGGCAAGAAAGCTCTGCAAGCAGTTTTCTTGTCGGTACTTGCTGAGAAAACCGGCCGTGTGTACGAGGCTTCACTTTACAAACCTTCTGACCAGTAAAGAGTTCCTATATGTGAATCCCAGCTCTGGGATGTCCTAAACCTCATAATCCTCCCTGGCCCCCCAGACCTCCAATCAAGTTCCCTTCTGCAGGATTTTCATGCATAGTGGGCTTCCCTGCTCTCTAGTTTCACAAAGACTTTCTAATTGCCTGTGGCACCAGGCCAGGGCCTCTTAATTCCAGAGAAAGTTCCTTTCCTGTGTTTTTCCTGTCTGCCTGGAAATCGGAAATGACCTGTTTACTTTGGGGATTCCTGAAATACCTTGTAGCTCTCCCCCCACTCTTTCTATTCACAGAGATAGAATAAGGCCTCTCACAATACAGACCGAGCCGCAGGACCTTCCCAGCACCTCCTTTTACCATGACATCCCTTCACTTACAGATCAGACCTGATCCTACCACAACCTCCTGTGCCCTTCCTGGCTCATCCTACTTAACAGGACAGCATAAATCCCTTGGGCACATTTTTCTCTTCTTTTCTTTTATAGTGAATGACCATTGCTGGTTATTTGTGCTTCTTTTTTAACAGTAAACTTTATTTACAATTTTAAAAGAACAATACATCAAGGAGTACCACAGATGAAGTATCATATATTACAGTAATATACAGTATAACTCGTAGGAACCTCACAGGTACATATTAGTACATATAATCTACATATTAGTAAATTAAACTGGTAGTAAAAAATAGTAAGGTATAACATCTCAATAGGAAGGTCTGCAAGGCACATAAGTGAATAGGAAGCCCCCTATACTTTAATAGATCATTTATTATAAATTAGAAATAAACCCTAAGGCCCCTTTCACACTGAGGCGTTGCAATATCGCGCTAAAAACGATTAGCGTTTTTAGCGCGCTGGCGTTAAAAATAGCGCAAACCCTTATGCGTTTTTACCGTGTTTTTGCAGTAAAAAGGATTATTTGGTATCCCACAATCCTGTGGTCATGTGACCTGCCCACAGCTTCTGGGCGTTTTTACAGCGGTACTCATTCATTTCAATGGGGATAGGCGTTTTTACAGCGGTACTCGTTCAGTTCAATGGGGATAGGCGTTTTTACAGCGGTACTCATTCATTTCAATGGGGATAGGCGTTTTTACAGCGGTACTCGTTCAGTTCAATGGGGATAGGCGTTTTTACAGCGGTACTCGTTCATTTCAATGGGGATAGGCGTTTTTACAGCGGTACTCGTTCAGTTCAATGGGGATAGGCGTTTTTACAGCGGTACTCGTTCATTTCAATGGGGATAGGCGTTTTTACAGCGGTACTCATTCATTTCAATGGGGATAGGCGTTTTTACAGCGGTACTCATTCATTTCAATGGGGATAGGCGTTTTTACAGCGGTACTCATTCATTTCAATGGGGATAGGCGTTTTTACAGCGGTACTCATTCATTTCAATGGGGATAGTCGTTTTTACAGCGGTACTCATTCATTTCAATGGGGATAGGCGTTTTTACAGCGCTATTTTATGCGCCCCAAAGATGCTCCAAAAAAGCGGTTTGCAGGATTTTTTCCAATGCACAGCCAGCACAACGCCTCAGTGTGAAAGCCCTCAGGGCTTTCACATTGAGAATGCTGGAGCTGGATTATTTCAGGCGTTTTTACAGCGCTATTTTTAGCGCTAAAACGCCTGAAAAACGCCTCCGTGTGAAAGGGGCCTAAAAGATTGACGTTTAGCTTGCTTTATATCATAAATTGCCAGTTTTTGAAATAGAATATATTTTTCTTCCTCTGTGGCTCCTCAGTACTGCTGATCTCCTGCAGAGGCTTTGCAGCCACTTCTTGTCCCACATGCCCACCAGCGATGGATACATGACATTTCTCAGGACGGGCTTCCTGAAGGCGGCAACAGCGAACCATGCCTGCGTAATGTGCATCGGCATAGCCATTTGTAGTATCAATGAAAAGCCCCTGCAACAGCAAAGTTGGGAGATGGGCAGAGTGTTGCCATCCTATAGCAGGAAGTGCCTGAACAAGGGCCTTCATGGCAGGATCACTAGGGATTATTTCATTGATGGTTGCAGAAATAAAGTGGTATTATACTCTGTTACACCACTTGTGCCTACAGGTAAACCTACAATAAGGCTTACCTGTACCTTACCTGACTATAATAAGACTTACCTGTAGGTACTGTGAATATCTCCTAAGCGTGCATCGTTTGGGAGATATTCAGAGTGCATGCAGCTGATGACATCACCGGTGCATTCGCTCTGAAGGTCCGGTTTACAGTGTGCATGCGCGGGAGTGACATCATCGTGCCCCCGGCCACCCATGTAGCCAGAGGCTGCGAACCTGGAAGGAAAACCGGAGTAAGATGTAAGCCCTATCAGCGGTGACATCACGGCGCTGGAGGGCTTCGCTCTAAGGTAAGTAAGTTTTTCATAATGTGCTAGTATGCAATGCATACTATCACATTATGACATTGCTTTGCAGGGGAATTTTTTTTTTTTTTTAACCACCCTCATTTTTCTACGGCTTTCAATATATTAATAAATAGGATTTTTTACTCACCGTAAAATCCTTTTCTCTGAGTCCATGGACCGACACAGCTTCTCTATTGACAAAGTGGGTATTATCCGTTAATTAGGAGTGACTAGGCAGAAAAACTTGTAAAAAAAGTGTTGCATCACACCTTCTACAGTACCGCCCAGGGGGCGGACCCTCTGGGTATACCCTCTCAGTCTGCATCTTCGCAGATCAGTTCGTCAAAAAGCAGTACAAACTTAAAAGGAGGGGTGGGTGCTGTGTCGGTCCATTGACTCAGAGAAAAGGATTTTACGGTGAGTAAAAAATCCTATTTACTCTTTCGTCCATGGACCGACACAGCTTCTCTATTGACAAAGTGGGACGTCCCAAAGCAGTGTCAGAGAAAAAACGAGGGGTGGTAAAAGCATAAAAATAAACTTCACCCCAAACACAAAACAGCACTCCAACGGAGGAGCTGCAATTCTAAACAGCCGCTTGTAAAACCTTGCGGCCGAAAGAGGCATCCGAAGATGCACCTACATCAACTTTGTAGAATTTTGTGAAAGTGTGAGCGGACGACCAAGTCGCCGCTTTACATAATCGGGAAACAGACGCTTGATGTCGGAAAGCCCAAGAGGCACCTATTGCCCTGGTCGAATGTGCCGTGACAGGAAAGGGGGGCGCCTGACCCTTTAAGGCGTAAGCCTGGATTACTATCTGTCGGATCCACCTAGAGATGGTGGCCGATGAGACTGCTTGGCCCTTCTTGGGACCAGCCACCGAAACAAACAGTGAGTCTGACTTCCGGAACAGGGAAGTAGCAGATAGGTATACTCTCAAAGCTCGGACAACGTCCAAGGAATGCAACGCCGACTCCTTAGGATTCGACGGCTCAGGAAACAAGGATGGAAGTACAATGTCTTCATTGAGATAAAAAGCCGAAACGACTTTTGAAAGGAAGGCTGCGGCCGCAGCACCACCTTATCCTTGTGGAAAATCAAATAGGGAGCCTTGCAGGACAAGGCTGCCAGCTCAGAGACTCGACTAACTGACGTAACAGCCACCAAAAAGACCACCTTCTGAGAAAGTGTCAACAGGGGAATATCTCTAATATTCTCAAACGGTGCCTTCTGAAGCACCGAGAGGACCAGGTTCAAGTCCCACGGAAGTAACGGGGGACGGACCGGAGGGGCCACATGTCGAACCCCCTGCACAAATGTACTCACGAGAGAGTGAGCCGCCAGGGGTCGCTGAAAAAAGACAGCCAGGGCAGATATCTGTCCCTTAAATCGTACTTAGGGCAAGCCTTTGCTCCACCCCATGCTGTAAAACCAGCAGGATTCTGGAAACCAAATAAGTACGCGGATGCCATTTCATTTCCTCACACATGGAGATGTGGGCCTTTCAAGTGCGGCGATAAACCTTCCTAGAGGACGGTTTCCGAGCATTTCTCATAGTAGAGATTACTGAATCTGACAGGCCCCGGTCTCTCAGTACCTGGCTCTCAATAGCCATGCCGTTAAAGCCAGTGACCGTAAAGCAGGATGGAGTATGGGACCTTGCGATAGCAGGTCCTTCCATAGTGGTAGGCGCCAGGGGACGTCTGCTACCAGACGTACTAGATCGGCGTACCAAGGACACTGAGACCAATCTGGAGCGATTAGGATCATTGGAATTCCCTCTGCGGAGCAGAAGAGGAAGAAGCCTTAAGGGAGGGAAGGCATAGATTAGCCGATACTGACCCCACGATGCTACCAACGCGTCCGTTGCGTCTGCCCATGGGTCTCTTGACCGGGCCACAAATCTCAATACCTTCCGATTGAGTCGGGAAGCCAGAAGATCTACGTCTGGTGTGCCCCATCTTTGGCAGAGGAGTTGGAACACCTCCGGGTGTAAGGACCATTCTCCCTGGTCCAGCATCTGGCGGCTCAGGTAGTCCGCCTGCCAGTTTTCCACGCCCGGAATGTACCCGGCCGATAGTGCCGGTACGCTCTTCTCTGCCCACTTCAGGATGCGAGCAACCTCCGATGCTGCAGCTGAGCTTCTTGTTCCTCCTTGATTGACATATGCCACCGCTGTGGCGTTGTCTGACTGGATCCTGACTGGACGCCCTTGCAGCCTCCTCTGAGACCATTTGAAGAGGCACAGCTTGATCGCCCGGATCTCCAGGACATTGATCGGCAGGAGGGCTTCCTCTGGGGTCCAGCGACCTTGCGCCGACTGGACACCCCAGACTCCCCCCCAACCTGTAAGGCTGGCGTCCGTCGTGATCACTATCCAGTAAACCGGAAGAAATGACTTCCCGGCCATTAGAGCCGGTGCTGTCAGCCACCATACCAGGGATCTCCTGACTAGGTGGCTCACTCGGATTTGATAATCCAGAGATGAAGGGCATCTGTTCCATCTGGACAGAACTTCCTTCTGTAACACTCGAGTGTGGTATTGAACATATGGGACCGCCTCGAAGGAGGCTACCATGAGGCCCAACACTCGCATGCAAAAACGGAGTGACGACCAATTCCTGGAAGTCAGCTGCCGTACTGCAGCCCGGAGGGTCTGCAACTTCTCCACAGGGAGGAATACCTTTGCCTCTGAGGAATCCAGAATCAACCCCAGGTACACTAGGCGTTGAGTGGGCACCAATACTGACTTTTGCGTGTTTAGTATCCAACCACAGTCTCGAAGAGTCTGACAGGTAATGGACACGCTTACCTCTAATTCTGAGCTTGAAGGGGCCTTCAGCAGAAGGTCGTCCAAGTAGCCTGTGATAGCGATACCCCGCTGTCTTAGAAGTGCCAGAATCGGAGCGAGCACCTTGGTGAACGTCCTGGGTGCTGAGGCAAGGCCCAACGGGAGGGCCACAAACTGGTAGTGGTCCTTCCCGATAGCAAATCGCAGAAACCTCTGGTGTCTGGAGTATATGGGGACATGCAGGTATGCGTCCTTGATGTCCAAGGAGGCCAGAAAGTCCCCCGGATGGAGAGCCGTGACTACAGATCGAACCGACTCCATCCGAAATCTTTGTACCTTCACAAAGCAATTGAGGGCTCTGAGATCCAAGCTTGGACGAACCCCCTCCTTCGGCACAAAGAACAGATTTGAGTAAAAACCCTGTTCCAGTTCTGGAACTGGAATAACTACCCCGCGTTCCAGTAGACCCTGGACCGCCCTATACACGGCCTCCCGATGGGTCGGTAGTAGCTGGAGATTGGAGGTGTTGAATCTGTCCGGTGGACAAGAGAGAAACTCTATCTTGTAGCCTGAGGAGATTACTTCGCAAACCCACCTGTCGGAGATTAGAGCTGTCCACTGAGTCGCGAATTTGTGAAGACGTCCCCCCACCCGAGAGCTGGGTGGGGGTGGACCTTCATGCGGACGCAAATTTGTCCGCAGGCTTATTGGGTATGCGGGACCAAGGACGCTTTTGTCCTTGGGCAGGCGCTTTATCGGCCTGGGGTCTTTTCCCTGTCGCCCTAGGGGGACGAAAAAAACGCTTGCGTGCAGTAAAGGAGGGCCCTTGCCCCTTGGCGTGGCCCCTTACCCTTGCTAATTTGGGGAAGCAAAGTGCTTTTACTTCCTGTGGCATCCTTGATGATGTCATCCAGAGAAGCCCCAAAAAGTCTGTCGCCCTTAAAAGGCAGATCCAACAGGGCTTTCTTGGAAGTCTGGTCCGCAGACCAGCCTTTTAGCCAGATCAGGCGGCGTATTGCTACTGCATGAACCAAAGTTTTAGACAGCAGGGGAATAGTATTCATGTCTGACTCGTAGACAAACCTAAGGCCCTGGACCAACTGGTCGGCCAATGTTATCTCATCAGGAGGAGCATCTCGCTCCTTAACCCCTGGAGTAGCAATCTTGCCCATTCAGTAAGTGTGTGAGACACTAGGGCCCCCGCCAATGCCGGGCGTACTGCCGAGCCTACCACTGAGTATAGGTAGCAAGCGAGTGCTTCAGCCTTCTTATCCACAGGGTCCTTGAAAACAGGAGCCCCTTCTACAGGAATTGTGGTGGCTCTATTAAGTCTGAACACCGGAGGGTCCACTATAGGGGGAGAGGTCCATTTCTTCAGAAAACTCCTCAAAGGGGTACCGTACCGCAAACCTCTTTGGGGCTGTCAAGACCCTCACTGGGTTCTCCCATTCTTTGTATAAGAGTTTATCAAAAGACACACAAGGGAACACCTTAGCAGTGCGGGCAGGTCTATGAAACCCAAGTGGACCGGAGTCTCTGCTGCTTCTGCAGTATTTTCCAACTTTAGCATATCCCGCACTGCAGTAATAAGGTCAGATACCAAAGCCGTCTTGCGTACTGACCTGGACTTGGAGTCATCCTCACTGTCTGGTCACGGTCTGCAGTCTCTGATGCGTCAGAATCTGGGCCCCGAGCCTGTAGCTGGACCTGGTTCTGCATCAGAATTATCCCCAGAAGCTTGCAGGGGACGGGGCATTTACTACCCCCTATATTCCCGTGTGCTGCTTCCACCCTGGCAGCAAATGCCTCTAGGATTGCCGTCATAGCGTTCATAGACACCTCAGGGGCACCAGCTGCTAAATCTGGTGTTTCAGGGGAGAAGACATCTGGCTCAGGTGCCATGCTGACCACACGCTGACACTCGCAGGGCTCCAGGCAAGATATCAATAGGCCACCCTCCTGTGTTGCAGAGAGGCTGGGTCACCCAGAGGACTCACCACCCTGGATAGGTACTGCTATGCTGCCGTGTGCTGCGCCTGTGATGCTGTCCCCCTGCTGCTGTGTCAGTCTGCTTCTTTTATCAGCATTTCCTGTGTGAATTTTCGCACCAGTGTAATGCACCCTAGAGGCCGGAGGCTCTCGCAAAATGGTTGCCAAAAACGTCTGTATGGAAGATAATGTGGGCTCTAAGAAAATGGCCGCCGACCGAAGATAGAGGTCAAGCAGCCATAGCCCACAAAAAGATGGCCGCCGAACGGCAATATATGCATACAGGGTGGACAAACATGGCCGCCGATCAGCTGGTAGGGGCCAGTGGGTGTGGCCGAACCACAGGAAGATGGCCGCCGGGCAGTCACAAGAGGCCGAACTCAGCATGGACCACCTCAAAATGGCCGCCGACAGCATGGAGGAGGAAGCACACAAACACAGGTAAGCAGAAATGACATTTCTTTTAAATGTTAGTTACAGCCAGCCCCGCTCCAGTGGAACCCCCTAGGTGACCCCCAGCACCCAGCAACCTTTAGCTAGAAGCCCAGGGAGGAGGGAAAGGCAGGGAGAGAGGGAAGAAAGGGGCCACAACCACTTACTTGATCTCTCCAGGAATGTCCAGCTAATATCACCCAGCCGAGGCAGGGGAGTTTTACTTGCCTATCCTGCATGTATTATGCTGGAAGACATTCCAAACAGATGATCGGCCGCGCACGGAAGGTGACTGTTGGCCAGACATGCTGTGATTGGACCCAAAAGGGACGATCATATGTATGCCCTGGAGCGTGACGCTCACCGGACAGGCTGCTGCGACTCGGCCGTAAGGTCAGCCGAAGCTGAGCGGTCCGATGCAAGCCTTGGAGCGTAAGCTCACCGGCCAGGCTGCTGCGACTTGGCCGTAAGGTCAGCCGAAGCGGAGCGGTCCGATGCAAGCCCTGGAGCGTAGGCTCACCGGCCACCCGTGGAGCGACGGGCATGTCGTGGAAAACCCAGCACGTAGCTAGGGTCGGCACACACTCGATGGCCGAAACTGGGGAGACTACAAGGATCGAGGATCCAGCCTGTCACCCAGTCGGCAGTTGATCGAAGATCGCAGGAAACAAAAATGTAGCAAAAAAATATATATCTTTTTCCCCCGGACCAATGGGCCCGAAGGGAGCCATGTCCTACTCCTTGCTAGACAGAAAAAAACTGATCTGCGAAGATGCAGACTGAGAGGTTATACCCGGAGGGTCCGCCCCCTGGGCGGTACTGTAGAAGGTGTGATGCAACACTTTTTACAAGTTTTTCTGCCTAGTCACTCCTAATTAACGGATAATACCCACTTTGTCAATAGAGAAGCTGTGTCGGTCCATGGACGAAAGAGTAATTACTTTTGAAATCACTTTCTAAAACTATTATGAGAATAGCGTCTATTCATACCATCATGTGTTGCGTTAAGGCAGCCAAAATTATTGGGCTGCCAACAAATAAAAACTGATGCATCCATCAGTGCACATTCATTAACAAGGTGCACAGAGCCACATCAATGAATAAAATGCACTTCTGAGCGTTGCAGTAACACAATAGTGTGACTGGGCCCGTGGTGATTGGTTTTACCTCTATTTTAATACAAATATTTGTAATACCAATATATATATATATATATATATATATATATATATATATATTTGTGGCAGTGGTACCCCGTGCTACCTGAAAGATTGCTGGTTTATGCCAGATTTTGGAGAGAAAGGCACGCTGATTGCACAGCTGTGTGTTGGACTATTTAGTTGTGACCTGACTATGGCTCAGGGCCGCACCCAACAGACAGGAAGTCTGTGCATGGGATAGGGTGACCAGACATCCCCGGTTTCCGGGGACAGTCCCCGGATTGAGGACACTGTCCCCGGGCCAGGTCTGTCCCCGGATTGGATTTGAACAGGGGCTGGGGCAATTTCAAAGACAGTCAGTGCAGAATAAAAAAAATAATAATTCTGAATAACACTTCCCTGCTCCACCGCACCTACTAGCATAGGGGGGTGTATTTTTGCCATTATCTGTGCCCCTTTCTGCTGGTCAGAACAGAGTGAATATTTCTTCAGTTTCGGGCACATGCCTATTCAGCTCCGCTCCCATGTTCTTCTGCCTTGGCTCAAGTCCCGGCCAGCCGCCTATCTCCTTGCCATTCCTGGCGGAGTGATCTCCCTCCTCTCCCCACCCAGTAGTAGCTGGGGCCGGAGAATGAGACTTGAGAGGCTGTGAGGCGGGTGGCGGCAGTGACGGGCAGAGAGAGGCAGCTAAGCTCAGCTGAAGGCGTCCAGCAGCAGGAACAGAGGGGAGGAGGATCTGATGGTGGGGCTGCCAGTGCCTTCAACACAGGTGTGCTTTGGGGGTGTCTGTGACTACATTGTCTGTGTCTGTCTCTCTGGCATCATGGATGGTATCATAACTCACAGGCAGCAGGCACTCTATCGTGGCTCTGTCAAAGTGTGTCGCATGACACGGCTGCTGGGTGCTGATTTTGGTAACTTATTGGTCATATGTATCAGCACCCAGCAGCCATGTTATGTGACACACTGTGACAGAGCCAGCCAGAGCCATGATAGAGCGCCGCCTGCCTGTGAGTTATCATAATGCTGATGTTAACCAGTTGCTGATCGCCTGATAGCAGATTTACTGCTACAGGGTGGTCGCGCTGTACAGGATCACGTATATACGTGATCCTGCATTTCTGGGTATGGGAGCCAATCAGTGGCTCCGGCGGACACGATGTCCACCAGTACCCGCTGATCGTTATGTACACAGGCAGATCACCATTCTGTCAGTAGGGAAGACATTGATCCTGTGTTCCTGCAAAGTACAGGGATCTGTGCCTTCCCTTAGTAAAAGCACCTCCCCCAATAGTAAGAAAACACTTGTTAAGCACACATTTAACCCTTTGATTGCCCTAGATGTTATCCCCTTTCCAGCCAGTGTACTAGTAGAAAAAAAAAATGTCCCTGGATTTAATTTCACTTTATAATGGGAGTCAGGTGGACTCCCATTCCTCTGAGAGGAGTCAGAGGCTGCATGGGTGCAGCCAGAGCATGCATGTCTGCAGGAGGCAGATGTCCTTGGTGATAGAGCAGCAAGGCGCTGATCAGGAGTAAGTTTAACTCCAGGAAACTCTTTTGCTCTGAGGAGCAGACCTAAGGCCTAGGCTAAAGGCCTGAAGCAGCCGTATGGCAAGGATGTGAGGCTAAAGTATTGAGTCAGCAAGATACAGTAATGGTGGAACCCCCCTGTGAGGGCTACTGATGTCTTTGTGAACTTTTTTGTGCTTTTAAATAAAAGTGGGCTACCAGACCCTTAAAAATACAGTTCTGGACTGGCGTACTTAATGAAAACGCACCTATCACTATAGTCTGATCACCCCAATCTTACTATATATATAGTAATTGATTAACCTGACCCCTACCCCCAGTTCTTGCACAGATGCGCATACTTAAATTCCAATGTTTTACACCAAGCACCGCAAGTTTTCAGTGCCCTGGCCACACCTGCACAGTGCCCACTAGAGCCCTACAAACATAGGCAGGCCATACAGCAAGCAATTTACTTTCCTACAACCACGGGTTGCGGGAAAGAAAATTGCTCAATTCTCCCATCATTAACACATTCAGTGTTGATGGGGGAATCCCTCCTGCTGAGCCATTGTGTTCTGCTGGAGGGGAGCCTTCCCTGCCTGCAGAACACAATGATCACTGCTAGCAGCTGTAGTGGCCAGCAGCGACTGTATGCAAAAAATCTGACAGACTGGTTGTATCGATGGATCAACTTCAGTACAACCAGCCTTTCCACAGATGGATTGAATTTCCTCCAGTCCCAGCTTAACCTGTCGAGATACGATCCGTCTTTGGCTGGCTTTAACCACTTAAGCCCCGGACCAATACGCAGCATAAGGACCAGGCCCATTTTTGCGATTCGGCACTGCGTCACTTTAACTGACATTTGCGCGGTCGTGCGACGTGGCTCCCAAACAAAATTGGCGTCCTTTTTTTACCACAAATAGAGCTTTCTTTTAGTGGTATTTGATCACCTCTGCGGTTTTTATTTTTTGCGCTATAAACAAAAATAAATAGAGCGACAATTTTGAAAAAAAATCTATATTTTTTACTTTTTGCTATAATAAATATCCCCAAAAAATATATAAAAAATTATTTTTTTCCTCAGTTTAGGCCGATACGTATTCTTCGACATATTTTTGGTAAAAAAATCGCAATCTGCGTTTATTGATTGGTTTGCGCAAAAGTTATAGCGTTTACAAAATAGGGGATAGTTTTATGGCATTTTTATTATTATTTTTTTTTACTAGTAATGGCGGCGATCAGCGATTTATTTATTTATTTTTTTGTGACTGCGACATTATGGCGGACACATCGGACACTTTTGACACTATTTTGGGACCATTGTCATTTTTACAGCGACCAGTGCTATAAAAATGCACTGATTACTGTAAAAATGACACTGGCAGTGAAGTGGTTAACCAGGAGGGGGCGCTGTAGGGGTTAAGTGTGCCCTGAATTGTGTTTCTTACTGTGGGGGGCGTGGCTTAGCGTGTGACATCACTGATCGTCGTTCCCTATTACAGGAAACAGACGATCAGTGACAGGCTCACTAGGAAGCACCGGGAGTGGTTTGTTTACACTTACCTTCCCCCGTTCTTCCTCTCTGTGACCCGATCGCGGGACACCAGCGGCGATCGGGTCCACTGTTCCCGCGGGGATGGTCACGGAGAAGAGGACCGGGTCGCGAGCGTGCCGCCGGCTCTTAATGGGGACGTACCTGTACGCCCATGTGCCCAGCCGTGCCATTTTGCCGACGTCCATCGGCGTGCGGCGGTCCTCAAGTGATTAAGCAGACTTCTATGGGGCTTTGCCTTGAGGACAGGGAGGATCAGAGATGGTACAATAGTGCTCTATGGGTGCTGCCAGGACAGTGAAGACTTGCAGGGCTGGATGTAAACAAACAGCAGCCACTAGATCAAGGTAAGTATCCATCTGTGGAGGGTGAGGGTGCGTTAGGTTGGGTCAGGGAACGGGGAGGGGAAAAGGACACTTTGTTTTACAGTGAACTTGTCCTTTAGAAATATTTTAGGTCACGTCAGGTTACCTTTTAATGTAAATAGTCTTATGAAAGTGTGCTTATGTATTATGCCTGTATGATCTTCTCATCTCACTGCCCAATGACAATAGAATGTGTGTAGTCATGCTTGGTATCCAGAGGCCATGTAATTGAGACTGGGAGTTGGGGAAAAGCGTGTCTTATGGATTCTTTTAAAATGTTAAAAACCAACTCGACAAGATTTTTTTTTTTTTTTTTTTCAATGGAATGGAGCGGGGAAGGGATAGAAGGCCTTGGGAGACTTCCTCTAAAAGTTGGCCATATATGGATTGACATTTGAATTTTTCGATCTATTGAGTTTTTATGATCGGGGCTGCAGTGCTGACAAGTGTATTCTGACGGCGGGGGCGAGTCCTGCTGTCAGAACACAATAACAGCAGGGAGGATTTCCCCATCCACCTCAAATTGGTTGAATGGGGAAATGAGCTGAGTTTTTATAGTTCAGTTACTATATGGGCAGCTTTACTTCCTGTTGGGGCAGAAGGTGCTGGGAAGTCTCTCCAGTGGTGACACAAAGCACTTCTAATTCAGTAATATCAGGAACCTCCGTCAACTTGTTTTTACGTCTTCAGAAAAAAAACAACAACCTTGCTGTCAGAGAGATCGGAAATGAGGTGAATACAATAAAAAATTACAAGTATTTGCTTCTTCTAAAATAAATTATACATATAATTTAAAAGAGATTAAGATTCATACTTGCCTAGGTGTATGTAGCATCTGTCCCCTGGCGTCTCTAACACCGAGAACCGAGCGTTCAAACACCGCTGATCACTCGGTTTTCACAGCTCCCCGAGCAGAGATCTGGTGACTGTCGGGTCACTGCTCTCTGCTCTGTCCCCTCCTGGCTGGGCTGTGGAGAGGGCCAGGGGCGGCCAGCAAAACAAACTGCACTCCTGTGATGCACAGAAGTCCAGCCAAACGAGTTTTGACTGGACTTCTCCTTTAAAGGGTAAGTTCACCTTTACAGAAAAATCTGTATGGTGAACTTACACAGGACTCCTTCCCCAGCGTGACGATCTCCCATTCTGAGCCCCGGTATAGCCGCCTCACAGCTCCGGGGCTTAGAAACCCCCAGAGCTTAATCTCCTAAATGTACCCCATCAGGAGGGACGTTTAGGAGCGTTCTAATTGGTCGGCGCCGACCAATCAGAACCCACGTAGCCCGTCCTGTCAGTGGGGAAGAAGAAGAGTGAATGCCGAGGGGATTTCTAAGCCCACGTCTGGTGAGGCGGCTTTACCGGGGCTCAGAACGGGAGATCGCCACGCTGCAGGGCGGCGGGACTTGAGGTGGGGGGGGGGGGGGGGTTCTATGTAAGTTCACCTTACAGATTTTTCTGTAAAGGTGAACTTACACTTTAAAGTTGAACTTCAGGCAGATATAAATGACACAAACAGCAGCATTATATTCATTTACACATCTTTATTGTAATGTTTTAAAATGCAGGCAGTGTAATTACTTGTACAGTAAAACTTTGGATTGACAGTAACTTGGTCTGAGAGCGTTTTGCAAGACAAGCTATTTTTTTTTTATAACTTTTGACTTGATATACAAGCGATGTCTTGATATACAAGTAGCGTCATGTCACAACTAAGTATAAAAGAGAAGAGAGGCGCCTCTAAGTGTAGCAATATGGTTACATTTAATGAAGGTACAACATTTAGCAACTCACATGGTTGAAGATTAAAACAGGCACATCTAAGTATGCAGGCATCCGGGGTAAAGCTGTCCACATAGACCGTCCTCCGCACCGCCATCCCTTCCATGCTGCGCTCCACATGCGCTTCAAGCTTCGCTTTCAGATCGTTCTACTGCAGGGTAGTCTTCCCAGTCACTATTACAGACTGACAGCGGTGAGAGCCGGCGGTGTGGGGGATGGCCTATGTGGACAGCTTTACCCCAGATGCCTGCATACTTAGATGTGCCTGTTTTAATAATCAACCATGCGAGTTGCTAAATGTTGTATCTTCATTAAATGTAAACATATTGCTACACTTAGAGGCGCCTCTCTTCTCTTCTTATACTCTGTAGCTCCTGCTGGATTTTGCTTCGAATCCCCTTGTGGAGGCTTCCATTTGTGGATGGACATTTTATGGTTACAAAAACTAAAGAGGAATTGCAGTCTGCTCACATAATTTATAATAAAAAGATCTTTGCCATGCTGAAGCTTCCCTCCAACAACATTGCATATTATTTTATATATACTGTGATTCTGTACTTGCCAAATATGCTGCAGAAATCTCTCTCCACTGAGTCGGGCTGCATCCATTTTAACTGTGGGCAGCTGAAGCTGCTGCCTGTTCACTTCCTGGATTTACACAGACACACACCTCCAGCTTTCATTGGCCCTCTTATGACTCACCCCCCTCCCTTCCTGGCAAACTCTCAGAGTGAGAGCGAGAGCTGTGCATGATGTCATAAGTCTAGGCTTTTTACCAGACAAGAAACAGGAAGTGGGCTGTAGAAGGTATTTACTGGCAGAAAAAAAAAAAGTTTTACTACCCAAAGTTAAAACAACAACAAGGGCAGAAGATTTAATAGAGGGAAAGATGAAAAAAATGACTGAAGGTCCGCTTAAATTGCTATAATCTTTGTATATGGACTATAAACTGAAGATTGTGGATCGAATCGTCTGAGTCTCCATTATTTCTTATGGGGAAATTTGCTTTGATATACGACTGCTTTGGATTACAAGCACATTTCCAGAACGAATTATGCTCACGATCCAAGGTAGTACTGTATTTGGTTTGGCGTCAATCTCTTGAAGTGATAGTACAGCAGAGTCCAGGCTGGGAGAGGGAGATTAAAGTCAATCACTTGTGCTGTAGTGCTCATGTACTGATAGGAGATGAGAGCAGAGTGATGAGCTCAGTTTGCTGCTTCTCCTTTCACTGTTCAGTCACAGGCAGTGAAGGGACGATACCTGGGAATGTAAATGAAGGGTAGCAGAGAAAAAACAGGTCTCACGCCTTGCCAGACAGGGCTATGCTGGGTGGCAGAGCAGTCAGGACTGGACTGATAGAAATACATATCCTTTTGCAGGTAAAACCGCCCCCCTATATGTATTTTGTTTATCTATTTAGTTGTAAGCTGAGGTTTATTTGTACTGTGTTCAGACCTAGCTCCGGCCACACTAATGAATTCCATCTCTTCTCTTCCTAGGACAAACTGCTCCAGTATCTACTCCTGCTATCAACCCCTTCCAGGTCAACCAGCCTCAAGCCCTGACCCTAAACCAGCTGCGATCCAGTCCAATGATGGGAGTCGCACCGTCCTTCAACAACATGGCTAACGAGGCCTCCATACCACCCCCTTTACTGGGCATGTCAACGCTACCCGCGGTACCGCCAGCAGGGATGAACATAAACATGGCAGCCACCTTGCCACATCACAACTCTGCCATCCCCCCTTCGAACACCCAAGCCATGAATGCTACCAACCCATTCTTGCTATGAAAGCGGAAGGTACCCGCGGGCGCGGAAACGTACAAAATAAAACTACAGAATGGAGGTATACCTCTCAGCTGCTGTGTCCTTCTAATTTGTTAGGTTTGTCCTGCAGGGTGACTAGGTCTAAATCGACTTCAAGCTACTAAGGACACGCCTGTAGCATTCTGTTTAAAAACCAATCAACACGAGACACCCACCAAAGCAAGGCTTCGTCCTCCGGTCTTTTCTTAGGTCGAAATTCATCATCATGCTCCCCGTGGTTCAGCGTTGGTCACCCCCGTCTCCGTCACTCACGCTTTTCCCAGGATGCTATAACTTGTGTCACTCTGAGATCTTATGTCATAAAATAAAATAAAATAAAAAAAAGCATCAAACTTGTGGATTTGCAGTAGTTGTGCCTGTGAGGAGATACTAACATTGGGTCTGTGGGTGTATTTCAAATTGACGAGTTGATCCATTATATAGGGGAACTGTGGACAAACGGAATTGACATGCGAACGCATTGTGTGCCTACAAGACGAAAAAAATAAAATAAAAACTACGCGGTTGTTTTACACTTTTAGATTTAACACGCCCACTTGGCAATGGGTTGGAGTTCTTATGTAACAAAAAGTGACAACAACACACTAACGGACAAGCGTTTAAAGGGACGGTTGCGCCAACCTTTTGTCAGCCAATTTGCAAAGGGAGTTTTCACCTGTAGGAATGCAGCCTATCAATTCACTGCCTTTTGTCTCTGTGACGTCACGTGATCCAGCGAATCGTTGGGCTGACTCTGTTTGGCTGCTGGCAAAATGGCTGAGCTGCTGTATAAAATGTGATCTGGGCAGTCAAACCATTTTAAATAACTTTGGATTTTCCTCCACCATCAAATAAAACACAATTGTGTCTATAAAGCTATTCTTTACGTAAAATAAAACCTATATTTTTATCACTTTGTCTCAGACTTTACTTATGTAAAAAAATAAAAATAATTATCTGATGGTGCTAAAGAACATTAACCACTTGCTTACAGGGCACTTAAACCCCCTTCGTACCCAGACCAATTTTCAGCTTTCAGCACTGATGCAATTTGAATGACAATTGCGCGGTCATACAACAATGTACCCAAATTATATTTTTATCATTTTTTTTCCCACAAATAGAGCTTTCTTTTGGTGGTATTTGATCACCTCTGCGGTTTTTATTTTTTTGCGCTACAAACAAAAAAAAGACAGAATATTAAAAAAAAAAAAATTTTTTACTTTTTGCTATAATAATATCCCAATTTTTTTAAAAAAAACGATTTTTTTCTCAGTTTAGGCCAATACATATTCTTCTACATATTTTTGGTAAAAAAAATTGCAATAAGCGTATAGTGATTGGTTTGCGCAAAAGTTATAGCGCCTACAAAATAGGGGATAGATTTATGACATTTTTATTATATATATATTTTTTTACTATTAATGGCGGTTATCTGCGATTTTTGTCAGGCCTGCGATATTGCGGCGGACATATCGGACACTTTTGACACTATTTTGGGACCATTCACATTTATACAGCGCTATAAAAATGCATTGATTACTGTATAAATGTGACTGGCAGGGAAGGGGTTAACACTAGGGGTCGAGGAAGGGGTTAAATATGTTCCCTGGAAGTGATTCTTACTGTGTGGGGGGAGGGGACTGACTGGGGGAGGTGACCGATCTGTGTCCCTATGTACAAGGGACACACCATCGGTCTCCTCTCTCCCTGACAGGACGTGGATCTGTGTTTACACACCGAGCGTCCAGCCTCTGTAACTGCCGATCGCGTGTACCTGGCGGACATCGCGACCACCAGGCACGCGCATCGGCGTGACACGGCGGGCACAGCTGGGCGGTGCGCGGGGGGGATGTAAACAGCGGGACGTCCAGGGACTTGAGAGCTGCGCTGCAGACGTCTTTCATCTATAGCGCGGGTCTCAAGTGGTTAAAGAGGAAGTAAACCCTCTCTAAAAAAATAAATTCAAAAAACACCCTGCAAGACAAAGGCATAATGAGCTAGTATGCATAGCATACTAGCTCAGTATGTATGACTAACCTGAGATCGAAGCCCCCGCAGCGACCCTCGTTCCTCTCCTCCGCCATGATACCCGGAGTGACTTCTGGGTATCGCCGCTCCGGCAATGTGACTGGCCGGAGCCCCGATGACGTTGCATGCGCGCGGAACCGGCACTATCCCCGCGCATGCGCGCGTTTCTGGCTCTATCCCATTCAGGACCCAACACGCTCAGTGCGCCTGCGCCGTTGTCTACGGCGCATGCGCCGTAGACATCGGTGCCCGATTTTCTGCAAATATCTCCTTAACCATGTTAAGGAGATATTGCAAGCACCTACAGGTAAGCCTTAATGTAGGTTTACCTGTAGGTGCAAGTAGTATCAGAGGGTTTACAACCACTTTAAGAAAATAAAAATGTAATGGTCGCAAGGCCATTTATTAAAAAAAAAAATTCCCTTTCGATTCTATGTGCATTTACCATATTTTATGTTTGTCGTTTACTTGTAAAAGCCTCCCTTGTGCAGATATCCAAAAGCCCTGAGACTGCTGCTGGGTGTCGCCATCTTGGATCTGATTTCAGCAGTCGCAGTGGATTCAGAGTTGTCAATCAAGGGACACTTTAAAACCGTGGTTTCCAACCTAGGGTACGAGCTAGGATTTTTTTAGGGTAGGAACTATTAATCAGTAATTGCAGTACTATGCAGCTGGGATGCACAGTATAAAGCCCCATACACACTATTCGAATTTTCTGCAGATTTTTGTCTTCAGATTTACCAAAACCATATAATATGAGGTCAAACCTTACGACTTCCATCTGACTTTTCCGTGGATTTTGGGCCGAAGGGCGTTGGCCGTGAACTTGGTATGCATACACACGGCACAACATTTTCAGCCAACAAAACCTAAATATGTGGGCTTTCTGCTCTTTAGTGCCACCCTTTCCTTCAGGAAGTGAGAAGAAATCTACCCCTAGGAAGGGAAATTCTCTCCTGTAAGAGTTAATATGGGAAAAAGGTGTCTCCTCTCTACTGATGCTTTATCACCAATCCTTGTTTTCCTAAAAACCCCAAATTTTCAAAATCCAATTGTCATTGGGACAGAAAGTTACATAGTTAGTCAGGTTGAAAAAAGACACAAGTCCATCCAGTTCAACCATAAAAAAATAATAATAATATCACACAATCCCATATACCCAATTCTATACCCACAGTTGATCCAGAGGAAGGCAAAAAACCCCAGCAGAGCATGATCCAATTTGCTACAGCAGGGGAAAAAATTCCTTCCTGATCCCCCTGAGAGGCAATCGGATTTACCCCGGATCAACTTTACCTATAAATGTCAGTACCCAGTTATATTATGTACATTTAGCAAAGTATCCAGGCCTTTCTTAAAGCAACCTACTGAGCTGGCCAGAGCCACCTCTGCAGGGAGTCTATTCCACATTTTCACAGCTCTTACTGTGAAGAAACCTTTCTGTATTTGGAGATGAAATCTCTTTTCCCCTAGATGTAAAGAGTGCCCCCTTGTTCTTGGTGTTGACCGTAAAGTGAATAACTCAACACCAAGTTCACTATATGGACCCCTTATATATTTGTACATGTTGATCATATCCCCCCTTAATCTCCTCTTCTCAAGAGTGAATAAATTCAGTTCCTCCAATCTTTCCTCATAGCTGAGCTCCTCCATGCCTCTTATCAGTTTGGTCAGAAAGTGAGGTGAAATCTTCTGAACAGGGGCACAGACAGCAAAACAAATGTTACAGGGGTGATAACCCTTCCCTATGTTTTCCAAAAAGCTTAAAAATAGATTTTTTGTCTGGAGCTACACTTAAAAAATGTACCTGTTCCAAATTACAAACAGATTCTACATAAGAACAAACCTACAGTCACTGTCTTGTTTGTAACCCGGGGACCGCCTGTAGTGTGTATAGGGTAGGGGTGCAACGGATCGGTGGTGATCCGTGTTCGGATCGGATCACCACGCGATCCGAGGAGCGCTCCGGAGCCTCGGCCGTAGGAAAGGCCGCAGCTTCGGTCTAGCTCCGGAGCGGCGGCCATCTTGGTACACCCGGCGGCGACCGCTCTAATGACGTTTCACCGCCATCTTGCTCCACCCCACACAGTAATGAGAGAAGGGGACAAGCGGATATCTTGTTACACCCAAAGCTCCCACACAAAACGGAGCTTATCAGCTTTAATACAGTATTTGGAAATCCATCGGACTTTTTACATTTTAAAAGCAGCAGCAAACCTGCTGACCTTACATGATTGCTAATGTGACGGAACACCTGATTTTCACATTTAACTAAATGTTAAATGTGAAAATCAGAGGTGTTCTGTCACATTAGCAACCATGTAAGGTCAGCAGGTTTGCTGCTGCTTTGAAAATTTAACATGTAAAGAGTCCGTTGGATTTACAAATACTGTATTCAAGCATATAAGCTCCGTTTTGTGTTGAAAATAACTGAAATTGAAAATTTAACATTATTTATTTTTTTTTGCCAATCCGAAAATGATCCGATCCGTGACCCCTGATCCGAGGATCGATCCGATCCGTGAGTTTTTTGATCCATTGCACCCCTATAATAGGGTCTAATGCGTTTCCATTTTGAGGTTGGCCAGGTCATATGGTGCCATTGGTTGTTATGGTGCTGGTAGCCGGCCTTCCTGCACCTGTGTCACCTTTCAAAGCTCCTCAATCCTCCTTTTCCTGTCTCTGATAGTGGCTGAATATAGGGGAGCTGCAGCTATTCTATAAAACTCTGATCTGTAGAACAGGACAAGCAGAGTTATCTGAGTAGAAGGAAGGGCAGCAGAAGCTGGCACAAAAGCAATGAGGTGTGAAAGGCTGATGCAGGTTTGTGAGCTTGGTAGAGGGTAGCCAGGGATGCTCAGTGACAGGGTACCAGAGCAGGTTCTAGATTAAACTCGCCATAGGTGACATGTGGATTCCCCTGTGCCCCCTTCATTCTTGCATGGCACCCTGTCCTGGATATGCAGTGCCACTGCAGCTGGGAATGCACACGCAGCAATGTACTAGTGCAGACACAAAAGGTATTGTACACGGGCTCAGTATCTTTAATGTTGACTTTTGGAATGGAGGAGTATGCTGCTCAGCTGCAGAGTTTAGAAAAGTTCTCTAGGCACTTAATACCATCATACCACCTAAGAGTGGCAGAGTAGGTGCAGGAGGCAGGGGAGTGCTAAAGGGGCAAGGAGGGTACAATGTTGCTGCTAACACTACCCTACCACCTACCATGCTGTGCCCCCTGTCAGGGGAGAGGAGGGGGGCAATTTATGAAAAAGGATGGCCAAGGGGAACCGCTGCTCTAATGTATTTCCCTTTTCTCAGTATCCCAGCAAATACCTATATAAGATGTTTCTGTACCCAGACCTGCAATTTTTTTAGATTGGTGACGGGGTCTCTAGAAAAAATGAAAGTGCTCCCACCTTCCTCTCTGACATGACAACACAGTGCATTTTTGGCTGTGAATTCCTAAGCACGTCATCCGATCTGCCTATATAATTTCTGATTAATTATAAAGAACACCGTCCTTATCTCTGCTTCCTCCTCATCTCCATCCCCCCCCCCATCCTTGTCCAATCAGCTCACAAGATATCTGGAAAAAAACAATATGTTCCAATAGGTCTGCCAAATGCATATAAGAAAAGTTCAATCTTAGGGTTTACATACAGTATAATTTAGGATGATAAAACGAGGACCGACTACATAAGGTCCTCTGATTCCTCCTGTAATGTACCTGTACTGTCTGCCCTTAAGTTGTAAAGAGCTGTGCAAACTGTTGGCACTATATAAATCCTGTATAATGATAACAACTCCATAGGTAGAGAACAGCATAGAGCTTTACTGCAATACCAAATCTAGCCACCGGATGTCTTCTACGTAATAAACAATATATAAAGACCCCTTTCACACTGAACTGCCAGTAAATCACTGAGCGCTTTTCGGGAGATTTTGAAGAGCTTTTCAGGCGCTTCCCATTCATTTCAATGGAGAGGGGCGCTTTTGAGCCGTTTCTTTTTAGCTCTCCAAACATGCTCCAAAGATGTTGCTTGCAGGAGTTTTTTCACCTCCCTGCCAGCGCACCGCCCCAGTGTGAAAGTATCAATTGATTTTAACGGGAAGCAGTTTTTGTGAGCTTTTCAGGTGCTTTTTTTAACGTGTGAAAGGGGTCTTACAGAGCACTATACACTAATGACATCATTTTATGGGCGGGTTTCGACTCCTTTCACACTCCGGCTGCGTTAGAGCTAAAGCATTGCTCATTTTAGCCGCACTTTAGTGCTGTTTAAGCGGCGCTTTTCGGCTGCTAGCGGGGCACTTAAAATGCCTGTGTTGCTGCGCTTTGGAAGCGCTACCCATTCATTTCAATGGGCAGGGAATTTTGGGAGCGATCCTAACCCGCCCCAAAGATGCTGCTTGCAGGACTTTTCTTAACGCAATGAATGGGAGGCGGTTTTCAGGCACTGTTTAGAGGCTATTTCTAGTGCTAAACCGCCTGAAAACCGCCTCAGTGTGAAAGGGGTCTTATGGATAAATAGGTGAACTTTTCAGAAAATTATCAGAAAGGATATTTACTGTAAGAAAGCACAGCAATCCCCAATATTTTAATTTTTTTTTTTTTTTTTTACAAATTGCATTGTATTTAGCCCTACCCATGAAAACCATTTAACCCCCCCCCCCCCCATAGCAGATGTACTGCTACAGGGTGGCCATTCTGTGCACACCACTTCCGCTGTGATTTGTCATAGCAGAAGCCAATCAGCAGGTGCCGACTACTGGATGTCCGCCGGCACCTGCCGATCGTCGGGAAGAGAGGCTGAACAGAGCTCTGCCTATGTAAACAAGGCAGAGCTCTGTTCTGACGAGGGGGGGCTGGTTGATGGGTTGAGTGATGGATTTTCTTTCCCTAGAAATTCCATCAGTTCCCTTAGCAAAAGCACCCCACAAAAACACTGGCCAGGCGCACATTTAACCCTTTGATCGCCCTAGATGTTTGACCTCTTCCCAGTCAGTGTCAGTACAGTGACATTGCATATTTTTTAGCACCGATTACTGTCACTGGTTACCAAAGTGTCAGTTAGTGTCCAATTGTCCACCACAATATCACATTCCTGCTATCAGTCACTGATCACCACTATTACTAGTATAAAAAATACATAGAAATTCCAGTATATATACACCATAGCTTGTAGACGCTATAACTTTTGCGCAAATCAACATACGCTTATTGGGATATTTGTTTACCAAAAATATGTAGCAGAATACATATTGGACTAAATTCATGAAGAAATTAGATTTTTTTAAATTGCTGTAATTCAGCCATGGGTGGGGGCACCGGAGATCTAGGCAACTGCTGTCAAGTCCACAGATCTGATCCTATGCAATGAAATTTAAATCATACAAATAAATTTGAGTCTGTATTAACCAATAGGATCCATCCTTCCTATGCTAGTACATGAAACTATTCTGCCTGGCATCATATAACATCACTACAGCCCTTTATGTCTGATTGGATTTTCTATATATTTCATAACTGTATGACTGGAAAGAATTCCTCTACGAGAACCGTCCATCCAGAATACAGCTGAATCTGGATTATATTGAAGAAGATCACAATACACAAAGCTTCCTCTCTCCAGAATCCATAGAAACATTAACACCCCTTTCACACTGAGGCGCTTTGTAGGCACTATAACGCTAAAAATAGCGCCTGAAAAGCGGCTCCATTCACACTGGAGCGGTGCGCTGGCGGGACGGTAAAAAATGTCCTGGAAGCAGCACCTTTGGAGCGGTGTGTGTATACTAGGGGGTGTCATAATTAATCGTAACATCGCTGCATCGGGATTCGGTCGTCCACGATGCGGCAACGATGTTACGACTTTCAATAATTGATTAATGATGACGTGACGTCATCCTCACGCCGTGCTGCTGCCTCAGAGTCGGGAGCCGGAAGCAGCCGAAGAAAGCGCGCCGTCTTTTCTCGCCTCCCACTGACGTCATCCTCTGCCGCCCTGTGTCTCTCCCTCG
Source organism: Rana muscosa (assembly GCA_029206835.1). Taxonomy (NCBI): domain Eukaryota; kingdom Metazoa; phylum Chordata; class Amphibia; order Anura; family Ranidae; genus Rana; species Rana muscosa. Next base: position 146,244,902 of record CM055127.1, on the reverse strand, counting down.
CTTCATTACACACAGCGGTCTCCCTGCTGTGTCACAAAGTCTAAAATGTACTTCAGCTGCGCTGTGACAAAGGTACCGCCTCCTCCTAGACCAGTGTGTGTGATAGACAGAACACTGTGTCTATTTCCTGCCATTGGATCAGTGTATCACACTGGTCTAGGAGGAGGCGGGACTTTTATCACAGCGCGGCTGAAGTACATTTTAGACTCCGTGACACAGCAGGGAGACCGCTGTGTAAAGTAGGTACTGACACAGTGAGACTTATTAATGGGCATAGTGACACTGCATTAATGGGCATAGTACACTGCTTTAATGGGCATAGTGACACTGCATTAATGGGCATAGTGACACTGCATTGATGGGCATAGTGCCACTGCATTGATGGGCATAGTGCCACTGCATTGATGGGCATAGTGCCACTGCATTGATGGGCATAGTGCCACTGCATTAATGGGCATAGTGATGCTTATTGATGGACACGGTAAAGCTGCATGGATGGGCACAGTGACTAGGGTTGCCACCTCATCCCTTTAAACCCGAACACATATGAATTGCACAGGTTCTGTGGCTGATTAAGGTGGTAATTAAACTCACTTGGTGCCTTATCTGCATTAAATTGGCCTCAGAACCGGTGTAATTCATATGTGTTCGGGTTTAAAAGGGATGAGGTGGCAACCGTAACAGTGACGCAGCATGGATGGGCACAGTGACGCTGCATGGATGGGCATAGTCAGGTAGGCTGCATTGATGGGACACACATGTTTTGTAGCTGTTTGTTCAATGCCAGTGTGCCACGCATTGCTGCGAAGTGCGCGCGGATTGCAGTGCACGGTCGGTCACGGTAATTTTGTTTTTTGGTCCATATGTTATTATGTTTGTTTAGAAAAGTTGAAAACCATGGGCACATGGGTAGTAATCGTGATGTATTGCGGAATCGAATCGTGGACATGATAATCGTAATCGAATCGTGAGACCAGTGAAGATGCGCACCCCTAGTGTATACCGCTCCTGCCCAATGAAATGAATGGGCCCTGCGGCCGTACTGCTGGCAAAGTGCTGCTGCAGCAGCGCTTTGCGGGTGGTTTTAACCCTTTTCCGGCTACTAGCGGGGGTTAAACGCTATCGGCCGAATACCTGCGTAAAAATGACGGTAAAGCGCCGCTAGCAAATAGTGGCGCTTTGCCGCTGACGCCGCCTGCGCCCCAGTGTGAAAGGGGCCTTAGGATCCAGCCACCAAATCAACCCCAGGAGTAAATCATTATAAATAGCATCACCCCTGCTAGAAATTTTCCATTTGAATTCAAAAAGCACCGCGGAATAAATAAATAACTACCGTATATACTCGAGTATAAACCGAGGCACCTAATTTAAAAAAAAAAAAAACTGGGAAAATGTATTGACTCGAGTATAAGCCTAGGGTGGGAAATGGAGCAGCTACTGGTACAGTAAATTTCTTTAGTGTTCTAAGCCAGTGTTTCTCAATTCCAGTCCTCAAGGCGCACCAACAGGTCATGTTTTCAGGCTTTCCATTATTTTGCACAGGTGATTTGATCAGTTTCACTGCCTTAGTAATTACCACAGCCATTTCATCTGAGGGAAATCCTGAAAACATGACCTGTTGGTGCGCCTTGAGGACTGGAATTGAGAAACACTGCTCTAAGCAACCAGCATCCAGTAGGAGATTGGGGTTTAGTAAGGGGAGATGGGGTTCCTGGTGCCTAATGGGGGCACTGCCAGTCAGTGGGGGAGGGGGCACTGGTGCTTCTTACCTGGCTGCTTGATCCATATGGAATCCTGTAGAAGAATCATCCCCTCTCACTTTATGTCATTCCTTTTACAATGTCCCCTTTTCTTGTCCGCTGATTTTTCTCATCTGAAGGGATGCCAGTACAGTGATAGCTCAGACATCTCACAAAAGAAAACTTCCCCTCAGGCTCTGACTGATGACATCATCTTATCTTCCTCACCTCAGTGCTCAGGAGCTTAACAGTAAGTGGGGACACTGACTCGAGTATAAGCCGAGGGGGGCATTTTCAGCCTAAAAAAAAAGGGCTGAAAAACTCGGCTTATACTGAGTATATAAAGTCTGATTTTCTCTAATAGATTGATCCCAGTGACGGGTGCACTTCAATGCATTCACTAAAAAATCACCATGAGGGGTTTGCAGGCTCATTTAATATTAAAATGCACAGAAACCAATCAGAATTCACCTGCTCAGAACCATCTGTGCAAAGGCAAACTAAATCGGATTGGTTGATTTGATATAGACTAAGGCCCCTTTCACACTGACACGTTTTTCAGGCGGTTTAGTGCCAATAATAGCGCTGTTATACCGCCTGAAAAAATTGTGCCCTGCAGTCTTCAGTGTGAAGGCCCGAGGGCTTTCACATTGAAGCGGTGCGCTAGCAGGACCTCTCCAAAAGTCCTGCTAGCCGCATCTTTACAGCGGTGTGTTCACCGCGGCTGCCCATTGAAATCAACGGGACACTGCGGTATTAACCCTTTTTCGGCCGCTAGCGGGGGTTAAATTCACCCCGCTAGCGGCCGCATACCGCTGTAATAATGACGGTATAGCGGTGCTGAAAATCACGCCGCTATACCGCCACCGCACCTGCCCGCCCCAGTGTGAAAGGTGTTTATGGGGTCGGTTTCACACTGGGGCGGTGGCGGTATAGCGCCGCTATTTTTAGCGGCGCTATACCGTCGGGATTGCTGAGCTATTCGGCCGCTAGCGGTGCGGTTTTAACCCCCGCTAGCAGCCGAAAAAGGGTTAATACCACCCACAAACCGCAGCGGTTTGCAGGCGGTATTACCGCGGTGTCCCATGCATTTCAATGGGAAGGAGCGGTGTAGGAGCGGTAAACACACTGCTCCAAAGATGCGGCTAGCAGGACTTTTTTTCACGTCCTGCTAGCGCACCGCTCCAGTGTGAAAGCTAATAGGAGAGGCGGAGCGGGGGGTGTGTAATTCAGATTTTTTTTAATTCTGCACTGACTGTCTTCGCATTTGCCCCAACCCCTGTTCAAATCCAATCCGGGGACAGTGTCCTCAATCCGGGGACAGTGTCCTCAATGTGGGGATGTCTGGTCACCCTAACCTACCTGCCAGTTCCTTCAAAAACAAGTGTGCAAGTGTACCTAGAAGAATAGATGACATTTTAAAGGCAAAGGGTGTTCACACCAAATATTGATTTGATTTGGATTTCTCTTCTGTTCATTTACTTTCCATTTTAATTGATTGATAAAAAAAAAAAAAAAAAAACTTAACACTTCTGTTTCTTAAAGCATTCTTTATTTACAGCATTTTGCACACCTGCACTGTATGTATATACGGGGGTTCTTCAAAAGTTTTGCAGGCATCTCCACCACAGCGTGACAACTCTTAGGCCTCATGCCCACGGACGTTTTTACAGCTGTGTTTTTTACAGCTTAAAAACGCCTGTGCATGTTATTGTATTTTTTTTTTTTTTGAAAAAAAAAACGCGGACCTGAAAAACGCAATCGCTGCGTTTTTGCGCGTTTGACGGTTCGCGTTTTTTTCTGCCTAACTCCGACGCTGAGGAACGCACTGGTCCTGGATTTTTTTTACAGCTTAAAAATGTCTATGCCATTTGCAGCTCAAAAACGTCTAGGTGGGCATGAAGCTATAGACTAACACGGACAGGCGTTTTTAAGCTGTAAAAAACGCTCAAAAACGCGGCTGTAAAAACGTCCGTGGGCATGAAGCCTTCTACTAAACTATAGGGCCAGCCGGCTTGCTGGACAGACTAGTCACATATGTGACACTCTCAGACACGACTAATCACCACTCTTCCCGCCCTCACCGTTATATAACAGAAGACAAAAATGGCACATCATTGTTAGGGTTTACATACACTTTAATATGCTGAGCCCATAAACCTTTGCATTTTGCAATGCAGAATATAACCACTAGATGTCAGCAATGTAATAGAACAATATATAACAGAGAAGACGTGCAGTTCAACTCAATAGGTTTAAATGTGTAACAACATTTTTTTCATATATTGATTATGGTGTTGGCACAGTAGCACTTTTTATTGCATTAATAAGAATACATTGCACTATATATTTGGATGTTATATAATGGAACACTGGTGTAATGTTTTTGGGCACTAATTTACAGGATGCACATTGGTCATACATTATAGCGCAACACTTTGATTATTATAAATTTAGCACACCTTTATGAGACTGCGATCAGCGTCAGCAGCTGATAACTATCGCACTGATTGACCTTCCCTGGTAGCTCGCAAGATCTTCATTAATTCCTGAAATGTGCAGTTCGTTTCGTTCCAATTTAGTTTTTCGACGAAATTCGACAAATTCATTAATTTGGAAATATTCGAATTAACGAAAATCATTTTAACAAATTTTTTAGAAAATCTGAAAATTCGAGTATTTGGAAATTCTAAAATTTGGAAATTCGAAAACTACAAAAATTTTTCAATCAGAACGGAAATCCAAAAGAACCAAAATACGAAAATAAGAGCAAAAATCCGAAAACTAACTGATAATAACTATTGCTAACTATTAAATTATAGGTATTGGAATTTCCTTTCAAATTTGGCTGTTAGTGAACGTAATGAATACGAATTTATCCGAAGTTACGAATTATGCAAAATAACAAATGCCACATCTAAATTAATGGAACGTAACAAATTATTAATAATAAAAAATAGGAAGAACTTATTATTATTATTTATTAATTCATTACATTCCATTCGTTTAGATCAGGGGTCTCAAACTGGCGGCCCTCCAGCTGTTGCGAAACTACAAATTCCATCATGCCTCTGCCTGTGGGAGTTATGCTTGTAACTGTTAGCCTTGCATTGCCTCATGGGACTTTTAGTTTCACAACAGCTGGAGGGCCGCCAGTTTGAGACCCCTGGTTTAGATCCAGCATTCATTATTTCGGATAATTCGTAACTTAGGATAAATTTGTACTTGTTAGGTTTACTAACAGCCAAAAGTTGAAAGGAAATTCCAATACTTATAATTACATTTTTGAGCATGTGCGAGATAACAGCAGAGGAGGACAGGAAGAGCGGAAGTAATCTACACTGCAGCCACAAAAGACAGTAGCTGAGATGGCGCTGGGCTACTATAAGGAAGCAAGATTTTACAACCACCTGGGAAAACAGTAAGAAACATCTGAAGGGGCAAAGAGTAATGCAGAATGTTATGGGAAGCTGTAGCAGACAGGATTAAGAAGGAGCATTTGAGGTGCTGGGTTTACTTCCTCTTTAACCACTTAAGGACCAAGCCTGTTTTTCACACTCAGTGTTTACAAGTTAAAAACAATTTTTTTTTTGCTAGAAAATTACTTAGAACCCCCAAACATTATATATTGTTTTTTTCTCACCTCACCTTCCAGGACGGCAACACATGAGAGATGATGGGCTCCACCCAGCAGGAAACACAATCAAATCACAGCTGTTTATAAGGCCCCACCTTACCCCTTGTCCCTCAGTATTGATTGTGTTTCCCGCAGCAAAACAGTTAATTTTTTTTCTGAAACAAAAGACTACAGTTGGTCGGTTGGTACCCCTGTGAGCCAGGTGTAGGAATGCCGACAAGGCTGCACTTACCTGCCGCCTCAGAGCTTCTCACAGGTCGCCCCCCGAAAAACGGCATTCGTGCAGGCGGTCTGGCATTTCAAATTCCACGCCGCTCAAGCAGCTCGGGTCTCCTCCCTGGTCTTCCCCTGATACAGCGGCGACATTTTGCCGGAGTCTGATAGAAGGGGAAGACTCAGCGCGCTCCAAGCCTCATTCTCAGGCTGAACTTCCTGTCACAGCAGGAAGAGATGGAGCAGCCAACAACATGCACGAAAGCATGAAGGAGACGCCGGACCCGCGTGGCAGCGGAGACCGAGACATTCTTGTGCAAACAGGACTCAGTGAGCTGCGAGGAGCTAACAGACTGTCTGAGCCCACCTCATGGGCAAGGAGGATGGAAAGACAGCACAGGTGGTTGTAGGTAAAAGCAAACCAGGATGAGGTAACTGCCGCTTTTCTTACCTAATTGGGGGTTATTTGATACCAGATTAGATGGTCCCTGGTAATCCCCCATGACTTCTCCTTTGGGAGAAGGGGCCTGCAGCCATGATACAGGGGGCAGGAAGAGTGACTATGGTTTGTTCCATTTTTTTCTTAGATTCCCCCAGAGAGGAACAGGAGGTCTTTTTAACAAACCTCTTTCTTCATTCATTAGCACTGATGCCAGTAGAAAGTGCATTAAACTGCGGGGAAAGATTGTCTAAACCAGGGATATGCAATTAGCGGACCTCCAGCTGTTGCCAAACTACAAGTCCCATGAGGCATAGCGAGACTCTGACAGCAGCAAGCATGACACCCAGAGGCAGAGGCATGATGGGACTTGTAGTTTTGCAACAGCTGGAGGTCCGCTAATTGCATATCCATGGTCTAAACCAGGGGTCTCCAAACTTTTCAACACGAGGGCCACATTGTAGATTTTACAAGTATTCGGGGGCCAAAAAAAATCAGTTATGTACAAATGAATGAATCGTCATTCCCATCATCAGTGTCCCCAGCAGAGTTTTCCCCATTATCAGTGTCCCCAGCAGAGTTTTTCCCATTATCAGTGTCCCCGGCAGAGTTTTTCCCATTATCAGTGTCCCCGGCAGAGTTTTTCCCATTATCAGTGTCCCCAGCAGAGTTTCCCCCCCATCGGTGTCCCCAGCAGAATTTTCCCCCCCCATCGGTGTCCTCAGCAGAATTCCCCCTCCCATCGGTGTTCCCAGCAGAATTTTCCCCATCGGTGTCCCCAGCAGAATTTTCCCCATCGGTGTCCCCAGCAGAATTTTCCCCATCGGTGTCCCCAGCAGAATTTTCCCCATCGGTGTCCCCAGCAGAATTTTCCCCATCGGTGTCCCCAGCAGAATTTTCCCCATCGGTGTCCCCAGCAGAATTTTCCCCATCGGTGTCCCCAAAAAATTCCCCAGGGTTCAGGGGTGAGCTATGTACAGAGTTCAGGGTTAAGGGGTGTGCTACATGCAGAAGGTGAGTTGGGTGCAGGGTGAGGTGTGTGAGGTAGGTGCAGGGTGCAGAGGGTGAGGTGGGTGCAGGGTGCAGAGGGTGAGGTGGGTGCAGAGGGTGGGTGCAGGGTGCAGAGGGTGGGGTGGGCGCAGGGTGCAGAGGGTGAGGTGGGCACAGGGTGCAGAGAGAGGGTGGGTGCAGGGTGTGAGGTGGGTACAGGGTGCAGAGGGTGGGTGCAGGGTGCGGAGGGTGAGGTGGGTGCAGAGGGTGAGGTGGGTGCAGGGTGCAGAGGGTGGGTGCAGGGTGCAGAGGGTGAGGTGGGCGCAGGGTGCAGAGGGAGAATTTAGCAGCAGAGGGTGGGCGCAGGGTGCAGAGGGAGGGTGCAAGGTGCAGAGGGTGAGGTGGATGCAGAGTGCAGAGGGAGGGTGCAGAGGGCGGGTGCAGGGTGCAGAGGGTGAGGTGGGTGCAGGGTGCAGAGGGTGGGTGAGGTGGGTACAGGGTGCAGAGGGTGAGGTGGGCGCAGGGTGCAGAGGCTGGGCGCAGGGTGCAGAGGGAGGGTGCAGAGGGTGAGGTGGGTACCGGGTGCAGAGGGTGAGGTGGGCGCAGGGTGCAGAGGCTGGGTGCAGGGGGAGGGTACCGGGTGCAGAGGGTGAGGTTGGCGCAGGGTGCAGAGGCTGGGTGCCGGGTGCAGAGGGTGAGGTTGGCGCAGGGTGCAGAGGCTGGGTGCAGGGTGCAGAGGGAGGGTACCGGGTGCAGAGGGTGAGGTTGGCGCAGGGTGCAGAGGGAGAGGTTGATGCAGAGTGCACTGCTCCCCCCCCCCCCCCCAGATTCCAGTACAGTCAGAGCTCCACACTCCACTCCAAGGCAAGACTCTCCTCCCACAAAGCTTCCCCCCCATTCCAGTGCAAAGTTTTCCTCATTTTACTTACAGCATTTTCTCCTCCGATCTCCGTGCAGCAGTTCCACAGGCATCTTCCTGTTGGCAGATTCCCCGCCCCCTTCCTCCTCTGCTCTGACTCTGACTCCAAGTGCTCTCATAGAGCGTGTGTACAGTACACAAGGATGGTCAGAGCGGCTGCGGGGAGAGGAGCGCGCTGTCACTTGGAAATGCACAAGCAGAGCTTGTGTATTTCCAAGTGACAGTAGCGCGCAGCCAGCATGCAACCAGCACCAGAGGTGGCTGAACTCCGACGGTCAGCATGGGGCGGGCAGCGCAGGGCCAAAGACGTGTGGCAGAGCCTGGATAAGCTGCGGGCCGGACAAATCACACCCGCGGGCCGGATGTGGCCCGCGGGCCGGGGTTTGGAGACCCCTGGTCTAAACCAAGCCATTCTGTTGGTGTATTACCAGACTGGCTGGGAAAGAGGCCTCAGGATTAATGAAAGATTTTCTTAAATCTGTTCAAGGGGGGGGTCGGCCACTTTTTTCTTTCCACACCTTAAGGGCGAGTTGCTCTGAGTCCACCCCCTAAAGAGGATAATGGCCCTGGCCTCTCCTCCTTCCCCCCTTCCTTTTGGAAGAAGTTTGGATCCCAGAAGAGGTATGTGGGCATGCTACTGTTGCAGTGCACACAGCCTAACTTGGCAGCTCCCTAGTTGGGACAGCAACTTGGAAAGGGGTGAATTTTTGGCCACTATCCCCTTCTCATGTGCCTTGAGGAGAAAAAAGCTAGCCCTGTGGCAAAAGGAAAGACAACAGGGATGATTACTTCCCTTTTTTGCCTTGGAAGATTTGCAACAGAATCTCTACTAACAGCCATGGGGTGTCTGGGCATTGAGGTAGGACTCCCTCCCTCAATTCAGGGTGCTACTATCCTTGCCCTGGGATCTGGGAACAAATGGCCCAGAGGCTTTAGCTAGACCATTGTCCATAGCTCCCTTTTTCCTAAGGGAATGCTGTGGCTATTACAACATTTAGTTGCTAGCCTCTCATTATGAATCCATTAATAAGGATAAATATAGTGAGGAGTTGTTAGACACAAATGACCTCTTACAGGCTATTTCTGCCACTAAACAACCTACACAGTCCAAAAGGGTTAATTGGAAGGGATGTGTAGTGGTCTGCAAGTACCTGGTGATTCCAGGAGCATTAGCACAGAGTTCCCTGGTCAGCAAGCACACCAGGTAATCTAAATACATTAGACCAGCTGCCATGAAGCTCGAGGAGGGTTCATTTATAATTTGTTGGCTTTAATAGGGTGCCTCCTAGCTTTTTACCCAAATGTGGGGGAGGCTTGGCAAGAGGTACCCTTGTGAACATATTTCCTTTGGGGGAGTTAGCTTGGGATGTGTAACATCTTAACAAGCTCCAATCTATTTTTTCCTGCTTACACTGTGGTGTGTAAGAGTTAATGGGGACCTCTTGTGGTTTGGGCTACAGCCCACCTTTTGGATGAATTGGAACCATAAAATGTTTTCCTGCAACCCTCAACTGACGGGTTCCTGGTGCAAACCTCTATGCAAGAGCTACATTTACTAACCTGTTTCTAATCGCCTGTTAAGTCCTACAAGTGTCTAAATGCCTCTAGGCTAGGATTGTAACCACCTCTTCAGGAGGCTGGTTTATTGTTTTCTAGGTCTGTGCTCGTTAAAGTTGGAAGTCATTTGTGTCCTGGTTGTCTTGCTGCTCATCAGAATACACAGTAAATGATACTGTTCCTTGTTACTAATCAGAAAATGCAGAGCATTAAGGTTGTTAGTGATTTTTTTCTGTTGATCATAAAACTGTACCCTGTTGCTAGTCAGATACGCACAGTTCTTTTCAATAGCTAGTGATATACACTGTTGCTGGTCAAAAATGCAAAGCATTTAAAGTTTGTTAGCGACTTTTCTGTTGATCATAAAAATGTAACCTGTTGCTAATCAGAAATGCACAGCATTAATGTTGCTAGTGAATTTTCCGTTCTAGGATTATACGCTGTTGCTAATAAAAAGGTTGTTAGCAGCATTCTGTTGGTTTTAGGACTTTACCCTGTCACTAAAAAAAGAATGCGCTGCATTTAAGTTGATAGCGACTGTCGGTCTTAGGACTGTACACTATTACTAATAAAAAATGCACAGCATTTAAGAAGTTAGCAACTTTCTGTCGGTCTTGGGACTGTACCTGGTTGCTAATAAGAAATGCACTGCAGTTTGAAGTTGCTAATGACATTTCTGCTGGTCATATGGCGATACGCTGTTACTAACCAAAATGCACAGCATTGGAAGTCTGTTAGCGACATATCCATTGATCTTAAGACTGTTGCTATTCAGAAAGGGACAGCATGAAGTAGCTAGTGTCATTTCTGTTGGTTTTATGACTGTACGCGGTTGCGAATGAAAAATGCACAGCATTTAAAGTTTGTCCATCATAACACGGCACCCAGTTTCTACCAGAAACACACAGCATTAGCCTTGCTGGTCACATTTCTGCTACATGTCTGAATGATGTTGCTAATCAGAAGGTACAGCAGTGAATTGCTGGCGACATTTCTGATTGGTTAGATGGCTATACGCTGTTGCCAATCAGAAACGCGCATTAAAATTTGTCAGTGTCTTCTGTTATAACTACACCTTGTTACTAATCAGACACAACGTTGAACCCTTTTCTGTTTTCATATTGGTTATACGCCTGTACCTTGATGAGCACCAGCAGTACATAGCTCTGAAGTTAGTGTCCTTTTATATTGCTTTTTTGCCACACTTCAGAAATACACAACACTGCAAGTTTCGGTGTCATTTCTATGATGGTCTATCCAGCTGCACTTCAGAAATGCACAACATTGTTGTCTATGATATTTATATTTTATAATATTAATCATACATGTATCACTTTTAGTTCAGACCCTATTTTCCCGTGGACATGGAAAGGGCCAGGAACTCAGTCCCTTACATTCAGGCATACCTGAGGCACTCCTTGTGCTTGTAACCCAGTAGGGTTATATGACACTGGAAGAAGGTTATAAAATCACCTTCTTTAGTAACAATTTCGGTTCATATGAGTATTACCGGAATATACAGTAGCAGAAGTTATCTGACCCATACACCTAACTCATTAGGTTTACAGTAATATATGTATTCTTCTTCATATCACTCTTTAAGCAGAACGGGTCATAGCAAACAAGCGTGAGTGTTCTGCTCCTGCTATATAGACTCAACCTACCGTAGTAGGGTTCTGCTTAAATGTATCCCTCTTTAATACCAAAAGGACACCCTATGGTTTTGGAGTGGGTTATGTTTTCAGACATCAGGTAGGACACCTGATGTTAACCTAATTGGTACAAATCAGGTGTTTACCAAGCTCCTTTTTTAAAATGTATTTTAATGCATTTGCATGCAGGTGTATAGGGGGCTTGGACTGTATAACACTTTCACAGCTGACATGCCAGCATTCAGATGCGAGGGAAGTCTTAGGTTTGGTGTGCTTTAAATACATACCTGTCCAGGCTTCTGAACCCAGGGAACTACCTTCCCTTGTTTGTTTTTTTCCTTAAGTGAGCTTCCCTTTACCCATCACTAGGAATACATAATAAATTAAAGGGGACCTGCAAGGTCTGTCTGTCAGGGAGTCCTTTTGAAATAAATATCCTGAACAGAATAGTGCTTAGGACAGATCCTTTGTTGACCAAAGTAGTATCCCCGTGTCACAAAGCAAGTCTTTGAGTCCATTTTAGTGGCCCTAAAAATTGTTACAGGTATGTTAGGCCACAACTGCTAGATGATTGAGGCAGTCAAGCCATGCTAATTTACTAATTTCACAGATTTCTCTGATTTCATCTTTAAAAGCACTCCACATAGGTCCTGCATCCAAAGCGGAGAAGGCAGGGACATCGGTGGAGCAAACCGCTGATCAGCCTGCTGAGCCAGCTAAGATACCTTCATCAGTCATAATGAAGTGGAGGTAAACGTGCTGCAGAACCTGGCATTTGGCAGGAAAATCGTGCAGCCAGTGGTCCCACCCTAAGGTAGGCCTGTGGATTTCTTTATTATCCTCTCATGTGTTGCCGTCCTGGAAGGTGAGGTGAGAAAACCGACGGTTACTTACCGATAACGGTGTTTCTACGAAACCTTCCAGGACGGCGGGCCTACTTCCCGCCCTGATATGGGTGGAGGAGTATGTACACATTAAATGGCAAGTACCTAAATGTGGGAATAACCCTTGCGAATTGGTGGGAGTATTACTTTACAACTACTGAGGGACAAGGGGTAAGGTGGGGCCTTATAAACAGCTGTGATTTGATTGTGTTTCCTGTTGGGTGGAGCCCATCATCTCTCATGTGTTGCCGTCCTGGAAGGTTTCGTAGAAACACCGTTAATCGGTAAGTAACCGTCCATTTTTTCTAACACCCTAGAGAATAAAATGGCGGTCATTGCAATACTTTTTGTCACACCGTATTTGCGCAGCGGTCTTACAAGCGCACTTTTTTGGGGAAAAATTCACTTTTTTGAATTAAAAAATAAGACAACAGTAGAGTTAGCCCAATTTTTTTTATTTATATTGTGAAAGAGAATGTTACGCCGAGTAAATTGATACCCAACATGTCATGCTTCAAAATTGCGCCCGCTCGTGGAATGGCGTCAAACTTTTACCCTTAGAAATCTCCATAGGCGACGTTTAAAAAATTCTATAGGTTGCATCTTTTGAGTTACAGAGGAGGTCTAGGGCTGAAATTATTGCTCTCGCTCTAACGACCGCGGTGATACCTCACTTGTGTGGTTTGAACACCGTTTTCATATGCGGGCGCTACTCACGTATGCGTTCGCTTCTGCGCGCGAGTTTGTCGGGACGGGGCGCTTTAAAAAAAAAATTTGTTTTGTTATTTATTTTACTTAATTTTATTTATTTTTGTACTGTTTTTAAAAAAAAATTAAAATGGGTCACTTTTATTCCTATTACAAGTAATGTAAACATCCCTTGTAATAGAAAAAAGCATGACAGGTCCTCCTTAAATATGAGATCTGGGGTCAAAAAAGACCTCTGATCTCAAATTTAGACTAAAATGCAATAAAAAAATTGTCATTTGAAAAATGACAAAAAAAATATGTCCCTTTAAGACGTACGGGCGGAGCTGACGTTTTGGGGATATATATTATTAGAGCAATCCGTCTCCATACCATAGCAGGGCGGAGCGGACGTCAAAACGTCCGCTCCGCCCGTACGTCTTAAAGGGACATTTTTTTTTGTAATTTTTTCAAATTTGAAAGGTTTGCTCCACCGATGTCACTGCCTTAAGGACATGCATTCCAAGAAAAGTTACTGTAATTGTTCACAGAATTTAACATCTCCCAAAGTGATCACTGCCACCAACAATATTTAACTTTGTGATTTGCTGTCTTTACTGAAACTCATGAAGGTTAATAACCTTTTTTTTCCCCCACTTTCTCCAGGTGCAGAAATTACAAGCGTCCGATTAGAACATCATAATCTGGTCGCTAGCGAGGGACAGCGGCTGCTGATCCCGTGCTTTTTTAATGTGGACGATCCCAGCGGGGATGAGATTGAACTGGAGCGTGAAGCCCAATGGCGCGGATACATTCAGACCAATAATCCGTCTGGATGACACTGGCTGTCTGCACGTGAGTGAGCCGAATGAAAGGGCATCGATGAACCTGATGCAAGTGAGCAAGGGACACTGCTCCCTGATCATCAATCCTGTTGACCTCAATGACAGCGGAACGTATCAGGTTCGAATTGCAACAAATGGAATGGAGAAGCCAGGCACTGAAAAGGTCAATATTCGTGTCCTGAAAAGTCATGGGACACATGGTAAGTTTTTATTTATTCATTTAACATTGTATCTTATATATTCGTTATATAGTATTGCCATTTCTATGGGTGTCCTTTAGCTTTGCTAAAGACCAGGAATGAGTTGGGTTTTGTCCAAACCTGGAAGTTGGCTGTATTGCTGGCCAATAAGCTGTGCAGCGAGAATCCTTGAGACATCACTGACCTAATATGACCACATGGCCATAGTAGAACAATGACATTGCTCATTGGGTCAGCCGGGATGTGATCATGTAACAGCCTCCCGAGTTTGGATCTAAATCCAGCTTATCCCTAGTAATGGACAAGGCCAGACTGGTAACATGGCAATTCTGTCATCTGCCAAAATGACTATTGTATATCAGAGTATGTGTGGGCTGCTGAAAAATTATATTGAAAGTAGGGCCGAAACAACTAATCGATTAATCGATTATAATTTTCATAATCGATCGGGCAGTAACATAATGGGGTTAAAAAATAACTAATATTAGCCCTTTATAGTACAAAAAGAGCAAATCGCTACTGTAAATATTAGTTTCACTGTCCCACAGTAAAAAATTAACCCCTTACAGTAGCGATTATTTGCTCTTTTTGTACTAATTTTAGTTTTTTTAACCCCATTATGTTACTAAATATCTCAGGCCTGGGTCACTCCTCTGTTTTTTGGTGCTTTTTGCAGAAACACACTACAATTCATTTACATGGTTTCCTATGGGACACGTTCACATCCATGATTTTTTCAGCTGCTGCGTATTTGGAAAGGGCAAGGACTTTTTTTAACGCAAAACGGTGCTATTTTGTTTTTATGGTTTAATATACTTCAATGGAGAAGCTGCAGAAAAGCATGTAATAATGTGTTTTTGCGGCAATTTGTGTTTTGTAATCTGCCCAACAACTAATTGGGCAAAAAAAAAAAAAGCAAATCGCAGCAAAATTACCTTTTTGGTTTTTTTTTTTAAGTTTATTAACCGATTAATCGAAACAATAATCGGCCAACTAATCGATTATGAAAATAATCGTTAGTTGCAGCCCTAATTGAAAGCTTTTGCACCTAAAACAAAAATACTACATTACATGTAGATTTCCATATAATAGACTCCCAGACCTGTACAGAACCTCATACCTCTATCGATTGGCAGCCCACCTGTAATACTTACCTTTCTCCAATACATTGATTTTTTTTCTGATATGGTCCTGGCAGACTCCTCTTTATAATACACTCTGCTGCCCCATTTTTTCTATGAAAGCTCTGGAGGGCGTCACGAGTAAGTATGGCTTACTCATGGGAAGGAAGGGCACTTGTCTTACTATAAAGAGGAGCTAGCTGAGGAAAAAAAAACGAATATGGTGATTTAAGGTTGATCTGTGAGGATAGAATTATTGGAGAATTTAATTATCAACTAGATTTAAAAGGTGTAGACTCCAGGGCGTGTCATCCTGACCCTGGCTTCTCTACATCTGACCTCCCATCCTGAAATTTTTTAGCTCAGAAGACCAGAAACCGGCATCTAAAAACGTCAGTTTAGCCACGTTTACGCCTAGAAGCATTTGAAAAAAAAATGTTTTTGTTAAAATGAAAAACGTCTGCAAATGAAATGTTGCTAAATGCGAGTGATCGCATTTAGACACGTTTGGCACTTGAAATGCCTCTAAACACAGCTTCTGAACGCATTTTTTTTTGGGTTCCAGAAAAGGCCTCTACAGTCGTTTATAGGCAGTAGGGTTGTCCCGATACCGATACTAGTATCGGGACCGATACCGAGCATTTGTGCAAGTACTTGTACTCGCACAAATGCTCCCGATGCCTGACCCGATACTTGATCGGTGGGCGGACTCAGTGGGCGGAGAGGATGGGCGGTGTCAGAGGCGGAGAGGGCGAGCGGTGTCAGAGGCGGCGTCAGAGGCGTAGAGGGCGGGCGGCGTCAGAGGCGGAGAGGGCGGGCGGCGTCAGTGGGCGAAGTCAGCGGGCCGGAGAGTCCTCACCTGCACTAGAGAAATAGCTAGGTAAGCTGTCAGAGTGCAGCCGCATCAGGATCGGTGACCGGACTGTCACATTCGGTCACCGGTCAGCTTGGAAATCCCGACGCCCATCTTGGCACACCCTGCACTTGGCCAGCAGCTGACATCTTGTTACACCCAGCCCGAACTATTTGGGCTGGGTGTAACAAGATGTCTGCTGATGCCAAGTGCAGGGTGTATCATTTAGTCATGTCATTTATTTCTGCATTTCAGTGCCATCCACCTGTCAGTACCAGACACCTGTCAGTGCCATCAGTGCCCATAACTGCCGCCTGTCAGTGCCCATAAGTGCTGCCTATCAGTGCCAGCCGCCTGTCAGTGCCCATAAGTGCCGCCTGTCAGTGCCCATAAGTGCCGCCTGTCAGTGCCAGCCACCTGTCGGTGCCATCTAACAGTGCCAGCCACCTGTCAGTGCCATCAGTGCTGCCTGTCAGTGCCATCATTGCCCATAAGTGCCGCCTGTCAGTGCCAGCCACCTGTCTGTGCCATCTAACAGTGCCAGCCACCTGTCAGTGCCATCAGTGCACATAAGTGCTGCCTGTCAGTGCCATCATTGCCCATAAGTGCCGCCTGTCAGTGCCAGCCACCTGTCAGTGCCATCTAACAGTACCAGCCACCTGTCAGTGCCAGCCACCTGTCAGTGCCATAAGTGCCGTCTATCAGTGCCATCTATCAGTGCCCATCAGTCAAACTGTCACATGGCATTAAAAAAAAAGTATCGGTAATCGGTATCGGCGAGTACATAAAAAAAAGTATCGGTACTTGTACTCGGTCCTAAAAAAGTGGTATCGGGACAACCCTAATAGGCAGTTGAGTTTAAACGACCCTGTGTACATGTACTGATAAGATAACAGAGGAGAGTTCAGGAGCAGTTGAAAAAAATGCCCAACTGCTCCTAAACGTCCATTTACCAGCAGCAGTGTACATGAAGCCTTAGTTAGGGGTATCACTTTTTTCAACTTCAGTGTTATTTCAGATGTGCTAATGGACCGTGTAAACTGATTTTTTTTTATTTTTTATGTGATGTGTTCCATGCAGACCTTCATTCAAAAGACACTTACGCCGACCAACCAGTGACTACAGAAGTCTTCGAAGATCCTGACTTGATTTGGACAGATGAGTTCCTTCAGGTCATGAAAAACGAAGGCTACCTCTTATACATGATAATCGGTGGAGGAGTGGTGCTTTTCCTGTTTCTACTGAGCTTTGTGGCAGCAATCGTGCTTGGGTAAGTTGACTTATTACTTTCTATAGCTCTCTATGCAGGGTTCATCTTTGCGCTTACTGAGGGTTTTATTATTGTCCCCAGAGAGGAACCTATCCCTCACTCTAATCACTTGACAAAAATACCTAATTTATCTTTATCTTATCAACGCAGGTGTGCGTACCGGAATCTGGGACGAAAGATAACAGATACGTTAAAATTGAAGGAAGAGGGGCGCATGCCCAAGAAGTCACCAGACAATCCAGATATAGTTATTGACATGGACGGATGCAACCAACCAATGAACCCAACTGATGCACCAGCTCTACCAACGGAGACTATACCCACAGCTGTAATGCCTAAAGAGGGGAGCATGTCCATGAAGCCAGATGTAGTTATTGACATGGACAAATGTAACATACCGTTGAAGTCAACAGATGCAACAGTTCTACCTCTGGAGACTGCAGCCACAGCTGAAATGACTAAAGAGGGGTCCATGCCCGTGAAGCCACCAGAAAAGGCAGATATACTTCGGGACATGGACGAATGCAAACAACTGATGCAACCTACGAATGTAACAGTTCTACCTCTGAAAACGGAACCACAGGCTCAGATTCAAATATTTTGGTTATCTTAAAAATAAAATAATCACACGCATGCGACAGAAAAAAAGAGGAAAAAACAACAAGGGACACTAACCTAACAGCTGAAGTACTTATGCCATCAAAAAGTTGGGCCCCCAAGCACAATCCACCACCAAACATTGACATGACGCAAACTGTCCCAGAAAATGAAAAGCAATTGACTAAAAGGAAAGATCTCAAAAAAAGAAAAAAAAAAGAAGGCACAAGCATGTGCCCTGGCGTGAAGAGTCTCTGGCCTAATACAACCATCCTCCAGTCCGTAGTACGCGGCCCTCACACCTCTCCAGACGCCGGAGAGCTGCAGCCCAATGCTGCTTACGTTATGCTTTACAGAGATTAACCTAGCTTCTTCCCAGCAGCAGCATAAAGTAAGGGGGGTGCACTGTGATGTAAGGGAGAGTGGGGGACTCAACTTCTGATGGTGGGGTGGCTCTTGTCATCTAATGTAAGGGTGGGGGTGCGCTGGACATCTAATCTTACAGATACAACCGGCCCTTTTGAGGGCAATCATAATGCTGATGCGGCCCACGATGAAATTGACTTTGACACACTTGCTATAGAGGATTAAGAACAGGAACAAGATATAGACATATGCAAACAAAAAATGCAAGAAGAAGATCTACTTCCAATTCCAATGACTTAACTACCAGCTAGCCCAATTAAGTCATGGAAGGAGGAGTTCTGAAGGGACAACAAGACAGACAGCAAGAGGACACCATAGCTATCAAGCCGCAGGCGAGAAATTTCTCCCTAACAGTGATGGTGGCAGGCTCAGCTCCTATGAATGAAGAGGAAATTGTCATCTTCAACATGGGGATACAGGCATACCCCGCTTTAAGTACACTCACTTTACGTACACTCGCGAGTACGGACATACCCCCGAGTGTACGTGAAGTACCTCGCAAGTACAGACATCCTGCGCCATGCAGCCACAGTATGGCTTGGAAGAGACGGAGCTGCTGCCCAGAGTTGTCGCCAGAGAAGAGGCCGCAAGTGAATAGGCAAAGTTCCCGCCAGCCAGCACAGAGTTACTGCCTAAACGTAAGTGGATTACTGTACAGTACTATAAACTTCACTCCCTGAACCCCCCTCTACAGCCCCCGATACCCCTTCTCTACAGCCCCCGACACCCCTTCTCTACAGCCCCCGACACCCCTTCTCTACAGCCCCCGACACCCCTTCTCTACAGCCCCCGACACCCCTTCTCTACAGCCCCCGACACCCCTTCTCTACAGCCCCCGACACCCCCACTACAGCCCCTGACACCCCCACTACAGCCCCTGAAACCCCACTACAGCCCTTGACCCCTTCTCTAAAGCCCCTGACACCCTCTCTACAGCCCCTGACAAACCCACTACAGCCCCTGACAAACCCACTACAGCCCCTGAAACCCCAGAAGGGAAAAAAGGTATTGCTTCACTTTAAGAACATTTTCGTTTTACATACATGCTCTGGTCCCGCTGTGTACTTAAAAGTGGGGTATGCCTGTAATTATTATTCGAGCAATCAGTCTCCATACCATAGCAGGGCGGAGCTGACGTCAAAATGTCAGCTCCGCCCGTACGTCTTAACCACTTAACGACCACCCACTGTAAATATACGTCGGCAGAATGGCACCGACAGGCAGAATCACGTATATATACGTGATTGCCTTTGTATAGTTGGGGGGTCCGATCGGACCCCCCTTCTTTACAGTGAGCGGTGTTTAACTGATCGGGAGCGATCAGGCATGAGGGGACGGCCGTTCGATTCCGGCCACCCCCTCTCGATCGCTCCCGGCGAATGAGAGAGCTTCCCCAGCCTGTGTAATGTTTACACAGGCAGAGGAAGTGATGTCATGTCTCCTGCGGTGCTCATATATACCGAGCGCCGTACAGGAGAAGATGCCAGGTTAGTGCACAAAACACTACACTGACACCAGGACACATAGGTACATAAATCACCCCCCCAGATCACCCCCCAGCCACAGTGTCACTGATTGCAGTGACCATTTATTTACTGATCACTGCAATCAGTGACATTTGTGACTGTAAAAGTGTCACCAAAGTTTAGTTTTAGGTCCAGTGTAGCCCCCTAACCCCCCTAATAAAGGTTTAACCCCCTGATCGCCCCCCAGATAACCCTTTCACCCCCTAGCACCGCTGTCGCTAAGCGATCGTTTTTCTGATCGCTGTCTTAGTGTCGGTGATGCAGATCGGTAGCCAGTAATTTTTTTTAGGTTCGCCGCAGGTTTTTATAGCGTCAGGTACCCCCATAAATTATCTAATAAAGGTTTAACCCCCTTGATCGCCCCCCAGGTAACCCTTTCACCCCCTATCACCACTGTCGCTAAGCGATCATTTTTCTGATCGCTGTCTTAGCGTCGGTGATGCAGATCGGTAGTCAGTAATTTTTTTTTAGGTTCGCCGCAGGTTTTTATAGCGTCAGGTACCCCCATATATTATCTAATAAAGGTTTTAACCCCCTAATTGCCCCTAGTTAACCCTTTCACCAGTGATCACCATATAAGTGTTACGGGTGACGCTGGTTAGTTAGTTTGCTTTTTATAGTGTCAGGGCACCCGCCGTATATAACCCAATAAAGGTTTAACCCCCTGATCGCCCGGCGGGTGATATCAATTAGGTTTTAGCGTCAGAGAGGGTCTGCGTCACACCCCAGGCAGCGTCAGGTTAGTGCCAGTAACGCTAACACCCACGCGTGAAGCATACACCCCCCTTAGTGGTATAGTATCTAATCAGATCAATATCTGATCTGATCAGATCTATACTAGCGTCCCCAGCAGTTTAGGGTTCCCAAAAACGCAGTGTTAGCGGGATCAGCCCAGATACCTGCTAGCACCTGCGTTTTGCCCCTTCGTCCAGCCCAGGCCACCCAAGTGCAGTATCGATCGATCACTGTCACTTATAAAACACAACACACATAACTGCAGCGTTCGCAGAGACAGGCCTGATCCCTGCGACTCCAGTGCTGTAGGAGGTGATTTCACCACCACAGTTAAAAAAAAAAGCATATATGCCGAAGCATTGGGGCAGCAGGGGCGGAGGAGCGATTTTGCTCCTAATGCCGCGTACATACGGTCGAAATTCCGACGGAGGCTTGCCCGTGGAAAAGTCCGACCATGTGTGTGCGGCATAACTTTTTTGCGGGAGGATGCCCCCATGCTTCGGCATATATAAATGGTGCATGTATGCCCATCATTAGAAGTGGGTGGATGAAGGGCGGTATTCTAATGGTGGGCATACCCACCGATCAATCTCTTTTTTCGTTCAGCCAACAGGCTGCATGAAAAAAAAGAGATTACAATACATGTCCAACAAGGACCAACAACGTACTGGTATGTTGCTGGATTTTGAATGTTTATACCAGAATCATGCCTGCGGGTTTAGGTATCATCTTGGTATCATTCTTTTCAGCCAGCGGCCGGCTTTCATGTAAAAGCAATCCTAGTGGCTAATTAGCCTCTGGACTGCTTTTACAAGCAGTGGGAGGGAATGTCCCCCCCCCCCCGGATATAAAAAGCGCCATTGGGAAATTGGGAAAGCATTTTATCACACCGATCTTGGTGTGGTCAGATGCTTTGAGGGCAGAGGAAAGATCTAGGTTCTAGAAGACCCCAGTTTTTTCAAAAAAGAGTACCTGTCACTACCTATTGCTATCATAGGGGATATTTACATTCCCTGAGATAATAATAAAAAAAAAAAATATGGAAGGAACAATTTAACCACTTCAATACAGGGCTTTTTGTACCTATTCAATACCGGGCCTATTTTGGCACTTCTCTCCTACATGTACAAATCATCATTCTTTTGCTAGAAAATTACTCAGAACCCCCAAACATTATATATGTTTTTTTAGCAGACACCCTAGGGAATAAAATGACGGTCATTGCAACATTTTTTCTTGCACAATATTTGCGCAATAATTTTTCAAACGCCTTTTTTTTTAAAAAATAAAATGGTTTCATGAATTAAAAAATAACAAAACAGTAAAGTTAGCCCAATTTTTTGGGAACATATGAAAGATAATGTTACGCCGAGTAAATAGATACCTAAGATGTCACGCTTTAAAATTGCGCACACTCATGGAATGGCGCCAAACTTCGGTACTTAAAAATCTCCATAGGCGACGCTTAAATTTTTTTTACAGGTTACCAGGTTAGAATTACAGAGGAGGTCTAGTGCTAGAATTGTTGCACGCGCTCTAACGCACGCGGCGATACCTCACATGCGTGGTTTGAACGGCGTTTACATATGTGGGCGACTTACGTGTGCATTCGCTTCTGAACGCGAGCTACCGGGGACAGGGGCGTTTTAATATTTTTTTTTTATTATTTATTTAACTTACTTATTTATTTATTTTTTTACAATGATTTTACTTTTTTTTTTTTTTTTTGATCACTTTTATTCCTATTACAAGGAATGTAAACATCCCTTGTAATAGGAATGTGTGACAGGTTCTCTTTATTGAGAGATGCGGGGTCAATAAGACTCCACATCTCTCCTCCAGGCTGGAAAGCATGAGATCAGTGAAAAATTTTTCACTGATTTCATACTTACAGCCGCAACGGCGGCTTTGTTTACATTTTTGAGACCCGGGCGTGACGTCATCACATCGCGCCCGGGCCTCCGACGATCATAGAGATGACTGGTGACCATCTGGTCACCAGTCATCTCTATGCTCATCACGTGACTCCACCAACGATGCCGGAAGATTCGCTCCGGGTCCCCGATCGCACGGGGGAGCCCGGAGAAGCACCGGATGGCGGCGGGAGGGGGGGGTGTCCCCTCCCGCCGCCTATAAGAACGATCAAGCGGCGGAACCGCCGCTATGATCGTTCTTATGGTGCACAGAATCGCTGGCACTTCAAAAGGATATCTGAATGATGCCTCTAGCTGCAGGCATCATTCAGATATCCCCCTACAAAGCCGAGGACGTCATATGACGTCCACCCAGGATGGGAGATCCCATCTGTGGACGTCATTTGTCTATGGCTGGGTAGGGAAGTGGTTAAAAAAAAAAAAAAAAAAAAAAAAAAAAAAGCAAAATTAATAAACAAAAAGCACCCCTGTCCTGCCCTGCTCTTGCCCAATGGCGAAAGCAAGCGTCGGTCTGGCGTCATATGTAAACAGCAATTGCACCATGCATGTGAGGTATCACCGCAAAGGTCAGATCGAGGGCAGTAATTTTAGCAGTAGACCTCCTCTGTAAATCTAACGGGGTAACCTGTAAAGGCTTTTAAAAATGTATGTAGTTTGTCGCCAATGCACGTTTATGCGAAATTTTAAAGCATGTCGTGTTTGGTATCTATGTACTCGGCCTAAGATCATCTTTTTTATTTCATCAAACATTTGGGCAATATAGTGTGTTTTAGTGCATTAAAATTTAAAAGAGTGTATTTTTTCCCCAAAAAATGCGTTTGAAAAATCGCTGCGCAAATACTGTGTAGAAAAAAAAAATGCAACACCCATCATTTTAATCTGTAGGGCCTTTGCTTTAAAAATATATATAATGTTTGGGGGTTCAACATAATTTTCTTGCAAAAAAAAAAAAAAGTTTTCATGTAAACAAAAAGTGTCAAAAAGGGCTTTGTCTTCAAGTGGTTAGAAGAGTGGATGTAAGCCTCCTAATGTTGTGTATAAAATGCCAGAACAGTTCAAAACCCCCCCAAATGACCCCATTTTGGAAAGTAGACACCCCAAGCTATATACTGAGAGGCATGTCGAGTCCATGGAATATTTTATATGTTGACACAAGTTGCGGAAAAAAGACAATTGATTTTTTATTTTTTTTTGCACAAAGTTGTCACTAAATGATATATTGCTCAAACATGCCATGGGTATATGTGGAATTACACCCCAAAATACATTGTTACTTCTCCTGAGTACGGGGATACCACGTGTGAGACTTTTTGGGAGCCTAGCCGCGTACGGGACCCCAAAAACCAAGCACCGCCATCAGGCTTTCTAAGGGTGTAAATTTTTGATTTCACTTCTCACTGCCTATCACAGTTCCGGAGGCCATGGAATGCCCAGATGGCACAAACCCCCCCCCAAATGACCCCATTTTGGAAGGTAGACACCCCAAGCTATTTGCTGAGAGGTATTGTGAGTATTTTGCAGATCTCGCTTTATGTCACAAAGTTTTGAAAATTGAAAAAAAAAAATATATATTTTCTTTCTTCATTTTCAAAAACAAATGAGAGCTGTAAAATACTCACCATGCCTCTCAGCAAATAGCTTGGGGTGTCTACTTTCCAAAATGGGGTCATTTGGGGGGGTTTTGTGCTATTTTGGCATTTTATGGCCTTCGAATCAAAAATTTGCGCCCTTAGAAATCCTAAAGGCGGTGCTTGGTTTTCGGGGGCCCGTACGCGGCTAGGCTCCCAAAAAGTCCCACACATGTGGTATCCCCGTACTCAGGAGAAGCAGCTAAATGTATTTGGGGTGCAATTCCACATATAACCATGGCATGTGTGAGCAATATATCATTTAGTGATAACTTTTTGTAATTTTTTTTTTTTGGTCATTATTCAATCACTTGGGACAAAAAAAAAAAATTCAATGGGCTCAACATGCCTCTCAGCAATTTCCTTGGGGTGTCTACTTTCCAAAATGGGGTCATTTGGGGGGGGGGGGGTTTGTACTGCCCTGCCATTTTAGCACCTCAAGAAATGAGATAGGCAGTCAAACTAAAAGCTGTGTAAATTCCAGAAAATGTACCCTAGTTTGTAGACGCTATAACTTTTGCGCAAACCAATAAATATACGCTTATTGACATTTTTTTTACTAAAGACATGTGGCTGAATACATTTTGGCCTAAATGTATGACTAAAATTGAGTTTATTCGATTTTTCTTATAACAAAAATATCATTTTTTTTTCAAAATTTTCGGTCTATTTCCGTTTATATCGCAAAAAATAAAAATCGCAGAGGCAATCAAATACCATTATAAGAAAGCTCTATTTGTGGGAAGAAAAGGACGCAAATTTCGTTTGGGTACAACATTGCATGTCCGCACAATTTACAGTTAAAGCAGCGCACTGCAAAATTCTGAAATCACCTCTGGTCCTCTAGCTACCAAATGGTCCGGGGCTTAAGTGGTTAAAGGGACATTTTTTCAAATGACAATTTTTTTTATTGCATTTTAGTCAAAATTTGAGATCAGACGTCTTTTTTGACCCCAGATCTCATATTTAAGAGGACCTGTCATGCTTTTTTCTATTACAAGGGATGTTTACATTCCTTGTAATAGGAATAAAAGTGACCCATTTTTATTTATTTTTTTAAAACCGTCCAAAAATAAATAAAATTAAGTAAAATAAATAACAAAACAATTTTTTTTTTAAAGCGCCCCGTCCCGACAAACTCGCGCGCAGAAGCGAACGCATACGTGAGTAGCGCCCGCATATGAAAACGGTGTTCAAACCACATAAGTGAGGTATCACCGCGGTCGTTAGAGCGAGAGCAATAATTTCAGCCCTAGACCTCCTCTGTAACTCAAAAGATGCAACCTATAGAATTTTTTAAACGTCGCCTATGGAGATTTCTAAGGGTAAAGGTTTGACGCCATTCCACGAGCGGGTGCAATTTTGAAGCATGACATGTTGGGTATCAATTTACTCGGCGTAACATTATCTTTCACAATATAAATAAATAAAAATTGGGCTAACTCTACTGTTGTCTTATTTTTTAATTCAAAAAAGTGAATTTTTTCCCAAAAAAGTGCGCTTGTAAGACCGCTGCGCAAATACGGTGTGACAAAAAGTATTGCAATGACCGCCATTTTATTCTCTAGGGTGTTAGAAAAAAAATCGACGGTTACTTACCGATAACGGTGTTTCTACGAAACCTTCCAGGACGGCAACACATGAGAGATGATTGGCTCCACCCAACAAGAAACACAATCAAATCACAGCTGTTTATAAGGCCCCACCTTACCCCTTGTCCCTCAGTAGTTGTAAAGTAATACTCCCACCAATTCGCAAGGGTTATTCCCACATTTAGGTACTTGCCATTTAATGTGTACATACTCCTCCTAAGTAACCGGCGGTTTTCTCACCTCACCTTCCAGGACGGCAACACATGAGAGGATAATAAAGGAATCCACAGGCCTACCTTAGGGTGGGACCACTGGCTGCACGATTTTCCTGCCAAATGCCAGGTTCTGCAGCACGTTTACCTCCACTTCATTATGACTGATGAAGGTATCTTAGCTGGCTCAGCAGGCTGATCAGCGGTTTGCTCCACCGATGTCCCTGCCTTCTCCGCTTCGGATGCAGGATCTATGTGGAGTGCTTTTAAAGATGAAATCAGAGAAATCTGTGAAATTAGTATGGCTTGACTGCCTCAATCATCTAGCAGTTGTGGCTTAACATACCTGTAACAATTTTTAGGGCCACTAAAATGGACTCAAAGACTTGCTTTGTGACACAGGGTTACTACTTTGGTCAACAAAAGATCTGTCCTAAGCACTACTCTGTTCAGGATATTTATTTCAAAAGGACTCCCTGACAGACAGACCTTGCAGGTCCCCTTTAATTTATTATGTATTTCTAGTGATGGGTAAAGGGAAGCTCACCTAAGGAAAAAAACAAACAAGGGAAGGTAGTTCCCTGGGTTCAGAAGCCTGGACAGGTATGTATTTAAAGCACACCAAACCTAAGACTTCCCTCACATCTGAATGCTGGCATGTCAGCTGTGAAAGTGTTATACATTCCAAGCCCCCTATACACCTGCATGCAAATGCATTAAAATACATTTTAAAAAAGGAGCTTGGCAAACACCTGATTTTGTACCAATTAGGTTAACATCAGGTGTCCTACCTGATGTCTGAAAACATAACCCACTCCAAAACCATAGGGTGTCCTTTTGGTATTAAAGAGGGATACATTTAAGCAGAACCCTACTACGGTAGGTTGAGTCTATATAGCAGGAGCAGAACACTCACGCTTGTTTGCTATGACCCGTTCTGCTTAAAGAGTGATATGAAGAAGAATACATATATTACTGTAAACCTAATGAGTTAGGTGTATGGGTCAGATAACTTCTGCTACTGTATATTCGGGTAATACTCATATGAACCGAAATTGTTACTAAAGAAGGTGATTTTATAACCTTCTTCCAGTGTCATATAACCCTACTGGGTTACAAGCACAAGGATTGCCTCAGGTATGCCTGAATGTAAGGGACTGAGTTCCTGGCCCTTTCCATGTCCACGGGAAAATAGGGTCTGAACTAAAAGTGATACATGTATGATTAATATTATAAAATATAAATATCATAGACAACAATGTTGTGCATTTCTGAAGTGCAGCTGGATAGACCATCATAGAAATGACACCGAAACTTGCAGTGTTGTGTATTTCTGAAGTGTGGCAAAAAAGCAATATAAAAGGACACCAACTTCAGAGCTATGTACTGCTGGTGCTCATCAAGGTACAGGCGTATAACCAATACGAAAACAGAAAAAGGTTCAACGTTGTGCCCTTCTGATTAGTAACAAGGTGTAGTTATAACAGAAGACACTGACAAATTTTAATGCACATTTCTGATTGGTTAGATGGCTATACGCTGTTGCCAATCAGAAATGTCGCCAGCAATTCACTGCTGTACCTTCTGATAAGCAACAGCATTCAGACATGTAGCAGAAATGTGACCAGCAAGGCTAATGCTGTGTATTTCTGGTAGAAACTGGGTGCCGTGTTATATTGGACAAACTTTAAATGCTGTGCATTTTTCATTAGCAACCGCGTACAGTCATAAAACCAACAGAAATGACACTAGCTACTTCATGCTGTCCCTTTCTGAATAGCAACAGTCTTAAGATCAACCGATATGTCGCTAACAGACTTCCAATGCTGTGCATTTTGGTTAGTAACAGCGTATCGCCATATGACCAGCAGAAATGTCATTAGCAACTTAAACTGCAGTGCATTTCTGATTAGCAACCGGGTACAGTCCCAAGACCGACAAAGTCGCTAACATCTTAAAGTGGTTGTAAACCCGGTCATTTTTTTTTTTTTTCTTAACCACCTGCAAGTCCAAGGCATAATGAGCTAATATGACTAGCATAATAGCTCATTATGAATCTCTTAGCTTAGATCGGGGCCCCCGAAGCCGTCCTCGTCTCCCTCTTCAGCCGCTTCCATCGCTGCGGCGATAGCCGGAAGGTTACTTCCGGGTATCGCCGCACCAGCCAATCACAGCGCCGCTCCGGCGCTGTGATTGGCCTGAGCGTCGGAGATGTCACTCTGCGCATGCGCGCGAGAGCCGTCACAATCGGCTACGCCCAGCGATTGCTGGGACGTAGCCGATTTTGTGAATGGGATTAACCCCTTGAATGCGCCGTTGTCTACGGCGCGCATGCGCTGTAGACAGCGGCGCCTGTCATTTTTAGTAAATATCTCCTAAACTGTGTAGGTTTAGGAGATATTTCTTGCACCTACAGGTAAGCCTTAATCTAGGCTTACCTGTAGGTGCAAGTTGAAAAAGTGGGTTTACAACCACTTTAAATGCTGTGCATTTTTTATTAGTAATAGTGTACAGTCCTAAGACCGACAGAAAGTCGCTATCAACTTAAATGCAGCGCATTCTTTTTTTAGCGACAGGGTAAAGTCCTAAAACCAACAGAATGCTGCTAACAACCTTTTTATTAGCAACAGCGTATAATCCT
This sequence comes from Rana muscosa, assembly GCA_029206835.1. NCBI lineage: Eukaryota > Metazoa > Chordata > Amphibia > Anura > Ranidae > Rana > Rana muscosa. The sequence continues at coordinate 146,216,605 of CM055127.1, read as the reverse complement.
AGAACGGAAAATTCACTAGCAACATTAATGCTGTGCATTTCTGATTAGCAACAGGTTACATTTTTATGATCAACAGAAAAGTCGCTAACAAACTTTAAATGCTTTGCATTTTTGACTAGCAACAGTGTATATCACTAGCTACTGAAAAGAACTGTGCGTATCTGACTAGCAACAGGGTACAGTTTTATGATCAACAGAAAAAAATCACTAACAACCTTAATGATCTGCATTTTCTGATTAGTAACAAGGAACAGTATCATTTACTGTGTATTCTGATGAGCAGCAAGACAACCAGAAGGACACAAATGACTTCCAACTTTAATGAGCACAGACCTAGAAAACAATAAACCAGCTTCCTGAAGAGGTGGTTACAATCCTAGCCTAGAAGCAATCAGACACTTGTAGGACTTAACATTCATTAGAAACAGGTTAGTAAATGTAGCTCTTGCATAGAGGTTTGCACCAGGAACCCGTCAGTTGAGGGTTGCAGGAAAACATTTTATGGTTCCAATTCATCCAAAAGGTGGGCTGTAGCCCAAACCACAAGAGGTCCCCATTAACTCTTACACACCACAGTGTAAGCAGGAAAAAATAGATTGGAGCTTGTTAAGATGTTACACATCCCAAGCTAACTCCCCCAAAGGAAATATGTTCACAAGGGTACCTCTTGCCAAGCCTCCCCCACATTTGGGTAAAAAGCTAGGAGGCACCCTATTAAAGCCAACAAATTATAAATGAACCCTCCTCGAGCTACATGCCAGATTCATGGCAGCTGGTCTAATGTATTTAGATTACCTGGTGTGCTTGCTGACCAGGGAACTCTGTGCTAATGCTCCTGGAATCACCAGGTACTTGCAGACCACTACACATCCCTCCCAATTAACCCTTTTGGACTGTGTAGGTTGTTTAGTGGCAGAAATAGCCTGTAAGAGGTCATTTGTGTCTAACAACTCCTCACTATATTTATCCTTATTAATGGATTCATAATGAGAGGCTAGCAACTAAATGTTGTAATAGCCACAGCATTCCCTGAGGAAAAAGGGAGCTATGGACAATGGTCTAGCTAAAGCCTCTGGGCCATTTGTTCCCAGATCCCAGGGCAAGGATAGTAGCACCCTGAATTGAGGGAGGGAGTCCTACCTCAATGCCCAGACACCCCATGGCTGTTAGTAGAGATTCTGTTGCAAATCTTCCAAGACAAAAAAGGGAAGTAATCATCCCTGTTGTCTCAAGGCACATGAGAAGGGGATAGTGGCCAAAAATTCACCCCTTTCCAAGTTGCTGTCCCAACTAGGGAGCTGCCAAGTTAGGCTGTGTGCACTGCAACAGTAGCATGCCCACATACCTCTTCTGGGATCCAAACTTCTTCCAAAAGGAAGGGGGGAAGGAGAGGCCAGGGCCATTATCCTCTTTAAGGGCGAGTTGCTCTGAGTCTACCCCCTAAGGTGTGGAAAGAAAAAAGTGGCCGACCCCCCCTTGAACAGATTTAAGAAAATCTTTCATTAATCCTGAGGCCTCTTTCCCAGCCAGTCTGGTAATACACCAACAGAATGGCTTGGTTTAGACAATCTTTCCCCGCAGTTTAATGCACTTTCTACTGGCATCAGTGCTAGCGAAAGAAAGAGGTTTGTTAAAAAGACCTCCTGTGCTTCTCTGGGGGAATCTAAGAAAAATAGGATTTTTATAACAGCTTACCTGTAAAATCCTTTTCTTGGAGTACATCACGGGACACAGAGCGACATAGTCATTACTAATGGGTTATATAGTTACCGTCAGGTGCTGGCACTGGCAACTTCCAAAACCGGAAGTACCCTCCCCTATATAAGCCCCTCCCATCCGGGAGCACCTCAGTTTTGTAGCAAAGCAATAAGTGTCCCCAAAGAGGGGCGGGAGCTCTGTGTCCCGTGATGTACTCCAAGAAAAGGATTTTACAGGTAAGCTGTTATAAAAATCCTATTTTCTTTCTCGTACATCACGGGACACAGAGCGACAGTCATTACTAATGGGATGTCCTAAAGCAATGCCAAATGAGGGGGGGGGATACACCATATATAAGCTGAGCGCTATCAGACATGAGGATCTTTTGCGGCCTGCAACACACTGCGCCCAAAGGCGACATCCTCCTGACTTCCAACGTCCACCTGGCAGGACCTAGTAAACGTGTGTACCGAAGACCATGTTGCGGCCTTACAGATTTGAGCCAGGGAGGCCTGGTGATGCACTGCCCATGAAGTTCCAACTGCTCTCGTGGAGTGCGCTCTAACTTTGAACGGAGGCGGTCTCCTTCTCAAGCCATAAGCTTGCATAATGACCTGTCGAATCCACTTGGCTAAAGTAGACTTTGACGCTGCCTGACCCTTTCTGGGGCCTTCCGGCAGAATAAACAAAGTATCCGTTCTGCGAATCTGAGCAGTGGCTTTTAGATAAGCTTTAACTGCTCTTACTACATCCAAAGAATGCAATAACTTTTCCTCTACCGAAGTAGGTTTGGGGAAAAAAGAAGGAAGAACCACATCTTGGTTCAAATGAAACCTCGATACCACCTTAGGAAGAAAGGCTGGATGAGGACGTAACACTACTCTGTCCTTATGGATAACCAGATATGGCTCCCTACAGGACATAGCTGCTAATTCCGATACTCTTCTAGCCGAACAAATGGCTACTAGAAAAATCAATTTCCTGGTGAGAAGAACCAGGGAAATATGCTGTAATGGTTCAAATGGTTGTTTCTGTAGAACCGACAGAACCAAGTTTAGATCCCATGGACATATGGGAATATTAACCGGAGGACTAATACGCATCACTCCTTGTATAAAGGCTTTGACTAGTGAATGCGAAGCCAAGGGCCTTTGAAAAACTATTGACAAGGCCGAAATCTGACCCTTGATAGTACTCAAGGCAAGCTTCCTATCTACAGCCCACTGTAGGAAGTCCAGAATCCTACCTATTACGTACTTATGTGGATGCCATTTCTTGGCCTCACACCACGCGATGTACGCCTTCCAGATTCTATAGTAGATCTGCCTGGATACCGGCTTCCTGGCATTGATCATGGTAGATACCACAGCATTAGAGAGCCCTCTCTTTTTTAGAATGTGGGCTTCAATAGCCAGGCCGTCAAACCTAGGGCTGGTAAGGAAGGGTGGTATATCGGTCCTTGCGAAAGCAGGTCCGGACGACGTGGGAGAGTCCAAGGACTCCCCACTGAAATTTTACAATCTCCGCGTACCACGCTCTTCGGGGCCACGCTGGAGCCACCGGAATCACTGGTTTCTTTTCTACCCTGATTCTGCGGAGTAATCGAGGTAACCATTGTGGCGGTGTGAATGCATATATCAGCTTGAACTGATCCCAAGGGAACACTAGGGCATCCGAGCCGCAAGCTAGGGGATCCCTTGTCCGAGAGACAAACCTGTCCCCCTTTGCGTTGAATCTGGATGCTAGAAGATCTACATCCGATGTTCCCCACCGCTGACATATTGTCCAGAAAACCTCGGGGTGAAGGGACCCTTCCTCTGGGCCTAATTGCTGGCGACTTAGAAAGTCCGCCTTCCAATTCTCCACTCCTGGAATGAATACCGCAGATATGGCTGGGACATATTTTTCTGCCCATTTCAGGATGTAATTTACTTCCCTCTGGGCTGCACGACTCCTGGTGCCCCCCTGATGATTGATATATGCCACTGCTGTGGCATTGTCTGATTGAATTCTGACAGGGGACCCTTGGAGTTTGGATGTCCATGCTACTAGGGCATACCGGGCTGCTCGTATCTCTAAGAGATTGATGGGCAGGGCCTTTTCTGCATCCGACCATCTGCCCTGGAGAGACTATTGCTCCAGTACTGCTCCCCAGCCTATAAGGCTGGCATCTGTAGTGACCACCTTCCAAGAAATCGGACTGAAGGATTTCCTTTTTTCCAGATTCTGGGGAACCCACCACCAACGGAGGCTCTTGCGAACGGAAGGGGACAAGGACATTGTAAGTCTAGGGCCTGAACTTTTTTGTTCCAGGCTGACAGTATGGCCCCTTGCAAATTCCTTGAATGGAATTGACCGTAGGGTACTGCTTCGAATGATGCCACCATTTTTCCCAGCAGCCTCATATACAGGCGTATGGACGGCTGTCTTTTTTGTACCCACTAAGTGGATCAAATCTTTCAAAGACAACACCTTTCCTCGAGGCAAGAATATTTTTCTCTGGCCTGAATCCAACCTTAGCCCCAAGTATTCCAGACTTTTGACTGGTTTTTAGGGCTGACTTGTCTCGGTTGATAATCCAACCGTGAGATTCCAGATACTTGATAGTCTTGTGAACGACCACGTCTAGTTTTTTCACTGAGTGGTCTATCAGCAACAAGTCATCCAGATATGCCATTATCATTACACCTTGTGTTCTTAGATTGGCCAATAAAGGGCCAGAATTTTTGTGAACACTCTTGGTGCTGTGGCCAAACCGAAGGGTAAGGCTCTGAACTGAAAATGGCGCCCTTCTACTGCAAAGCGTAGAAATTTTTGGTGGACTGGAAAGATGGGAATGTGCAAATAAGCATCTTTGATGTCGATCGTGGCTAACCAATCCTCCCCTTGTAGGGCAGTGGCCACCGATCGGATCGACTCCATCGGAAAGTCCTGATATACAGGAATTTGTATAGCCCTTTTAGAATTAATATGGGCCTCCCGTCCGCGTTTGCTTCGGGACTGTAAAGAGGTTTGAGTAAAACCCGAACCCTCATTCTTCCAGGGGAACCTCCATAATTACTCCTTGGAGCAATAGTTGTTCTAGTGCCAACAGGAGGGACTCTCTCTTCCGGGGATCCCTTGGCACGTTTGACCTCAAAATGGGAAGGAGGAGAGTCTTTTAACTCCAAACTGTATCCCAAACCTACTGCGGAGAGCACCTATCTGTCTTGATCGTGTCCCGCCAGGTCTCTTTGCGAACAACTGGAGTCCTCCCCCCACCCGACTGAGTGGGGGCTTCAATGAATTTAACTTTGGGGGAGGTTTTGTACCTCCCCTGACCCAGGGTTTCTCATTACCCTGCTACTGTCCCTGTTTTTTACCCCCGGGATTTGACCGAGGAGGCCGTCGTAACTGTTACACAGCCGATGCCCCAGGGACTGGAGAAGCAGGCCTCTTAAAGAGGGACCTCTAACTCTGCTTTTAACCGGCAAGAACGTATTTTTACCGCTGGAAATTTTCTGGATATATTTGTCCAGGTTTTCCCTGAATAAGCGTTCACCATGAAATGGGACGCTAACCAGCCATTCTTTACAGGGAGCTTCAGCAGACCAGTTTCTGAGCCATAGGAGCCTACGCATATGTACTATAGACAGCGTAAGGCGGGAGGCCTGATGGACTGAATCCTCTATGGCGTCAACCGCAAAGCCTAAGGCTCTAGGTAGATCAGCTAGGGCAAAGCCTGCTGATCTGTCAAGTCCCTCAAGACCTGTTTCAACTGATCCTTCACTGCTTAGCAGACCCCAATAGCTGCTACTGCTGGTTGTATCACCAAGCAGATTTTCATAAGGACTCCAATCTTTTATCTATTGGGTTCTTGAACATTTGGACATTATCCACTGGACATGTCAGTGATTTATACATACAAGAGATGGCTGCGTCCACTGTAGGGACCTTCCATTTTTTTTTTTTTGATGAACTTATCCTCCATGGGATAGACCACCGGAAATCTCTTGGGGGAATAAATATTTTCTCAGGACGTTCCCAATCCTGGTAAATGAGCCCTTTCAGTAAAGGGTGAAGTGGAAAAGAACAAACAGTCTGGGGGCTTCTAGCGACCCCAACGAGGATACAGTAGTGGTTGATGGTTCCGCAAGGTGCATTTTTAAATGCTGATCGGACCATGTTAGTCAGAGACTGAACCCATAATCTTTCAGCTTGAGATGCTGAGAAAAGGTTCCCCCACTGTTGATTCCTCTATAACAGAATCAACCTTATCCTGATCCCCTTCAGGCAGGTCGATCCCTGTATGGGACTGTTGCTCTGCTAACAGGCACTCTGAAGGAGGAGACGGAGATCGGGCGTGCTTTCCCTGACAGGGAGGCAGCGATAAATTTTGACAATCTCTCTCTAATCCTCCCAGAGCTGAGGAAAAAACCTCCTCTGTTACATACACAGGAGCAGGTGACTGAGGACAGCCACAGTACCAAGTACCCCTGCGGGGTCTCTACGGTCACTTACCTCTGAACTTCAGGGGAGACTGGTGCAGCAGGAGTATGCCCAAGATCCTCAGAGCCCGATGAGACCCCCTTCGCTTCCTGGAAGATTCAGTTCCGGAGCTACTGGACGGCATATTCCTAAGCCTAAAGCTGAGGTATTCCAGCCGTAATACACCACTTTTACTGAGAATAGTCTAGCACAATTGCTGCTATATCACAGTTGGTGTCTACTAATGTGCCTTTCTAGGGGATGCCTGTATCAACCGCTTGCTGTATGCCTTTAAATGTTGCCAGCTGTCTCTGTACTTCATAGCCAGCTTACTGCAATAATGTGGCTTTTTAAAAACCTGCTGGGACGCCCGCACATGCGCAGAAGCGCTGCGGCGCGCACAGAGCGTCATCCCCCAGGCCCCGCCCCTTTTTCCGGCCACCTCTATATATAGAGGCGCGTGCACGCGCACGGCCACGTGCGCCTCGGCGCTAATTTTCAAACATGGAAACCAGGGACAGGAGCCAGGGCCCCCTTTGCCGCAGGCCGGGGGATAGACGAACACTGCAACATGGCAGAGGAAACAGTTTCCTGTAGGAGAACTCACCAGCTGCCTGGACTTTGCTCTCTGAGAAGAAACTAGTCCATATGACAAGAAAAACATTCCACAGCGGCCTCTAGTGGACAAACACAGGTACCGCAGTTTAATATACTAAACATATATATAAAAAAACATTCTTTTTTTTTTCTTGACCACCATTAAAAATTATTACATTTTTTTAGTAGTTACAGGCATGCACAGATATTAGCGGGAATACCGTTAGGTAACAGACAGAAAGACAAATTAGGCTTGGGGGTCCCCCAATAGAACCAAGTTCCTGGGGGCCCCCACTTACCTGTTCCCCGCCGCAGGACTTTGTTTGGTCCACAAAAGCCCAAACTTCACCTATCACGGCAGGCATTGTAATCAAACCTTCAGGGACCGGGTTCCCAAGGATTCCACTCCCCTGGACCTGTATAGCACCCTGCACAGAAAACATCTTGGTCGTGGGTATGACCAGAGCTCTGGATCCCAGGGTCCAGCTCTCCTAAGAGAAGCATTACAGGCAGAACCTTGCTCTTCTCTGCAAGGCCCGGGTACCGACCGTTTAGCTATGAAGCTTTTTTGGTCGGATCCGGAATAGCTTACTGAGGCCCAAAAGAACCTGTACGCAAGCTCAGTGAAAAACACATGTTTCTTCTTGGCCAACACCTTAGACACTGGCAAAAAACTGAGGTGCTCCCGGATGGGAGGGGCTTATATAGGGGAGGGTACTTCCGGTTTTGGAAGTTGCCAGTGCCAGCACCTGACGGTAACTATATAACCCATTAGTAATGACTATGTCGCTCTGTGTCCCGTGATGTACGAGAAAGAAAAAAGGGAACAAACCATAGTCACTCTTCCTGCCCCCTGTATCATGGCTGCAGGCCCCTTCTCCCAAAGGAGAAGTCATGGGGGATTACCAGGGACCATCTAATCTGGTATCAAATAACCCCCAATTAGGTAAGAAAAGCGGCAGTTACCTCATCCTGGTTTGCTGTTGCCTACAGCCACCTGTGCTGTCTTTCCATCCTCCTTGCCCATGAGGTGGGCTCAGTCTGTTAGCTCCTCGCAGCTCACTGAGTCCTGTTTGCACAAGAATGTCTCAGTCTCCGCTGCCACGCGGGTCCGGCGTCTCCTCCATGCTTTCGTGCATGTTGTGGGCTGTTGAAGATGACAATGGCCTCTTCCTCTTCATTCATAGGAGCTGAGGCTGCCACCATCACTGTTAGGGAGAAATTTCTCGCCTGCGGCTTGATAGCTATGGTGTCCTCTTGCTGTCTGTCTTGTTGTCCCTTCAGAACTCCTCCTTCCATGACTTCATTGGGCTAGCTGGTAGTTAAGTCATTGGAATTGAAAGTAGATCTTCTTGCATTTTTTGTTTGCATATGTCTACATCTTGTTTCTGTTCTTAATCCTCTATAGCAAGGGTGTCAAACTCAATTTCATCGTGGGCCGCATCAGCATTATGATTGCCCTCAAAAGGGCCGGTTGTATCTGTAAGATTAGATGTCCAGCGCACCCCCACCCTTACATTAGACAAGAGCCACCCCACCATCAGAAGTTGAGTCCCCCACTCTCCCTTACATCACAGTGCACCCCCCTTACTTTATGCTGCTGCTGGGAAGAAGCTATGTTAATTTCTGTAAAGCATAACGTAAGCAGCATTGGGCTGCAGCTCTCTGGCGTCTGGAGAGGTGCGAGGGCCACGTACTACGGACTGGAGGATGGTTGTATTCGGCCAGAGATTCTTCACGCCAGGGCACATGCTTGTGCCTTCTTTTTTTTTTTTCCTTTTTTGAGATCTTTCCCTTAGTCAATTGCTTTTCATTTTTTGGGAAAGTTTGCGTCATGTGAATGTTTGGTGGTGGATTGTGCTTGGGGGCCCAACTTTTTGATGGCATAAGTACTTCAGCTGTTAGGTTAGTGTCCCTTGTTGTTTTTTCCTCTTTTTTCTGTTGCATGCGTGTGATTATTTTGTTTTTAAGATAACCAAAATATTTGAATCTGGGCCTGCGGAAAATCCGATTCCATATCTTACGCCTTTTAGCTTGTGGTTCCGTTTTCAGAGGTAGAACTGTTACATTCGTAGGTTGCATCAGTTGTTTGCATTCGTCCATGTCCCGAAGTATATCTGCCTTTTCTGGTGGCTTCACGGGCATGGACCCCTCTTTAGTCATTTCAGCTGTGGCTGCAGTCTCCAGAGGTAGAACTGTTGCATCTGTTGACTTTAACGGTATGTTACATTTGTCCATGTCAATAACTACATCTGGCTTCATGGACATGCTCCCCTCTTTAGGCATTACAGCTGTGGGTATAGTCTCCGTTGGTAGAGCTGGTGCATCAGTTGGGTTCATTGGTTGGTTGCATCCGTCCATGTCAATAACTATATCTGTATTGTCTGGTGACTTCTTGGGCATGCGCCCCTCTTCCTTCAATTTTAACGTATCTGCTATCTTTCGTCCCAGATTCCGGTACGCACCCCTGCGTTGATAAAATAAAGATAAATTAGGTATTTTTGTCAAGTGATTAGAGTGAGGGATAGGTTCCTCTCTGGGGACAATAATAAAACCCTCAGTAAGTGCAAAGATGAACCCTGCATAGAGAGCTATAGAAAGTAATAAGTCAACTTACCCAAGCACGATTGCTGCCACAAAGCTCAGTAGAAACAGGAAAAGCACCACTCCTCCACCGATTATCAGGTATAAGAGGTAGCCTTCGTTTTTCATGACCTGAAGGAACTCATCTGTCCAAATCAAGTCAGGATCTTCGAAGACTTCTGTAGTCACTGGTTGGTCGGCGTAAGTGTCTTTTGAATGAAGGTCTGCATGGAACACCTCACATAAAAAAAAAAAAAAAAAAAAATCAGTTTACACGGTCCATTAGCATATCTGAAATAACACTGAAGTTGAAAAAAGTGATACCCCTAACTAAGGCTTCATGTACACTGCTGCTGGTAAATGGACGTTTAGGAGCAGTTGGGCATTTTTTTCAACTGCTCCTGAACTCTCCTCTGTTATCTTATCAGTACATGTACACAGGGTCGTTTACAGTCGTTTATAGGCAGTTGAGTTTAGAGGCTTTTTCTGGAACCCCAAAAAAATGTGTTCAGAAGCTGTGTTTAGAGACATTTCAAGCGCCAAATGTGTCTAAATGCGATAACTCGCATTTAGCAACATTTCAATTACAGACGTTTTTCATTTTAAAAAAAAAAAATTTTTCAAATGCTTCTAGGCGCAAACGCGGCATGTAAACGTGGCTAAACTGACGTTTTTAGATGCCGGTTTCTAGTCTTCTGAGCTAAAAAATTTCAGGATGGGAGGTCAGATGTAGAGAAGCCAGGGTCAGGGTGACACGCCCTGGAGTCTACACCTTTTAAATCTAATGGAAAAAAAAGGATACTACAATCAGCGTGGCTCAACCTACTAGTATCACTCTGCGCTAAGGATAAATACTCTAAACATCAACGAAAACAGTATATAAAACAATAAGAATCAGGTTAGCAGCTGCTTAAAATATAAATACATAAAATCAAAGGACAGTAAAATTCAAACTTTCTGAGTAAAAGTCCACAATAAAACTGTAGCAGCGCTACGAACAAATAATAATTTGTGCGTCTTCTATATATTAGTTCATATATGGGTGATGTGGATAATGAACGGATTGTGGTTGGTTGTGATTGATCACTACTCCTAGACTCTTAGTGCTCCTTCCACCAAATGCTTTGTCACCGTGTGGGGGTGAATTCCCCTTTTGGGGATGCACTCACCAGATGTAGTGTAAAATTTAGCATTCATATACCATCCACCTCCAGCATTTCTCTGCCTTTTCCACTGTGAGTTTCAGCTTGTGTAGGTATCAGTTGTTATGTGAGAAAACAAATAGATCTCATAGGGTAGTACTGTTTATGGAAAGTATTTATTGAACAAAAATCCCCACAGTATCCCCCTTCATACAGAATGCGTACCAAAAGATAATTTAAAACAGGCAAAATTTAGAGCCTAAATGCTCAAAGCACTTGCCCCTGATGATCGCTCAATGGAGTTTCCTCCAGTGTCTCCGGGTTGCAGGCTCCTGAAGCTCAGACGTCACTACCGGCTGTGTGTGTAGAGCTGCCCTGACGTTTCGTCTCTTCCGACTTCCTCCGAGGGCGTGATCCACACACACAGCGTTTAATTATTAAAGGTTGAATTAATTCATGTTCTAGCAAAATAAGTTCATTTTAACCTTATGCCAAATGAAAAATGCAATGAATGTTTTTATATGGCAACAATATAGAAGAAGATTGTGCCCCATAGCGAATATGCTGCGCCTCAGCTGATAGGCTGTCGGCACTGTGAATACATAAGTGCCGACATAAAACATCAGCCGAATACTTCCGCCCATAGTCTGGCAAAGACAGAGACGCACGGAAGCGCTGGCGTGATGACGCATGGCGCTGGAGGAGTGATTCGTTACCGCCCAGTGGGCGGAAGATTCGACCGCTTATAATCCGGATGCTGTGTGTGTGGATCACGCCCTCGGAGGAAGTCGGAAGAGACGAAACGTCAGGGCAGCTCTACACACACAGCCGGTAGTGACGTCTGAGCTTCAGGAGCCTGCAACCCGGAGACGCTGGAGGAAACTCCATTGAGTGATCATCAGGGGCAAGTGCTTTGAGCATTTAGGCTCTAAATTTTGCCTGTTTTAAATTATCTTTTGGTACGCATTCTGTATGAAGGGGGATACTGTGGGGATTTTTGTTCAATAAATACTTTCCATAAACAGTACTACCCTATGAGATCTATTTGTTTTCTCACATGACAACTGATACCTACACAAGCTGAAATTCAGTGGAAAAGGCAGAGAAATGCTGGAGGTGGATGGTATATGAATGCTAAATTTTACACTACATCTGGTGAGTGCATCCCCAAAAGGGGAATTCACCCCCACGCGGTGACAAAGCATTTGGTGGAAGGAGCACTAAGAGTCTAGGAGTAGTGACCAATCACAATCCGTTCATTATCCACATCACCCATATATGAACTAATATATAGAAGACGCACAAATTATTATTTGTTCGTAGCGCTGCTACAGTTTTATTGTGGACTTTTACTCAGAAAGTTTGAATTTTACTGTCCTTTGACCTTTTAAATCTAGTTGATAATTAAATTCTCCAATAATTCTGTCCTCACAAATCAACTTTAAATCGCCATATTCGTTTTGTTTTTTTTAGCTAGCTCTTCTTTATAGTAAGACAAGTGCCCTTCCTTCCCATGAGTAAGCCATACTTACTCGTGACGCCCTCCAGAGCTTTCATAGAAAAAATGGGGCAGCAGAGTGTATTATAAAGAGGAGTCTGCCAGGACCATATCAGAAATAAAATCAATGTATTGGAGAAAGGTAAGTATTACAGGTGGGCTGCCAATCAATAGAGGTATGAGGTTCTGTACAGGTCTGGGAGTCTATTATATGGAAATCTTTTATTTATTCTTTGTATCCACATAATACATGTAATGTAGTATTTTTGTTTTAGGTGCAAAAGCTTTCAATTAGGGCTGCAACTAACGATTATTTTCATAATCGATTAGTTGGCCGATTAGTCGATTAATCAAAACAATAATCGGTTAATAAACAAAAAAAAAAAAAAAAAAAAAAAAAAAAAAAAAAAAAGGTAATTTTGCTGCGATTTGCATTTTTTTTTTGCCCAATTAGTTGTTGGGCAGATTACAAAACACAAATTGCCACAAAAACACATTATTACATGCTTTTCTGCAGCTTCTCCATTGAAGTATATTAAACCATAAAAACAAAATAGCACCGTTCTGCGTTAAAAAAAATCCTTACCCTTTCCAAATACGCAGCAGCTGAAAAAATCATGGATGTGAACGTGTCCCATAGGAAACCATGTAAATGAATTGTAGTGTGTTTCTGCAAAAAGCACCAAAAAACAGAGGAGTGACCCAGGCCTGAGATGTTTAGTAACATAATGGGGTTAAAAAAACTAAAATTAGTACAAAAGAGAGCAAATAATCGCTACTGTAAGGGGTTAATTTTTTACTGTAGGACAGTGAAACTAATATTTACAGTAGCGATTTGCTCTTTTTGTACTATAAAGGGCTAATATTAGTTATTTTTTAACCCCATTATGTTACTGCCCGATTAATCGATTATGAAAATTGTAATCGATTAATTTCATAATCGATTAGTTGTTTCGGCCCTACTTTCAATGTAATTTTTCAGCAGCCCATACATACTCTGATATACAATAGTCATTTTGGCAAATGACAGAATTGCCAGTCTGGCCTTGTCCATTACTAGGGATAAGCTGGATTTAGATCCAAACTCAGGCTGAACCTAGTGCCCGAACCCTCGGGAGGCTGTTACATGATCACATCCCGGCTGACCCAATGAGCAATGTCATTGTCCTACTATGGCCATGTGGTCATATTAGGTCAGTGATGTCTCAAGGATTCTCGCTGCACAGCTTATTGGCCAGCAATACAGCCAACTTCCAGGTTTGGACAAAACCCAACTCATTCCTGGTCTTTAGCAAAGCTAAAGGACACCCATAGAAATGGCAATACTATAACAAATATATATAAAGATACAATGTTAAATGAATAAATAAAAACTTACCATGTGTCCCATGACTTTTCAGGACACGAATATTGACCTTTTCAGTGCCTGGCTTCTCCATTCCATTTGTTGCAATTCGAACCTGATACGTTCCGCTGTCATTGAGGTCAACAGGATTGATGATCAGGGAGCAGTGTCCCTTGCTCACTTGCATCAGGTTCATCGATGCCCTTTCATTCGGCTCACTCACGTGCAGATAGCCAGTGTCATCCAGACGGATTATTGGTCTGAATGTATCCGCGCCGTTGGGCTTCACGCTCCAGTTCAATCTCATCCCCGCTGGGATCGTCCACATTAAAAAAGCACGGGATCAGCAGCCGCTGTCCCTCGCTAGCGACCAGATTATGATGTTCTAATCGGACGCTTGTAATTTCTGCACCTGGAGAAAGTGGGGGAAAAAAAAGGTTATTAACCTTCATGAGTTTCAGTAAAGACAGCAAATCACAAAGTTAAATATTGTTGGTGGCAGTGATCACTTTGGGAGATGTTAAATTCTGTGAACAATTACAGTAACTTTTCTTGGAATGCATGTCCTTAAGGCAGTGACATCGGTGGAGCAAACCTTTCAAATTTGAAAAAATTACAAAAAAAAATGTCCCTTTAAGACGTACGGGCGGAGCGGACGTTTTGACGTCCGCTCCGCCCTGCTATGGTATGGAGACGGATTGCTCTAATAATATATATCCCCAAAACGTCAGCTCCGCCCATACGTCTTATAGGGACATTTTTTTTTTGTCATTTTTTCAAATGACAATTTTTTTATTGCATTTTAGAGCTTTGCCAGGGGGTTGGGGGACCCATCTGGCAAAGTACCCAACCCCCCCCCCCATGTTGGAGTGTTGCCTGTGGCTCCAAGTAGGGACTGAGCAGTCCAGGAGCCTGCAACCCCCTAGACAGCCCGGAGCCGGTGCGGCCAGCTATCAGTGACTATCATTGCCACCTATCGGTGTCCATCAGTGCAGCCAAATAAGTGACCATCAATGCCCATCCCACCAGTGCCGCCTCATCAGTGACCACCAGTGCTGCCTCATCAGCGACCACCAGTGACGCCTCATCAGCGACCACCAGTGACGCCTCATCAGCGACCACCAGTGACGCCTCATCAGCGACCACCAGTGACGCCTCATCAGCGACCACCAGTGACGCCTCATCAGCGACCACCAGTGACGCCTCACCAGTGACGCCTCATCAGCGACCACCAGTGACGCCTCATCAGCGACCACCAGTGACGCCTCATCAGCGACCACCAGTGACGCCTCATCAGCGACCACCAGTGACGCCTCATCAGCGACCACCAGTGACGCCTCATCGGAAAAAAGGGGGGCTAACAATTGGGCACAAAAAAGGGAAAGGGAAGAAGGTAGGAAAAAGGAAAGGGAACAAAAAGGAAAGGGGGTTTGGGTGGGAGAAGAAAAAAACAAAAGAGAAAAACAAAAAGGGTAGAGGGGAGGGAAGAATGGGAAAGGAAGAAAAGAAAAAGAATAAGGAGAAAAGAAGGAAAGGAAAGAGGGGGGGCAAGGGGTGGAAAAAAACAAGGATATAATGAAAAAGGGAGGAAGGGCAGGGAAGGAAAGGAAAGGAAAAGGGAAGGACAGAAAGGTAGGAAAAAAAGGGGAGATGGGGTGGAAAAGGAGTGAACAGAAAGGAGAGAAAGAAGGGTGGGGGAAGAAGGGAAATAGAAGGGAAGAGGGGAAAAGGGTGTAGAGCCCGCTACACCCTGGGCTGCACGGAGTCAGTGCGGCCAGCTATCAGTGACCATAAGTGCCACCTAACAATGACCATCAGTGATGCCTCATCAGCGACCATTAGTGCAGACTTATCGAAAAAAGGGGTGGGGGGGGGATAACAATTGGGCACAAGAAAGAAAGAGGAAAGGGAAGAAGGAAAGGGGGTTTGGGTGGGAGAAGAAAAAAAAGGTAGAAGAGAGGAAAACAAAAAGGGTAGAGAGGGAATGGGGAAGGAAGAAAAGAAAAACTAAAGAATAAGGAGAAAAGAAGGGACAAAAAAGAGGGGGGGTAAGGGGCGGAAGAAAACAAGGATATAATGAAAAAGGGAGGAAGGGCAGGGAAGGACAAAGGTAGGAAAAAAAGGGGAAAGGGGGAGATGTGGTGGAAAAGGAGGGAACAGAAAGGAGAAAAAGGAGGGTGGGGGAAGAGGGGAAATACAAGGGAAGAGGGGGAAAAGGGTGTAGAGCCCGCTACACCCTGGGCCACCCGGAGTCAGGAGTCAGTGCGGCCAGCTATCAGCGGACATCAGTGATGCCTCATCAGCGACCATCAGTGATGCCTCATCAAAAAAAAAAGAGGGGGGGTAACAATTGGGCACAAGAAAGAAAGGGAAGAAGGGTGGAAAAAGGAAATGGGGGGGGGGAAAGGGGGGCGGAGGGGCAAAAAGGAGTAGAGGGGAGGGAAGAATGTGGAAGAAAAGAAAAGGAAAGAAGAAAAAGAGGGAAAGAAAAAAGGGGAGGTAAGGGGGGGGGGGGAAAAACAAGGATGTAATGAAAAAGGGGAGGAAGGGAAAGGAAAGGGAAGGGGAAAGGAAGGGAGAAGGGAAGGACAGAAAGGTAGTAAAAAGGGGAAGGGGGAAGGGGGGAGATAAAAATGTCAGGACACTAAGAACATTCACAAAAATACCTCCCTTTGGAAAGTACCCCAAGGTGATGTCATTTCTGCTGATGTTGAGTTGGTTCACATATGTAGGCAGAAATAAGTTTTTATAAAAGCTTGTACACAGTAGCAATATTATTAACATTAAGGCCACTTTCACACTGGGGCGGGGGTAAAGCGGCGCTATTTTTAGCGGCGATTTACCGCCGGATTTGCGGCAATATTCGGGCGCTAGTGGGGCGGTTTTACCCCCTGCTAGCAGCCGAGAAAGGGTTAAAAACCACCGCAACGTGCCTCTGCAGAGGCGCTTTGCCGGCGGTATAGCCGCGGTGCCACTTTGATTTCAATGGGCAGGAGCGGTATACACACCGCTCCCTCACTGCTCCAAAGACTTTTTTACCGTCCTGCTAGTGCACCGCTCCATTGTTAAAGCCTTCGGGGCTTTCACACTGGAGAGACAGCAGCGGCTGTTTCAGGTCGGTTTGCAGGCACTATTTTTAGCGGTATAACGCCTGCAAACAGACCCAGTGTGAAAGGGGTCTAAAGAATGTGTTACCCCAACATTTCATATCCCCGATATGTGCCTGCTGTGCCATGTACTTGTATAAAAAAAAAAAAAAAAGTATCATCCTGTTCGTTGGGCCCTGTGAAACATAAAATCAGCCTTTTTGCTGATGACATTATCCTTATGCATTCCAATCCTCAATCATCCCTGGCTGCTGCACAGGATACCCTACTACAATTCAGCAATGTCTCCTACTACAAAGTTAATGCATCAAAATGTCATATTTGACCTTGGTATTGACAGAACTGCCCAATTGGCTACAACACACCTATCCTTATGTTTGGGAAGAAGAAAAAAGAGCATATTTGGGAATTATCTTAACTAAATCAACCAAGGGATATTTAGAGGAAACTATACTACTATATTTAACCGCTTAAGGATCGCTCCACGTACATATACTGTGGCAGGGCGACCCATAAGCGCAAAATCACGTACCTGTACGATTTCTTTTTCCGGGTCTGGGGCCTGCACACGCGCCGCTGGAGACCCACTCCTGCTGTGATTGGACACACAGTGATCATTCCGAGAGAGGCAGAACGGCAGTCTGCCTATGTAAACAAGGCAGATCGTCGTTCTCCTAGTAAGGAAGACAGAGATCTTATGTTTCTGCTAAGCAGGAACACAGATCTCTGTCTTCTCACAGTCCTACAGTTAAAACATTCCCCCACACAGTAAGAAAGCACTCCCAGGGAACACATCTATCTAACCCTTTGATCGCCCCTAATGTTAACCCCATTCACTGCCATTGTCATTAGTACAGCAACGGTGCTTTTTTTTTTTTTTTTTTAGCACTGATCACTGTATTGGTGTCACTGTTCCCCAAAAAGTGTCACTTAGTGTCAGATTTGTCCACCGCAATGTCGTAGCCCTGCTTAAAACCACTAATCGTCACCATTACTAGTAAATAAATAAATAAAAATTACATAAATATATCCCATAGTTTGTAGACGCCCTAACTTTTGCGCAAACCAATCAATATACACATATAATACATGTAATGTAGTATTTTTGTTTTAGGTGCAAAAGCTTTCAATTAGGGCTGCAACTAACGATTATTTTCATAATCGATTAGTTGGCCGATTATTGTTTCGATTAATCGACTAATCGGTTAATAAACGTAAAAAAAAAAAAAAAAAAAAAAAGGTAATTTTGCTGCGATTTGCATTTTTTTTGCCCAATTAGTTGTTGGGCAGATTACAAAACACAAATTGCCGCAAAAACACATTATTACATGCTTTTCTGCAGCTTCTCCATTGAAGTATATTAAACCATAAAAACAAAATAGCACCGTTTTGCGTTAAAAAAGTACTTGCCCTTTCCAAATACGCAGCAGCTGAAAAAATCATGGATGTGAACGTGTCCCATAGGAAACCATGTAAATGAATTGTAGTGTGTTTCAGCAAAAAGCACCAAAAAACAGAGGAGTGACCCAGGCCTGAGATGTTTAGTAACATAATGGGGTTAAAAAAAACTAAAATTAGTACAAAAAGAGCAAATAATCGCTACTGTAAGGGGTTAATTTTTTACTGTGGGACAGTGAAACTAATATTTACAGTAGCGATTTGCTCTTTTTGTACTATAAAGGGCTAAAATTAGTTATTTTTTAACCCCATTGTGTTACTGCCCGATTAATCGATGAATTTCATAATCGATTAATCGATTAGTTGTTTCGGCCCTACTTTCAATGTAATTTTTCAGCAGCCCACACATACTCTGATATACAATAGTCATTTTGGCAGATGACAGAATTGCCATGTTACCAGTCTGGCCTTGTCCATTACTAGGGATAAGCTGGATTTAGATCCAAACTCAGGCTGAACCCAGTACCCGAACCCTCGGGAGGCTGTTACATGATCACATCACCGGCTGACCCAATGAGCAATGTCATTGTCCTACTATGGCCATGTGGTCATATTAGGTCAGTGATGTCTCAAGGATTCTCGCCGCACAGCTTATTGGCCAGCAATACAGCCAACTTCCAGGTTTGGACAAAACCCAACTCATTCCTGGTCTTTAGCAAAGCTAAAGGACACCCATAGAAATGGCAATACTATATAACGAATATATAAGATACAATGTTAAATGAATACATAAAAACTTACCATGTGTCCCATGACTTTTCAGGACACGAATATTGGCCTGGCTTCTCCATTCCATTTGTTGCAATTCGAACCTGATACGTTCCGCTGTCATTGAGGTCAACAGGATTGATGATCAGGGAGCAGTGTCCCTTGCTCACTTGCATCAGGTTCATCGATGCCCTTTCATTCGGCTCACTCACGTGCAGACAGCCAGTGTCATCCAGACAGAATATTGGTCTGAATGTATCCGCGCCGTTGGGCTTCACGCTCCACTAAAGTTCAATCTTATCCCCGCTGGATCGTCCACATTAAAAAAGCACGGGATCAGCAGCTGCTGTCCCTCGCTAGCGACCAGATTATAATGTTCTAATTGGACGCTTGTAATTTCTGCACCTGGAGAAAGTGGGAAAAAAAAATAGGATTTTTGTACTCACCGTAAAATCCGTTTCTCTGGCATCCATGGACTGACACAGCGTGTCTTATACACCTTTACACGTGTGTTATGTCCCTGCTTGCAGGAGAAGACCTAGGCAGAATGTGAGATGTTATACATACATTCTAAACAGCCAGAGCTGAACAGCCCCGCCCCGGGGGGCGGTCCCTCCGGCATAACCCTCCCACTGCAGTCAGCAGACCTCAGTTCGTAACAAAGCAGTACAAACTCGAAAAGAAGGGTGGGTGCTGTGTCAGTCCATGGATGCCAGAGAAACGGATTTTACGGTGAGTACAAAAATCCTATTTTCTCTTGTCATCCATGGACTGACACAGCGTGTCTTATACACCTTTACACGTGGGATGTCCCAAAGCAGTGTCAAGAGGGATGGGAGCAGTATAAATGGAAAACCAAAAACTTCACTCCAAACAAGGCAGAGCTCCTCAACGGAGGAGTTGCAACATCAAACAGCGGCCTGCAACACCTTGCGGCCGAAGGAAGCATCCGAAGATGCAGCCACATCAACCTTATAAAACTTAGAAAAGGTATGAACAGACGACCAGGTCGCCGCCTTGCACACTTGTGCAACCGACGCTTGATGTCGGAAAGCCCAGGAAGCACCAATTGCCCTGGTGGAATGTGCCGTAACCGGAAAGGGAGGCGCCCGCCCCTTGAGAGCATAAGCTTGAATGACGGTTTGTCTGATCCACCTAGAAATGGTGGCAGACGAAACCGCTTGGCCCTGTTTTGGACCAGAGACAGCCACAAATAGTGAGTCAGACTTCCGAATAGAAACAGTAGCAGACAGGTACACCCGCAAGGCTCGTACCACATCCAAAGTGTGAAGCGCAAACTCTCTGGGATGCGATGGGTGAGGACACAAGGACGGGAGGACAATGTCCTCGTTTAAGTGGAAGGCCGAGACCACCTTTGGCAGAAAAGAAGGTCGCGGACGTAACACCGCCTTATCCTTATGGATGACCAAAAAGGGCGACTTGCAGGACAAGGCCCCCAATTCATACACTCGTCTAATGGAAGTAATGGCCACCAAGAAGGCCACCTTCTGAGACAAAGTCAAGAGGGGAATATCTCTAATATTTTCAAAGGGAGGTTCCTGGAGGACCGAGAGCACCAAATTCAGATCCCACGGGGGGAGAGGAGGCTTGACAGGGGGGAGCACATGGCGAACCCCCTGCACAAAGGTGCTAACCAAGGGATGACCCGCCAGCGGTCGCTGAAAGAAGATGGCCAAGGCCGAAATCTGACCCTTAATGGTACTCAAAGCGAGCTTTTGGGTCACGCCACGCTGCAGAAAATGCAGGATTCTGGGAACGGAATACGTTCGTGGGCGCCAGTCCAGCTCTTGGCACATGGCGATGTAAGCTCTCCAAGTACGGTGATAGATCTTTCTGGAGGAAGACTTCCGTGCCCTTAACATGGTCGAAATGACCGAATCCGAGAGACCTCGGTCTCTCAGCACCTGGCTTTCAATAACCATGCCGTTAAAGCCAGAGACTGTAAAGCAGGATGAAATATAGGACCTTGAGACAGAAGGTCCCCCCGTATTGGTAACCACCAGGGAACGTCTGCAACGAGACGTACCAGATCGGCGTACCAGTGACGCCGAGGCCAATCCGGAGCAATGAGGATCACCGGAATTCCCTCGGTCGCTACCCTGCGGAGCAGGTGAGGGAGCAACTGCAGCGGAGGATAAACGTATATCAGGTGATACTGACCCCATGGGGCCACCAACGCATCCGAGGCATCCGCCCAGGGATCCCTGGATCTGGCCACAAACCTCGACACCTTGCGATTGAGTCGAGAGGCCATCAGGTCCACATCCGGCGTGCCCCACCGTCTGCAAAGGAGTTGAAAGACCTCCGGGTGCAAGGACCACTCTCCCTGGTCCAGCGTCTGGCGACTTAGATAGTCCGCCTGCCAATTGTCTACGCCCGGAATGTAGACGGCCGACAGAGCCGGCACGCTTATTTCGGCCCACCTCAGGATGCGGGCTACCTCGGAAGCCGCAGCTGAGCTCCGAGTCTCCCCTTGATGGTTGACATACGCCACTGCTGTGGCGTTGTCCGATTGGATCCTGATGGAGTGACCCTGTAGTTTCTCCGACCATGAGGAGAGGCACAGTCTGATTGCCCGTATCTCCAGCACATTGATCGGTAAGAGGGCTTCGTCCGGAGTCCAAAGCCCTTGGGCCGACAGGACTCCCCAGACTCCCCCCCAGCCCGTCAGGCTGGCGTCCGTCGTGATCACCGTCCATTGGATGGGGAGGAACGACTTCCCGGACCGAAGAGCCGGGGACCTCAACCACCACGTCAGGGACGCCCTGACCAGGTGACTCACCTGGATCTGAAGATCCAAAGGACAACGGGGATTTGTCCCAAGTGGACAAGATCTCTTTCTGTAAAGCCCTGGTGTGCGCTTGAGCATAAGGAACGGCCTCGAAGGAGGCCACCATGAGTCCCAGGACTCTCATGCAAAAGCGGATTGACGACCATTTTCGGGACGTCAGCACCCGTACTGCAGACTGAAGTGTCAGTAGTTTGTCTGGAGGTAGTAAGACTCTTGCCTCCAAGGAGTCCAGAATCAGACCTAGATACTCCAGACGCTGAGTCGGGACTAGAACCGACTTCTGAACGTTCAGGAGCCACCCAAACTCCCTGAGGGTCTGACTGACGATAGTCACACTTTCTTCCAATTCTGAGCCACTGTCTGCTCTTAGAAGAAAATCGTCCAGATAGCCCACGATAGCAATGCCTCGCTGTCTCAGCAAAGCTAGGACCGGAGCAAGCACCTTGGTGAACACCCTTGGTGCCGAGGCTAGGCCGAAGGGAAGAGCCACAAATTGATAGTGGACTTCGCCGACCGCAAAGCGCAGAAACTTCTGGTGGCTTGCGCAGACCGGAACATGCAAGTAGGCATCCTTGATGTCCAAGGATGCCAGAAAATCCCCTTGATGGAGTGTAGCGATCACCGTGCGAATGGATTCCATGCGGAATTTTTGCACCTTCACGAAGGCATTCAGGGCCTTGAGGTCCAGGATTGGCCGAACCCCGTCCTTTTTTGGAACAACAAACAGATTCGAGTAGAACCCCTGAAACCTCTCCTGGGACGGAACCGGCACAATTACTCCGGACCCGATCAAATCCTGTACAGCCCCCAAGAGGGCTGCCCGACGGGCAGGAAGGAGAGGGAGATTTGAGGGAAAGAATCTGTCTGGGGGCCAGGAACGGAACTCTATTCTGTATCCTGAGGTGACCACCTCGCACACCCACCGGTCGGAGATCCGGGAGGTCCACCGATCCGTGAACCTGCGAAGTCGTCCCCCCACCCCAGAGACGGGCGGGGGCAAGACTTCACGCGGAGGCGGGCTTGGGAGCCGGCTTGTTCGGCTTACGCACCCAGGGGCGCTTGTGCCCGCCAGCCGCACTGTTGTCAGTCTGGGATGGCTTACCCGTGGACTCTGACGGACGAAAAAAACCCTTTTTTGCTGGAAAGGAAGGACCCGGTTTACGTCGGGCCTCCTTACCCTTGATAGTTTGAGGAAGGAGAGTGCTTTTACCTCCCGTGACATCCTTGATGATGTCATCCAGAGCAGCACCAAAAAGTCTACCACCCTTAAAAGGTAGATCCGTCAGGAGCTTCTTAGAGGCTAGGTCAGCAGACCAGCATTTCAACCAGATGAGACGACGCAATACCACCGGGAGACAGAGGCCCTGGATATTAAAGGGGCCGCGTCCAACGTGGCGTCGCACACATATATCAGACCCTGCACCATCTGGTGGGCCAGAGCAATAGTGTCTGGAGGAAGGTTATACTCCTGCACAGTTTGGTGCAAAATTTTTGCCCATTCCGTGAGTGTCTGAGACACAAGGGTCGCCGCTACTACGGGCCGTAGGGCGGATCCCAACAAGGCGAACATGGCTCTACTCACCACTTCTGACCTCCTGTCAGTGGGGTCCTTAAACGTAGGAGTCCCCTCCATCGGGAGAGTGGTGGCCTTGTTTAAACGGGCGACTGGAGGGTCGACCACCAGGGGAGAAGCCCACTTTTTAAGCAGGGCGTCTTCAAAGGGGTATCTAATAGACAAACGCCGCGGGACCATGAAAGTCTTCTGCGGCTTTTCCCAGACCTGGTCAATGAGCTGGTCAAAGAAAGATACATATGGAAAAACCTTTTTAGAAGGCTTGGTCTTAAAAGAACCAAAGGAGACTGTATCCGCCTGAGGTTCTGCGGTCGCAGCATTTAGCTTGAGAGTGTCCCTCACAGCATCAATGAGTTCACTAACAAGCGCCCTGTCATTTACTGACTCAGAACTGGAGTCTTCCTCACAAGGAATGTCCTGTTCAAAACCATCCAAATATTCAGAGCTAGGGTCCTGAGCAGCAATAGCTAGGCCCATATCTGAATCAGAGCACTCCCCTTGTGGAGATAAAGTGGGGAGAGGGCGCTTTTTTGCTCCCTTGTGCTCACACACAGCTTCCATCCTGGTCAGAAATGATTCCAGGACTGCCGACAACTGGTCCATAGGGACCGCAGGTGCTGGAGCACTGGCTGCTGCCTCTGGCATGTGAGGGGAAGCTGGTGACTGACTCCATAATGTCCCTCTCTGAGACCACCCACAGGCTGTGCTGACTGAAGTAGGGGAATGCCCAGGGAACCCACCAACCTGACCAGGACCGCTCGGTTCCGCTGCTCTGTCTCACTGCGCCGCGCTGCTCAGCGTGAGTGAGCTGAGAGGAGAGAGTGTGAGGAGATTCGCGCCGTTCCCAGCGGCGCTAGAGGCCAAACTAGTGCTAGAAAAACGTGTGGCTACAAGAAAATGGCCGCCGCAATGTGCTCCGGCGGGCCACGGCAAGATGGCCGCCAATGTAAAATCAGCACACACACTAAACATGGCGCCGAACGGCGCCCAGGCCCCTCACACCCAAAAACAAAACAGCCCCAGCGAATGCAGAGCAGCATGAGCCCCCCCCAGGACAGTATGGCCCCCAGGCACCCCACACAGTACAGCGCCAGCACTAGTGACCAGAGAGTGACATTAAAAAAACACAGGGGGAGACAGGGAAATCCCCCACACAAGAAACACACAGCATGTACTCACCTGCAGCCAGGAGAGACTACTTACCCGTCCCCTGAGGGACCCACTGGTGTGTTTCTGACAGAACTATCACAGTGCGGTACTGAGTAGCTGTCGGCCCGGTCCACCGCGAAAGATACAGCCGGACTGTTCTATCTTGAGAGGACCGCGGAGCTGGAAGCCCACCGGCCACCCCTGGAGTCGTGGGGCATGTCGTGAACTGAGTCTCACGCACACAAGGCGAGGATCAGCACGCTCGATGGTCGGACAGGGAAGACTACGAGGATATCTTGTACCCAACCTGTTGCCCAGCCGACAGTTGATAGAAGATCTCAAAAGAATAAAATAGGAAAAAAATTCCAAAAGGAATAAAAATAGGTCAGGAGACTGGCTCCTGAGAGAGCCACGTCTTCTCCTTCTGCTAGGCAGAAAAAAACTGAGGTCTGCTGACTGCAGTGGGAGGGTTATGCCGGAGGGACCGCCCCCCTGGGCGGGGCTGTTCCGCTCTGGCTGTTTAGAATGTATGTATAACATCTCACATTCTGCCTAGGTCTTCTCCTGCAAGCAGGGACATAACCCACGTGTAAAGGTGTATAAGACACGCTGTGTCAGTCCATGGCTGACAAGAGAAAAAAGGTTATTAACCTTCATGAGTTTCAGTAAAGACAGCAAATCACAAAGTTGAATATTGTCGGGGCAATGATCACGTTGGGAGATGTTAAATTCTTTGAACAATTACAGTAACTTTTCTTGGAATGCATGTCCTTAAAATTATAAAATATCACATTTGATTCTATACAGTACATAGGGGTGGCAGTTTAACGCTTTATGGCCCTGTTCATAACTATTGCGCTGCAGTAACAAGCCATAACACAACTCACATTAAGCAGCTGCTGCCACAACCGAGATATCCATCTCTTCAGGAGCCTGTCCTGTAAACGATAATGGCGGTCTCTGCGGCGGATTCGCTGCGAGATTAC
The DNA here is from genome assembly GCA_029206835.1 of Rana muscosa. NCBI lineage: Eukaryota > Metazoa > Chordata > Amphibia > Anura > Ranidae > Rana > Rana muscosa. The sequence goes on along the minus strand of CM055127.1, from coordinate 146,191,482 downwards.
CGTTGTCGGCAGCGGGAGAGGCCCCCCGCTGCTCTCCAGCCTCTTACCGGAGCCGTCGGTAGCGGCGGAGGCTATCGGGTCCTTGTCCCTCTGTGGTATGGATACGAGTGAGGGGAAGATGGCCCCCATCCGTCTCCCATAGCAGGGTGGAGCTGACGTCAAAACGTCAGCTCCGCCCATACGTCTTAAAAGGGACATTTTTTTTTGTCATTTTTTCAAATGACAATTTTTTTATTGCATTTTAGAGCTTTGCCAGGGGGTGGGGGGACCCACTGGCAAAGTACCCAAACCCCCCCCCCCCCCCCATGTTGGAGTGTTGCCTGTGGCTCCAAGTACGGACTGAGCAGTCCAGGAGCCTGCAACCCCCTAGACAGCCCGGAGCCGGTGCGGCCAGCTATCAGTGACTATCATTGCTGCCTATCAGTGTCCATCAGTGCAGCCAAATAAGTGACCATCAATGCCCATCCCACCAGTGCCGCCTCATCAGCGACCACCAGTGACGCCTCATCGGAAAAAAGGGCGGGCTAACAATTGGGAACAAAAAAGGGAAAGGGAAGAAGGTAGGAAAAAGGAAAGGGAACAAAAAGGAAAAGGGGGTTTGGGTGGGAGAAGAAAAAAAGAAAAGGGAAAAACAAAAAGGGTAGAGGGGAGGGAAAAATGGGGAAGGAAGAAAAGAAAAAGAATAAGGAGAAAAGAAGGAAAGAAAAGAGGGGGGGGTAAGGGGCGGAAAAAAACAAGGATATAATGAAAAAGGGAGGATGGGCAGGGAAGGAAAGGAAGGGAAAAGGGAAGGACAGAAAGGTAGGAAAAAAGGGGAGATGGGGTGGAAAAGGAGTGAACAGAAAGGAGAGAAAGAAGGGTGGGGGAAGAAGGGAAATAGAAGGGAAGAGGGGAAAAGGGTGTAGAGCCCGCTACACCCTGGGCTGCCCGGAGTCAGTGCGGCCAGCTATCAGTGACCATAAGTGCCACCTAACAATGACCATCAGTGATGCCTCATCAGCAACCATTAGTGCAGACTTATCGAAAAAGGTTGGCTAACAATTGGGCAGAAGAAAGAAAGAGGAAAGGGAAGGAAAGGGGGTTTGGGTGGGAGAAGAAAAAGAAGGTAGAAAAGAAAAGAGAAAAACAAAAAAGGGTAGAGAGGGAATGGGGAAGGAAGAAAAGAAAACGAAAGAATAAGGAGAAAAGAAGGGACAAAAAAGAGGGGGGTAAGGGGCGGAAGAAAACAAGGATATAATGAAAAAGGGAGGAAGGGCAGGGAAGGACAAAGGTTAGAAAAAAAGGGGAAAGGGGGAGATGTGGTGGAAAAGGAGGGAACAGAAAGGAGAAAAAGGAGGGTGGGGGAAGAGGGGAAATAGAAGGGAAGAGGGGGAAAAGGGTGTAGAGCCCGCTACACCCTGGGCCACCCGGAGTCAGTGCGGCCAGCTATCAGCGACCATCAGTGATGCCTCATCAGCGACCATCAGTGATGCCTCATCAGCGACCATCAGTGACCATCAGTGATGCCTCATCAAAAAAAAAAAAAGAGGGGGGGTAACAATTGGGCACAAGAAAGAAAGGGAAGAAGGGAGGAAAAAGGAAATGGGGGGGGAGGGGGAGAAAGGGGGGCGGAGGGGCAAAAAGGAGTAGAGGGGAGGGAAGAATGTGGAAGAAAAGAAAAGGAAAGAAGAAAAAGAGGGAAAGAAAAAAGGGGAGGTAAGGGGGGGAAAAACAAGGATGTAATGAAAAAGGGGAGGAAGGACAGGGAAGGAAAGGGAAAGGAAGGGAGAAGGGAAGGACAGAAAGGTAGTAAAAAGGGGAAGGGGGGAGATGGGTGGGAAATAAAAATGTCAGGACACTAAGAACATTCACAAAAATACCTCCCTTTGGAAAGTACCCCAAGGTGATGTCATTTCTGCTGATGTTGAGTTGGTTCACATATGTAGGCAGAAATAATAAGTTTTTATAAAAGCTTGTACACAGTGGCGATATTATTAACATTAAGGCCACTTTCACACTGGGGCGGGGGTAAAGCAGCGCTATTTTTAGCAGCGCTTTACCCTCGGATTTGCAGCAATATTCGGGCGCTAGTGGGGCGGTTTTACCCCCTGCTAGCAGCCGAGAAAGGGTTAAAAACCACTGCAAAGTGCCTCTGCGCTTTGCCGGCAGTATAGCCGCGGTCCCCCTTTGATTTCAATGGGCACACCGCTCCAAAGATGCTGCTAGCAGGACTTTTTTTTACCGTCCTGCTAGTGCACCGCTCCATTGTTAAAGCCTTCGGGGCTTTCACACTGGAGAGACAGCAGCGGCTGTTTCAGGTCGGTTTGCACGCGCTATTTTTAGCGGTATAACGCCTGCAAACAGACCCAGTGTGAAAGGGGTCTAAAGAATGTGTTACCCCAACATTTCATATCCCCGATATGTGCCTGCTGTGCCATGTACTTGTATAAAAAAAAAAGTATCATCCTGTTCGTTGGGCCCTGTGAAACATAAAATCAGCCTTTTTGCTGATGACATTATCCTTATGCATGCCAATCCTCAATCATCCCTGGCTGCTGCACAGGATACCCTACTACAATTCAGCAATGTCTCCTACTACAAAGTTAATGCATCAAAATGTCATATTTGACCTTGGTATTGACAGAACTGCCCAATTGGCTACAACACACCTATCCTTATGTTTGGGAAGAAGAAAAAAGAGCATATTTGGGAATTATCTTAACTAAATCAACCAAGGGATATTTAGAGGAAACTATACTACTATATTTAACCGCTTAAGGATCGCTCCACGTACATATACTGTGGCAGGGCGACCCATAAGCGCAAAATCACGTACCTGTACGATTTCTTTTTCCGGGTCTGGGGCCTGCACACGCACCGCTGGAGACCCACTCCTGCTGTGATTGGACACACAGTGATCATTCCGAGAGAGGCAGATAGGCAGTCTGCCTATGTAAACAAGGCAGATCGTCGTTCTAGTAAGGAAGACAGAGATCTTATGTTTCTGCTAAGCAGGAACACAGATCTGTCTTCTTACAGTCCTACAGTTAAAACATTCCCCCACACAGTAAGAAAGCACTCCCAGGGAACACATCTATCTAACCCTTTGATCGCCCCTAATGTCAACCCCATTCACTGCCATTGTCATTAGTACAGCAACGGTGCATTTTTTTTTATTTATTTTTTAGCACTGATCACTGTATTGGTGTCACTGTTCCCCAAAAAGTGTCACTTAGTGTCAGATTTGTCCACCGCAATGTCGTAGCCCTGCTTAAAACCACTGATCGTCACCATTACTAGTAAATAAATAAATAAAAATTACATAAATATATCCCATAGTTTGTAGACGCTATAACTTTTGCGCAAACCAATCAATATAAGCTTATTGGGATTTTTTTTTACCAAAAACATGTAGCAGAATACATGTTGGCCTAACTTGATGAAGAAATTATAATTTTTTTTTTTTTATTGGATGTAAGCAGAAAGTAAAAAAAAAATCTGTTTATTTCAAAATTGTCACTCTGCGGTTTTTATTTTTTGAGGTTTAACCACTTAAGCCCCGGACCATTTCGGGCCATTAGGACCAAGCCTGTTTTTGGGATTCGGCACTGCGCTGCTTTAACTGTAAATTGTGCGGACATGCAATGTTGTACCCAAATGAAATTTGCGTCCTTTTCTTCCCACAAATAGAGCTTTCTTTTAATGGTATTTGATTGCCTCTGCGATTTTTATTTTTTGCGATATAAATGGAAAAAGAACGAAAATTTTGAAAAAAAAAAGATATTTTCTACTTTTTGTTATAAGAAAAATCGAATAAACTCAATTTTAGTCATACATTTAGGCCAAAATGTATTCAGCCACATGTCTTTAGTAAAAAAAATGTCAATAAGCGTATATTTATTGGTTTGCGCAAAAGTTATAGCGTTTACAAACTAGGGTACATTTTCTGAAATTTACACAGCTTTAAATTTATGACTGCCTATCTCATTTCTTGAGGTGCTAAAATGGCAGGGCAGTACAAAACCCCCCCAAATGACCCCATTTTGGAAAGTAGACACCCCAAGGAAATTGCTGAGAGGCATGTTGAGCCCATTGAATATTTTTTTTTTTGTCCCAAGTGATTGAATAATGACAAAAAAAAAAAAAAAATTACAGAAAGTTGTCACTAAATGATATATTGCTCACACATGCCATGGTTATATGTGGAATTTCACCCCAAAATACATTCTGCTGCTTCTCCTGAGTACGGGGATACCACATGTGTGGGACTTTTTAGGAGCCTAGCCACGTACGGGACCCCGGAAACCAAGCACCGCCTTCAGGATTTCTAAGGGCGCAAATTTTTGATTTCACTCCTCACTACCTATCACAGTTTCGAAGGCCATAAAATGCCAAAATAGCACAAAACCCCCCCAAATGACCCCATTTTGGAAAGTAGACACCCCAAGCTATTTACTGAGAGGCATGTTCAGTCCATGGAATATTTTATATTTTGCCACAAGTTGCGGGAATATGACAAACTTTTTTTTTTTGCACAAAGTTGTCACTAAATGATATATTGCTCACACATGCCATGGGCATATGTGAAATTACACCCCAAAATACATTCTGCTGCTTCTCCTGAGTACGGGGATACCACATGTGTGGGACTTTTTAGGAGCCTAGCCACGTACGGGACCCCGGAAACCAAGCACCGCCTTCAGGATTTCTAAGGGCGCAAATTTTTGATTTCACTCCTCACTACCTATCACAGTTTTGAAGGCCATAAAATGCCAAGATGGCACAAAACCCCCCCAAATGACCCCATTTTGGAAAGTAGACACCCCAAGCTATTTGCTGAGAGGCATGTTGACCCCATTGAATATTTTTTTTTTTGTCCCAAATGATTGAATAATGACAAAAAGAAAAAAAAAAAAAAGGTACAAAAAGTTGTCACTAAATGATATATTGCTCACACATGCCATGGTTATATGTGGAATTGCACCCCAAAATACATTCTGCTGCTTTTCCTGAGTACGGGGATACCACATGTGTGGGACTTTTTGGGAGCCTAGCCGCGTACAGGGCCCCAAAAACCAAGCACTGCGAACGCTGCAGTTATGTGTGTTGTGTTTGGTAAGTGACAGTGATCGATCGATACTGCACTTGGGTGGGCTGGGCTGGGCGGAGGGGCTAAACGCAGGCGCTAGCAGGTATCTGGGCTGATCCCGCTAACACTGCGTTTTTGGGAACCCTAAACCGCTGGGGATGCTAGTATAGATCTGATCAGATCTGATCAGATACTATACCACTAAGGGGGGTGTATGCTTTGCGCGTGGGTGTTAGCGTTACTGGCACTAACCTAACACTGCCTGGGGCGACGCAGACCCTCTCTGGCGCTAAAACCTAATTGATCTCACCCGCCGGGCGATCAGGGGGGTTAAACCTTTATTGGGTTATATACGGCGGGTGCCCTGATGCTATAAAAAGCAAACTAATCAACCAGCGTCACCCGTAACCTTTATATGGTGATCACTGGTGAAAGGGTTAACTAGGGGCAATCAGGGGGTTAAAACCTTTATTAGGTTAAATATGGGGGTACCTGACACTATATAAAAACCTGACGGGTAACCTAAATAACTTACTGGCTAACCAGTGACGCTTATACGGCGATCACTGGTGAAAGGGTTAACTCTAGGGGCAATCAGGGGGTTAAAATAATATATGGGGGTACCTGACACTAATAAAAACCTGCGGCGAACCTAAAAAAAAATAACTGCCTATCTAAAACACCAGCGACACTAATACAGCGATCGGAAAAACAATCGCTTAGTGACGCTGAAGTTAGGGGGTGAAAGGGTTACCTGGGGGGTGATCAAGGGGTTAAACCTTTATTAGGGGGGGTTAGGGGGCTACCCTGGACCTAAAGGGGCCTAATCCTAACTGCCCTGCAACTTTTTACAATCACAGATGACACTAAATGCAGTGATCAGTAAAATAAATGATCACTGCAATCAGTGACACTGTGATTGGGGGCTTTGGGGTGACCTGGGGGGTGATCTGGGGGGTGATTTGTGTGCCTATGTGTACCTACGTGTCAGTGGACTGTTGGTGCACTAACCTGCTTCTTCTCTGCTCGGCGCCGGGAACGGAAAGACCGCGGCGAGGGAGATGACATCACTTCCTCCAGCCTTGTTTACATCACATGGCGGAGGAAGCATTTTCATTGGCCGGGAGCGATCGCGAGGGGGGGGGGGCGGAATCGAGCGGCCGCCCCCTCATGCCTGATCGCTCCCGAACACTTAACGGCCGCTCACTGCAGTGAAGGGGGGTCCGGATGGACCCCCCAACTGCACAAAGGCGATCACGTAGATCTACGTGATTCTGCCTGTCCGTGCCATTCTGCCGACGTAAATCGGCGGTGGGCGGTCGTTAAGTGGTTAAACACAGAGGTGATCAAATACCACCAAAAGAAAGCTCTATTTGTGGGGAAAAGAATTTTATTTGGGTACAGTGTTGCACCACCGCGCAATTGTCAGTTAAAGTAAAGTAGTGCCGTATCGCAAAATATGGCCTCAGAAAAGGGGGGGTGAAGCTTCTGGAGCTGAAGTGGTTAAGCAGGAGTTAAATCAGGAATTGGAAGCCTATAAGACAGGGATCTCAAACTGGTGACCCTCCAGCTGTTGCAAAACTACAAGTCCCATCATGCCTCTGCCTGTGGGAGTCATGCTTGTAACTGTCAGTCCTGCAATGCCTCATGGGACTTGTAGTTTTGCAACAGCTGGAGGGCCGCCAGTTTGAGACAGCAAAATATGGCCTCAGAAAAGGGGGGGTGAAGCTTCTGGAGCTGAAGTGGTTAAGCAGGAGTTAAATCAGGAATTGGAAGCCTATAAGACAGGGATCTCAAACTGGTGACCCTCCAGCTGTTGCAAAACTACAAGTCCCATCATGCCTCTGCCTGTGGGAGTCATGCTTGTAACTGTCAGTCCTGCAATGCCTCATGGGACTTGTAGTTTTGCAACAGCTGGAGGGCCGCCAGTTTGAGACACCTGCTTTAAGATGACTGTCTTGCCTCAATTGCTAAAACCTTTTCCGCACCCTTCCAATATTCATTCCCCAGTTCTTTACAACAGCAGCCAAGTTTCTTTAAATGGAAAAGGAAAGGGGGCGTGGCCTAGCGCGGCATGGAGTAGGTCGCATCTAAGTGGAGCTCCGTCCTATGATCCTTGCACATACCTTATCCTGAGACCCTAAACTACCTTACAAAGTCTCTAAAATACCGGAAGATCCCTGTGAGATGTCCCCGACCAAGGCTCAGAAGGCGGCGGCGGCAGTCGCGGCCGCGAACAGGCTCGCACATTTTCGGCGGGCGGAGGGAGAGGAAGCGGGGAAGATGGCGGGGCCTCGAGTACTGACCCTCCCCCAGCGGTGGTGGACGGAGCAAAGCTCCTCGAGGCTATAACGCTGTGCCGGACTGCTCTCACAGCACAGATAGAAGAGGTGAAAGTCGACATTTCACTCATTCGCCAGGACTTTCAGACGCTCCGTGGCAGAGTTACAGAGGCTGAAGACCGACTGGGCCTGGTGGAAGATGCTATCCCGCCATTACAGGCGGGGACTGAGCGCATGCAGAGGCAGATCACCATGCTGCTCGTGAAGCAGGATGAGATGGAGAACCGTCTCAGGAGATGCAATCTCCGCTTCATTGGCCTCCCGGAGGGTGTGGAGGGTAGAGATCCGACCACCTATTTGGAACAACTCCTGATCTCCACCTACGGCCGGGAGGCCTTCTCCGCCATTTTGGCGGTGGAGAGAGCTCATCGGATGCCAGCAAAACCCCCCCCCCCTCCGGGCGCTCCTCCTCGTACCTTTATAGCAAAGTTTCTGAACTATAAAGACCGGGATATGGTGCTGAGGCTGAACAGAGAGAAGGGCAACATACCTCTCGGTGGAGGCAGAGTGGCAGTCTTCCCTGACTTCTCTGCTGATGTGCAACGCCGACGCCAGACCTTCCAAGAAGTAAAGCTCAAGCTCAGAAATAAAAACCTGAAGTACGCCATGTTGTTCCCAGCTAAGCTGAGGGTGGAGGCGGATAACCGAGCCTTCTTCTTTGAAAGCCCTGAAGAAGCGATTACCTGGCTGGAAAGACGCGAGGGCCGTGGCGCTGAAGAGCGCTAACTCCGGACGCCGACTGCTGTTAAGGCCGAGTGGATGCGGCCTCCAGAGACCACGGTACTTCTTATTCCTATCCTTGTGATATGAGGTTGCATTCGCCGGTCCTCCTCCCCTCTCTTCTTTTTTGAGCCTGCTGGTGCCCATATCTATTGCTCCTGTGCTGGGGGAGACTAAGCAGAGAGACTGTGACATATTGACCTGTTGAATCCTGTAATGCTGCACTGTGCAGCTCTGTTTGACTTATCACCTTAGCTCCAGATTGCCAACGTATTGGGCCCTGCTCGCCGTTTATCATTTATCATTTTTTTTCCCCCTTTGAAAACTGATGCAACAACCTCCTCATTAATAGATACGGAGACTTCCGACATGATGTTGACCTGCCCGGAAGATACACGCTGCAGTGTACTTTCGCCCAACCCACCTCAGGACCACTGGTAATTACCTGGGGGGCTAGCTGCAGAGTTCTGCTGGTCATAGCAGGCAAACTCCACAGGTCAGGGCTATACGAGAGATTCAACGAGTTTGGACTATTGAGGTCAGGCCTTATTACCCTCTTTTTGTCACCCTATCTCTACTTGGCCCTGAGCCTCTTACTCCTATACCAGCTGCTGACTTATGTCCACGTTGGACATACGCCTGAGTTTGACTCTAGCCCCTGCCACCTGAGGGATGGGTACAACAAGTTTAGGGATGATGCCCACGCCAGTTTGGGAGGGTGTAGGGCGGGGTGGGGGGAGGGAGTGTTTAAGTTTTGGGTTGGCAATACAAGTCCGTTTAATTATGCAAAATGGTTGTGTTCTGTACTAGTACTCGTGATTCTTCTGATATGCCTAGGTAGAGGAAATAATGCACTGAAAAAATATGTACATTTATTGTCTTGGGCTTTGCCCATAATTCACCCTGCATGTCTACTTTTATATAGATAATATGGCTGCTATAAAGTTGCTTACATGGAATGTGAGGGGCCTGCGGGACAAGGTTAAACGATCGGCAGCCCTTACATTCCTTAAAAAACAACGTGCAGACATACAGGTCCTTCTCAAAAAATTAGCATATTGTGATAAAGTTCATTATTTTCTGTAATCTACTGATAAACATTAGACTTTCATATATTTTAGATTCATTACACACAACTGAAGTAGTTCAAGGCTTTTCTTGTTTTAATATTGATGATTTTGGCATACAGCTCATGAAAACCCCAAAATCCTATCTCAAAAAATTAGCATATTTCATCCGACCAATAAAAGAAAAGTGTTTTTAATACAAAAAAAGTCAACCTTCAAATAATTATGTTCAGTTATGCACTCAATACTTGGTCGGGAATCCTTTTGCAGAAATGACTGCTTCAATGCGGCGTGGCATGGAGGCAACCAGCCTGTGGCACTGCTGAGGTGTTATGGAGGCCCAGGATGCTTCGATAGCGGCCTTAAGCTCATCCAGAGTGTTGGGTCTTGCGTCTCTCAACTTTCTCTTCCCAATATCCCACAGATTCTCTATGGGGTTCAGGTCAGGAGAGTTGGCAGGCCAATTGAGCACAGTAATACCATGGTCAGTAAACCATTTACCAGTGGTTTTGGCACTGTGAGCAGGTGCCAGGTCGTGCTGAAAAATGAAATCTTCATCTCCATAAAGCTTTTCAGCAGATGGAAGCATGAAGTGCTCCAAAATCTCCTGATAACTAGCTGCATTGACCCTGCCCTTGATAAAACACAGTGGACCAACACCAGCAGCTGACATGGCACCCCAGACCATCACTGACTGTGGGTACTTGACACTGGACTTCAGGCATTTTGGCATTTCCCTCTCCCCAGTCTTCCTCCAGACTCTGGCACCTTGATTTCCGAATGACATGCAAAATTTGCTTTCATCCGAAAAAAGTACTTTGGACCACTGAGCAACAGTCCAGTGCTGCTTCTCTGTAGCCCAGGTCAGGCGCTTCTGCCGCTGTTTCTGGTTCAAAAGTGGCTTGACCTGGGGAATGCGGCACCTGTAGCCCATTTCCTGCACACACCTGTTCACGGTGGCTCTGGATGTTTCTACTCCAGACTCAGTCCACTGCTTCCGCAGGTCCTCCAAGGTCTGGAATCGGTCCTTCTCCACAATCTTCTTCAGGGTCCGGTCACCTCTTCTCGTTGTGCAGCGTTTTCTGCCACACTTTTTCCTTCCCACAGACTTCCCACTGAGGTGCCTTGATACAGCACTCTGGGAACAGCCTATTCGTTCAGAAATTTCTTTCTGTGTCTTACCCTCTTGCTTGAGGGTGTCAATGATGGCCTTCTGGACAGCAGTCAGGTCGGCAGTCTTACCCATGATTGCGGTTTTGAGTAATGAACCAGGCTGGGAGTTTTTAAAAGCCTCAGGAATCTTTTGCAGGTGTTTAGAGTTAATTAGTTGATTCAGATGATTAGGTTAATAGCTTGTTTAGAGAACCTTTTCATGATATGCTAATTTTTTGAGATAGGAATTTTGGGTTGTCATGAGCTGTATGCCAAAATCATCAATATTAAAACAAGAAAAGGCTTGAACTACTTCAGTTGTGTGTAATGAATCTAAAATATATGAAAGTCTAATGTTTATCAGTACATTACAGAAAATAATGAACTTTATCACAATATGCTAATTTTTTTAGAAGGACCTGTAATTGTATTGGTGGAAACACATGTTGAGGGTCGGCTTCAGCTGGCGCTCCACAGGCCGTGGATCGGGTGGGCGGTACATTCTACCCACACGTCCCACGCTCGTGGAGTCTCAATCCTGGTGGCAAAATCCCTCCAGTTTGAGTTGTGTGATGTCTTATCTGACCCACAAGGGAGATATGTCTTTGCCTATGTTAAAATCTATGGGGAACCCCTCCTAGTGATGGCTATGTACCCCCTCCATTTAGCTCCACGATTATCGCTGAGGGATTCACATATATGTCCCGATTCCCTACAGTGAAGGCTGTGTGGCTCGGGGACTTTAATGAGACCCTCAACCCTGCAATTGATAGGCTGCGGCCCGCTAATCTGCATGCGCGAATCCCACGCGCCACCAGATTCTCTAGACTCCTGTCCAACTTTAATTTGGTGGACTCATGGAGGTATTTATACCCACACACCAGACAATATTCGTGTTTCTCGACCACACACAACACGATGTCCCGTATCGACCTTATCCTATTATCCAAGCCCCTCCTCCCTAGGTTGAGGGAGGCGGCGTTTGGACCTGGGTTACTGTCGGACCATTGTCCTTATTGGATCACACTTAGTGTACCGCTCAATAGACCCCCCCGAGCGTGGAGCCTCAACCCCTTTTGGCTCATGCTGCTCCCTGAGGATGATGGTCTCTTGCAGGAATTTAATCAGTTTTTTGAGGTCAATGACCCCTCGGCATCCCCGGCGGCAGTGTGGGACTCCTTTAAATTACATGCTAGGTCAGCCCTGAGTATTGGCATCAATAAAATTAAGGGGGATTCCGCAGCCTCCATGGCTGGGGCGGAGGCGAACCTTGAATTAGCGGAACACCAGTTTATACTGGATCCCACACCGGCCCAGGCGGATCTTCTCCGGTTACATACTAGGGTTGTTAATCAGATGCATTATGAAAAGGCTAGGCGTAAACTCTTCTTTACAAGACAAAAATACTTTGAACACGGAGATAAGGCTGGTAAACTCCTGGCGTATATGATCCACAGCGAAGACCGCCCGCCAGTGGTTATATCACTCCACGGGCAGGATGGGGAACGCATTACGGACCCCCCCCTGGTTACTTCAAAATTTAGAGACTTTTTCTCAGAATTATACACATCTAGGGCACCTGCCGATGAGACACTGATGCAGGGCTTCCTAGAGAACATCTCATTCCCCCAGCTCACAGAGGAGCAAGTATCATTGCTAGAGGAACCCCTAACCAGTAGTGAAATATCGCAGGCCATAGCCACCTTCGCTAGGTCCAAGGCCCCGGGTTCAGATGGGTTACCCATCAAATTCTATTTACAGTATAGTGAGCTACTAACCCCCAAACTCCTGGCACTGTATAACTATTTGTATGATAATTTCGCTCTGCCCCCTACCATGAGAGAAGCAGTCATAGTACTGATCCCAAAGCCAGGTAAGGACCCAGGTTACCCGGAATCCTACAGACCCATCTCCCTACTTCAAACAGACATTAAAATTCTAGCGAAAATATTGGCCACTCGATTAAATAAGGTTGTCCTTTCCCTTATACATGAGGACCAAGCGGGCTTCATGCCTGGTCGGAACACGTCATTTAACCTTAGGAAATTACATATTAACCTCCAGGCCACACACGATAATATAGGGGAACGGGTGGTGGTAACCCTAGATACGGCCAAAGCATTTGATTCTGTTGAGTGGGGATACCTCTGGAGATGCCTGGAGGGGTATGGTTTCGGAGCCCGCTTCATTAAATGGATACGGCTTCTCTACCAGGACCCTTCAGCTAGGGTGGTGGCTAATGGATGGCCGTCAGATACATTCCGCCTTACTAGGGGCACGCGGCAGGGCTGCCCCCTGTCCCCGCTCTTGTATGCCCTGGCGGCTGAACCCCTGGCTATATCCATTCGGGATAATCAGGGGATCCGGGGTCTATCCAGGGCTAATGTAGTAGAAAAGATCAGCATGTACGCTGACGACACCTTATTATACTTAGCGGACTCGGGCCCCTCCCTGCACCTTGCTCTAGACACTATTGACCGGTTTGGTTCGTTCTCAGGCCTTCGGATAAACTGGGATAAGTCTCAAATCCTTCCAATTGATATATTCCCACCATCACATGCACAGGCATAGCTGCCACTCACCAGAGCCAGCACTATCAAATATCTGGGGATTTCTGTTTCCAGGTCTCCAACGGAATATATTACCCTGAACATTGAACCCTTATACACTTTAATTAAATCCAAAATTCAACTCTGGTCCCGTCTGCCGCTGGGGGTGTGGGGGCGCATCAATTTGATAAAGATGGTTCTCCTCCCTAAAATATTATATGTCGTCTGGCACTCCCCAGTATACATCCCCTTTAGACACTTCCAGTGCTTTGAAGCGTTGCTTAAACCCTTTGTTTGGGGAAACAGCAGGCATAAGCTAGCCTGGCGAACACTGAAAAATCCCACTGACTTGGGAGGTCTGGCCATGCCCGATCTTAACCTGTACTATGTGGCGTCGCAATTATCGCAGCTGTTCCACATAGACAAAACGGATAGGGACAGGTTTGCCGTCTTGAGCTGCCGCACTTTGATGCGGCCTCCACTGGACCCAATTAGTGAAATAGCAACGGGACTTCGGTGCACGGAACCAACTGGAAGGGACACCCTTCTGTATCACTACAGGCGCATCTGGGATGTCGCCATGACCAAACTAAAGGTCACCCCGCTTAATGACTACACCCCACTGTGGCGCAACAAGCTACTCACCGAGCTGTCCCGAATCTCTGAGGCAGGGCTTTGGGATATGTACGGGATCCGGTACTTACACCAACTCCTTTTGGATGGTGAGCTAAAATCTTTTTGCGCTCTACAAAAGGAGTATGCCCTTCCGGACCACATGTACTATAGATACCTGCAGGTGAGACACGCCATGTTCACACAGTTCTCAAATATATTGCCGCAGCCTTTCCCCAATTCAATCATTGCTATAGTCAAGAGCTCAGATCCACAAAAACTCATATCTGCCTTCTACTCCATGCTTCTTACCTCACCATCAGCGAAAATGGCGTATGACATCAAACCACGCTGGACGGAGGAGGTGGGAGAGATGGATGATGAAGAGTGGGGAGAGGCTTTGGAAGCCTGTAAGACGGTATCACCCAGACTGTCGGATAGGCTGACACAGCTGTACATTCTACATAGGGCATACCTCACCCCGCTTCGCATTTCCAAATTCCGACCAGAACACCTAAGTACTTGCCCTATGTGCCTAAACGAGACAGGGACGTTCTTCCATTTAATATGGACTTGCACTAAAATTCAGGGATATTGGAAACAAATTGTGGCATTCCTCCACGACACTATGGGCTCACCTCTCACTCTGACCCCGAAACCATGCATTTTGGGGATATTCCCTGAACCTGATAGTGATAAATTTACATTGACCTTCTTACGCGAATCATTATTCCTAGCTAGGAAGGTGCTCGCCAGAAAATGGATGAGACAGACACCCCCCACGTTCGAAGAATGGAAATCCGAGATCAATAGCAGCCTACCTTATAAGAAATTTATATATATAAATAGAGGTTGCCCCTCCAAGTATAACAAGATTTGGGACCGCTGGCTAGATATGACAAATACTCTTACTTGAAAACATAGAATGTTGTATAAAACAAGATATGCTAGGACTACACCTATGGATAAATACCCTGTATTGAATGAGTCACGAGGACCTCTTCTCTTGTCCTCCTGTATTTTACTCTCTCCAACTATTTTCTCCCCTTTTTTTCTTATTTTCCTCTTTTGTTTTATTTTGCATTTTTTTTTCTTCTCTTGTATTGAAGGATGATGTATTGCCCATGTTACACAAGTGATTATCCTGTATATGTATATGAAGCTCAATAAAAACGTTTGAACAAAAAAAAAAAAAAAAAATGTAAAAGGAAAAAGCCCTGCAGCGCTCATAAGCAACCTATTAAAAGCAAAAAAACGCAGGGGGCTTGGGGTTTAGGGATTTCAAAGACTACTACCATGCTACAATGCCAGCGCAACGAAAAAACATTGGTTCTCGCCTACTCCTACTATCCATTGGTGTGAACTAAAGAGCTCGACAAATCCCAGGCACCAGGTCACCATGGCAAACAGAAACCGCGTCCTGGCGCCTGGGCTTCTGTCAGCACACTATCCGCAATTTCCATTTCCCGACACCCGGACATGCAGCTCCTGATCCTTCTCACCCCGGCTGGTCTCAGCGGTAGCAGGTCTGATGTTCGGGGGGCAGGCAGCCGTTGTCTCCTCCTCAATGCTCGAGCATGGTCTGAGAATGAAATGCTTCTCTGGGGGAGCTGTGCTGGTTCTTCTGCAGCCCACGATGCATGAAGCTGCAAGCTGACCTTCCTCCCCCCGAAGCTCACCTACACTGTGCAGGACGGGTCGGCTGGGGTGGGGAACAGGAAGCCTGTGTAGCCCCCACCTGACAGAGCGGGTGGACTGGCAGTACTACCTAGCGGTGGAGGTGTGGATGGAGCAGGGGAGCTGCCTAACATTTCATTTTTTTAAATTGTGCACACTCGTGGAATGGCAACAAACTACGGTACTTAAAAATTTCCATAGGGGACGCTTTAAAATTTTCTACAGGTTACCAGTTTAGAGTTAGAGGAAGTCTCTAACTCAATCACAGTGATACCTCACATGTGTTGTTTTAACACTTTACATTTTAACGTCCCCTCCTGCTGCTTGTAATAACACCCGAGTGGCTGCTTAGCTGCATCTGTTGTCATTACAAGAAAGCCAACCGTCAGCTCTAAAAACCTGTACCAGGCATCACCCCGGTACAATCTTATTTTCATTATTATTAGTTTTTGTGGTCATTGCAGTGTACATTAGTTTGTATACATATGTATTTCCATGTTTTGAGCACTGCACGTATTTAAATTTTTTACTAATCACCCCGGTACAACCCTTTGAAGCCGAAGGCTCAGGTAAGTAAAACGGGGGGGGGGCCTGACATTGTAAGGTGTGTTTTCACCTTAATGCATAGGATGCATTAAGGTGAAAACACATGTAAGTTTACAACCCCTTTAAACAGTTGCTGACCGCCGCACGCCAATATACGTCGGCAGAATGTCACTAATAGATATTTTTTCTGCTCGCCGTATTAGTGTCACGGGTGACGCTATTTAGCCAGTTAGTTGATTCGTTTCACCAGGTTTTTATAGCGTCAGATACCCCCATATACTACCCAATAAAAGGTTTTAACCCCGATTGCCCCCTAGTTAACCCTTTCACCCTGTCACCAGTGATCACCATATTAGTGTTACGGGTAACGCTAGTCAGTTAGTTTGTTTTTTTATAGCGTTAGGGCACCTGCCGTTTATTACCCAATAAAGGTTAAACCACCTGATCGCCCGGAGGGTGATATCAGTTAAGTGTTAGCATCAGTTAGGGCCTGCGTCGCCCCAGGCAGCGTCAGATTAGTGCCAGTAGCGCTAACACCCACCATACACCTCCCTTAGTAGTATAGTGTCTGAACGGATCAATATCTGATCTGATCAGATCTATACTAGCGTCCCTAGGAGTTTACGGTTCCCAAAAACAGTGTTCGCGGGATCAGCCCAGATACCTACTAGTACCTGCGTTTAGCCTCTCCGCCCAGCCCACCCAAGTAGAGTATCGATCGATCACTGTCACTTACAAAACACTAAACGCATAACTGCAGCATTCGCAGAGTAAGGCCTCGTACACACGAACGTGTGTGTGTATGCTTTCCCGACAGGAAAACTGCCGGGAATCCCGGCGGGAAAAATAGAGAACCTGCTCTCTATTTTCCCGTCAGGATTCTCGGCAGTGTTTCCTGCCGAGAAAACCGGTCGTCTGTATGCTTACCTGTCAGAGGTAAACCCGTGCATGCTCGATAAGTCTTCGATGCATGCGCGGTAGCATACAAGGTTAGTGTGGGGTGTAGCAAGATGGCGGCGACGGCATTGAATGTGACGAGCGCTGGCTGGTCGTAGTCGATGACGTCACCATGTTCTTGCCATTCAAAAGAACAACGTTTCTTTTGAGTGGCCGTCTGTACACAGGGCTTGGCAAGGCAAGCTTGCCGGGAATCCCGTCAGGAAAACCGACCGTGTATGCAGGGCTTTAGGCCTGATCCCTGTGAACGCTAAAAAAAAAATTTTTGTAGCATTTTAATCAGTCACTGACAGTCAGGAGCTCTTTTTCCTGCGAGGCTCACTAGTGTACCAGTAAATTTTGAGACCAAAATGTCAAATCGAAGGTACACTAGTGAAGAGGCCCACACGTTTCTAAACATGACAGATAGTGAAGAGGAAGTCACCCATCTGTCAGATTCAGGATCAGAATATGAACCCGTAGACAGCAGCGGCACGCTGACAGATAGCCGACGACGGAGTTGTGGTCCCTGCCAAGGTCAGGCATACCCGACAACGTTCTTCTGCTGTTGAGGTGCAAGAACCGCAGGGCTCTCGTATGGAGCAGAGAGCCAGTACTAGTGCCGCTCATCCTTCTGGTGAACTGGCAAGCACCAGTGGCCTAGTACATCCTGGTCATACATCTAGCACTGCAGTAATACTTAGTGACGTGACGAGTCCATTAAAGTGGAGTTCCACCCTGAAAAAAAAAAAAAATCACCCAAAATCTACAAATAAATAAGTAAAAAACATATTTTTTTTTTTTTTTTTTTACCAGAAATAGCGGTTGCTATGCGGAAGTCCCTAATCTGCCTCTTCAGCCTCTGCGGTGGATCTTCTTCCTCGTTCTACACTCGGATTCTTCTTGTGAATGGGGCGCGCTGCCTTCTGGGAACTGTGTGTATCCCAGAGAGCAGCCGCCCATTCACAAAGCGCCACGCTGCTCGCGCATGCGCAGTAGAAAACGGGCAGTGAAGCCGCACAGCTTCACTGCCTGTTTCCCTTACTGAGGATGGCAGCGCCGGGAGCTGCCAGCGCAGAGGGATCGGCCTCGGGGGGGCTGACATCGCGGGCGAGTAGGACAGGTAAGTGTCCTTATTAAAAGTCAGCAGCTACAGTGTTTGAGTTCATAAAGAAAAGGAAGGGGCTGGTAAATGAGACATTCACCCCTCCCCCCTTCCACCTGATTCAGGCCCTATCCCGATCTACCGCCCCTTTCTTCTATCTCTATGTGTATGTAGATATATTGATTTATATATGTGTGTATGTATGTAGATATAGAGAAGTGTGCAAAACCACTCTTCGAAACCTGATTCCAAAGCCAGCTGTCTGAAAAAATAGGATTTTTTGTACTCACCGTAAAATCCTTTTCTCTGACATCCATGGACTGACACGGTGTCGCTTTACACTTTACACGTGGGTTATGTCCCTGCTTGCAGGAGAAGACCTAGGCAGAATGTGAAATGTTATACATACATCCTAAAAGCCAGAGCTGAACAGCCCCACCCAGGGGGCGGTCCCTCCGGACATAACCCTCCCACTACAGTCAGCAGACTTCAGTTCGTAACAAAGCAGTACAAACTTAAAAGGAAGGGTGGGTGCCGTGTCAGTCCATGGATGTCAGAGAAAAGGATTTTACGGTGAGTACAAAAAATCCTATTTTCTCTTACCATCCATGGACTGACACGGTGTCTCTTTACACTTTACACGTGGGATGTCCCAAAGCAGTGTCAAGAGGGATGGGAGCAGTATAAATGGAAAAACCAAAAACTTCACTCCAAGAAGGCAGAGCTCCTCAACGGAGGAGTCGCAACCTTAAACAGCGGCCTGCAGCACCCTGCGGCCGAAGGAAGCATCCGAAGATGCAGCCACATTAACCGTATAAAAAACTTAAAAGGCATGAACAGACGACCAGGTCGCCGCCTTGCACACTTGTGCAACCGACGCTTGATGTCGGGAAACCCAGGAAGCACCAATTGCCCTGGTGGAATGCGCCGTAACCGGAAAGGGAGGCGCCCGCCCTTTGAGAGCATAGGCTTGAATGACGGTTTGTCTGATTCCCCTAAAAATGATGGCAGACGAAACCGCTTGGCCCTGTTATGGACCAGAGACAGTCACAAACAGTGAGTCGGACTTCTGAATAGAAGCAGTAGCAGACAGGTACACCCGTAAGGCTCGTACCACCTCCAATATGTGCAGCGCAAACTCTCTGGGATGCGATGGGTGAGGACACAAGGACGGGAGGGCAATGTCCTCATGTAGGTGAAAGGTCGACACCACCTTTGGCAAAAAAGGAAGGTCGCGGATGCAACACCGCCTTATCCTTATGGATGAACAAATATGGCGACTTGCAGGACAAAACCGCCAACTCAGACACTCGTCAAACAGAAGTGATTGCCACTAAAAAGGCCACCTTCTGAGACAAGACAAGAGGGGAATATCCCGGATATTCCCAAAAGGAGGTTCCTGGAGGACCGAGAGCACCAAATTCAGATCCCACGGTGGGAGAGGAGGCTTGACAGGAGGGAGCACATGGCGAACCCCCAACACAAAGGTGCTAACCAAGAAAAATGACCCGCTAGAGGTCGCTGAAAGAAGACGGCCAAGGCCGAAATCTGATCCTTTATGGTACTCAAAGCAAGCTTTTGGGTCACTCCACACTGCAGAGGACGCAGGATTCTGGGGACGGAATACGTCCGAGGACGCCAGTCCAGCGCTTCGCACATGGCGATATAAGCTTTTCAGGCACGGTGATAGATCTGCCTGGAAGAAGACTTCCGTGTCCTTAACATGGTCGAAATGACCGAGTCCGAGAGACTTCGGTCCCTCAACACCTGGCTTTTAACAGCCCTGCCGTTAAAGCCAGAGACTGTAAGCCGGATGAAACCTAGGACCTTGAGACTGAAGGTCCTCCCTCATCGGCAACCGCCAGGGAACGTCCGCGACGAGACGTGCCAGATCAGCGTACCAGTGATGCTGAGGCCAATCCGGAACAATTAGGATCGCCGGAGTTTATATCAGGCGATAAGGACCCTATGGGGCCACCAACGCATCCGAGGCATCGTCCAAGGATCCCTGGATCTGGCCACAACCTCGACCCTTGCGATTGAGTCGAGAGGCCATCAGGTCCACATCCGGCGTGCCCCACCGTCGGTAAAGGAGTTGAAATATGCAAGGACCACTCTTCTTGGTCCGGTGTCTGGCGATTGGGGACTCAGATAGTCCGCCTGCCCATTGTCTATGCCCAGAATGTAAAATGGCCTACAGAGCCGGCATGTTTCTTCCGGCCCACTTCAGGATACGGACTACCTCGGAAGCCGCAGCTGAGCTCCGAGTTCCCCCTTGATGGATTACATACGCCACCGCCGTGGCGGTGTCTGACTGGCTCCTGATCGAGCGACCCCGTACTCTCTCCGACCTGAGGAGAGACACAGTCCG
This sequence comes from Rana muscosa, assembly GCA_029206835.1. Classification (NCBI taxonomy): domain Eukaryota; kingdom Metazoa; phylum Chordata; class Amphibia; order Anura; family Ranidae; genus Rana; species Rana muscosa. The sequence goes on along the minus strand of CM055127.1, from coordinate 146,171,337 downwards.
ATGGCCCGTATTTCCAGAACAGTGAGTGGTAAACGGGCTCGTCCGGAGTCCAAGGCCTGAGCCGACAGGACTCCCCAGACTCCACCCCAGCCCGTCAGGCTGGTGTCCGTCGTGAGTAACGTCCATTGGATGGGAGGGGAACGACTTTCCGGACCGAAGAGCCGAGGATCTCAACCACCATGTCAGGGGCGCCCTGACCAGGTGAATCACCTGGATCTGAAGATCTAAGGACAACAGGGATTTGTCCCAGGTGGACAAGATCTCCTTCTGCAATGTTATTTAGCGGTTGCTCCATGTGGCATCGAACCTGTGAGGTTCTGCATGCCAGTCTGGTTCACTAACCGCAGGGACAGGAGCTTCCTGCCCTCTGCAATGCCCTGGTGTGTGATTGGGCATACGGAACGGCCGCGAAGGAGGCCACCACGAGTCTCGGGACTCTCATGCAAAAAACGGATTGACAACCATTTTTGGGATGTCAGCACCCGCACCGCAGACTGAAGTGTCAGCAACTTCTCCAGAGGTAGGATACCTTTGCCTCCAAGGAGTCCAGAATCAGAACTAGATACTCCAGACACTGAGTCGGGACCAGGACTGACTCCTGAATGTTCAGGAACCAGCCGAGTCCCTGAGGGTCTAATTGACGATAGTCACCTTTCCTCTAAGTCTGATCCACTTTCTGCTCTTAGCAGAAGATCGTCCAGATAGCCCACGACAGCAATACCTCGCTGTAACAGAAGGCTAGAACCGGAGCAAGCACCTTGGTTTACACCCTTGGTGCCGAGGCTAGGCCGAAAGGAAGAGCCACAATCGATAGTGGACTTCGCTGATCGCAAAGCGCAGAAACTTTTGGTGACTTGCGTAGATCGGAACATGCAAGTAGGCGTCCTTGAAGTCCAAAGGACGCCAGAAGAAAATCCCTTTGGTGGAGTGTAGCGATCACCGTGCGAATGGATTCCATGCGGAATTTCTGCACCTTCTCGAAGGCATTCAGGGCCTTGAGGTCCAGGATAGGTCAAACCACGTCCTATTTTTGGGACGACAAACAGATTCAAGTAGAATCCCTGAAAACTCTCCTGTGACGGAACCGGCACAATCACTCCGGACCTGATCAAATCCTGTACAGCCCCCAAGAGGGCTGCCCGACAGGTAGGAAGGAGAGGAAGATTTGAGGGAAAGAATCTGTCTGGGGGCCAGGATCGGAATACTATCCTGTATCCTGAGGTGACCACCTCGCACACCCACCAGTCGGAGATTCGGGAGGACCACCTATTCGTGACCTGCGAAGTCGTCCCTCCACCCCAGAGTCGGGCGGAGGCAAGACTTCACGCGGAGGCGGGCTTGGGAGCCACTTGTTCGGCTTACGCACCCAGGGGCACTTGTGCCCACCAGCCGCACTGCCGTCAGTCTGAGAGGGCCTACCCGTGGACTGACGGAAAAACCCCGTTTTGCTGGAAAGGAAGGCCCCTGTTTGCGGCGGGCTTTCTCACCCTTGCTAGTCTAAGGAAGAAGAGTGCTTTTACCTCCCATGACATCCATGACGATGTCATCCAGAGCAGCACCGAAAGGTTTACCACCTTTAAATGGTAGATCCGTCAGGAGCTTCCTAAGGCTAGGTCAGCAGACCAGCACTTCAACCAGATAAGACGACACAATACCACCGCCGAGACAGAGGCCCTGGATATTAAAGGGGCCGCGTCCAACGTGGCGTCGCACACATAAACCAGGCCCTGAACCAGTTGGTGGGCCAAAGCAACTGTGTCTGGAGGAAGATTATGCTCCTGTACAGCTAGGTGCAACATTTTTGCCCAACCTGTAAGTGTTTAAGACACAAGGGCCGCCGCTACCACAGGCCGTAGGGCGGATCCCAACAAGGCAAACATGGCTCTGCTCACCACTTCTGACCTCCTGTCAGTGGGGTCCTCAAATGCAGGAGTCCCCTCCATCGGGAGAGTGATGGCCTTGTACAACCGGGCGACTGGAGGGTCGACCCTGGGGGAGAAGCCCACTTTTTAAGTAGGGAATCTTCAAGGGGTATCTGATAGACAAACGCCGCGGGACCATAAACCAATCCTTCTGCGGCTTTTCCCAGACCTCATCAATGAGCTGGTCAAAGAAAGTTACATATGGAAAAACCTCTTTAGAAGGCCTGGCCTTAAAAGAACCAAAGGAGACTGTATCCGCCTGAGGTTCTGCATCCGCAGCATTCTAGCTTGAGAGTGTCCCTCACCGCAGTCATGAGTACACTAACAAGCGCCCTGTCATTTACTGACTCAGAACTGGAGTTTTCCTCATAAGGAAAGTCCTGTTCAAAACCATCCAATACATTCAGAACTAGGGTCCTGAGCGGTAGTGGCTAGGCCCATATCTGAATCAGCGCACTGCCCTCATGAAGTAAAGTGGGGAGAGGGCGCTTTTTTGCTCCCTTGCGCTTGCACACAGCTCCCATCCTGGTCAGAAATGATTCCAGGACTGCCCACAACTGGTCCCTAGAGACCGCAGGTGCTGAAGCACTGCCTGTTGTCCACTGACATTTAGGGGAAGCTGGTGACAGACTCCATATTGCCCCCCTCTGAGACTCATCAGATAAAAAGTCCACCCACAGGCTGTGCTGACTGAGGAGGGGGCGCCCAGGGGACTCACCAAACCGGACCAGGGACCGCTCATTCCGCTGTCTGTACCGCGCTGTGTCAGCGCTGGTGAGCTGTGAGGAGATTGTGAGGAGATTCGCGCTGTTACAGCAGCGCTAGAGGCCAAAACTAGTGCTGAAGAGCGCGCGGGCTACAAGAAAATGGCCGCCGCACTTCACTGAGGCGATCCGCGGCAAGATGGCCGCCATGACTCAGCAAAAGTGAAAAAAACAGCACACACACAGCGCCACTCAGGCCCCAAAATACACAAAAAAGGCCCCAAGCATATCTGCAGACCAGCATTAGCCCCTCCAATAACAGTGTGACCCCCAGGCACCCCACACAGCACAGCGCCAGCAATGGTGACAGAGTGACAATGATATACAGGGGGAGACAGGGAAAATTCCCCACAGAGAAACACAGCCTTTTGTACTCACCTGCAGGCAGGAGAGACTACTTACCCATCCCCTGAGGGACCCACTGGTGTGTTTCTGACAGGACTATCACAGTGCAGTACTGAGTAGCTGTCGGCCCGGTCCACCGCGAAAGATACAGTCAGTCAGGAACTGTTCAGTCTTGAGAGGACCGTGGGAGCATGAAAGCAAACCCGGCCACCCCTGGAGTCATGGGGCATGTCGTGAACTGAGTCTCACGCACACAAGGCGAGGATCAGCACGCTCGATGGTCGGACAGGGAAGACTACGAGGATATCTTGTACCCAACCTGTTGCCCAGCCGACAGTTGATAGAAAATTCTCAAAAATAAAATAAAAAAGAATTCCAGGCAGAAAAAAACTGAAGTCTGCTGACTGTAGTGGGAGGGTTATGTCCGGATGGACCGCCCCCTGGGTGGGGCTGTTCAGCTCTGGCTTTTAGAATGTATGTATAACATTTCACATTCTGCCTAGGTCTTCTCCTGCAAGCAGGGACATAACCCACGTGTAAAGTGTAAAGAGACACCGTGTCAGTCCATGGATGGTAAGAGAAATGTCGTTTTTCTCAACGAGAAAAACGGCCGTGTGTACGCGGCATAATGCTTGTTATGTTTGATTTCTGTAGAGCAACGACTATGATGCCGCGGAAATGTCTTTCTTTTAAGTATTTTGTTGTTATAAAAATGTATTTATGTTTATTTAAAATGTCTACTACAATTTATTAAAACAATTTTTTTTTTTTTTTTATGTATGTAATAATTTAGCTTTTTTATTTTTTTTAATTTTTTTTAGTAGATTTGTATTCACAATTTTACAACACACTTACTGAATAATAAATTAATAAAAAACTTTGGGGTCTGCAGAGAGGTACAGGCGAACACGAACGAAGTTCGAGGAATACTGTAAGGGAGGAGAGCCCCCTCACGTCACGTTGTCTCTAAAACGTATACAATGTTAACTTCACCCCCAGAGGACTTTAAAATGGTATGCTTGAACAAATGGGAGAGAGATATAGGCCAAACCTTTTCTCCAGCACAATACCAGAGGATTATAGCTTATAGAGTATTATAGACCTGTCTTTAAAATCCTCAAGGTGTACGAAAACACAGGAATCAAATTATAAAATTTTATCATGCTGGTACTATACGCCGTCGGTCTTGAATAAATTCTTTCCAGAAGTATCAGATGCTGGAGAGGATGTGATGAAAAAGGGACAATGATACATGTTTTTTTGGTCATGTCCAGTATTTAGACAGTTTTGGCAGACAGTATATAGAATCACTCAAACATTTACTGAATACCAGATTCTGGAGGAACCAGACCTTTTTCTGTTACATAACACACAAATTCCACCTAAAAGATATATGAACTCAGTTTTGTGCCATCTGATAAATGCAGCAAAAAGCTGCATTGCGATAAACTGGAAGGATCCAAGAGCATCCTCGATTTCGATGTGGCTTAATAAAGTTAGAGTGGGAATAATGGAAAAACTTTTACCCATGACGATGGATAGAAAAAAAACAAATGAAAGAAATATGGGCGCCATGGGAGTTATTTGTACAATCAGAAGAAGGTAAAAGGTTACTGGAGAGTAAAGAGAAGAGTAGGTCTGGCAGGAATTAAAGGAGGGTAGAGTACCCTGAATAGGTTCACATCACGGGAGACAACTTTCTTTCCTTCCTTCTCCCTTTTCCCCGCATTTAGCGGAGAGAAGGAAAGGAAGAGGTCGGGGTTTAGGGGAAGGGATATGGGGAGGGATAGGGAAATGGAGGAAGGAAACAGGGATAGAGGAAAATGGGTGCTAGTGAGAAGAGGAAAAATGTATAGATTAACCACTTAAGGACCCCCTCACTGTATATATACGTCGGCAGAATGGCTCATACAGGCACAATCAGGTAACTGTCCCTTTAACTGTCGGGGTCGCGCTCGCGACCCCCCCGCCTTCCCCGTGAGTCGGACCGCGGGTCCCGCGGACTCTATCGCTGCAGGCATCCCCGCGATTGTCTCACGGAGGCATGGAGCGGGGAGATGTTAGTGTAAACACAACATCTCCCCACTCCTCTACTGACACTGTCAGCGATCTCCGCTCTGTGTAATTAGAGCGGAGATCGGTGATGTGTCACTCGTAGCCACGCCCCCCTCTGTTAGAAACACGCCCCTAGGCACACGTAACCCCTCCAGCGCCCCTAGTCAAAAGTGTCCGCCATAATGTCGCAGTCACGGAAAAAAAAAAAAATACGCTGATCACCGACATTACTAGTAAAAAAAAAAAAAAAGCCCTAAAACTATTCCCTATTTTGTAAACGCTATCATTTTTGCGCAAACCAATCAATAAACGCCGATTGCAATTTTATACCAAAAATATGTAGAAGAATACGTATCGGCCTAAACTGAGGAAAAAAAAAAATTCTATAAGTTTCTAAAAGCTCTATTTTTGTTTATAGCGCAAAAAAAAACCCCCCCGCAGAGGTGATCAAATACCACCAAAAAAAAAGCTCTATTTGTGGGGGGAAAAGGTCGCCAATTTTGTTTGGGAGCCACGTCGCACGACCGCGCCATTGTCAGTTAAAGCGACGCAGTTCAGCTTGGGGAGTGTGTGGCGGGGGGGGGTGGGGGGATGGGAGGCGGGGCGCGAGAGTGTGAGTGTGTGAAGGTTGTGTGTATCTGCTCTCTATGAGCTTGTTTACAACTAATGACTATGGATACTGTATACTATTAAGGGATGTACTGGGGTACCTTGGGTGTCCCACTCGGCTCATCCAATACCCAGTAAATGTTGTTACTTTCCTCCGTTGAGGATTTGGGGCTAATATTGTCCTCAGGGTTTTTTTATTTTGTATTCCTAGAGCGAGATATATTTTTCTCTATGTCGGATGTAAGAGATATGTGCAATGTAACCGTTTATGTGCCTCCTTGAACGCTGTACTGTGTAAAAAATTTAAATAAAAAGAGTTTTAAAAAAAAAACTCTCCTGCACCTTAAAAAAAATAAATAAAAAAATAAAAAAAAACGACGCAGTGCCGAATCGCAAAAAGGGGCCTGGTCATTATGCTGCGTATTGGTCCGGTCCTTAAAGCGGAGCTCCGCCGGAAAAAAAAAATATTAAAAGCCAGCAGCTACAGCAGCTGCTGGCTTTTAATATTTGGACACTTACCTGTCCTGGAGTCCAGCGACATCCGCAGCAGAGGACGAGCGATCGCTCGTCACTCTGCTTCTCTCTCCGCCATCCTCGCTGAGGGAACCAGGAAGTGAAGCCCTGCAGCTTCATGCCCGGTTCCCTACGGCGCATGTGCGAGTCGCGCTGCGCCGTTCTGATTCGTCCTCCTGTGTTCTGGGAGCCGAGTGTCTCCCAGAACACTACGGGAAGTCTGGGGGAAGTGATGTCACTCCCGCAGATTCCCGGAGAGAGGACTCCCGGATGTGGGTGAAAATACCTGTCTTAGACAGGTATCTTCACCCCCCTCCCCCCTGAAAGGTGTCAATTGTGACACCGGAGGGGGGGAGGGCTCCAAATACCAAAAGTTGATATTTAGGGTGGAGCTCCACTTTAAGTGGTTAAAGAAATCCCTTTGAACCAATTATATAGATAAAATGAATATAATTTGAAGAATGTGTACAATATGAGTTATTTGCTGTATTCTAAAATGCAATAATGTACTGCTATACCCTGATAAAATAAAGAATTAAAAAAATATATATATATTTAATTAATAAAAAATATATAATATCTAAAAATAATATTAATATAATTTTAATTTATATTCAATACAACCAAATCACACAGCAAACAAACATTTTATATATATATATATATATATATATATATATATATATATATATATATAAAATAATTGTTCAACTTATAACCAATAAACAATTTAATTTTATTAGATATTACAAGAACATTAACAAAAAATTATAGTACAGCATGATTTAAAATAAAAAATAAATATTTAATGCAGAACCACCTCTGCAGGGAGTCTATTCCACATTTTCACAGCTCTTACTGTGAAGAAACCTTTCCGTATTTGGAGGTGAAATCTTTTTTCCTCTAGACGTAAAGAGTGCCCCCTTTTTCTTTGTGTTGACCGTAAAGTGAATAACTCAACACCATGTTCACTATATGGACCCCTTATATATTTGTACATGTTGATCATATCCCCCCTTATTCTCCTCTTCTCAAGAGTGAATAAATTCAGTTCCTCTAATCTTTCCTCATAGCTGAGCTCCTCCATACCTCTTATCAGTTTGGTCAGAAAGTGAGGTGAAATCTTCTGAACAGGGGCACAGACGGCAAAACAAACGTTACAGGGATGATAACCCTTCCCTATGTTTTCCAAAAAGCTTAAAAATAGTTTTTATTGGCTGGAGCTACACTTAAAAAAATTTACCTGTTCCAACTTACAAACAGATTCAACTTAAGAACAAACCTACAGTCCCTGTCTTGTTTGTAACCCAGGGACGGCCTGTAGTGTGTATAAGGTCTAATGCGTTTCCATTTTGAGGTTGGCCAGGTCATATGGTGCCATTGGTTGTTATGGTGCTGGTAGCCGGCCTTCCTGCACCTGTGTCACCTTTCAAAGCTCCTCAATCCTCCTCTTCCTGTCTCTGATAGTGGCTGAATATAGGGGAGCTGCAGCTGTACTATAAAACTCTGATCTGTAGAACAGGACAAGCAGAGTTATCTGAGTAGAAGGATGGGCAGCAGAAGCTGGCACAGGAGCAATGGGGAGGAGGTGTGAAAGGCCGCTGCAGGTTTGTGAGCTTGGTAGAGGGTAGCCAGGGATGCTCAGTGACAGGGTACCAGAGCAGGTTCTAGATTAAACTCGCCATAGGCGAAATGTGGATTCCCCTGTGCCCCCTTCATTCTTGAATGGCACCCTGTCCTGGATATGCAGTGCCACTGCAGCTGGGAATGCACACGCAGCAATGTACTAGTGCAGACACAAAAGGTATTGTACACGGGCTCAGTATCCTTAATGCTGACTTTTGGAATGGAGGAGTATGCTGAGAGTTTAGAAAAGTTCTCTAGGCACTTAATACCATCATACCACTTAAGAGTGGCAGAGTAGGTGCAGGAGGCAGGGGAGTGCTAAAGTGGCAAGGAGGGTGCAATGTTGCTGATAACACTACCCTACCACCTACCATGCTGTGCCCCCTGTCAGGGGAGAGGGGGCAATTTATGAAAAAGGATGGCCAAGGGGAACCGCTGCTCTAATGTATTTCCCTTTTCTCAGTATCCCAGCAAATACCTATATAAGATGTTTCTGTACCCAGACCTGCAATTTTTTTTTTAGATTGGTGACGGGGTCTCTAGAAAAAATGAAAGTGTGCTCCCACCTTCCTCTCTGACATGACAACACAGTGCATTTTTGGCTGTGAATTCCTAAGCACGTCATCCGATCTGCCTATATAATTTCTGATTAATTATAAAGAGCATCGTCCTCTTATCTCTGCTTCCTCCTCATCTCCATCCCCCCCCCCATCCTTGTCCAATCAGCTCACAAGATATCTGGAAAAAACAGGTAATTGTTGCATTTATAAAACAGATATATGTTCCAATAGGTCTGCCAAATGTATATAAGAAAAGTTCAATCTTAGGGTTTACATACAGTATAATTTAGGATGACAAAACGAGGACCGACTACATAAGGTCCTCTGATTCCTCCTGTATTGTATTGTACCTGTACTGTCTGCCCTTAAAGCGGAGGTCCACCCTGAAAAAACGTTTTCATTAAAAATCCAAAAAAGAAAAAAAATATATAAAAAAGAAAAAAAAAATTATACTCACCCTAAATGCCTGTTGCTATGCGGAAGTCCCCTAATCTGCCTCTGATGTGCCTCTTCTCGTCCCCGGTGGGTCTCCTTCCGCTTCCTCTTCTTGTGAATGGGGCGCGCTCTGCCTTCTGGGAACTGTGTGTATCCCAGGAGGCAAGCTGCCCATTCACAAAGCGCCGTGCGAGTGGCGCATGCGCAGTAGGAAACACGGCCGTAGGCTTCACTGCCTGTTTCTCTTAGTCAGGATGGAGGAGCCGGGACCTGCCAGCAGCGATCGATCACCGTGGCGGCGGGCGAGTAGGACAGGTAAGTGTCCTTATTAAAAGTCGGCAGCTACACTGTTAGTAGCTGCTGACTTTTAAAAAAAAAAAAAGAATAATTACTGCACCTCCGCTTTAAGTTGTAAAGAGCTGCGCAAACTGTTGGCACTATATAAATCCTGTATAATGAGAATAACTCCATAGGTAGAGAACAGCATAGAGCTTTACTGCAATACCAAATCTAGCCACCGGATGTCTTCTACGTAATAAACAATATATAAAGACCCCTTTCACACTGAACTGCCAGTAAAACACTGAGCGCTTTTTGGGAGCTTTTCAGGCGCTTCCCATTCATTTCAATGGAGAGGGGCGCTTTTGAGCCGTTTATTTTTAGCTCTCCAAACGTTTTTTCACCTCCCTGCCAGCGCACCACCCCAGTGTGAAAGTATCAATTGATTTTAATGGGAAGCAGTTTTTGTGAGCCTTTCAGGTGCTTTTTTTAACGTGTGAAAGGGGTCTTACAGAGCACTATACACTATGACATCATTTTATGGGCGGGTTTCGACTCCTTTCACACTCCGGCTGCGTTAGAGCTAAAGCATTGCTCATTTTAGCTGCGCTTTTCGGCTGCTAGCGGGGCACTTAAAACGCCTGTGTTGCTGCGCTTTGAAAGCGCTACCCATTCATTTCAATGGGCAGGGCATTTTGGGAGCGATCCCAACCCGTCCCAAAAATGCTGCTTGCGGGACTTTTCCTAACGTCCCGCAAGCACACCACCCCAGTGTGAAAAAAACACACTGCAATGAATGGGAGGCGGTTCTAAGGCGCTGTTTAGAGGCTATTTCTAGTGCTAAACCGCCTGAAAACCACCTCAGTGTGAAAGGGGTCTTATGGAAATAGGTGAACTCTTCAGAAAATTATCAGAAAGGATATTTACTGTAAGAAAGCACAGCAATCCCCAATCCTAATTTATTAATTTTTTTTACAAATTGCATTGTATTTAGCCCTACCCATGAAAACCATTTAACAACCCCCCCATAGCAGATGTACTGCTACAGGGTGGCCATTCTGTGCACACCACTTCCGCTGTGATTTGTCATAGCAGAAGCCAATCAGCGGGTGCCGACTACTGGACGTCCGCCAGCACCTGCCGATCGTCGGGAGGAGAGGCTGAACAGAGCTCTGCCTAAGTAAACAAGGCAGAGCTCTGTTCTGACGATGGGGGGGGGGGAGAGAGCTAGTTGATGGGTTGAGTGATGGATTTTCTTTCCCTAGAAATTCCATCAGTTCCCTTAGCAAAAGCACCCCACAAAGTACACAAAAACACTGGCTAGGCGCACATTTAACCCTTTGATCGCCCTAGATGTTTGACCTCTTCCCAGTCAGTGTCAGTACAGTGACATTGCATATTTTTTAGCACCGATTACTGTATTAGTGTCACTGGTTACCACAAAAGTGTCAGTTAGTGTCCAATTGTCCACCGCAATATCACATTCCTGCTATCAGTCACTGATCACCACCATTACTAGTATAAAAAATACATAGAAATTCCAGTATATATACACCATAGCTTGTAGACGCTATAACTTTTGCGCAAATCAACATACGCTTATTGGGATATTTGTTTACCAAAAATATGTAGCAGAATACATATTGGACTAAATTCATGAAGAAATTTGATTTTTTTTTGCTGTAATTCAGCCATGGGTGGGGGCACCGGAGATCTAGGCAAATGCTGTCAAGTCCACAGATCTGATCCTATCCAATGAAATTTAAATCATACAAATAACATGGAGTCTGTATTAACCAATAGGATCCATCCTTCCTATGCTAGTACATGAAACTATTCTGCCTGGCATCATATAACATCACTACAGCCCTTTATGTCTGATTGGATTTTCTATATATTTTATACCTGTATTACACACAGCGGTCTCCCTGCTGTGTCACAGAGTCTAAAATGTACTTCAGCTGCGCTGTGACAAAGGTACCGCCTCCTCCTAGACCAGTGTGTGTGATAGACAGAACACTGTGTCTATTTCCTGCCATTAGATCAGTGTTCTGTCTATCACACTGGTCTAGGAGGAGGCGGGACTTTTATCACAGCGCGGCTGAAGTACATTTTAGACTCCGTGACACAGCAGGGAGACCGCTGTGTAAAATAGGTACTGACACAGTGAGACTTATTAATGGGCATAGTGACACTGCATTAATGGGCATAGTGACACTGCATTAATGGGCATAGTACACTGCATTAACGGGCATAGTGACACTGCTTTGACGGGCATAGTGATGCTTATTGATGGACACGGTAAAGCTGCATGGATGGGCACAGTGACGCTGCATGGATGGGCATAGTCAGGTAGGCTGCATTGATGGGCAGTGAGGCTGCATTGATGGGACACACGTGTTTTGTAGCTGTTTGTTCAATGCCAGTGTGCCACGCATTGCTGCGAAGTGCATGCGGATTGCAGTGCACGGTCGGTCACGGTCATTTTATTGTTTTTTGGTCTATATGTTTGTTTAGAAATTTAGAAAAGTTGAAAACCATGGGCACATGGGTAGTAATTGTGATGTATTGCGGAATCGAATACATGATAATCGTAATCGAATCGTGAGACCAGTGAAGATGCGCACACCTAGTGTATACCGCTCCTGCCCAATGAAATGTATGGGCACCGCGGCCGTACTGCCGGCAAAGCGCTGCTGCAGCAGCGCTTTGCGTGTGGTTTTAACAATTTTTTCGTCTGCTAGCGGGGGTTAAACGCTATTGGCCGAATACCTCCGCAAAAATGGCGGTAAAGCGCCGCTAGCAAATAATGGTGCTTTGCCGCCTGCGCCCCAGTGTGAAAGGGGCCTTAGGATCCACCCACCAAATCAACCCCAGGAGTAAATCACTCAAAAGCATCACCCCTGCTAGAAATTTTCCATTTGCATTCAAAAAGCACCGCGGAATAAATAAATAACTACCGTATATACCCGAGTATAAGCTGAGGCACCTAATTTTACCACAGAAAACTGGGAAAACGTATTGACTCGAGTATAAGCCTAGGGTGGGAAATGCAGCAGCTACTGGTACGGTAAATTTCTTTAGTGTTCTAAGCCAGTGTTTCTCAATTCCAGTCCTCAAGGCGCACCAACAGGTCATGTTTTCAGGCTTTCCATTATTTTGCACAGGTGATTTGATCAGTTTCACAGCCTTAAGCCCTGTACACACGGTCGGACTTCCATCGGACTTTTCCGTGGTTTTTTGTCCGAACGGAGTTGGTCGGGAACACCCATAGCATACACACGCTCTGACTTTTCTGCAAACTTTCTTAAAAATTCTTACATCACTTGTTTTTTCTGTTCTTTTCTGATCTTTACTGCCACCCTTTGGTCAACTTCTGCTATTGTTGGTTGATTTTAACATTGGTTGTTTTGTCCATCGGACAAAAGTCCTATGGTTTTCTGTACACACGGCAGGACTTTGCTCCATAGGACTTTTGTTGGGCAAAAGTTTGTCCGTTCGCAGACCCAACTTTTATCCGATGAAAACAAAACCAAACTCAAAAAAGTTTGTCCGATGGAGCGCACACACGGCCGGATTGTTGGTCCAACTTGCTTAAAACTAAGTTTGTTGGGCAAAAGTCCGACCGTGTGTACGGGCCTTTAGTAATTACTACGGCCGTTCCATCTAAGGAAAATCCTGAAAACATGACCTGTTGGTGCGCCTTGAGGACTGGAATTGAGAAACACTGCTCTAAGCAAACAGCATCCAGTAGGAGAGATTGGGGCCCTGGTGTTTAGTGAGGGGAGATGGGGTTCCTGGTGCCTAATGGGGGCAGTTTAGGGGCACTGCCAGTCAGTGGGGGAGGGGGGCACTGGTGCTTCTTACCTGGCTGTTTGATCCATATGGAATAATGTAGAAGAATCATCCCCTCTCAGTTTATGTCATTCCTTTTACAATGTCCCCTTTTCTTGTCCGCTGATTTTTCTCATCTGAAGGGATGCCGGGGATGCCAGTGCAGTGATAGCTCAGACATCTCACAAAAGAAAACTTCCCCTGCTCAGGCTCTGATTGATGACATCATCTTATCTTCCTCACCTCTGTCGGCAAATGCAGTTTGCTCAGGAGCTTAATTGAAAGCCTCTTCATCCCCCGAGAACACCCTCACACACCGGAGCGGCCCTGGAGACACCAGAGAACAGTAAGTGGGGACACTGACTCGAGTATAAGCCAAGGGGGGCATTTTCAGCCTAAAAACAAAAAGGGCTGAAAAACTCGGCTTATACTGAGTATATAAAGGTATATAAAGTCTGATTTTCTCTAATAGATTGATCCCAGTGACAGGTGCACTTCAATGCATTCACTAAAAAATCACCAAGAGGGGTTTGCAGGCTCATTTAATATTAAAATGCACAGAAACCAATCAGAATTCACCTGCTCAGAACCATCTGTGCAAAGGCAAACTAAAATCGGATTGGTTGATTTGATATAGACTTAGAGCAGAATAATCCTATGACGTCCTCCCCAGAACGATCCTCTCACAGGGCTGCACAGCAGCGCGATCTGTCAGTCTTCACCAACAAACTGCCTCCTGCTACAGCCAAATATTTCACATTTTCACTCATCAGTCCAGAGCACCCTCTGCCATTATTCTGCACCTCAGTTGTTATGGTTTCATAGTTGAATCGCTTAGCCTTGCCTCCATGTCCTATGCATGAAAACATAGGAACTGGGGTGCAGAATAATGGCAGCGGGTGCTCTGGACTGATGTGAAATATTTGGCTGTAGCAGGAGGCAGTTTATTGGTGAAGGTCTGGAGAGCGGTACAATAATGAGTGTCTGCAGGAAACTGTGAAGCATGGTGGAGGTTCCTTGAAAGTTTGGGGTTGCATTTCAGCAAATAGAGTTGGAGATTGAAGACACCATATTGATCCTGACAATGCTGAGAAATGCAGGCAGATATTTGGCCATCATGCCATACCATCAGGGAGGTGTGTAATTGGTCTTACATTTACTTTGCAGCAGGACAATGATCCCCAAACATACAGCCAATGTCATTAAGAACTATCTTCAGTGTAAAGGAGTCCTGGAAGTGATGGTTTGGCCCCCCACAGAGCCCTGATCTCAGCATCTTGGGGTCTGTCTGGGATTACATGAAGAGACAGAAGGATCTGAGGCGGCCTAAGTCCACAGAAGATCTGAGGTAGGTTCTCCAAGATGTTTGGAACAACCTACCTTAACCACTTCAACCCCGGGCTTTTGTTTACCACCTCAACACCGGGCCTATTCTGGCACTTCTCTCCTATATGTACAAATCATCATTTTTTTGCTAGAAAATTATTCAGAAACCCCAAACATTTTTTAGCAGACACCCTAGGGAAGAAAATGACAGTCATTGCAACTTTTTTTCTTGCACGGTATTTGCGCAATAATTTTTCAAACGCCTTTTTTTTGGGGGGGAAAAAATGGTTTCATGAATTTAAAAAATAACAAAACAGTAAAGTTAGCACAATTTTTTTGTAAAATATGAAAGATGATGTTACGCTGAGTAAATAGATACCAAACATGTCACGCTTTAAAATTGTGCACACTCATGGAATGGCGCCAAACTTCGGTACTTAAAAATCTCCATAGGCGACGCTTTCATTTTTTTTACAGGTTACCAGGTTAGTTACAGAGGTGGTCTAGTGCTAGAATTGTTGCACGCGCTCTAACGCACGCGGCGATACCTCACATATGTGGGCGGGACTTGCGTGTGCATTCGCTTCTGATCGCGAGCTATTGGGGACAGGGGCGTTTTTAATTTTTTTTTATTTTTTTTTAATCACTTTTATTCCTATTACAAGGAATGTAAACATCCCTTGTAATAGGAATGGTGTGTGACAGGTCCTCTTTATGGGGAGATGCGGGGTCAATAAGACCTCACATCTCTCCTCCAGGCTGGAAAGCATGAGATTGTGAAAAAAAATTCACCGATCTCATGCTTACTAGCCGCAATGGTGGCTTTGTTTACTTCTGAGAACCCGGGCATAGAGATGACAGGTGACCATCTGGTCACCAGTCATCTCTATGCTTCCTATCCGGCGCCGGACGATTCATTCTCCGGGCCCCCGATGGCACGGGAGAGCCCAGAGAAGCACCGGATGGCGGCGGGAGGGGGGTGTCGCCTCCCGCCGCCTATAAGAACGATCAAGCGGTGGAACTGCCGCTATGATCGTTCTTATGGTGCGCAGAATCGCCGGCAGAAGAGAAGGATATCTGAATGATGCCTCTAGCTGCAGGCATCATTCAGATATCCCCCCCACAAACCCGAGGACGTCATATGATGCCCACCCAGGATGGGAGATCCCATCTGTGGGTGTCATTTGACTATGGGCGGGTAGGGAAGTGGTTAAAGTGACCAGTTTTTTTTAAAATGAAATCCGGGGACATATTTCTTTTTACTAGTAATGGCGGCAATCAGCGACTCATAGCAGGACTGCTATATTGCGGTGGACAAATCAGACACTAATGCCTCGTTTCCACCAGGCGGATTGGTTCGGTACGGTGCGCTATTTTGGGTGTTTCCATTATAAAAGCGTACCATCAAACTGAACCGCACCGCACCATTCAGGGTCCTGCTTCAGATGTGGGGCCATAGAAAATGGAACGGTTCGGTTAGGGCGGAGCTACAATACATTCCACTGATTGGTGGACACGCTGGGCATTTTTTCTAAACCCTGTATGGCCCCTGACGTCCCGTCTTGCAGTGAAAACGCTCATTGGAATAGACCGGACCATTCTAACCGTTCCAAACTGTACCGACCCAAACCGCTCCGCTCAGTGGAAACAAGGCATTAGTGACACTTTGTGGGAACCAGTGACTAATACAGTGATCAGTACTAAAAATATGCACTGTCCCTGTACTAATGACACTGGCTGGGAAGGGGATAACATCTAGGGCAATCAAGGGGCTAAATGTGTACCTAACAAGTGTTTTCTCACTGTGGGGGAGGTGCTTTTACTAAGGGTAGGCATAGATCCCTGTACCTGCTTTGCAGGAACACATGATCAATGTTTTCCATACCAACACAACGGCAATCTGCCTTGTTTACATAGATATGTACACAGGCAGAACGGTGGTCTAACGATCAGCGGGTACCGGTGGACCCAGAAATGCAAGATCACGTATATACGTGATTCTACGCAGCTCGACCGCCCTGTAGCAGTAAATCTGCTATCGGGTGATCGGCAACTGGTTAAGATCATCAGCATTATGATGACTCACAGGCAGCAGGCACTCTATCATGGCTCTGGCTGGCTTTGTCACATAACATGGCTACTGGGTGCTGATTTTGTTAACTTATGAACAATATGCCAGAAAGACAAAGTGCAATGTCGTCTATTTACAGAGACCCCCCCAAAGCACACCTGTGTTGAAGCCTTGAAGGCACTGGCAGCCCCACGCTCAGATCCTCCTCCCCTCTGTTCCTGCTGCTGGACACTGTCAGCTGAGCTCAGCTGCCTCTCTCTGCCCGTTGCCCCACAGCCACTCAGGTCTCAACTCTCTGGGGCCCCCGGCTACTACTGGGTGGGGAGCGGAGGAAGATCACTCCACCAGGGAAGGCAAGGAGATAAGCAGGCAGGTGGCTGGCCGGGACTTGAGCCAAGGCAGAAGAATATGCGAGCGGAGCTGAATGGGCATGCACCCTAAACTGAAGAAATATTCCCTCCGCTCCGACCAGCACATGATCATCAGAAAGGGGCACAGATAATGGAAAAAAAACACCCCCCTAAGCTAATAGGAGAGGCGGAGCGGGGGTTTGTAATTCAGAATTTTTTAAATTCTGCACTGACTGTCTTTGCATTTGCCCCAACCCCTGTTCAAATCCAATCCGGAAACAGACCAGGTCCGGGGACAGTGTCCTCAATCCGGGGATGTCTGGTCACCCTAACCTACCTGCCAGTTCCTTCAAAAACAAGTGTACCTAGAAGAATAGATGCCGTTTTAAAGGCAAAGGGTGTTCACACCAAATATTGATTTGGATTTCTCTTCTGTTCATTTTAATTGATAAAAAAAATTAACTTTTAACACTTCTATTTCTTAAAGCATTCTTTATTTACAGCATTTTGCACACCTGCACTGTATGTATATACGGGGGTTCTTCAAAAGTTTTGCAGGCATCTTCACCACAGCGTGACAACTCTTACACTAAACTATAAGGCCAGCCGGCTTGCTGGACAGACTAGTCACATATGTGACACTCTCAGACACGACTAATCACCACTCTTCCCGCCCTCACCGTTATATAACAGAAGACAAAAATGGCACATCATTGTTAGGGTTTACATACACTTTAATATGCTGAGCCCATAAACCTTTGCATTTTGCAATGCAGAATATAACCACTAGATGTCAGCAATGTAATAGAACAATATATAACAGAGAAGACGTGCAGTTCAACTCAATAGGTTTAAATGTGTAACAACATTTTTTTCATATATTGATTATGGTGTTGGCACAGTAGCACTTTTTATTGCATTAATAAGAATACATTGCACTATATATTTGGATGTTATATAATGGAACACTGGTGTAATGTTTTTGGGCACTAAGTTACAGGATGCACATTGGTCATACATTATAGCGCAACACTTTGATTATTATAAATTTAGCACACCTTTATGAGACTGTGATCAGCGTCAGCAGCTGATAAACTATCGCACTGATTGACCTTCCCTGGTAGCTCGAAAGATCTTCATTAATTCCAGAAATGTGCAGTTCGTTTCGTTCCAATTTAGTTTTGAGACGAAATTCGACAAATTCATTCATTTGGAAATATTCGAATTAACAAAAACCATTTTAGCCCAGGTTCACACTGGGGCTGCGGGAGTGAGCCGTGCGAGTTCAGCTGAACTCGCACGGCTCACTCCTGCCCGTCAGTCCCGATTTCAGCTCGATTTCAGAGACATCTGAAACAGATGTCAATGTAAATCGCGGCTGAAATCGCAAAAAGTAGTACAGAAACTACTTTTTGTAATCGGTGCAGCGCCGCAGATGCGGCGTCGCACCGATTAGGACGGTGCCATTGGCCGCAATTTGCGGCCAACTTCCCCGATTTGACATGCGATTTGACATGTCAAATCGCATGTCAAATCGCACCAGTATGAACCAGGGCTTAACAAATTTTTTAGAAAATTCGAAAATTTGGAAATTCGAAATTTATAAAAATTTGAAAATCAAAACGAAAATCCAAAAGAACCAAAATCCGAAAATAAGAGCGAAAATCCTAAAACTCTAACTAATAATAACTATTGCTAACTATTAAATTATAGGTATTGGAATTTCCTTTCAAATTTGGCTGTTAGTGAACGTAACGAATACGAATTTATCCGAAGTTACGAATTATGTAAAATAACAAATGCGGCATCTAAATTAATGGAACGCAACAAATTATTAATAATAATAATAAAAAGTTCTTCTTATTATTTTTTATTATTTATTAATTCATTACGTTCTATTCGTTTAGAATGCAGCATTCATTATTTCGGATAATTCGTACTTGTTAGGTTTACTAACAGCCAAAAGTTGAAAGGAAATTCCAATACTTATAATTTAATAGTTATTATTAGTTAATTATTTAAAATTTTCAGATTTTCGTTATTTTGGGATTTTCTAATTTCTGAATTAGATTTTCCAATTTTCGAATTTATTTGAAATAACGAATGACACAGAAAAAACCCCCGAAAACAAACACATTTTTTGGCAGTGCACAAGTCTATAAGAGAGCACTATATATCTTAAGACATCATTTTCTAGGTTGGTTTAACCACTTAACGACCGCCCACTGTATATAAACGTCGGCAGAATGGCACGGACAGGCACAATCACGTACCTGTACGTGCCTGCCTTTGTATAGTTGGGGGACCCGGACCCCCCTTCTATACAGTGAGCGGTCGGCATTGTTGCGGGAGCGATCCGTGATGAGGGGATGGCCATTCGTTTCCGGCCACCCCCTCGCGATCGCTCCCGGTGAATGAGAATCTTCCTCTACCTGTGTAATGTTTACACAGGCAGGAGGAAGTGATGTCATCGCTCATGCGGCGCTCACATATACCGAGCACCGTTGAGAGAAGACACACAAGGTTAGTGCACAAACAGCACACTGACACCAGCACACTTAGGCACATGATCGCCCCCCCAGACCACCCCCCAGTCACAGTGTCACTGATTGCAGTGACCATTTATTTACTGATCACTGCAATCAGTGACATTTGTGACTGTAAAAGTGTCAGGGCAGAGTGTTTTAGGTCCAGTGTTTTCGTTCAGCCAACAGGCTGCATGAAAAAAAAAAAGGATTACAATACATGTCCAACAAGGACCAGCAACGTACTGGTATGTTGCTGGACTTTGAATGGTTATACCAGATTGATGCCTGCGGGTTTAGGTATCATTCTTTTCAACTAGCGGCCGGCTTTCATATAAAAGCAATCCTAGCGGCTAATTAGCCTCTGGACTGCTTTTACAAGCAGTGGGAGGGAATGTCCCCCCCCCCCGGATATAAAAAGCGCCATTGGGAAAGCATTTTATCACCCCGATCTTGGTGTGGTCAGATACTTTGAGGGCAGAGGAAAGATCTAGGGTCTAACCCCCCAGTTTTTTTTTTTTTTAAAGTACCTGTCACTACCTATTGCTATCATAGGGGATATTTACATTCCCTGAGATAACAATAAAAATGATAAAAAATAAATAAATAAATAAATAAATAAATATGGAAGGAACAGTTTAAAAATAAAATAAAAATGCAAAATTAATAAAAAAAAAAAAAAAAAGCACCCCTGTCCCGCCCTGCTCTTGCGCAATGGCGAACGCAAGCGTTGGTCTGGCGTCATATGTAAACAGCAATTGCATCATGCATGTGAGGTATCACCGCGAAGGTCAGATCGAGGGCAGTCATTTTAGCAGTAAACCTCCTCTGTAAATCTAACGTGGTAACCTTTAAAGGCTTTTAAAAATGTAATTAGTTTGTCGCCACTGCGCATTTGTGCGAAATTTTAAAGCATGTCGTGTTTGGTATCTATGTACTCGGCCTAAGATCATCTTTTTTATTTCATCAAACATTTGGGCAATATAGTATGTTTTAAGTGCATTAAAATTAAAAAAAAAAGTGTATTTTTTCCCCAAAAAATGCGTTTGAAAAATCGCTGCGCAAATACTGTGTGAAAAAAAAATGCAACACCCACCATTTTAATCTGTAGGGCCTTTGCTTTAAAAAAATATATAATGTTTGGGAGTTCAACATTATTTTCTTGGAAAAAAAAATATGTTTTCATGTAAACAAAAAGTGTCAGAAAGGGCTTTCTCTTCAAGTGGTTAGAAGAGTGGATGTAAGCTTCCTAATGTTGTGTATAAAATGCCAGGACAGTTCAAAAACCCCCAAATGACGCCATTTTGGAAAGTAGACACCCCAAGCTATATACTGAGAGGCATGTCGAGTCCATGGAATATATTATATGTTGACACAAGTTGCGGAAAAAAGACCATTTATTTTTTTTATTTTATTTTTTTTGCACAAAGTTGTCACTAAATGATATATTGCTCACACATGCCATGGGCATATGTGGAATTACACCCCAAAATACATTCTGTTGCTTCTCCTGAGTACGGGGATACCACATGTGAGACTTTTTGGGAGCCTAGCCGCGTACGGGACCCCAAAAACCAAGCACCGCCTTCAGGCTTTCTAAGGGTGTACATTTTTTATTTCACTTCTCACTGCCTATCACAGTTTCAGAGGCCATGGAATGCCCAGATGGCACAACCCCCCCCCCCAAATGACCCCATTTTGGAAAGTAAACACCCCAAGCTATTTGCTGAGAGGTATGGTGAGTATTTTGCAGATCTCGCTTGTCACAAAGTTTTGAAAATGGAAAAAAAAAAAAATTATTTTCTTTCTTCATTTTCAAAAACAAATGAGAGCTGTAAAATACTCAACATGCCTCTCAGCAAATAGCTTGGAGTGTCTACTTTCCAAAATGGGGTCATTTGGGGGGGGTTTTGTGCTATTTTATGGCCTTCGAAACTGTGATAGGTAGTGAGGAGTGAAATCAAAAATTTGTGCCCTTAGAAATCCTGAAGGTGGTGCTTGGTTTTCGGGGTCCCGTACGCGGCTGGGCTCCTAAAAAATCCCACACATGTGGTATCCCTCTACTCAGGAGAAGCAGCAAAATGTATTTTGGGGTGCAATTCCACATATAACCATGGAATGAGTGAGCAATATATCATTTAGTGACAACTTTTTGTAATTTTTTTTCAATCACTTGGGACAAAAAAAAAAAAATATTCAATGGGCTCAACATGCCTCTCAGCAATTTCCTTGGGGTGTCTTCTTTCCAAAATGGGGTCATTTGGTTTTTTTTTGTGCTGCTCTGCCATTTTAGCGCCTCAAGAAATGAGATAGGCAGTCATAAATTAAAAGCTGTGTAAATTCCAGAAAATGTACCCTAGTTTGTAGACGCTATAACTTTTGCGCAAACCAATAAATATACGCTTATTGACATTTTTTTTACTAAAGAGTGTGGCTGAATACATTTTGGCCTAAATGTATGACTAAAATTGAGTTTATTCGATATTTCTTATAACAAAAAAGTAGAAAATATCATTTTTTTTCAAAATTTTCTGTCTTTTTCCGTTTATATCGCAAAAAATAAATAAAAAAATAGCAGAGGCAATCAAATACCATTAAAAGAAAGCTCTATTTGTGGGAAGAAAAGGACGCAAATTTCGTTTGGCTACAACATTGCATGTCCGCACAATTTCCAGTTAAAGCAGCGCAGTGCCAAATTCTGAAAACACCTCTGGTCTTGAAGCTGCATAATGGTCCGGGGCTTAAGTGGTTAAAGTGGTTGTAAACCCTTCTTGACAAGTTTTCTCAGATGTAATCATCAATAAGCACTGTACACATTGCTCTGTATTGATTGACCCTCACCTGCTCTGTTTGCTTGTAATCAGGTTCTTTTTCAAGACGTCAGTGCCGCATGCGCATTTTCCCCGTGTAGCCACCCCCTCACCCCGTCCTCTTTAGCTAGGGGTATGTCACGCGACAGGGGTGAGGTGCGCTACGGCCCATGTCCTCCCCACAACTTGCGGGCGAGGTGAAGGCCAATACCTAATGTTTCCTCGGACCGGTGTGTCCTGAGCATGTACCGAGTCTGTCGTGCAGAAACCACCCTTTGCTCCCATTAACAGAGTCCATACACCGATCACAGTCCAACGGTTAGATTTATTTCGTATCTTCAGTTACAAGGCAATGCGATGGCATGATACGGTGGGATGAGCAGGTCGAGGCACTATACTGATCTGGGTCCCTACACCCCCTATGCTGTGACCAAGGGTTGCACGAGTCTTGACATGAATACCTCCGTTGCGCTGCGGGCCTCTATCAGGGGAAGATGTCCTCCAAGGGAGTTACCGAAGGCCCATCCGTCACCGGGTTGACACTACACCGGGTCTTCGAACAAGTGACCTCCCAAGCCTCCTCACCTGAGATGCGGGTCCCCTCGCAAGGGGCGCCCTGGAGCAACTTCACCCTCGCGGGACCCAGTCGGAGTCACCGGGTCCCAGGCCTCCTCAATAGTACCTCACCCCAGGCTGAAGGTGCCTGGGATGGACTCCATCTTCATCCCGGCCAGGCCTAGGGCGCCTAGGCCGGAACCTTGAACCGCCCGCACCCAGGCCTAAGGTGCCTGGGTGCGTGAAGAGATGATCCCCGAAGACCTCGTGGCGAGGGCGTCTCCCCCTTTTATCTCCTCCCGTCAATAACACGGCGGGTTCCCCGCCCCAGCCGTACCATCTCCAGGAAGGGACAAAGAAGGGTAGCACTGCGGTAGTGATTCCACCCCGAGCCAGTAGGTACACTGACACCCACTGGTCGAAGAGAATATTACACCAGCCAATCCTCCACGAATAAGAAAAAGGGGTCTGAACCCTAACATAATTACACACTTGGGTCACACTACTCCCCAAGTGTACCCCACTAAATTGAGGACCCCGCTACACCCCCTCATTAAACGGCACGCTTATTGTGCCGTCAGTCCATTCATAAATGTGTATCTTCTCTCCACAGCACTGTTCCGAGATCTCACGAGATTACAGTGTCACTTACTTCCTGAAACACCCCATGTGACTAGTAATGTCACAGGAAGTGTAAACAGCAGCACATTACAAAGCATCCCAGAGCAAGAAGATCAGCTGCATTATATAAATCGGCTGCATTTTACATTGTTAAAACAACAGTTAAGAAGTGCTGAAATATTTGCTCACTTGTCTGTGCCTTGATAAGCAGCTAAAAAAACGAGGCTTGGCTGCAACATGACTGACCATGTGCGAGATAACAGCAGAGGAGGACAGGAAGAGCGGAAGTAATCTACACTGCAGCCACAAAAGACAGTAGCTGAGATGGCGCTGGGCTACTATAAGGAAGCAAGATTTTACAACCACCTGGGAAAACAGTAAGAAACATCTGAAGGGGCAAAGAGTAATGCAGAATGTTATGGGAAGCTGTAGCAGACAGGATTTATTAAGAAGGAGCATTTGAGGTGCTGGGTTTACTTCCTCTTTAACCACTTAAGGACCAAGCCTGTTTTTCACACTCAGTGTTTACAAGTTAAAAACAATTTTTTTTTTGCTAGAAAATTACTTAGAACCCCCAAACATTATATATTGTTTTTTTTCTCACCTCACCTTCCAGGATGGCAACACATGAGAGATGATAGGCTCCACCCAACAGGAAACACAATCAAATTACAGCTGTTTATAAGGCCCCACCTTACCCCTTTGTCCCTCAGTATTGATTGTGTTTCCCACAGCGAAACATTTGTTTTTTTTCTTCTGAACCAAAAGTCTTAGTTGGTCGGTTGGTACCCCTGTGAGCCAGGTGTAGGAATGCCGACAAGGCTGCACTTACCTGCCGCCTCAGAGCTTCTCACAGGTCGCCCCTAAAAATGGCATTCGGGCAGGCAGTCTGGCATTTCAAATTCCCCGCTGTTGCACGCCGCTCAAGCAGCTCGGTTCTCCTCCCTGGTCTTCCCCTGATACAGCAGCAACATTTTGCCGGAGTCAGCGGAGACTGAGACATTCTTGTGCAAACAGGACTCAGTGAGCTGCGAGGAGCTAACAGACTGTCTGAGACCACCTCATGGGCAAGGAGGATGGAAAGACAGCACAGGTGGCTGTAGGCAAAAGCAAACCAGGATGAGGTAAGTGCCGTTTTTCTTACCTACTTGGGGGTTATTTGATACCAGATTAGATGGTCCCTGGTAATCCCCCATGACTTCTCCTTTGGGAGAAGGGGCCTGCAGCCATGATACAGGGGGCAGGAAGAGTGACTATGGTTTGTTCCCTTTTTTCTTAGATTCCCCCAGAGAAGCACAGGAGGTCTTTTTAACAAACCTCTTTCTTCATTCATTAGCACTGATGCCAGTAGAAAGTGCATTAAACTGCGGGGAAAGATTGTCTAAACCAAGCCATTCTGTTGGTGTATTACCAGACTGGCTGGGAAAGAGGCCTCAGGATTAATGAAAGATTTTCTTAAATCTGTTCAAGGGGGGGTTGGCCACTTTTTTCTTTCCACACCTTAGGGGGTAGACTCAGAGCAACTCGCCGTTAAAGAGGATAATGGCCCTGGCCTCTCCTTCCCCCCTTCCTTTGGAAGAAGTTTGGATCCCAGAAGAGGTATGTGGGCATGCTACTGTTGCAGTGCACACAGCCTAACTTGGCAGCTCCCTAGTTGGGACAGCAACTTGGAAAGGGGTGAATTTTTGGCCACTATCCCCTTCTCATGTGCCTGGAGGAGAAAAAAGCTAGCCCTGTGGCAAAAGGAAAGACAACAGGGATGATTACTTCCCTTTTTTGCCTTGGAAGATTTGCAACAGAATCTCTACTAACAGCCATGGGGTGTCTGGGCATTGAGGTAGGACTCCCTCCCTCAATTCAGGGTGCTACTATCCTTGCCCTGGGATCTGGGAACAAATGGCCCAGAGGCTTTAGCTAGACCATTGTCCATAGCTCCCTTTTTCCTAAGGGAATGCTGTGGCTATTACAACATTTAGTTGCTAGCCTCTCATTATGAATCCATTAATAAGGATAAATATAGTGAGGAGTTGTTAGACACAAATGACCTCTTACAGGCTATTTCTGCCACTAAACAACCTACACAGTCCAAAAGGGTTAATTGGAAGGGATGTGTAGTGGTCTGCAAGTACCTGGTGATTCCAGGAGCATTAGCAGAGTTCCCTGGTCAGCAAGCACACCAGGTAATCTAAATACATTAGACCAGCTGTCATGAAGCTCCTGGAGGGTTCATTTAGAATTTGTTGGCTTTAATAGGGTGCCTCCTAGCTTTTTACCCAAATGTGGGGGAGGCTCGGCAAGAGGTACCCTTGTGAACATATTTACTTTGGGGGAGTTAGCTTGGTATGTGTAACATCTTAACAAGCTCCAATCTATTTTTTCCTGCTTCCACTGTGGTGTGTAAGAGTTAAAGGGGACCTCTTGTGGTTTGGGCTACAGCCCACCTTTTGGATGAATTGGAACCATAAAATGTTTTCCTGCAACCCTCAACTGACGGGTTCCTGGTGCAAACCTCTATGCAAGAGCTACATTTACTAACCTGTTTCTAATGAATGTTAAGTCCTACAAGTGTCTGATTGCTTCTAGGCTAGGATTGTAACCACCTCTTCTGGAGGCTGGCTTATTGTTTTCTAGGTCTGTGCTCGTTAAAGTGGTTGTAAACCCACTTTTCGTTTTTTTTTTCCCCCCACCTGCAAGAGAAAGGCATAATGAGCTAGTATGACTAGCATATTAGCTCATTATGTACCACTTACCTTAGATCGGGGCCCCCGAAGCAGTCCGCGTCCCTCCATCTAGACGTATCCATAGCCGGAATGTTAGTTCCGGGTATCGCCGCACCAGCCAATCACAGCGCCGCTCCGGCGCTGTGATTGGCCGGAGCGGCGAAGACGTGACTCTGCGCATGCGCGCATGACCCGTCGAATTCGGCTACGTCGTCGAATACTGTGACCTAGCCGAATTTGTGAATGGGATTAACCCCATGCGCATGCGCGTGACGTCACCGTCGCCGCATTTAAATGCAAATATCTCCTTAGCCGTGTAGGTTAAGGAGATATTTCATGCACCTACAGGTAAGCCTTAATGTAGGCTTACCTGTAGGGGTTTGTTTAGAAAGTGGGTTTACAACCACTTTAAAGAGCTAAGACGGGTTGGACTCACTCTCACCTGCGATGTGGGTGTGTGTCTAACTACTCCTACTCACACTTTTGTCAGTGGTGAGGCAACAGCTATGGTTATGGTGGAGTAATTCACCCACCTTTTAAAATTCTATTTGAAACTATCCTGATCTTCCTCTGGTGGATGAAGGTTAGTATATTAAATCCAGGCTTGTGTCTTGGTAGATTTTGCCCTTGGTGGGGCAGTGGAAATTACCAGGACTTTGACTTTATGCCTTACCTGGTTGCACATCAGAAACACAAAATGTGGAAGTCATTTGTGTCCTTCTGGTTGCCTTGCTGCTCATCAGCATACACAGTAAATGATACTGTTCTTTGTTACTAATCAGAAATGCACAGCATTAATGTTGCTAGTGAATTTTCCGTTCTAGGATTATACGCTGTTGCTAATAAAAAGGTTGTTAGCAGCATTCTGTTGGTTTTAGGACTTTACCCTGTCGTTAAAAAAAGAATGCGCTGCATTTAAGTTGATAGCAACTTTCTGTCGGTCTTAGGACTGTACACTATTACTAACAAAAAATGCACAGCATTTAAGATGTTAGCGACTTTCTGTCGGTCTTAGGACTGTACTCGGTTGCTAATCAGAAATGCACTGCAGTTTAAGTTGCTAGTGACATTTCTGCTGGTCATATGGTGATACGCTGTTACTAACCAAAATGCACAGCATTGGAAGTCTGTTAGCGACATATCGGTTGATCTTAAGACTGTTGCTATTCAGAAAGGGACAGCATGAAGTAGCTAGTGTCATTTCTGTTGGTTTTATGACTGTACGCGGTTGCTAATGAAAAATGCACAGCATTTAAAGTTTGTCCATCATAACACGGCACCCAGTTTCTACCAGAAATACACAGCATTAGCTTTGCTGGTCACATTTCTGCTACATGTCTGTATGCTGTTGCTAATCAGAAGGTACAGCAGTGAATTGCTGGCGACATTTCTGATTGGCAACAGCGTATAGCCATCTAACCAATCAGAAACGCGCAGCATTAAAATTTGTCAGTGTCTTCTGTTATAACTACACCTTGTTACTAATCAGAAGGGCGCAACGTTGAACCTTTTTCTGTTTTCGTATTGGTTATACGCCTGTACCTTCATGAGCACCAGCAGTACATAGCTCTGAAGTTAGTGTCCTTTATATTGCTTTTTTGCCACACTTCAGAAATACACATGTAGCTGGTATTTGAATTTAGGGGAAGCATCTGGGTGGTAGTGTAACCCAGATGCACTGATTGCTAGGGTATCCGAGACCTTTTATGGTTCTTCGAGGACTCTGGTGGTGTGAGGTTCCCTGCGGCCTGCAGGTGGCATTGTCGCCCTGGGCCGGAGTTGAACCCACACCGCAAGACTGTGCCTTTTTGTCCTCCCCTGGCGCTGGTACAGCGCGGCGGGGAACCCGCTGTGACGCAAAGGGAGAGGGGATAAAAGGGGCGGGCGCCCTTACCATGGGGTTGAGAGCTGGTCCGGAGTGTGGAGTCGGAGGACCAGGCCGCACCCAGGCACCCTCAGCCTGGGTGCTAGCGTTCCGGAGTTTCCCTTAACCTGGCCGGAGCGGGAGATGGAGTCCATCTCAGGCACCTTTAGCCTGCGGTGAGGTACTATGGCAGATGCCTGGGGCTCAGTACCTTCGACTGAGTTCCGCGAGGGTGGAGGAAGCCGAGGGGGCCCCAACTCCTTGGGTGCCCGTGTCTGAGGCCGAGGAGACTGGTGAGCGGAACTTCTCTGGAGAGTCCGGCGCAGCATCGCTGGTGACAGAGAGGCCTCCGGTGACTCCCTTGGATGGATATCCTTCCCCTGACAGGGGCTGTGCTAGCGAAGGTAATTCATGTTCTACATCACAGACAGTGGCAATGACTATTCGCCACTGGTGACACCACAGTGGTTAGCGATACTTTAAAGGATTGTGCCTCAACCTACTCCCACTAATACTTAACTGTTGCAAAGGTCCCAACTTGACTGTGCTGTATGTTTATTCACTGAAAGGAATAAAATTGTGTTGGACCTATTCAGTGTGTGGAACTCTGGTTACTATGAGCAAAGGAGGAGTCAAGGACGGAGGAAAGGATTTGACTCAAGGACACCTACACAAAACCGATCTTTCTGGCCTTCACCTCTTCACTATGGAGGACAGGGGCCGTGGTGTATCTCATCCCTCCCCCCGTTACTAATACCCCTAGACAAAGACAGACACGCCGAGAATGAGAAGGGGAGAGAGGGGTGAGGTCGCTACACACAACACTGCAAGTTTCGGTGTCATTTCTATGATGGTCTATCCAGCTGCACTTCAGAAATGCACAACATTGTTGTCTATGATATTTATATTTTATAATATTAATCATACATGTATCACTTTTAGTTCAGACCCTATTTTCCCGTGGACATGGAAAGGGCCAGGAACTCAGTCCCTTACATTCAGGCATACCTGAGGCACTCCTTGTGCTTGTAACCCAGTAGGGTTATAAGACACTGGAAGAAGGTTATAAAATCACCTTCTTTAGTAACAATTTCGGTTCATATGAGTATTACCCGAATATACAGTAGCAGAAGTTATCTGACCCATACACCTAACTCATTAGGTTTAGAGTAATATATGTATTCTTCTTCATATCACTCTTTAAGCAGAACGGGTCATAGCAAACAAGCGTGAGTGTTCTGCTCCTGCTATATAGACTTAACCTACCGTAGTAGGGTTCTGCTTAAATGTATCCCTCTTTAATACCAAAAGGACACCCTATGGTTTTGGAGTGGGTTATGTTTTCAGACATCAGGTAGGACACCTGATGTTAACCTAATTGGTACAAATCAGGTGTTTACCAAGCTCCTTTTTTAAAATGTATTTTAATGCATTTGCATGCAGGTGTATAGGGGGCTTGGAATGTATAACACTTTCACAGCTGACATGCCAGCATTCAGATGTGAGGGAAGTCTTAGGTTTGGTGTGCTTTAAATACATACCTGTCCAGGCTTCTGAACCCAGGGAACTACCTTCCCTTGTTTGTTTTTTTCCTTAGGTGAGCTTCCCTTTACCCATCACTAGGAATACATAATAAATTAAAGGGGACCTGCAAGGTCTGTCTGTCAGGGAGTCCTTTTGAAATAAATCTCCTGAACAGAGTAGTGCTTAGGACAGATCCTTTGTTGACCAAAGTAGTATCCCCGTGTCACAAAGCAAGTCTTTGAGTCCATTTTAGTGGCCCTAAAAATTGTTACAGGTATGTTAGGCCACAACTGCTAGATGATTGAGGCAGTCAAACCATGCTAATTTACTAATTT
Organism: Rana muscosa; assembly: GCA_029206835.1. Lineage (NCBI taxonomy): Eukaryota > Metazoa > Chordata > Amphibia > Anura > Ranidae > Rana > Rana muscosa. The sequence goes on along the minus strand of CM055127.1, from coordinate 146,141,694 downwards.
CACAATTTCTCCGATTCCATCTTTAAAAGCACTCCACATAGGTCCTGCATCCGAAGCGGAGAAGGCAGGGACATTGGTGGAGCAAACCGCTGATCAGCCTGCTGAGCCAGCTAAGATACCTTCATCAGTCATAATGAAGTGGAGGTAAACGTGCTGCAGATCCTGGCATTTGGCAGGAAAATCGTGCAGCCAGTGGGCCCACCCTAAGGTAGGCCTGTGGATTCCTTTATTATCCTCTCATGTGTTGCCGTCCTGGAAGGTGAGAAAACCGACAGTTACTTACCGATAACGGTGTTTCTATGAAACCTTCCAGGACGGCAGGCCTACTTCCCGCCCTGGTATGGGTGGAGGAGTATGTACACATTAAATGGTAAGTACCTAAATGTGGGAATAACCCTTGAATTGGTGGGAGTATTACTTTACAACAAGGTGTAAGGTGGGGCCTTATAAACAGCTGTGATTTGATTGTGTTTCCTGTTGGGTGGAGCCCATCATCTCTCATGTGTTGCCATCCTGGAAGATTTCGTAGAAACACAGTTATCGGTAAGAAACCATCGGTTTTTTTCTAACACCCTAGAGAATAAAATGGCGGACATTGCAATACTTTTTGTCACACCGTATTTGCGCAGCGGTCTTACAAAGACGCACTTTTTTGGGGGAAAAAATAAGACAACAGTAAAGTTAGCCCAATTTTTTTCTATATTGTGAAAGATACTGTTCCGCCGAGTAAATTGATACCCAACATGTCATGCTTCAAAATTGCGCCCGCTCGTGGAATGGCGTCAAACTTTTACCCTTAAATCTCCATAGGCGACGTTTAAAAAATTCTATAGGTTGCATCTTTTGAGTTACAGAGGAGGTCTAGGGCTGAAATTATTGCTTTCGCTCTAACGATTGCGGTGATACCTCACTTGTGTGGTTTGAACACCGTTTTCATATTCGGGCGCTACTCACGTATGCGTTCGCTTCTGCGCACGAGTTTGTCGGGACGGGGCGCTTTAAAAAAATACTTTTCTTATTTATTTTACTTAATTGTATTTATTTTTGTACGGTTTTAAAAAAAAATAATAAAAAATGGGTCACTTTTATTCCTATTACAAGGAATGTAAACATCCCTTGTAATAGAAAAAAGCATGACAGGTCCTCCTTAAATATGAGATTTGGGGTCAAAAGAGACCTCAGATCTCATATTTAGACTACAATGCAATAAAAAAAATTGTCATTTGGAAAAAAAAAAAAAATGTCCCTTTAAGACGTACGGGCGGAGCTGATGTTTTGACGTCAGCTCCGCCCTGCTATGGTATGTAGCCCTGCTCACTCGTATCCATACCACAGAGGGACAAGGACCCGATCGCCTCCGCCGCTACTGACGGCTCCGGTAAGAGGCGGAGGGCGCTGGAGAGCAGCGGGGGGGGTGACCCTCTCCCGATGCCGACAACGGTGATCTCGCGGCGAATCCGCTGCAGAGACCGCCATTATCGTTTACAGGACCGGCTCCTGAAGAGATGGATATCTCGGTTGTGGCAGCAGCTGCTGCCGTTACCGATATATTCCTCTTCAAAAAGAGGATGTATATGTACAGGAGCTGGTCGTTAAGTGGTTAAGGGGATGCAGGCAAATGCTGCCAAGTCCACAGATCTGGTCATATCTGAGCAAATTTAAATCATACAAAAATAGGATTTTTATAACAGCTTACCTGTAAAATCCTTTTCTTGGAGTACATCACGGGACACAGAGCGACATAGTCATTACTAATGGGTTATATAGATACCGTCAGGTGCTGGCACTGGCAACTTCCAAAACCGGAAGTACCCTCCCCTATATAAGCCCCTCCCATCCGGGAGCACCTCAGTTTTGTAGCAAAGCAATAAGTGTCCCTAAAGAGGGGCGGGAGCTCTGTGTCCCGTGATGTACTCCAAGAAAAGGATTTTACAGGTAAGCTGTTATAAAAATCCTATTTTCTTTCTCGTACATCACGGGACACAGAGCGACATAGTCATTACTAATGGGATGTCCTAAAGCAATGCCAAATGAGGGGGGGGATACACCATATATAAGCTGAGCGCTATCAGACATGAGGATCTTTTGCGGCCTGCAACACACTGCGCCCAAAGGCGACATCCTCCTGACTTCTAACGTCCACCTGGTAGGACCTAGTAAACGTGTGTACCGAAGACCATGTTGCGGCCTTACAGATTTGAGCCAGGGAGGCCTGGTGATGCACTGCCCATGAAGTTCCAACTGCTCTCGTGGAGTGCGCCCTAACCTTGAACGGAGGCGGTCTACTTCTCAAGCCATAGGCTTGTATTATGACCTGTCAAATCCACTTGGCTAAAGTAGATTTTGACGCTGCCTGACCCTTTCTGGGGCCTTCCGGCAGAATAAACAAAGTATCCGTTCTGCGAATCTGAGCAGTGGCTTTTAGATAAGCTTTAACTGCTCTTACTACATCCAAAGAATGCAATAACTTTTCCTCTACCGAAGTAGGTTTGGGGAAAAAAGAAGGAAGAACCACATCTTGGTTCAAATGAAAACTCGATACCACCTTAGGAAGAAAGGCGGATGAGGACGTAACACTACTCTGTCCTTATGGATAACCAGATATGGCTCCTTACAGGACATAGCTGCTAATTCCGATACTCTTTTAGCCGAACAAATGGCTACTAGAAAAATCAATTTCCTGGTGAGAAGCACCAAGGAAATATGCTGTAATGGTTCAAATGGTTGTTTCTGTAGAACCGACAGAACCAAGTTTAGATCCCATGGACATATGGGAATATTAACCGGAGGACTAATACGCATCACTCCTTGTATAAAGGCTTTGACTAGTGAATGCGAAGCCAAGGGCCTTTGAAAAAATATTGACAAGGCCGAAATCTGACCCTTGATAGTACTCAAGGCAAGCTTCCTATCTACAGCCCATTGTAGGAAGTCCAGAATCCTACCTATTACGTATTTACGTGGATGCCATTTCCTGGTCTCACACCAGGCGATGTACGCCTTCCAGATTCTATAGTAGATCTGCCTGGATACCGGTTTCCTGGCATTGATCATGGTAGACACCACAGCATTAGAGAGCCCTCTCTTTTTTAGAATGTGGGCTTCAATAGCCAGGCCGTCAAACCTAGGGCTGGTAAGGAAGGGTGGTATATCGGTTCCTGCGAAAGCAGGTCCGGACGATGTGGGAGGGTCCAAGGACTCCCCAGACATTTTTACAATCTCCGCGTACCATGCTCTTCGGGGCCACGCTGGAGCCACCAGAATCACTGGTTTCTTTTCTACCCTGATTCTGCGGAGTAATCGAGGTAACAATTGTGGCGGTGGGAATGCATATATCAGCTTGAACTGATCCCAAGGGAACACTAGGGCATCCGAGCCGCAAGCTAGGGGATCCCTTGTCCAAGAGACAAACCTGTCCACCTTTGCGTTGAATCTGGATGCTAGCATATCTACATCCGGTGTTCCCCACCGCTGACATATTGTCCGGAAAACCTCGGGATGAAGGGACCATTCCCCTGGGCATAATTGTTGGCGACTTAGAAAGTCCGCCTTCCAATTCTCCACCCCTGGAATGAATACCGCAGATATGGCTGGGACATATCTTTCTGCCCATCTCAGGATGCAATTTACCTCCCTTTGGGCTGCACGACTCCTGGTGCCCCCCTGACGATTGATATATGCCACTGCTGTGGCATTGTCTGACTGAACTCTGACAGGGGACCCTTGGAGTTTGGATGTCCATGCTACTAGGGCATACCGGGCTGCTCGTATCTCTAAGAGATTGATGGGCAGGGCCTTTTCTGTATCCGACCATCTGCCCTGGAGAGACCATTGCTCCAGTACTGCTCCCCAGCCTACAAGGCTGGCATCTGTAGTGACCACCTTCCAGGAAATCGGACTGAAGGATTTCCCTCTTTCCAGATTCTGGGGAACCAACCACCAGCGGAGGCTCCTGCGAACGGAAGGGGACAAGGACATTGGTAAGTCCAGAGCCTGAACTTTTTTGTTCCAGGCTGACAGTATGGCCCTTTGCAACTTCCTTGAATGGAATTGACCGTAGGGTACTGCTTCGAATGATGCCACCATCTTTCCCAGCAGCCTCATGCACAGGCGTATGGATGGCTGTCTTTTTGAGCCCACTAAGTGGATCAAATCTCTCAAAGACGACCCCTTTTCTTGAGGCAAGAAAATTTTTCTCTGGTCTGAATCCAGCCTTAGCCCCAAGTATTCCAGACTTTTGACTGGCTTTAGGGCTGACTTGTCTCGGTTGATAATCCAACCGTGATATTCCAGATACTTGATTGTCTCGTGAACAACCACTTCTAGTTTTTCCACTGAGTGGTCTATCAGCAACAAGTCGTCTAGATATGCCATTATCGTTACACCTCGTGTTCTTAGATTGGCCAATAATGGGGCCAAAATTTTTGTGAACACTCTTGGTGCTGTGGCCAGACCGAAGGGTAAGGCTCTGAACTGAAAATGGCGGCCTTCTACCGCAAAGCGTAGAAATTTTTGGTGGGCTGGAAAGATGGGAATGTGCAAATAAGCATCCTTGATGTCGATCGAGGCTAACCATTCCTCCCCTTGTAGGGCAGTGGCTACCGATCGGATCGACTCCATCCGGAAAGTCCTGATATGCAGGAATTTGTTTAGCCCTTTTAGATTTAGTATGGGCCTCACGTCCCCGTTTGGCTTCGGAACTGTAAAGAGGTTTGAGTAAAACCCGAACCCCCACTCTTCCAGGGGAACCTCTATAATTACTGCTTGAAGCAATAATTGTTCTAGTGCCAACAGGAGGGATCCTCTCTTCTGGGGATCCCTTGGCACGTTTGACCTTATAAAGCGGGAAGAAGGGGAGTTTAACTCCAATTTGTATCCCAGATTTACTGCGGAGAGCACCCATCTGTCTCGGATCGTGTCCCGCCAGGTCTCTGTGAACAACTGAAGTCTTCCCCCCACCCGATTGGGTGGGGGCAACCCTTCATGCATTTGACTTTGGGGGAGGTTTTGTACCTCTCCTGCTCCAGGGCTTTTTGTTACCCTGCAACTGTCCCTGACTTCTACCTCCGGGATTTGACCGAGGAGGCCGTCGGAACTGTTTCACAGCCGATGTCCTAGGGACTGGAGAAGCCGGCCTCTTAAAAGAGGGACCTCTAACTCTATTTTTAACCGGCAAAAGTGTACTTTTACCGCTGGAAATTCTCTGGATATACTTGTCCAGGTCTTCCCCGAATAAGCGCTCCCCATGAAATGGGAAGCTAACCAGCAATTTTTTACAGGGAGCTTCAGCAGACCAGTTTTTGAGCCATAGAAGCCTGCGCATATGTACTACAGACAGCGTAAGGCGGGAGGCCTGATGGATTGAATCCTTTATAGCGTCCACCGCAAAGCATAAGGCTCTAGGTAGATCAGCTAGGGCAAGAGCCTGCTGATCCGGCAAGTCCCTTAAGACCTGTTTCAACTGATCCTTCACCGCTTGGCAGACCCCCAATAGCTGCCACTGCTGGTTGTGTCACCAATCCTGCTGTAGAAAAAGCAGATTTTAATAAGGACTCCAATTTTTTATCTATTGGGTCCTTGAACATTTGGACATTTTCCACCGGACATGTCAGTGATTTATTCACACAAGAGATGGCTGCGTCCACTGTAGGGACCCTCCATTTTCTGATGAACTTATCCTCCATGGGATAGACCACCGCAAATCTCTTGGGGGGAGTAAATATTTTGTCAGGATGCTCCCAATCCTGGTAAATGAGCCCCTCCAGTAAAGGATGGATCGGAAAGGAACAAACAGTCTGGGGAGCTTTTAGCGACCCCAACGAGGAGACAGAAGTGGAGGATGGCTCCGCAAGTGGCATTTTAAATGCCGATCGGACCATATTAGTCAGGGACTGAACCCATAACCTTTCAGCATGTGATGCTGAGAACGGCTCTTCCACTGTTGATTCCTCTGCAACCGAATCGACCTCATCCTGATCCCCCTCAGGTAGGTCGACCTCTGTATGGGACTGTTGCTCTGTTAACAGGCACTCTGAGGGGGGAGACGGAGATCGAGCGCTTTTCTCCTGTGACAGGGAAGCAGCGATCAATGCTGACAATCTCTCTTCCAGCCCTCCCAGAGCTGAGGAAAAAAACTCCTCTGTTACATACACAGGAGCAGGTGAACTGAGGACAGCCACAGTACCAGGTACTCCTGAGGGTGCTCTACGGTCACTAACCTCTGATTCTTCAGGGGAGACTGGTGCAGCCAAAGCATGCCCAAGATCCTCAGAGCCCGATGGAGACCCCCTATTCCTCCTGGAATTTCTAGTCCCGGAGTTTTTAGACGGCATATTCCTAAGCCACAAAGCTGAGGTATTCCAGCCGAAATACACCAGTTACTGATAATAGTCTAGCATAAATGCTGCTATAAGAAACAGTTGGTGTCTACTAATGTGCCTTTCTAGGGGATGCCTGTATCAACCGCTTGCTGTATGCCTTTAAATGTTGCCAGCTCTGTCTCTGTACTTCATAGCCAGCTCACTACAATATTGTGGTTTTTTTAAACTGCTGGGACGCCCGCACATGCGCAGAACCGCTGCGGCACGCACAGAGCGTCATCCCCCAGGCTCCGCCCCCTTTCCCGGCTCACCTCTATATATAGGGGCGCGTGCACGCGCACGCGCGCGGCCACGTGCGCCTTCGGCGCTAATTTCAAAAAATGGTAACAAGGGACAGGAGCCAGGGCCCCTCTTTGCCGCAGGCCGGGGGATGGACGAGCACTGCAACATGGCAGAGGAAGCAGTTTCCTATAAGAGAACTCACCATCTGCCTGGACTTTGCTCTGCTGAGAAGAAGCTAGTCCACATGACAAGAAAACATTCCACAGCGGCCTCTAGTGGACAAACACAGGTACCGCAGTCTAATATATTAAATATATATATAAAAAATTTTTTTTTTTTTTTTTTATCTTGACCACCATTAAAAATTATTACATTTTTTTAGTAGTTACAGGCATGCACAGAATTTTGCGGGAATACCATTAGGTAACAGACAGAAAGACAAATTAGGCTTGGGGGTCCCCCAATAGAACCAAGTTCCTGGGGGCCCCCACTTTCCTGTTCCCCGCCGCAGGACTTTGTTTGGTCCACAAAAGCCCAAACTTCACCTATCACGGCAGGCATTGTAATCAAACCTTCAGGGACCGGGTTCCCAAGGATTCCACTCCCCTGGACCTGTATAGCACCCTGCACAGAAAACATCTTGGTCGTGGGTATGACCAGAGCTCTGGATCCCAGGGTCCAGCTCTCCTAAGAGAAGCATTACAGGCAAAACCTTGCTCTTCTCTGCAAGGCCCGGGTACCGACCATTTAGCTATGAAGCTTTTTTGGTCGGATACGGAATAGCTTACTGAGGCCCAAAAGAACCTGTACGCAAGCTCAGTGAAAAACACATGTTTCTTCTTGGCCAACACCTTAGACACTGGCAAAAAACTGAGGTGCTCCCGGATGGGAGGGGCTTATATAGGGGAGGGTACTTCCGGTTTTGGAAGTTGCCAGTGCCAGCACCTGACGGTATCTATATAACCCATTAGTAATGACTATGTCGCTCTGTGTCCCGTGATGTACGAGAAAGAAATAGAAGTTAATCCGTATCAACCAATAGGATTGTTCCTTCCTGCTCTATTACATGAGACTATTCATCCCAGAATCATATAACATCACTACAGCTCTTTATTTCTGATTGGATTTTCTATATATTTTATAACTGACTGGAAAGAATTCCTCTATGAACCGTCCGTCAATGTAATCCAAATTCAGCTGTAATCTGGATGATCACAATACACAAAGCTTCCTCTCTATAGAAACATTTCAGATCCATCACCAAAATCGCCCCCAGAGAAAATCATTATAAATACGATCAGTTCGGCTGGAAAGTTTCCATTTGCCTTCAGGCAGCGCTGTGGAGAAAATAAAGTCTCATTGTCTATTATAAATTGATCCCAGTGACAGGTGCAATTTAATGTAATCGCTAAATAAAAGCATAATTAGGGGTTTACAAGCTCATTTAATTTAGAAATTTACAGCAAGCAATCAGAATTCAACTGCCCAGAACCATGTGTGCAAAGGCCAATTAAATCTGATCGGTTGATTTGTTATAGATGTAAAGCAGAATCTGACTGATCCACAAGATGGATCTCAGTCAACATCTGAGATCGTTTACTTTGGCCTGAAGAAAATGATGTAAACAACATCTGAGATCGTTTGCTCTTGCCTGATGACCTCATAGTGCAGGAAGCTTTGAAAACCTGCAGAGGACAGAGCTCTGTGTCAGTTAGACTTTGACTGCTCTAGGAGCGAGACAGATATTTTCTGCTGCTCAAAGAGAATTGTTTATTAGTCTAAATTTTAGAAAAATCTCATTGATTAAATCAATTTTAAAGATGATCGTCAAAGTGATAATTATATTATCATTTCTCTTTCTGCACATTGCAACAGGTAAGTATTAGAGATCAGTGTGAAATGTTATACATAAATGTTATATGTGTTGGAATGGTTGCTAGGTTACCCTCCCATCAGATGATTCTGACAAGAGATTTGTTTATTTTCAAATTTCTGGATCCGGTGTCAGTTGGAGGTGGAGGAAGCCAGATTTACCTGACAGTCTGCAGTAATCACATTTTATCTATATGGCCAAAACCTATTTCATAGAAAACAAAAGGCTTATTATAACTCAGAGTTTTACCTACAGCAGTCAGCCTTAATTTATTTATATGGCTAAAACATTTTTCATTAGAATAATAAAAGTCATATTTTTAATTAAATATAGTTAACAGCTTAAAAAGTGTTAGCTGAATTTGGGTTTTAATTTATTTGTGCTTTTTAAAGCCAATGTAAAAGTTCACCTCTAAGACAACAGGAGGGCAACAATACTCTGTGATTTTATAGCAGAATAAAAAAGCGCTTTGACAATAGATTTGTTATTTTTCAAATTCCTGTAGCAGGTCCTGCAAAGTGTCAGTTGGGAGATGGAGGCAACACTGCTATGTGATTTTACTGCAGGATTAAAATCACTGTCATTCTATTAGGGCTTGTTCACAACACTATTTCTCCTTTCCATTTGCGATTTTTCCATACGCATATACATGCATATTACATGCGTTTGATGCATTCCTCTTGTTTTTAATTTTGACATTTGTTTTATTTTCATTCAAGACAATGTGTGTTCTGGTGCATTTACACACGTTTTGATGTATCCTTGATAAAAAAACAAACAAAAAAAACACATTAGGTTGTGCTTTTGTTTAAAGCTAAAGAGATCTCCTAAACCGTGCAGGTTTAGGAGATATCCGGGGTAGCTACAGGTAAGCCTTATTATAGGCTTACCTGTAGCAAAAAGTGGTTGTAAAGGGTTTACAACCACTTTAAACATACTTTCAGGACTGCATTGGTACATTCACATTAATGTGAGTTGTGTTATGGCTTGTTACTGCAGCGCAATAGTTATGAACAGGGCCATAAGGAGTTAAACTGCCACCCCTATGTACTGTATAGAATCAAATGTGATATTTTATCATTTTAAGGACATGCATTCCAAGAAAGGTAACTGTAATTGTTCAAAGAATTTAACATCTCCCAAAGTGATCACTGTCACCAACAATATTTAACTTTGTGATTTGTTGTCTTTACTGAAACTCATGAAGGGTAATAACATTTTTTTTCCCACTTTCTCCAGGTGCAGAAATTACAAGCGTCCGATTAGAACATCGTAATCTGGTCGCTAGCGAGGGACAGCAGCTGCTGATCCCGTGCTTTTTCAATGTGGACAATCCCAGCGGGGATAAGATTAAACTGGAGTGGCGCGTGAAGCCCAACGGCACGGATACATTCAGACCAATAATCCGTCTGGATGACACTGGCTATCTGCTAGTGAGTGAGCCGAATGGAAGGGCATCAATGAACCTGATGCAAGTGAGCAAGGGACACTGCTCCCTGATCATCAATCCTGTTGACCTCAATGACAGCGGAACGTATCAGGTTCAAATTGCAACAAATGGAATGGAGAAGCCAGGAACTGAAAATGTCACTATTCGTGTCCTGAAAAGTCATGGGACACATGGTAAGTTTTTATTTATTCATTTAACATTGTAGCTTATATATTCGTTATATAGTATTGCCATTTCTATGGGTGTCCTTTAGCTTTGCTAAAGACCAGGAATGAGTTGGGTTTTGTCCAAACCTGGAAGTTGGCTGTATTGCTGGCCAATAAGCTGTGCGGCGAGAATCCTTGAGACATCACTGACCTAATATGACCACATGGCCATAGTAGAACAATGACATTGCTCATTGGGTCAGCCGGTGATGTGATCATGTAACAGCCTCCCGAGGGTTCGGATCTAAATCCAGCTTATCCCTAGTAATGGACAAGGCCAGACTGGTAACATGGCAATTCTGTCATCTGCCAAAATGACTATTGTATATCAGAGTATGTGTGGGCTGCTGAAAAATTATATTGAAAGCTTTTGCACCTAAAAAAAAAAATAGTACATTACATATATTATGTGGATACAAAAAAAAAAAAAAAGGTTTCCATATACCGTATATACGAGTATAAGCCGAATTTTTCAGCACATTTTTTGTGCTGAATATGCCCCCCTCGGCTTATACTCGAGTCACCTTTTTGCGCCTATTTTCCCGGATTTTTGGGGACCCGGTACCGGCCGTCCGTAGGTCCCCTGGACCCCAAACTTGGCAGACATGTAGCCCCACTCTTCCTCTACAAGTGTGCAAAGTTTGTTGTCCGGGGGACCTACGGCTGGGGAGCACCGATTTTTCAAAGCCGGGCACCCCTTCCTTAGACTCCCATGTTAAACGGTCATTTCTCTGGTTACTTTGGGGACCCGGTATCAGCCTGACGTAGGTCCCCTGGACCCAAAACTTGGCACACATGTAGTCCCATTTCTCCTCTACAAGTGTGCAAAGTTTTTTGTCTAGGAGACCTACAACCGGGGAGCACCGATTTTTTTAAAGCCATGCACCCCTTCCATAGAATCCCATGTTAAACGTCAGTCTAGGCATGGGCACAGTGAGGCATGGGCACAGTGAGGCATGGGCACAGTGAGGCATGGGCACAGTGAGGCATGGGCACAGTGAGGCATGCACATGGACACCCTAGGCTTATAATCGAGTCAATAAGTTTTCCCAGTTTTTTGTGGTAAAATTAGGTGCCTCGGCTTATATTCGGGTCGGCTTATACTCGAGTATATACGGTAATAGACTCCCAGACCTGTACAGAACCTCATACCTCTATCGATTGGCAGCCCACCTGTAATACTTACCTTTCTCCAATACATTGATTTTTTTTCTGATATGGTCCTGGCAGACTCCTCTTTATAATACACTCTGCTGCCCCATTCTTTTCTATGAAAGCTCTGGAGGGCGACACGAGTATGGATTACTCATGGGAAGGAAGGGCACTTGTCTCACTATAAAGAGGAGCTAGCTGAGAAAAAAAAAACGAATATGGCGATTTAAAGTTGATCTGTGAGGACAGAATTATGGGAGAATTTAATCATCAACTAGATTTAAAAGGTGTAGACTCCAGGGCGTGTCATCCTGACCCTGGCTTCTCTACATCTGACCTCCCATCCTGAAAGTTTTTAGCTCCGAAGACTAGAAACCGGCATCTAAAAACATCAGTTTAGCCACGTTTACATGCCGCGTTTGCGTCTAGAAGCATTTGAAGAAAAAAATGTTTTCTTAAAATGAAAAACGTCTGTAAATGAAATGTTGCCAAATGCGAGTTATCACGTTTAGACACGTTTGGCGCTTGAAATGCCTCTAAACACAGCTTCTGAACGCATTTTTTTTTGGGTTCCAAAAAAGCCTCTAAACTCAACTGCCTATAAATGACCCTGTGTACATGTACTGATAAGATAACAGAGGAGAGTTCAGGAGCAGTTGAAAAAAAATGCCCAACTGCTCCTAAACGTCCATTTACCAGCAGCAGTGTACATGAAGCCTTAGTTAGGGGTATCACTTTTTTCAACTTCAGTGTTACTTCAGATATGCTAATGGACCTTGTAAACTAATTTTTTCTTATGTGATGTGTTCCATGCAGACCTTCATTCAAAAGACACTTACGCCGACCAACCAGTGACTACGGAAGTCTTTGAAGATCCTGACTTGATTTGGACAGAGGAGTTCCTTCAGGTCATGAAAACTGAAGGCTACCTCTTATACCTGATAATCGGTGGAGGAGTGGTGCTTTTCCTGCTTCTACTGAGCCTTGTGGCAGCAATCGTGCTTGGGTAAGTTGACTTATTACTTTCTATAGCTCCCTATGCAGGGTTCATCTTTGCACTTACTGAGGGTTTTATTATTGTCCCCAGAGAGGAACCTATCCCTCACTTTAATCACTTGACAAAAATACCTAATTTATCTTTATTTTATCAACGCAGGGGTGCGTACCGGAATCTGGGACGAAAGATAGCAGATACGTTAAAATTGAAGGAAGAGGGGCGCATGCACAAGAAGTCACCAGATATAGTTATTGACATGGACGGATGCAACCAACCAATGAACCCAACTGATGCACCAGCTCTACCAACGGAGACTATACCCACAGCTGTAATGCCTAAAGAGGGGAGCATGTCCATGAAGCCAGATGTAGTTATTGACATGGACAAATGTAACATACCGTTGAAGTCAACAGATGCAACAGTTCTACCTCTGGAGACTGCAGCCACAGCTGAAATGACTAAAGAGGGGTCCATGCCCGTGAAGCCACCAGAAAAGGCAGATATACTTCGGGACATGGACGAATGCAAACAACTGATGCAACCTACGAACGTAACAGTTCTACCTCTGAAAACGGAACCACAAGCGAATAGGCGCAAGATATGGAATCGGATTTTCCGCAGGCCCAGATTCAAATATGGTTATCTTGAAAATAAAATAATCACAAGCATGCGACAGAAAAAAAAGGAGGAAAAAACAACAACAAGGGACACTAACCTAACAGCTGAAGAACTTACGCCATCAAAAAGTTGGGCCCCCAAGCACAATCCACCACCAAACATTGACATGACGCAAACTTTCCCAGAAAATGAAAAGCAATTGACTAAGGGAAAGATCTCAAAAAAGGAAAAAGAAAAAGGAGGCACAAGCATGTGCCCTGGCGTGAAGAATCTCTGACCGAATACAACCATCCTCCAGTCCGTAGTACGTGGCCCTCGCACCTCTCCAGACGCCGGAGTGCTGCAGCCCAATGCCGCTTACGTTATGCTTTACAGAAATTAACCTAGCTCCTTCCCAGCAGCAGCATAAAGTAAGGGGGGTGCACTGTGATGTAAGGGAGAGTGGGGGACTCAACATCTGATGGTGGGGTGGCTCTTGTCATCTAATGTGGGGGTGCGCTGGACATCTAATCTTACAGATACAACCGGCCCTTTTGAGGGCAATCATAATGCTGATGCGGTCCACAATGAAATTGAGTTTGACACCCTTGCTATAGAGCATTAAGAACAGGAACAAGATATAGAAATAGACATATGCAAACAAAAAATGCAAGAAGAAGATCTACTTCCAATTCCAATGACTACACTACCAGCTAGCCCAATTAAATCATGGAAGGAGGAGTTCTAAAAGGGACAACAAGACAGACAGCAAGAGGACACCAAAGCTATCAAGCCGCAGGCGAGAAATCGCTCCCTAACAGTGATGGTGGCAGGCTCAGCTCCTATGAATGAAGAGGAAGAGGCCATTGTCATCTTCAACATGGGGATAAGGTGCTTTGCCAGGGGGTGGGAGGACCCATCTGGCAAAGTACCCAAACCCCCCCCCCCCCATGTTGGAGTGTTGCCTGTGGCTCCAAGTAGGGACTGAGCAGTCCAGGAGCTTGCCACCCCCTAGACAGCCCGGAGCCGGTGCGGCCAGCTATCAGTGACTATCATTGCCGCCTATCGGTGTCCATCAGTGCAGCCAAATAAGTGACCATCAATGCATATCCCATCAGTGCAGTCTCATCAGCGAGAACCAGTGCAGTCTCATCAGTGACGCCTCATCGGAAAAGAAAAGAGAAAAACAAAAAAAGGGTAGAGGAGAGGGAAGAATGTGGAAGAAAAGAGAAGGAAAGAAGAAAAAGAAAGAAGGAAAGAAAAAGGGGGGGGGAACAAGGATATAATGAAAAAAGGGAGGAAGGGCAGGAAAGGAAGGGGAAAGGGAGAAGGGAAGGACAGAAAGGTAGGAAATAAAAATGTCAGGACACTATGAACATTCACAAAATTACCTCCCTTTGCAAAGAACCCCAAGGTGATGTCATTTCTGCTGATGTTGAGTTGGTTCACATATGAAATACGTTTTTATAAAAGCTTGTACACAATGGCGATATTATTAACATTAAGGCCCCCTTTCACACTGCGGCGGGGGTAAAGCGGCGCTATTTTTAGCAGCACTTTACCGTCAGATTTGCGGCAATATTCGGCCGCTAGTTTTACCCCCTGCTAGCAGCCGAGAAAGGGTTAAAAACCACCGCAAAGCGCCTCTGCAGAGGCGCTTTGCAGGCGGTATAGCTGCAGTGCCCCTTTGATTTCAATGGGCAGGAGCGGTGGAGGAATGGTATATACACACCGCTCCAAAGATGCTGCTAGCAGGACTTTTTTTTACCGTCCTGCTAGCGCACCGCGCCATTGTTAAAGCCTTCGGGGCTTTCACACTGGAGAGACAGCAGCAGCTGTTTCAGGTCGGTTTGCAGGCATTTTTAGCGGTATAACGCCTGCAAATAGACCCAGTGTGAAAGGGGTCTAAAGAATGTGTTACCCCAACATTTCATATCCCCGATATGTGCCTGCTGTGCCATGTACTTGTATAAAAAAAAAGTATCATCCTGTTCGTTGGGCCCTGTGAAACATAAAATCGGCCTTTTTGCTGATGACATTATCCTTATGCATTCCAATCCTCAATCATCCCTGGCTACTGCACAGGATACCCTACTACAATTCAGCAATGTCTCCTACTACAAAGTTAATGCATCAAAATGTCATATTTGACCTTGGTATTGACAGAAAACGCCCCAATTGGCTACAACACACCTATCCTTATGTTTGGGAAGAAGAAAAAAAAGAGCATATTTGGGAATTATCTTAACTAAATCAACCAAGGGCTATTTAGAGGAAACTATACTACGCTTAAGGATCGCCCCACGTACATATACTGTGGCAGGGCGTCCCATAAGCGCAAAATCACGTACCTGTATGTGATATCTTTTTCCGGGTCTGGGGCCTGCATACGCGCCGCCGGAGACCCGCTCCTGCTGTGATTGGACACACAGTGATCATTGCGAGAGAGGCATAACGTTAGTCTGCCTGTGTAAACAAGGCAGATCGTCGTTCTCCTAGTAAGGAAGACAGAGATCTTATGTTTCTGCTAAGCAGGAACACAGATCTCTGTCTTCTTACAGTCCTACAGTTAAAACATTCCCCCACACAGTAAGAAAGCACTCCCAGAGAACACATCTATCTAACCCTTTGATCGCCCCTAATGTCAACCCCATTCACTGCCAGTGTCATTAGTACAGCAACGGTGCATTTTGTTTTTAGCACTGATCACTGTATTGGTGTCACTGTTCCCCAAAAAGTGTCACTTAGTGTCAGATTTGTCCACCGCAATGTCGTAGCCCTGCTTAAAAACACTGATCGTCGGGGCGTGGCCTGGACATGGCGGTGTGAGGTTGTGTTTTCATCGAGCTCCGGGCCTGATCCCCTATACCCCGGCAACTCCTAGATAGTAGACCGGCATGAGCTCGCTCAAAAAGCACAGGACTCGAGCAGCGGCAAAGGGGTCCCCAGTAGGCAAGTTTCCGGGTGATATACACCGGTATTTCACCGCCAAAGAAGCCTCCTCCGGGACGAAAGCGGCAGTGGCACAACGCGTGGAGGACGGCGAAAGACACAAACACCAGACACTGAGGCTCCGGGTCCGGAGTCCCCCGTGGTACCTGATTGCTCCCGGGATTCGTCTGTCGACCCCCCGAGAGCCGAGATGTCCTCCCCGCACAGGCCAGAGGAGGCAGGTCTGGACCAAGACATCCGCAAGATGCTGCAGGCCCTCCCAACCCAGACAGCCATAGAGGCCTTGATCCTCCGACTTGAGGAAACACATCGCAGAGACATTCAGGAAGTGAGGGGAGAGGTATCTACCCTGGCGGACAGAGTCGGAGCGGGTGAAAATTCCCTGTCCTCCCTCGAAAGCAGGGTCTCCGACCTGGAGAGGTCGAGAGACCAACACCGGGACACAGCGATCGCCCTCCAGCTACACTTAGAGGACATCGAGGACCGCAGCCGATGCAACAACCTACGGCTGAGAGGTGTCCCTGAGTCCCTGATGGATGTCGGGGCTGCGGTAACGGAAGTGTTCCGGACGGTACTGGAGGACCCTGCGGCGGAGGTCATATTGGACAGGGCGCACAGGGCCCCAGGACCTAAATCTGTAGACCCGGACAGGCCTCGAGACGTGATCTGCAGATTGCACAGGTACGCACAGAAGGAGGAGATCCTGAGGGCGTCCTGGGATCATGGCGACGTTGAGAAGGGAGACGCGCGGATCCGGATCCTGCCGGATCTCTCGAGAGCGACTTTACGGAGGAGAGCACTGCTCCGACCGGTCCTGGAAATAGCAAAACAGAAGGACGTGTCCTATAGATGGGGGTACCCGTTCTCGGTGACCTTCCGCAGGGAATCCGGATCATTCACGCTCCAGACCGCAACTGACCTGCCTGCCTTATTCCGGTTCCTGGAGGTGGCACCAGTCCAGGTCCCGGACTGGCTTCAGATACTTCCACGCCAGATGGGCAGACCGGGACCAGCCGCCCAACAAGGCCCGCTGCCGCCCCGCCGGCAGAGGGGTAGGCGAAGACGAAGGTCGGCATCTGGAGGAGAACTACGTGAGTAGGCCCTGGGCCGCCCTAACTTGACAATTATGCACCAGACAGCCCTGAGATGCCCGTGAAATCCCACCTGAACGGTCCCCCCGGCCACTCTCCCTTCCCCATACGATTTGTTGTGCGGCGCCCTACAGGGAGTCATCCGCCCCCCTCCCCCTGTCCCGGTCCATACAGAACACTGTGCAAGTGGGGGGAGAGGGGAGACAACACATAGCTGGAGAGGTAGATGGAACTATATTTGTGAATTCCCCCGAGACGGCCCACGCGATGTTGGTGACCTGCCCGGGAGACCGGAGCGGGACGACTACGGGGGGCCGCCCCCCCCCCCCCCCCGGAGTGGGGTAACCGTACAGGATTCAGGAAATGGATGTACTCCTAATGATGCCTTAACACACTGGCAATACCATGCACGCCTGGCCGAGACAGGGCGAACGGCTGGGGTGGCGGGACGTGGGGGGGCGCTGGAAGCATTCAAACACTGGACCGATCGACATGGTGCCCTGCCCCGGGAGGGGGAGGGGGAAGGCAATCAGCGGACTGTGGAGGTGAACTCTCGCGGCTCTGGTTTATCATTATCGATTTCTTTTTGGTTGTTACACATTCCAGCTGCCCGGAGCTAATAGCAGCCCGACACACTGACTGATGCACGCTGTGGATCTCCTGCGGGAACTGCACACTAATGGGACACGGTGCCCGTGTCTGATTTGGGGGAGGGGGGAGGAGGGGGGAGAACGACGGATGGGAAGGGACATGAGGCTCAGGGCCTCTGTGATGTTGCACTGCCTGAAGTAATGCTATAGCTTAAGCCTGCACTAAATGGTTCAATGTTCAAGGAAGGACATTCCTATATGCCAATGTTAAATGTTGCTTGTTAAATTAATACGGTCTACCACTTACATTATGTTCATAGGTTGCTGGGGGTGGGTGGAGAGGGCCGGGGGGCTCGTATCACGGCCTTGTCTACCCACTACCCCAATTAGGACTGTGCTCCAGCTCTGGGATCTTCCCAGGGAGCGCCCAAGCCCTTAGGGCTAATTTAGTTTCTCTCTAGTTGCTGCACCCTCTGGTGTTGGCCTCCTAATCTTACTGTCTCTCTCTTTACTCTGATTTATCTTTATCTACCTCTCTTTGCTACTCTTCAGCCCCGTCTTACCTTTCTGTTTTTTTATCCAAACCCCACGTACCCCCCTCCCCTACTTCCCTCCCTCCCCCCCTGGTTCAGTGCACCTGACCCGACCTAATTCACACTAGACAATGGGAGACATACATGTTGTGTCCCTGAATGCTAAGGGTCTCAACACCCCCGAAAAGCGGCGGATGCTGCTACAGGACATGAGACGCATGAGGGCGGACAGTTCTTGTCCAGGAGACGCACTTCCGGGAAAATAACATACCGATACTGACAAATAGACACTTTCCCTCGGTGTTCCATTCAAAATACACAGACGCGAAATCTAGGGGGGTGTCCATCCTCATCTCGACAAGGGTCCCATGGAAGACTATAGACACTGCGACGGATGTGCAGGGCCGCTACTTATACTTAAAAGGCATGATGGGGGACAAAAAGATCACCCTAGCTAATCTCTATGCCCCGAACGATCACCAGGACACATTCATTAGGAAGCGCGTGGAGCAGCTCCAACGCTTCGCTGTGGGACAGCTCATAGTGGGAGGGGACCTGAATTTGCCAATGATCCCGACGGAGGATACTTCATCCGGGACTTCCTCTACCTCTCGAGACATGCGCAAGCGTATTGGAAATACGCTTAGTTCTGCCCAATTGATAGACGCCTGGCGCCTTATGCACCCAGGAGTACGTGACTTCACCTTTTTTTCAAAACCACATCAGTCATACTCGCGTATTGACTATTTCCTGATTCCCCATAGGCAACTACACGCGATCCGGGAGACCTACATCGGATCTATCACGTGGTCCGACCATGCCCCAATTGGACTTAGGTACTCACTGACCGACACAACGATGGGGCACCGCCACCCGTGGAGACTAAATGAAAGCCTCTTACAGGACCCGGTGGTTCTGGCCGACTTGGTCAGGGAATTGGAATGCTACTTCAATACAAACAAGACCGGAGATAGCGACCCCGGGGTGGTGTGGGAGGCCCACAAGGCGGTGATCCGGTGGACCCTCATCAGCCATGGTTCCAGGCTAAAACGCGAGCGAACAGCGCAGCTTGACCTACTCCTTGCCAAATTACAAGACCTTGAAGCAGCCCATAAGGCTGCACCATCTAGACAGGTGGGAGTGGAACTAGACTTGGTACGGTCACAGCTGAAAGATCTCCTCCTATTTAAGGCTAAACCGGCGATGCAGATTTGCCGCAGGAAATCATACGAGGCAGGTAATAAATGTGGTAGGATGCTGGCCAGAACGCTGCAGGCGCAGCGGGCGGCGGCCTACATACCACACATTCAGGCCACAAACGGGCAGAGGGCTAGCCTTCCAACACATCACGCGAGAGTTTGGGGCCTTTTACCGCACACTCTACAATCTACCAGACGCTAATCCCACACCAGAGACCATACAGGATTACCTAGACCGCTCCCTCATGCCCTCACTCTTGGGGGAGACACGTACCGCCCTCGAGGAACCAATCACGCTGACGGAAGTCCAGGTGGCCCTTAAGAGCACCAAGCCGGGCAGGGCCCCAGGCCCTGACGGCTTGACCACTGCCTATTACAGGACCCTGTTGCCCTCACTGGGCGAGCATATGGTGGATCTCTTCAACAACATAGGCACGGGGGCACTCTTCCATGCCACCACACTCCTGGCACAGATCTCCGTCATACCCAAGGAGGGCAAGGACCCGGGGCTGTGCGGGAGCTACCGCCCGATCTCCCTACTGAACACAGACCTCAAGATCTTTACCAAGGTCTTGGCCTCTAGAATGCAAACACATCTCCCCGACCTGATCCATTTGGATCAGGTGGGCTTTGTCCCGTTCAGAGAGGCCAGAGACAACACCACTAAGGTCCTCAATCTGCTACACATCGCGGCCCAATCTAAGACGCCCTGCGTATTCCTGGGTACAGATGCCGAAAAGGCTTTCGACCGGGTCCACTGGGGGTTCCTGTTTGCTACACTGAGGCACATAGGACTGGGGGCGAAGATGTTAAATTGGGTGAACGCAGCCTACACGGCACCGACGGCCAGGGTGAGGGCAAATGGGGTGCTGTCGGACCCGTTCCCCATCCGGAATGGGACCCGACAGGGATGCCCCCTGTCACCGCTGTTGTTTGCCCTGACCCTGGAACCCTTCCTTTGTCACGTACGCCGGAACCCGGACATCTCGGGGGTGGAGAAGAAGGGGTCGCAGTATAAGGTCTCGGCGTACGCTGACGACCTGTTGTTCTCCCTTACAAGCCCCGAGAGGTCCCTCCCGAATCTTATGAGAGAGTTTGGGATGTACGGAACCCTCTCTAATCTAAAGATCAACTTCTCCAAATCGGAGGCCATGGGAGTGGGGATGGCTCAGTCCCTACTTAAGCAACTTAGGGAAGACTTAAGCCTGAAATGGACTGACACGGCCCTGAGGTACCTGGGGACCTCCATACCCATGTCCCTAACCAAACTGTTCACACTTAATTTCCCTCCTCTACTGAAAACGGTCAGGGGACTTTTGGAGGGCTGGGACAGCGGTCTACATTCGTGGTTGGGCCGGTGCACCATCCTCAAGATGACGATACTGCCTAAGTTCCTATACCTCTTGCAGGCCCTCCCGATAGCTATACCGGGGTCCTATTTCAGACAGGTCCATGCTGTGTTCACCAAGTTCCTATGGGCCGGGAAACACCCACGCCTGAGCAGGAGCGTACTATGCCTACCAAAGTTATATGGGGGCCTGGCACTGCCGGATGTCCGTGCATACTACAGGGCGGCCCACCTTAGTCGTCTCCTGGATTGGTGCAGACACAGAGACGCCAAGCTGTGGACGACTATTGAACAGGACCAGAGTGACATACCCCTGGACAGAGCTCCTTGGTGCCACTCAGATCTACCACCACCCCTGAAAAGGCACCCCTTGATAGGCACCACACTGGGTATATGCTCGACATTGCTGACTCGGCCTTCAATTTCGACGCCAGTCTCCCCGCTGCGGCCGGTTCTGGGCCACCCCCGTTTCTCCCCTGGGCTACAAGATAGGAGATTTCTCACACTAAGGGAGGCGGGGCTCTACCAGGCATCCCACTTTAGTTCCCAAGGGAGATGGAGGTCATACGAGGAGCTGTCGGACCCGAGGGGCATGTACGGCCTTGACTATCTGAGAGCTCGACAGTTAAGCCACTTCCTCGCGAGTATCCCACCCCCACCCAATGACGCCAGCCATCTCCCCACCCAGTTGGAGGAGATGTGTATGGCATCGGGAAAGACTCAACACACGCTGTCAGTGTGTTATGCAATGTTGGTGACACCGTCGGGACCCCTACAGGTTCCCTGTCTGGCTAGATGGGAGCGAGACCTCGACTGCCAATTTACAGACGGCATGAAACGACATATACTGCAGTTCACCCATAAATCGTCAGTGTGCTCCAAAACCCAGGAAACCAATTTCAAACTGCTCACGCGATGGTATAGGACCCCTTCCATCTTACACAAAATGTTCCCAGACACCTCTGACCGCTGCTGGAGATGCCAGGGGGAGGAGGGGACGCTCTTGCACATCTTCTGGTCCTGCCCACGACTTCAGAGTTTTTGGGAGGGAGTGAGGCGAGTGACACAGAAATTCACTGACCGTATCGTCCCAGAGACACCGGCCTACTTCCTCTTTCATGCAAATGACACACCTGCAAAGGTATATAGGAAATCAGTGATCCGTCACTTACTGGACGCTGCTAGAGCATGCATACCCCAAAACTGGAAGTCCCCCACCCCACCGACCATTGCACAATGGCTCAGAAGAGTAGACGATATCAGCCTCATGGAGGACCTGATCCTGTCTAGTCAGCACAGACGAGAGACATACTCTAAGACCTGGCAGTTATGGAACATCTTTAGATTTTCAGACGAAGGGCGGACCCTTAGGGAGGCTGAGCAGCCCCACCTGAGCCCCTGCCTGGAACACCCACACCCCGGAGGGGTCGTCGCATCGGCGTTCACTGCCCTCGGTGTGCCGGAGACCCACAGGGGACTTGGAAATTGTATAGTAATGTCACCCGGGGAGGGAGACAGGTATACCTGACCCCCCTAACACCCCCCCTTTTTCCTCCCCTTTTTTCCTTCTTTGCCCCCCCTTGACCTTTTCTCTCGCTCGTTTCCTGCTTTTAGCTTTCCTCTCTTTTCTATATCTTTCTTCTTTCTTTTGGGCTTTACCCAACTCACTTCACAGGAGGCACTATGCCTCCAAGTTCTGTTTCCTTTTAGATAAACGGGAAAATAAAGGGGGAGCTGTGTCCACGGGACCCGGGCACTCTGGCATCTGCAAATCCCTGACGGATATATCCCGAAGGTAGATGAGTAGCTATATTGGAGCCACGGGGGACCTCACCCCCCCCCCCTGAGGAGTGTACACATACCAAAGGGGCATGGGTGGGAGGAGGATTCCACCCTATGCTTCCCACGAGAATTGCCAGCTGTATAATTTACTGTATGTGTATGTAAGATATGTACTACCGGGGTCCATGTGGGCCGGCTTCCGTGATGAAAAAAAAAAAAATTTGAAAAAAAAAACACTGATCGTCACCATTACTAGTAATTAAATAAAAATTACATAAATATATCCCATAGTTTGTAGACGCTATAACTTTTGCGCAAACCAATCAATATAAGCTTATTGGGATTTTTTATACCAAAAACATGTAGCACAATACATGTTGGCCTAACTTGAAGAAATTTGATTGTTTATTGGATGTAAGCAGAAAGTAAAAAAAGATATCTATTTATTAAATTGTCACTCTGGGTTTAAAGCTCAAAAAATAAAAACCGCAGAGGTGATCAAATACCACCAAAAGAAAGCTCTATTTGTGGGGAAAACTATTTTATTTGGGTACAGTGTCGCACCACCGCGCAATTGTCAGTTAAAGTAACGTAGTGCTGTATAGCAAAAAATGGCCTCAGAAGTGGGGTGAAGCTTCTGGAGCTGAAGTGGTTAAGCAGGAGTTAAATCAGGAATTGAACAAATTGTCTCTATGAATTTTCCTGGGCAGGCCGCCTGGAAGCCTTTAAGATGACTGTCTTGCCTCAATTGCTTAACCTTTTCCGCACCCTTCCAATATTTATTCCCCAGTTATTTAAAACAGCAGCTAAGTTTCTTTAAATGGAAAAGGAAAAAGCCCTGCAGCGCTCATAAGAAACCTATTAAAAGCAATAAAACGCAGGGGGCTCTGGGTTTAGGTTTTTCAAAGACTACCATCATGCTACAATGCCAGCGCAAATAAAAGATTGGTTCTCACCTACTCCTACTATTCATTGGTGTGAACTAGAGAAGAGCTCGACAAATCCCAGGCGCCAGGTCGCCTTGGCAAACAGAAACCGCGTCCTGGCGCCTGGGCTTCTGTCAGCACACTATCCGCAATTTCCATTTCCCGACACCCGGACATGCAGCTCCTGATCCTTCTCACCCTGGCTGGTCTCAGCGGTAGCAGGTCTGATGTTCGGGGGGCAGGCAGCCGTTGTCTCCTCAATGCTCGAGCATGGTCTGAGAATAAAATGCTTCTCTGGGGGAGCTGTGCTGGTTCTTCTGCAGCCCACGAAGCTGCAAGCTGACCTTCCTCCCCCCGAAGCTCACCTACACACTGTGCAGGACGGGTCGGCTGGGGTGGGGAACAGGAAGCCTGTGTAGCCCCCACCTGGCGGAGCGGGTGGACTGGCAGTACTACCTAGCGGTGGAGGTGTGGATGGAGCAGGGGAGCTGCCTAACATTTCATTTTTTTAAATTGCGCACACTCGTGGAATGGCAACAAACTACGGTACTTAAAAATCTCCATAGGGGACGCTTTAAAATTTTCTACTGGTTACCAGTTTAGAGTTAGAGGAAGTCTCTAACTCTAACAATCACAGTGATACCTCACATGTGTGGTTTGAACACATTACATTTTAACGTGCTGCTTGTAATAACACCCGAGTGGCTGCTTAGCTGCATCTGTTGTCATTACAAGAAAGCCAACCGTCAGCTCTAAAAACCTGTACCAGGCATCACCCCGGTACAATCTTATTTTCATTATTATTAGTTTTTGTGGTCATTGCCGTGTACATTAGTTTGTATACATATGTATTTCCATGTTTTGAGCGCTGCACGTAATTAAATTTTTTACTAATCACCCCGGTACAACTCTTTGAAGCCGAAGGCTCAGGTAAGTAAAACGGGGTGGGGGCGGACATTTTAAGGTGTTTTTTCATCTTAATGCATAGGATGCATTAAGGTGAAAAAACATGTAGGTTTACAACCCCTTTAACCAGTTGCCGGCCGCCGCACGCCAATATACGTTAGCAGAATGGCACGGTCAGGCAAATTAGCTCCCCCCCCCCCCACCCCCGGGTGCCTGCGGCGGTCGGATTAGTTTCAGGACCCAGGTCCCGACCAATGATTCATGGCCTGAACCTGCTGATCGCTCCTGACGAATGAAATGCTTCCCCTGTCTGCGTAAGTGTAAACACAGGCAGGGTAAGTGATGTCATCTCTCCTCGTGGGGGTCTTTTCGATTCCAGTGAGAGGAGAGAGGACATCTAAATGCGAGTTGCACAACACTACATTGACACTAGTGTACACATTTCACCCCCTGATCAACCCCTGCACTCCCTGTCACAGTGTCACCAATTGCAGTTTTCATATTTTTCACTGATCACTGCATTGGTGTCATTTGTGACTGTAATAACTGTTAGGGCAGTTAGTGGTAGGCCCCGTCAGGTCTAGGGTACCCCCTAACCCCTCCTAATAAAGGTTTAACCCCTTGATCACCCCCCAGTTAACCCTTTCACCCCCGTCGCCAGTGTCGCTAATAGATCTTTTTTCTGCTCGCCGAATTAGTGTCACGGGTGACGCTATTTAGCCAGTTAGTTGATTCGTTTCACCATCAGGTTTTTGAAGCGTCAGGTTCCCCCATATACTACCTAATAAAGGTTTTAACCCCCTGATTGCCCCCTAGTTAACCCTTTCACCCCGTCACCAGTGATCACCGTATTAGTGTTACGGGTGACGCTAGTCAGTTCGTTTTTTATAGCGTTAGGGCACCTGCCGTTTATTACCCAATAAAGGTTAAACCACCTGATCGCCCGGCGGGTGATATCAGTTAAGTTTTAGCATCAGTTAGGGTCTGCGTCACCCCAGGCAGCGTCAGATTAGTGCCAGTAGCACTAACACCCACCATACACCTCCCTTAGTAGTATAGCGTCTGAACGGATCAATATCTGATCAGATCTATACTAGCGTCCCCAGGAGTTTACGGTTCCCAAAAACAGTGTTAGCGGGATCAGCCCAGATACCTGCTAGCCCCTGCATTTAGCCTCTCTGCCCAGCCCAGCCCACCCAAGTGCAGTATCGATCGATCACTGTCACTTACAAAACACTAAATACATAACTGCAGCGTTCACATAAGGCCTCGTACACACGACCGGTTTTCTCGGCAAGAAAACTGCTGGGAGAGCTTTTTGCCGTGAAAAACGTGTGTGTGCTTTCCCGACAGGAAAACTGCCGGGAATCCCGGCGGGAAAAATGGAGAACCTGCTCTCTATTTTCCCATCAGGATTCTCGGCAGAGTGTTTCCTGCCGAGAAAACCGGTCGCCTGTATGCTTACCTGTCAGAGGTAAACCCGCGCATGCACGATAAGTCTTCGATGCATGCGCTGCAGCATACAAGGTTAGTGTGGGGTGTAGCAAGATGACGGCATTGAATGTGACGAGCGCCAGCTCATCGTAGTCGATGGCGTCACTGCGTTCTTGCCATTCAAAAGAACGACGGTTCTTTTGAATGCCCGTCTGTACACAGGGCTTGGCAAGGCAAGCTTGCCAGGAATCCCTTCAGGAACACCGACGGTTTACAAATAGACGGGATTCCCGCCCGTGTGTACTGGGCTTCAGGCCTGATCCCTATGAAAGCTAAGTTTTTTTTTTTTTGTAGCGTTTTAATCAGTCACTGACAGTCAGGAGCTATTTTTCCTGCGAGTCTCACTAGTGTACCACTAAATTTAGAGACCAAAATGTCAAATCGAAGGTACACTAGTGAAGAGGCTTACACGTTTCTAAACATGGCAGATAGTGAAGAGGAAGTCACCCATCTGTCAGATTCAGGCTCAGAATATGAACCCGTAGACAGCAGCGGCACCCTGACGGATAGCTGACGACGGAGTTGTGGTCCCTGCTAAGGTCAGGCATACCAGACAACGTTCTTCTGCTGTTGTTGAGGTGCAAGAACCGCAGGGCTCTCGTGTGGAGCAGAGAGGCAGTACCAGTGACGCTCATCCTTCTGGTGAACTGGCAAGCACCAGTGGCCTAGTACATCCTGGTCGTACATACAGCACTGCAGTAATACTTAGTGACATGGCGAGTCCATTAAAGTGGAGTTCCACCCTGAAAAAAAATTTCACCAAAAATCTACAAATAAATAAAAAAAAAAAATTTACTTACCAGAAATAGCAGTCAGTTGCTATGCGTAAGTCCCTAATCTGCCTCTTCATCCTCCGCGGTGGATCTTCTTCCTCGTCCTACACTCGGATTCTTCTTGTGAATGGGGCGCACTGCCTTCTGGGAACTGTGTGTATCCCAGAGAGCAGCCACCCATTCACAAAGCGCAGCGCTGCTCGCACATGCGCAGTAGAAAATGAGCAGTGAAGCCGCACATGGGCATAGTTAAAAAAAGAGTGAGTTGCGGTCATATTGGTCCACTGACCCAATTCACAATAGGCCCGTGTTCTGACTCCATGACCAGGACACGATACGAGCAGATCAGTTCATCCATTTCAATAATAATGAACTCTGTCGTCCTTTGGGTGACCCTGGATTTGATCGGCTCTACAAAATTCTGCCCCTCGTAAACAACTTCAACCAATGTTTTGCAGCCTTGTATACTCCCAATCAAGTTGTCTACGTTGATGAGTCTCTGATTAAGTTTTCTGGCCGCTTGTCATTCAAACAGAATGTTCCAAGCAAGCGTGCCAGATATGGGGTCAAGATGTATAAGCTCTAACAGGGCACCAGGCTATACATATAGTTTTATGGTTTACGAGGGAAGAGAGTTACGTAGAGCCGGAGAACTGCTTTAGTCCCACACTACCTTACCAGCGCTCCCCAGATTACATAGGGAGCGCTGGTAAGGTAGTGTGGGACTCTGTCACCCTTATTCGGAAAGGGGTAGCACTTGTATGCGGACAATTATTACACGAGCGTGAAACTTTTTAGTCACTTGTTTGATCATAGAATTGGCGCATGTGGCACCGTGCGATCTAATCACCGGGGCTTACCCCAGCGGCTTGTAGATTCCCGTCTTAGGCTGGGGGAGAGAGCCTGCTTGAAGTGTAAGAATTTGCTCGCTGTGAAGGGGGAGGGATAATAAGAATGTTTTCGTTCTGTCCTCCCTTCACGCAGAAACGACGGTCCAAATTCCTACGGCGACTGGTGTTGTGGAGAAACCCCTCTGTGTCCACGAATATAACCTTAACATGGGAGGGGTGGACCTCAACGACCAGTTGTTGGCGCCGTACCCAATTGCCCGTAAGGCCAGACGCTGGTACAAAAAAGTGTCTGTATACTTATTCCAATTGGCTCTGTTGAACGCTTATGTGCTATACAAAGCTTCAGGACGAACTGGATCCTTCCTTCAATTCCAGGAAGAGATCGTCAGAGCCCTTCTGTTTCCAGACGGTGCTGTGGCCCAACTTCCCAATGTAAATGCAGTGAGCCGGCTGCATGGGAGGCATTTTCCGTATGTCCCAAATGGTACCCCTTATCAATCGATTACCCCAAAGAAGATGTCGTGTTTGTAGCAAGCGCAGATTTAGGCATGACACCTGCTATTTTTGTCCCTGCACTGCAGGGTACAGCACTGCACAGACTAGGACACACTTACACAGGGTCTCCAAAGATGCCATTGCATTTTTAGAGACCCAAACCTGGAACTGTTACAACCGTTACAACAGTCGCAACCGTTACAACAGTTACAAATAAGTGTAAAAAAAAATTAAAATAAATGTTGAAAAAGAACAAAAAAAAATATATTAAAAAAAATCCAAAAATAGTTGTAGTTTTATTCTCTTTCTGTTCTCTCTCTATTCTGCAGTGTTTTACTGTATTTTTTAACTGCAATGTTTTATTGTTACTATGTTTTATCATGTTTGCTTTTCAGGTATGCAATTCTTTTATACTTTACTGTTTACTGTGTTTTAATGTTAACCATTTTTTTGTTTTCAGGTACACCATTCAGCTGCAGCACTGATTTATTTATCTTGACAGCAACAGCGTTTGCTCCCACGATACGTAAATCAGCGACTCTAGCACTGTAGAAGGTGATTTCGCCATCGCAGTTTAAAAAAAAAAAAAAAAAAAAAAAAAGAAGAGCATATATGCCGAAGCATGGGGGCAGGGGTGATTTGCCCCTTACATTAGGGGCGGATTGCCCGTAACATTAAGGCCGGATTGCCCCCATGCTTCGGCATATATTTTTTTAGGTACAGATTGCGTTAAATTTTTTTATTTTTTACTATGTTTTGTAGGTATGGTATATGTCTTACTGTTATACTGTAATGTTACTTTGTTAACCATCATTTTCATAGCAGGTATGCCATTCAGCTGCAGCACTGATTTATTTATCTTGGCAGCAAGTGTTTTCTCCCACGATACGTAAATCAGCGACTAGCGCTGTAGAAGGTGATTTCACCATCACAGCTAAAAAAAAAAAGAGCATATATGCCAAAGCATGGGGGCAGGGGTGGGGGGGCGATTTGCCCCTAACATTAGGGGCGGATTGCCCCCATGCTTCGGCATATATTTTTTAGGCACAGATTGCGTTAAAAATGTAATTGCTTTCACGATACATAAATTAACGACTCCAGCGCTGTAGGAGGTGATTTCACCACCACAGTAAAAAAAATGGTGCATGTATGCCCATCATTAGAAGTGGGTGGATAAATGGCGGTATTCTAATGGTGGGCATACCCACTGATCAATCTCTTTTTTTTCATTCGGCCCACAGGCTGCATGA